>OZ037730.1:8402500-9152043 GCA_964035505.1 Watsonalla cultraria
ATTCGCCTGTATTTTTCTTTTTTTTACGTATGTTACCTCAGAGCTTTTGGGTGCACCGATTTCGATAGTACTTTTTTTATTTGAAAGGTGATGTTATGAAAAAAAATTTTTACAGAAAAAGTAGCACCGTCTTCAAAAATATAGCATAGCACTCGGTGTCAAACACCAACTTCAAAAGTAAGTTATTTATTTCGAATATTTAATATTTCTCTTTCTGAAGACAGTTTTACAATTTTTGTAACTTGATTTTATCAACAGAATTTGATTCGTCAAAAGTCGAAACAATCCTCGGATGTAAATTTTCGTAATGTTTCAACAAAGATATTTAGTGCCAAGGTAAACAATTGTGAATCTGTTTTATGTGAATGTCAATGACCATTTTATAAATTTTGACATTTCTTCGAATGGACATTCGTATAAATTTGACACTTATTCGAATGGACATTGTTATAAATTGCAACTTCTGTGAATGGACATTTTTATAAATTATTGAATTTGACATTTGAATTCCTTCTTTGAAAATAGGTCGAGAGAATTCTAGGAAAGGTTCAACCGTGACCTTTAAGTCATTGAAATCATGAAGTGAACCTAAATGTCTAAACTTTAGTTAACAGATGACTATCCTATCTTAAACTTGAGTCAACGAAGATTTATTGATATTATATTAATTAGAAATAGTTTTGCAACCGTCTACAAATCAATCGGATTATACGTATTATCATATTTTTATGACATGACATTAGTTTCCTGTCAAAAATCACATCAGTTTAATCGTCAAAATGCAGCAGAAACACAACTTACCTATATGCATACTTTAACGAATAAGATGGTTCGCACAATGTTTACGTTTTCTTAAATGTATAAATGCTTCAGACAACCGATAGGACTTTTCCCATATCTATACATCTATACAGTCTATACATATAAATAAAATTGAAGTGTCTGTTTGTAATTCAAAAATTACAGCTTTTCACTAAATGCATATGAAAGTATACACGCTACTGACACTAAAAAACCATGTTTTAAAAATTTTCTCTGTCTGTCTGTCTGTCTGTCTGTTTGTTCCGGGTAATCTCCGAAACGGCTGGACGGATTTTAACGGGACTTTCACTGGTAGGTAGCTGATGTTTCAAGGAGTAACTTAGGCTACTTTTATTTAACAAAAATATTAGGGTTCCGCGACAATAAGGATGAAACTAAATCTACGCGGGTGAAACCGCGGGGCACAGCTAGTATTTAATAATAATAGCTGTGCTGTGCCCCGCGGTTTTAGCCGCGTAGAGTTCACTTCATGGGCGATCCGTAACCAAAAGTAGCCATAGTTATTTTTGTAACATTAGCTATTTGCCAGTGAAAGTGCAGTTAAAATCAGCACAGCCGTTTCGAAGATTAGCCGGAGCAAACAGACGGCCAGAGAAAAAAAAAATTGATTTTTCTACTTCAGTGTGCATTTACTTAGTGAAACTTCAATTTTATTTACCTGTATAGATATAGATGTGTAGATTGGGTGGTACACCATTAAGTCACTTTTAAAAAAAAATCAAAAACTGTTCATCATCGTTGTTCGAGAGATACGATCCCCTTCGTCGTTTTTGCGTCGAGGTAATGTTATTAACGAAAAATGTTTTGTACAAACCAAGGCCCATGTAGTAACTAGCAGTCACAAAACCTTACAACTGCTTTGTAAATTCATAAAACATTTACAACTCTGTTTTTTAAGTGGTTGGTTAATAACAAGTCACCGAAATATGTGAACAATGCAGTGAAATCGTAAACAAAGACTTGTCCCCACGTGTAATTATACAGTTAACACAGCACGCGGTGAAAGTGGGCTTCTTTCTTTTGACCAAACTTGCTAATGATTGGAAACACGAGTTTTTTCTCGGCTATCGGTAGATTTAATCGATACCTATGTTTGGTTACGGTTGAGGGGGGTAATGATTGGTACTCGCGTCACAGTTATTATGTCAGCCGTTTCAGAGATTACCAGACAAACAGACAGAATTTTTTTCTTTAACGTTTTTTTTTATTTAATTAAGTACTTACCATATTAAGTATACTTTCATATGCATTTAGAAAAAACGGTTAATTGAAATTACAAACTGTCACTTCAATTTAATTTAACTTTATAGAATATCGTATGATGATTTCATATGATTTATATTTCGATGATGCCTGGCTGAGTTTCTTGCCGGTTCTTCTCAGAAGGCTAGTTTCCGAACCGGTGGTATATTTTCGACTTTCATAAGTGCCTTACCAGGGCCTAAACTGAATAGGTAAATATTTTTCATTTTCATTTTCATTCGAATAGAGGTAAAAATTCAGATTTGAAAAAAATCTAAACAAGATAAAGAAGAGTAAGTAATATTTATTTTAACAACCGCAAATCGCCATTCCTAAATATGACAACGTTATGGACATGACAAATTTAGCCCAGCTTGTTAGCACGCGAGCATATTGCACAGATAACGTTTACAGACGTTGTAACGCAAATAGTATATCTATCTACACAGATAAATAAAATTTAAGTTTCTGTTTGTAACTGGAAATTAACAGTTTTTCACAAAATGCATTTGAAAGTATATACGGTACTGACATATAAAAACCAAATTTTCTCTATCTGTCTGTCCGTCTGTCTCTCTGTCTGTTTGTTCCGGGTAATCTCCGAAACGGCTGGACGGATTTTAACGGGACTTTCACTGACGGATAACTAATGTTACAAGGAGTAACTTAGGCAAGAGAATGCTTTTAAACATTAGGGACCCGTGGGCAACCTCGAAATTAAAATCTACACGGGTGAAACCGCGGGGTACAGCTAGTTGTTTATACGTATCGTAATGGACAAGGACTGAGAAATAATTCCTATTTAAGTCTGAACATAATATCTACGCACATAGACTCTATGTATCAAGTGGTAAAAAGGAATGCGCCTCAAATTATGGCACTGAGTGTCTCAAAAATATCAATTATTTGATTAAACTTTTAACAAAGTACTTTCAAATCGTCAGAACGACATGATTGTACAGGTTTATACATGCTTCCTACAGCTCATTTATCGAGGAAGGCTACATTATTATATCATCACGCTAAAGCAATCACGGGTTAAAGTTAGCGTTAGCCCAAAGTAACTATTCCACGCGGACGGAGTCGCGGGCTGGTGAAAGTATATACAGTAGGTAAGTACTTAAAGAAAGTAAACTATTTTAATATTTTTGTCCGTCTGTATGTCTGTCAGATAGCTGATTTTACTAGGTATATAATTGTAAACTTTTATTAAAAAAATTTTTTTTCCTCCGATAGCCTTGAATTTGATTATTCTCTAAATATTCCGAAGAATAATTAATATTGGTTATAATTACTTTAAAGTAGGTTAAGTAGGAGTTATTGCATACATTTTGATGTCAATTCATTACCATTATTTTCTACTAGCTGCGTCCTGCGGTTTCACCCGCGTAGTCTTAATTTCATGGGTAGTAATAATTCCTACGCGGGACTTTTTTTTTAATTAATATAGTCTCTAAATTATTCTTTGTTATATCAGCTAACTGCCAGTGAAATTCCCGTCAAAATCGATCCACCCTTTCCAGAGATTACCCGGAAGAAACAGACAGACAGTCAGTAAAAAAAATCTTTTTACATTTCAGTATTCTATATACTTACTTTCATACTAAATAAGTGAGAAACTGTTACTTAATTTCGAATTACAACCAGACAATTTTATTTATCTCTATAGATGTGTAGATGTCAACATATATTAAACTGTTGTGTAGAACAACACTTTTTATAATTAAATTTTGAAAGGTGAAGGATCGATATTTAGCATATGACTATCTAAAAGAATTTGGACTAATGTTAGGCTTCCTTTGTATACGCATTATCGTGAAACTGTCTCACTGCCTCGTTGGACCAGTGCTTGTAAGGTCGCGCTACTGTGGAGCACCTCCTGCGATTGATTCCCGGGTTGGGCAAAATTTTGCTGGATTATTCGATTTGTAATTTCCCAGTAGCAGCCCGCAGTCTGGATTAATGGCAATAGAATTGCTATCCATTGCATAGGACTTAAATATATAAATGTGAGTGTGTCTACTTTTATTTATTTTTGAATTATGCTTCCACAAAATAAGGCCAACGATAAAATTAAGTCTATAATAAAATATTAAAGTGAAATTGCAGTACTTGTAATTTATTTTTTGCACAACCATAATCATGGGCGTCCGCAAAGTATTAACCTTTATAGATTGGCTAGATGCACCGGGTACAAATGCGTAACTAACGGTATCCGTGTACCAATGACCTGTACAAGTGGAGTATGTCGGTGCAATGTGCATTCACAGTGCATCTGTTAGCTAACGTGTCAGATGTCAGGAGCAACTACACCGTTAAGATGGTGGGTTGTAGCGGATTATGCAATATATATGATACTACCTGCGCCTTATAGCATTATTCGCGTAGACTTAACAATTTAGCTTTTGTTACGGAGCAATAGTATAGCATTCTATGAGTAAAAAAATCGATCTAGTTGTAGTTATTGAGTTTAGTTATTGAAAACAAAATATGAATATTTTCACGAATATTTAGTGAGATCCGAATCTCTTAAAAATATTATACAAAAAATTAACTTAAATAAAATTTCTTTCTTTCTTTTCACATATCTGTAACTGAAGTAGGTTTAAACTTTCGTAATGTTTTGTTCCTGTGAGCAAAGTAAAACATAGTGCTTACGTACTGGGGCCTTACCATGAGCTCTCATTGCCATGATAGTTTCACTCATTTATGAGACAGATGTATGTGACGTGCATACATCTGTCACTGTCGCACAACTGAATTAACATTGCCATAAGAGCTCATGGTTGGGCCCCTGATCAAACGCTTGACAGCTACCTCTTTTACTTTAAGGAGTGCGCACGCACATGCTTCTCTCTATGATATGTAGTAAGCACAATCCAATAAAAAAAATTTATCGATCTCGGACTACTGTGGAAAAATATAATTAAATATACGGTCAGTAACCAAAGCAACGATAAGAAATATAGGTTTTAACTGAAAAGAAAATCTCCTTTATTCGTTGCTTAATATATTTCTACCGACACAACAGTACCATGAGCGTGCCAAGAAGGTTGGTATTGATATAATTGAAATGAAATAGTCAAGTGAATGACGCAAAATTGACCTAAACCACTTCAACGTACGCAAGTCATGGTCAACAACCGTACCCATTGGAATTGACTTTTATAAGGGCCATAACACATTAGCAGCGTTCAGATTCATTTATCCTACCGTTAACTTACAGTATTTGCTATAAGACTTTTTATAAAAACTTCTGAGCAGTTATATCGGTGTGCTTTACGGTGAAGGAAAACATTGTGGAAACCTGCATATGTCTGAGAAGTAATTTAAAGACGTATGTTTAGTACCTGAGACGGCGATAGACCCACCATCTGTCACGTTGGCGCTTAATCATCTTCGGTGAAAAATGGGTGTCGTTATTACAGCATCTCTGCCTACCCCTTCGGGGAATACAGCCATGAGTGTATGTATGTATGCATGTATATTTATAATATGGGAAATTATTCTACAGAAACCTAAAGCCAACTGAAAAATAGGAAGGCTTTTGCCCAGTTTTGAATAGTAGTGGCTATGAGGATAGATAAGATTGTTGTTTTACGAAGATAATCGATCCCCTGGCTTTTCTATAAACATGAGGGTCTGGTAAACGAGTGGTTTGTGAAGGTGTCTGTAGGCCTAGACAAAGTAACATTCTCTTGCGCATTTTGCATCGTTTCTATTAGCGAAGCGTGAGGATAATGTTACTTTGTCTACAGGCCCAGGACCAAGTGATGCAAGATCATAACTCAACGACCAATACCTTTTTCGAAAAAAATTAAGTTCAGTGGTCACCACTAGCTTTATATTTCCTGAGACGGCGATGGATTCACCATCTGACACGTTTGCAGATAATTATCTTCAGCTGAAAGTGTATATTCTAAAATCTCTGCTTACCCCTTCATGGAACCTTTTGAGACGACGTGAGCTTACGTTACAATTGATTATGAAGCAATACCTCTGGCCTCTTGTGCAAACTGTTAGAAGATTGGCAAAAAAAGCTTATCAATAAAAGTCACTCACTGACTGACCAATCAATCAAATAACCATCAATGTCTGTGCTCAATCCACGCAGAGATCGTAGCCCTTTCACATACTTATTAAACAATCACAAAACCAGTCCATATTTTAAACTTACGCGACGCATACCAAGTACGAATAGCAAATAAAGGTCTCAAATTTGGATGTGTGGCGTAATGAGATTGGACAAGGTTAGGAATGAGTTTATAAAGGGAAGTCTGAAAGTAGCACCAGTGACTGAGAAGTTAAAGAATTAAAAAAATTCGTGGTATGGACATGCTATGCGGAGGGATGAGGATATTAATACTAAAAAACTTTTGTTTATGAATGTGGATGACTACAAGGGGAGAGGAAGACCTAAGAAACGATGGATGGGTTGTGTGAAAGATGATATGGCTAGAATGTGAGTGAATACAGATATGACGGCTGATAGAGAGGAATGGAAGAGAAGAACACATTGCGTCGACCACAAATACATGGGATAAGGGCATGATGATGATTTGATATATAAAGTATTCAGCTATCAAAGCGCTATCGTGAGGCTATTCTTGGAACCTGTGCACAATTTATAAACGCAATCGAAGTCGTGGGCAAAAACTAGTACAATTAATCCGATGTTAGATACTCTGTTCCACTACTGTAAGAATGAGGTACAAACCAACTTTCGATTTACAATATAAGTAATTATGATCATTTTCAGAAATACAGAAAACAGAAACAATGAAGTTCCGTTATTCTTTATCAAAGAGTCTTTTAAAAGCTTGAGCTACGCAAAGCCGACAAAGGCTTATTTTGAAAGCTTCAAACCAGCTTTTAAGGTCACTTTGAGCTGGAGAAAGGTACTCATTTATTTTGGCAATAAGGAGGTTGTAACGGACTTCAGTATTTTCTTTTTCTTCGTTTTGCACAAAAAAGAAGCTTTTTGGCCAGTGTCTAACTAGTCTTGGTTTAAACCATTGTTTTTATAATCGAAAATCCTGCCCTTCGAGGATCGAATATGCGACACCTACATCATTAAAGGGGTAAGCAGAGGTTTTGTAACAACAACACCCACATTTCACCGAATATGATTAAGTGCCAACGTGACAGGGGGTGAGTTCATCGCCATCACAGGCTCTATATACATACGTCTTTGAATTACTTCTCAGATATATGCAGGCTTCCTCACGAAGTTTTCCTTCACCGTAAAGCACGTGGGTTGAAATGACTGAAAACTCATTGGGATTCGAACTTGCATCGTTAGTAAGTATAAATTAAAGTTACCTATACGATTTACAAGTAAATCTTTTAGAGAATAAACACATGATTTCCCAGTTTAACAGATAATATCAGATTATACCGGATCATGACGTTCGTGTATGCTTTAGAAGGGAAAGCTTGAAAGGGCGTAGAAACCTGTTTTCATCACAATTTCAAAATGAAAAGACTTCAACCGGTATTCAAGTATAATCTGATGAGCTGTGCCCACGTTTCACCCGTGTAGACTTAACTTTATGGGTGAGTAGATTTTTATAAACATATGTTTACTTAATACATTAAAAAATAGTATTAGTATTACTAACACTAAAAACCATAAAATTCAAATATATTATTAAAGGGAGTCCCGGTAGGCAAAGTTCCGAAGATACTGGCAACATTCCCCCTTTGGATGGCTAGTCCTTTTTAGTAATTCTTTGTCCGAAGTAGCTGCCAGCTCGTCGGTCTCCTGTGATGTCGACTAACCTTTTTGTGATTTCTTTAAAAAGCCTAATAGCGCTAGGACCCCACGGACCAAGGATCTCGACACCAAATGGGACAAAATCATATTCGGTGCCTAGACCCGTGTATTTGCAGGCTTCAGCTTTTTCAGCCGCTTCACATGCCGCACCAACTCTATTACCGCGTAGAATATTTTTTTTAAATCAATGTAGCCTTATATACTCCTTGTAACATCAGCTAACTGCCAGTGAAAATCCCGTTAAAATCGGCCGTTTCAGACAGCCGAAACAAATATAGACAGACAAACAGACAATAGATAGACAAACGGAAAAAATAAACAGAATTGTTTTTTTCTTTGCACGTACCGTAATTTTGTAAAAAGCTGTTAATTTGGAATAACAAACAGACATTCCAATTTTATTTATCTTTATAAATATAGATATAGATTTAAGAGTCTCAACTAAGTACCGAAACTTTCACCGTATGACTTTATGCTTTTTGAGTTCCTAAATATGTGTGACTAATTACATAACTAGTCTAAATGGAATATA
Organism: Watsonalla cultraria; assembly: GCA_964035505.1. Taxonomy (NCBI): domain Eukaryota; kingdom Metazoa; phylum Arthropoda; class Insecta; order Lepidoptera; family Drepanidae; genus Watsonalla; species Watsonalla cultraria. Next base: position 8,410,873 of record OZ037730.1, read on the forward strand.
ATGTGATGGATGAGTCAGTTTCTATGTCATTATGGTGAGTGAAATAGGCAAACGTTAATTATTTGGTATGTTAAGAATTCGATGATGATTTTGTAGAAATAGTATTAGGCTTACATTTACACCGTTAATTTGAAGTTAAGATGTTCATCATGATCCTAATTCTCCATTTGTGGTAAGTAATGCAAAGAGATCAAGACAGATATTATTATACCTACAGAAAATCTAGTTCTTACATACCAAATTTTTTTTTTAATGTCTGTATATCGACATTTTAATGTAAAATATATCAGGTAAGCAATACTAATTACTAAGGCTGAATAGTTTTCAAGTATCGTTAGTGCGACTATTTACTCGAATGCGAGAAGGACGCTTTTAATTTCGAGTTTAAAATATTGCCTTGTTTTCAACCTTACATTTGGCATTATAATTTATTGAAATACTTAACTACCGTGACCTTCCTGATGGTAAGCGGACACCGCAGTCTATCACGTGATAATGTATAACAAGCCACAAAAGTTACCCAAGGGTATCAAGGTGCGTTGCCTCAGTCCAATTTTATACGAGCAATGTGATTTATATAGATACCGTTAACTCTACCATTTTCAAGGATTATGCAAATATGTTGGCGCTAATTTATTAAAGACTTGCATAGCATAAACAATAAGCAAATTCTTTACATCCATAGAGTATATAATAAAGATCTTACAAATGAATTTGTGCAAAGTAAAAAAAAATCGTGAAAAAAATAAAAAGTAAAAATGAAATAAATTAAGTACAGATATGGAAAACTTATTATAGATAATATATACACAGTTACAAATGAACGGTTCGACACATTACAAATAATTAATTAGAGCTGTATATGGAAGAAATTACGATGAATAGTAAAAAAAAATCTCGTACCCTACTAAGGGAACCACACCTATAAGAGCTTAATCTACATGATACAAACTACTACACAAAGTAGTAATGATCGATTTGTATTTAAATTAAAAACCACTTTCTATTCCGCATTTTTCCAACACTAGTAACACCGCAATTGAAAAAAAAATGTAATTTTAAAACGAACTCACCAATAAAAGCAGCCAGGATTATAAAACTCCCCGCGAAAACTGAGAGCTTCATGTTTAATTATTATCCAAATACATACACTTTCACTTAAATAAACAAGATAAACACTATTATCACTGCATTACACGATTGTACTTTAATTTTAACTATAAAAATAACACTTTAAACACACATTATTACAAAACAATTAAAAAGTTTAAATGTCAATATCTTTTTCGGCGTTCCGAATGCTGCCGCCAAATTTTTAACAGCTGGTTTTCGCGAGCATCGAACTCGTTCGAAAGTCAAACGCTAACTGGCTGACTGGACACAACTCTGCAAGACAGGTGTATGCGTTGCGAACGAGCCGCGTATAATACGACCGATTGAAGAGTAATTTAATTACTGATAACGGTCTTCACTACGATGGAGAGTTGAACGGATCGGGTTGTAGCAGTTAGTTGAAAAGCTCGCGTTGAAGTTCAGTTGTGAAATTGGGTGTGTGTAAACGTTTTGTTCCTTTTTCTTTAACCTATTTTTTTTCGTAAGTAACTTGGTCCCACGCTGTTCCAAGGATCCAACTACGATCGTTTTAAGTAGAATTAGATCTTATTAAGAATCTATTAGTGTTCACGTTCCATTTTAGTACCATAAAGGGACCAGGAGACCACTATGATCGCGCCAATAAGTGTTCTTATTGGCGCGATCATAGTGGTCTCCTGGTACCGTTAAATTATGGGAAAAGGATGAAGTTAACTTTATGTTTGGTAGAGATCCAGGAATACGAAGAGACTGATATTGGATTCGTCTAATATTACTCCAAAAAAAAAATTACCATATATTTTTTTTTTATTGCCTATCGTTCTTACTTATATTTGTTTAAATTCGATACGCTACTATGGATTTTAACGCCCTACAGTTAGCACTTTAAGCTACTTATGACGCATCTCGTATCTATAACATAATGCCATTTTTTATAGGGAATACCGGTAATTTAAAAAAAACTGACTAGTCGGTTAAACAATAAAAAGGGATTTTACCTCCATCTATGATCTTATTCTAAAACTACTTTGACATTCAATTCTTGCGCATGTGATCTCAAGAAAGAGATGGCTCGTGCTACGTATGGAAGTAATAAATTAAATAGTCAACAGATGGCGCATTGGCGCAGTAGTTAGTTTACTTCTTTTTAAAATACAGTACACTTGTTTGACACATGACATTCTCTTCTGTAAGTTACATTTAAATATGAAACTATTATAATTAGTAATAAAATATATTATAATTAAAGGATATGAAAAGGTAGAATGAACGGGATAAGAAAATATTTTTAAGTGTTTGTAAAATAAACATTTTATTTTGACTCGTCTCAAGCTGTCTAGAATGTCATGTCATATATGAATTTTTCGTTGCTCAGAACATGACTAACGAAAATATTTCTTCTGCCTAGTTTTGCTTTCAGAATAAAATTGATTATCAGCTGATATAATTTGTCAAGTAAAAAATTAAATTCAAATTATTTTATTAATGATACATTGATGACGCCATGGATAAAAATTTAGTCAAGTAGATACGGAGTTTGCTCACTGTCGTCCGGCCGCCCGTCCGTGCTACGTTTTGTTGGCAGTGAACGGAACGAAGTGTCGTCGTATAGATCGCTCGCTAGCTGGCTGACTGAAAATAGTGAACCAAACCAAAGTATGAGTTTTCAAAATATGTTCGAATAAAAAGTGAATAGTGAGTGACTGTCATCCAGCAAGATGGTTGATGACGTGAGAGAAATTACCGAAACCGCTGAAAGTAAAGGTATATGTGCAATTATAATTGAAATGTGCCGTTGTAGTGTTAAAATGTGATTGAAAATTGTCTAACCCTAAACGGTGTCGTGGCCCCACGTCGTGGTTTCGTGCACCGCTTTCGAGAATGTCCGCAGTGTAACGACGATGTGTATTGTTTTTTTATCTCTATTTGGATGTCTTTTCGCGTCGTGGTATGTTCTAAAATTTGCAAAACTCTCGACAGACGGCATTAGATGCTAATGAATGTGTCTAAAAATGTGAGACCTCTGTAATGTCACTTGTCTCCTATTTTGTTGATTTGCCTTCAGCGTACCGTTATTTGGTTGATTTATGTAACTTTCTAAGTGCTTCAAAGGCTTAATTGTTGTACAATGATGCGTATTCAGCTATTTGTTGACTGACTGATGTCTAGTTTGAGTCACAATGATGATTAGCACAAATGACGTGCCTGATATAGGTGCACATATGATCAGGGTACATGTACCTAATTCAGTATAATACTTTCAACTGTCCTATCAATTCTTATATCATCACCATCTGTGGTACGAAACAGAGTATAAGTTAGGGTTAAATAATACTTAAGAGGAAAATTTTTAATAGATTTAGCTCAGTGAGTGATTATAATGATTCACATCTGATTTTCAATAACAATAATAGTTTTCATATCAATATATAATCTAATATAAAATATAATCTAAACTGCCTAAGAATATTAGTATTCTTCAAGAAAATTCATTTGAAAAGTGTTGGTAAATAACACACACACTTTATTCATAATCATCCTAGTACCCAAAGTTTTAGGATTACCTATGACATTCCTACTTAGGTTAATATCTTTAATAAGAGCTGTCTCACAGTTTTACCTGCAATTTTTTTTTTTTTACATATTGCAGTAGTATGATCTTATAAAGCCTAGCCTTCCTCAATGACTGAACTATGCACAAATAATTTCAATTCACATCAGTAGTTTTTTAGATTTGTGTTTGTTCATCACAACTAAAATATTTTTCCAATAATTAGTAGATAATGATTAAAGTTTATAATAATGTGACTGTGGTATAAAAAATAAATATTCCACGAATACCATACATGTGGCAAATATCTCTATCTAATCATATTTAGCTGACTGGAGTAATAATGCGCAATATTATCTGATAATTTTATTGAATAGTCATTATACCTATTTAAACTTGCTTCCCATATTGAAACATTTCAAATGAAATATTGAAAAAAAAATTAAATCAAAATCTTACTATTCCTTTTGGAGATAAGTAGGTGGGTCCTTTGCCTCAAACAGAAACACCCTCTTTTACTCATAGTGGGTTAAAATAAACTGAAGGAAGGTATAGTCTCAATTCTATTTTTCAATGGTTTGAAACATATGCCATTTATAAGAATACACACAGCTAGCCTGACAAACATTGTATTGCCATATATTTTTTGGGGTGGATCACCCATATCATTTAAGGGTATGAAAAAATTTATCTCAGACCTCTTTGATATGCACATAAAATTTCAAACAATTTGTCCAGCCATTTCGGCGATGTTTGTTAACAAACACAAACTATTAGGTCAATAATTTTGGACTATATAAAGTCTGCTCACATATTTGCAAAAAACTTTTTTATTTTATTACTTAATGGCAGATGGCTTAGTTGTGACTTGCCCTGCAGGTTGTGGATTTGATTGATCCCCATTACTAGAAGTTACTCGAGGGGACTAGTTGCTTTCATACCTCCTTTATTTAAAGGCGAAAGGCTTTTATCAAAATGTGGCCACAAACTGCAAAATCTAATAGATGTTTATCATGCCAAGGTCACATGCATCAGCTGATAAGGCTGCAATGTTAAAGTGTTTATTGTTCATTTACATACTTAACATCTGTAGGTATACATCTTCCTATAATAAAAGAGGTAGCCTTTGCAGCTAGGGATGTTTGTAAGAAGGAATTTGGGAAGATTAGCACAGGGGTCTTACGATGGAATTACCATATTTGATTGATACTAGCTGTGCCCTGCAGTTTTACCCGCGTAGATTTAGTTTCATCCTTATTGAAGCCGAACCCTAATATTTTTAATAAAAGGTAAAAAGCCTATGTCCTTTCTCAGGGTCTAAAGATTGTCTGTGCCAAATTTCATCAAAATTGGTTGATTGGTTAAAGCGGGAAAGCATAACAGACAGACAGAGTTACTTTCGCATTTATAATATTAGTAGGGATTATAAGACAGACTAGCTGTGCCCAGCAAATGTTGTATTGCCATTTTTTTTTTGTTTTGGATATCATTTAGGGTATGGAAAAAAGATGTTAACCAAGACCTAACTAATATGCACACAAAATGTTATACAAATTGGTCGAGCCATTTCAGGGGAGTATACTAAGAAACACAACGACATGAGAATTTTGTATATTACATTTATATGACGTGCATTAATCTGTCACTGTCACATAGCTGTGCTCGATAAACTGGACACAGCAGATGCAATGCAATATTTTCTGAAAAGTAGGTAGGTTGTTTTCTGTGGTACTTAAACTGATGAATAAAAGAAATCCATAGGTAAATGTTATGTCTGGTGTTAATAATGGATTAAGAAGTTAAGTAACCAGATAAATAAGTCAGATGGTCACCCATTCTCTCAATCTTTTTGTGTCTCTGCTTATTTTGGCCTCAAGGACTTTAGTTCTTCTATTCTTAAATAGTTTTTCTTCTTTTTCAACCCATAATAACCCGTTGAGTGTAGGTCTCCTCGTATGCAACCCACAAATATCTGTCTTGGGCCTTCTGAGTCCAGTTTTTCCCACCACTTGGGTTATATTTTTGCACATCTCGCTAGGTGTCATCCCACACTCCGCCAATCCTGCCTTTTTGTTAAATACTTGAAATCAATGATAATAACTTTTTTTATCTTAAGCCCTGGTAAGGCAAAGTAGATACTTACCAGGCTAGGTAACCTGGTAAGGGAGAACATTGAATAACCGACCACCAGTTCTAAACTAGCCAGTGTAAATTTTACCTTATCTCAGTGCACACATGACTCATATTGAAAGTTTTTGGAAATTCAAATGCAAGAATCTCAGTCAGCCATTTTAAACCACACATTATTTGAACAAGTGAACTTGGAGTCGAGTCGAATAAATTATTACCACATTTAAATCATAAATCGACAACTGTTCTCCGAAATTAAGCTATGGTCTTATGTGGAAAACACCTACGATTTTAATACTAATGTGAATTAAGTAATATTCATATTACAAAAACGCAGATATTTTGATGTTATTGATTTGGAGCACTCTTAACCAAAGTAGACGATAGCAAATTTAACAAGATTAAAAGAGAGAGAGCAGTGAAAAAAGCAGCTCTGACATTACCGTGTTTATTTGACAACTGACTTTTGAAAGATATAAAAAGACAACAATAAAAACCATAAATAAATCAATATACTTAAGTAGTTTTCAACAGGAAGTGTATTAAGAGATGCATGAATGTCTGCCTACCCCCATGGGATACAGGCCTGAGCATAGTATGTATGTCACTGATGAATGTTCTACTATATGTACATCCATATTATTATGTTGATGGTAACCCCCCCAGTACACTTTCATCTCACAATATCTCAAGTCATACTCACTGGACTATCAGAAGTGTTTTCCTATGCATAATTTATCATACTTGTCATAATCAAAGTAAACTTTATGAATATAACATTAGAGTTGGAATTACTTTGTGGTGACATTGAGTGTTTAAATATTTGTCCCCCAGTCAGCTGTTTTACTTAGAAAGCTATTTCATATTCATTCATAAAGTACCCAAAATCAATACCATTACTTATGTAAGTACTTTATGACTGTGCAGTATAGCATTTTTTTTAACTAGCTGTGCCCTGCGGTTTCACCCGCGTAGAATTAGTTTCATCCTTATTGTCGCGGAATCCTAATATTTTTGATAAATAAAAATAGCCTAAGTTACTCCTTGAAACATCAGCTACCTACCAGTGAAAGTCCCGTTAAAATCCGTCCAGCCGTTTCGGAGATTACCCACAAACAGACAGACAGACAGAAAAAAATTTAAAACTTTGTTTTTTAGTGCTAGTAGCGTGTATACTTTCATATGCATTTACTTAGTGAAAAGCTGTTATTTTGGAATTACAAACAGACACTTCAATTTTATTTATCTGTATAGATATAGGTACTTATTTCTGAGATCTAGATGCTGCTGAGCAGATCATTGAGTATGAGAACCGCATGCACCATTATTCAACACCAGACAAGGTATTCCGTTACAGATCTATATTGTATGTTCCATCTACAAATTGGTTTCGTTTTTATAATCAATGCACACTTTATCATTGAAATTCTACATATGCCTGACTTTAAGATAAAATAGTTACTTAACTATCAAACCAAGATGCTACTGATTTATCCAATTAATTAACCTTGTGAACCCACTGTTGGGCCAACACCTCTTCTATATGTCAAGCTTTTCTCTTGTGTTACTTATTGAATAGTATTTGCCAGTAACTTCCTTTAACAATGTTATCTGACTAACATGCCTTTCACAGAATTTATTCAAATTTACTGAATCAAATGCTGCTGCGAAATACGAGGTCCTGGTTTAGATCCCCGGGTTGAGCAAATTTGATATTGGGTTTTCCCTCCTGTAATTTCCCAGTAGCAGCCCGGATTCTGAATTGTGCCCGGTTAATGGCAACAAGCTGGCCCCTATCACATGTGCCCAATATATTACTGGTGAAATTTGGGTGTACTCCTTTACCAACTTCTTTGTGAGAATTTTTTTTTTCATATTGATTCAAGACCTAAACTGGTTTTCTTACATCTGGACTTATAGGTACTTCAATTGATTACACACTTAAGATAAATGTCAACACCATATTATATAAATACTCATTATATCTCTGACAGATCATACTTATTAGGAGAACGTCCTTGCAATCACTCTTGACCTCATCATAAAATGAACCCTGAATCACTCCCTTTAAAGACTATATTCGCATGCAATTATAAAGTTGATGAGCGTAAATGAACTCTACGGGCTTGGTAATAAGATTGACGTGCGTAGGTGTGGCTTAGATATTCTTTATTGTATCAATATAAATGTATATGTTTGGGTGTTCGCCTACATATCTTACACAGGTGTGTTACCTTTTTATTTAATTCAACGCCTACTAATGTCTGACTAAGTTATTTATTGAGATATTCAATGGTAGTATTTGTTGTGAAATTAATAAGTATAAATTTTGTCTAAGAGAACAAGATTATATTTATCCCGTTTGTGTATTAACAGAGAATAAAATAACAGATTAAAGAAAACTCAATCATTCAGCGATCTAAATGACGTGTAGCGCCATCTTGTGAGTAAATAAATTATCTTTTCATCCCACCATCTCGGAAAGAGTATTTTTAATCTTCAATATCTGAGTGGAAAAGCCGTTTTTATTCTCTAGAGGATAAAGTAAATTGAATTTAGAACTAATAAAACGCGTCAAGAATTTTGCAAGGACTGGCTTTATTTTTTTTAAATTATGCATATTAACATTAATGGCGCTACTTCTGTCACACAGTAACAATAGATAACATAAGAACATAGATAACATCTTAGATTATTATTTCAATGCACAGATACATATTAACACCACCACTCATTGAAATAAACTTAGCATGTACTAAATAAAATTTACACACACACAAACAGTTCACAGTACTAGAATGTTTAATATACTATACATGGCTACAATCAATCAAGCCTAATTTCATTAGAAATTTATAATGCTTAATACTACACAAGCTTTTTGTCATTATATCAGCAGGCATATTCTCTGTATTTAAATAAACAATTTTTACCAATTTATTACAGACAGCTTCTCTAATAAAATGAAATCTAACATCTATATGTTTAGAACGTTTATGGTACATATGATTTTCAGTAAGTTTTCTAGCACTTTGATTGTCATTATACAGTATAACAGATCCTATATCTTTACCAGTAAGTTCTAGTAACAAATTTTTAAGAAAAATAGCCTCTTTGCTTGCTTCACAAATTGCCATGTACTCGGCTTCAGTACTTGAGAGTGCTACTGTTTGCTGCTTTTTACATTCATGTGAAACTACTCCTCCCGAAAGTATGAAACAGAAACCTGTATAAGACCGTCTGTCAACAGTGTTGGAAGCCCAGTCGGCATCAACAAAACCAACTAGATCTGAACTATCTTTAGTATAAGTTAAGCGATAAGACTTAGTTGCTTTTAAATACTTCAAAACTCTCTTAGCATGCTGCCAGTGTGTTTTGTTGTAATTATTGTTAAATTGACTTAGGTAGCTCACTGCATATGATATATCCGGCCTAGTAAGTACAGCTAGATACATGAGGCTGCCTATTAACTGCTGATAAGGATATTTGACATTACAATCAACAGTATCACATTTATCCAATTTTAGATTTATTTCCATAGGAGTTACTGACACAGTTTTACAATTTTCCATTCCAAATTTTTTTAATAAACTATCAATGAATCCTTCTTGGTCAATATACAATTTATCTTTACAAGTATCAACTCGCATACCCAAGCATTTTTTTATATTGCCTAAATCTTTAAGTTTAAATCTGGCACTTAACTGTTCTTTGACCTTTTTTACTTCGGTAACTTCATTCGAGAATATAAAGAAGTCATCGACGAATAAAGCTACAAAGGTCTTTTTACCTCCACATGACTTTATAAATAAACAAGGTTCGTATTTTGATTTTCTGTAACCAAATTGATACAAACTTTCATCTATCTTTTTGTACCAGGCTCGGGCTGATTGCTTCAGACCGTATATTGCCTTCTTTAATTTAAATACTTTATTATCAAATGTAAAATTCTGAGGTGGTTGCATGTATACAGTCTCATCAAGATCACCATTTAGGAATGCGGTAGTTACATCAAGATGGGTGATATTCATATCTAATTTAACACTTAATGCAAATAGTAACTTTAATGTGGAGTATCTTAGTACAGGTGAGAAAGTCTCCTTATAATCAACACCTTCTTTTTGCGTAAATCCCTTCGCCACCAAACGCGCACGATATCGCACTTCATTGTCACTATTTAGCTTTTTCTTGTAAACCCATTTACACTGCACTACCGTCCCACTTTCTGGCTTGTCCACCACTTCCCATGCATCACACTCATGAAACGACTGCAGCTCCTCCTGCATCGCTTTACACCATTGTTCACGTTCCATCCCATTCATGACATCTTCATATGTTAAATTTTCATCACCACCACTTTCTATACAAATGTTATTATATCCAAATCTATCCGGTTGCTTTCTCTGACGTTTACCCAAGGTGGTAGGCTCATGGGGCACTTCAGGTTCACCAATAGTATTGTAGAATTCATCTGAGCTTGAAGAACTGCTACTGTCAGTCTCGTCAGGTATATATGTGTCATCTGAAGCATTGACAACAGTTTCTTCTTCCTCCTCTGTGGTGTTATCACTATGTTGTTCCACAATTTCAGCTTGGATCACATCAGAACTATTATGCGTGTCTTCCATGATAATGACATTTCGGCTGGTGATGATTTTATTTGTCTTGGGATTATATAACCTGTAACCCTTTATATTGTTCTCATACCCCATCAAAATATGAGCTTCTGCCTTCTTGTCCCACTTTGTAGTTTTGATTTTTGGAATGTGAACCATAGCGGTGCTCCCAAATACTCTAAGGTGGCTGACATCTGGCTTCTTGCCTGTCCAGAGTTCATATGGTGTCTTTGTCAATCCAGATGCTAAAGTTCTGTTTCTCAGATATACAGCAGTGTTAACGGCTTCTGCCCAAAAACGTTTGTCAAGTTTAGCATCAAACAGCATACACCGAGCTCTTTCCACCACTGTTCGGTTTAATCGCTCGCACATCCCATTTTGCTCTGGGGTATAAGGGTTTGTTTTTTGATGAATTATTCCAGCTTTTTTCAAATAATTTTCAATTTCCGAAGAGCAAAATTCGCCTCCATTATCTGTCCTCAAAACTTTTAAATTTTTGCCTGTCTGCCTTTCGACTGAAGCTTTAAACTCCTTCAAGTAGTTAAATACTTCACTTTTGGCCTTGAGGAAATAGACGAATGCCATTCGGCTATAATCATCGACAAAGAGCAGAAAATAGCGTGATGATCCTATTGATACTGACTCCATGGGTCCACATACATCGGCATGAACCACCTCGAGCACAGTCTCACATCTGGCACCTTTGTGCGAGAAAGGCAATCTTGTTTGCTTCCCCTCACAACACGTAATACATTTTGCCTTGTCAACCATAGCTCTGTCTGAGAAATCAATGCCATCTACTACACCATTTCTCATAGTGTTTAGGTCTTTACAGTTAATGTGTCCAAACCTTCGATGCCACATCTCACTAGTCGTAGTTGTCGCTGAGCCTGCAAACAACTTATCTGACTTTATGTTCAATCGATACACTCCATTCACTAAATCTGCTCTTCCCACCAGTTCATTCTGTCGATTGCGTATATAGCAAACCTCTTTTTCGAAATTCACCTTGTTTCCATTCCGAATAAGCTGACTAACTGATAGCAGATTTGTGGTGAGACTAGGTATACACAAAACGTCACTCACTGTAATATCAAATTCTGTATTGCCGACCACTGTCGTTATTTTAGTATTTCCTGTGCACAACACGGGCACTGTCTCTTTATTCGCGACCACTATACTCTTTATCTTGTGGCTGGGTGAAGCATTTTCCAAACACGTCTTGTCAACAACCATATGTGAACTCGCTCCCGAGTCAATATACCAATCTGACTCTTGAAATAGATTTTCAGGATTCAAGAAAACAGCGCTAAATGCGTTTTCTGTTCTATTTTGACTATTCTGGGGGCATTTATTCATATAATGTCCAAGTTGTTTACAACGGTAACAACGAACTGTTTTTGTTGACTTTGGATTTGACATTGACAGTTTTGACTTGTCCGCCATATTTGCGTTCTTCATGTTGGCACTAACTTTTTTACGCTGCTGCCAACTTTTAGACAAAAAAGCGCCCTCAGTGCTGCCAACCTCCGATTGCATATCCATCAATTTTGCTTTAATGGCGTCGGTACTAATTGTAATACCGGAATGTTCTATGGCCATAATCATTGGCGCGAACTTTTCTGTTAAACCCGCCAATAATAAAGATCCAACCCACTCATCCGTGATTTGAAAACCCGTTCCTTTCAGCTTTTGTGCAGTATCTACCATCTGAGTTACATATGCCGTCATTGATTCACTGTCTTCCAGTCTTATAGAAATAAGCTGCCGCAATAAACTAATGCGCCGCGTGAAGCCAGAATCATCAAAGAGTGTTTTCAGCCGCGTCCATATATCTCGAGCTGTATTTTCATTTTTGATATGAACATATAATGAGGAATCAACGGTCATTATCAGCTTTGCTTTTGCCTTTTTTTCTTCCGCTGAAGCAGCTTCTTCCGCCGATACTTCCTTAGATATGTCGACACCATCGAGGATTAGGAAATTTTCTGCAGCAAACGCCCACTGGTCATAGTTTTCTCTTCCTTTTAGCTTAGGAACGTTCACTATATAGCTACCGGCCATCTTGCAACTCAAATGCAGTACGGATTTTATTTGCATAAAAACAACACCAAACAACAGTCTTTATTATTGTTTCTATACGCACTTTCAAAACACTGATAGTCCACGATAAGATAAAGAGTTTAACACGAAATACTAACGACTTTTTCTTGCAAATTCAGGGACTGGGCCCATAACCTAATAAAACGCGTCAAGAATTTTGCAAGGACTGGCTTTATTTTTTTTAAATTATGCATATTAACATTAATGGCGCTACTTCTGTCACACAGTAACAATAGATAACATAAGAACATAGATAACATCTTAGATTATTATTTCAATGCACAGATACATATTAACAAGAACATCGTGTGCACTAAGTTTGTGAATTAAAAAGATTATTCTGTAATACTTACCTGTCATAATGTAGTAATTAATACCTAAACTGAAATAAAAGTGTACCTATCTTGTGATTATAATGTTTTTTTTTAATTTAAGTAGTCATTTCCCCGCTGAGGTGGAATGAAAAGTTACGTGTTGCACTCGAGTGCAAAGATTTTTCACCTCGTTTTCTTTTGATTCCCTCGCTAACGCTCAGGATTCTAATTTTGAATCAATCAATTTTAGAATCCTTCGCTTGCTCGGTCATCAAAATTGAACACGCGGTTAAAAAGCAACTTTGCATTCTTGTATAACAAATAACTATTTTTCACACCGCGTGCTTTACGGTGAAGGAAAACATCGTTAGGAAACCTGCATATGTCTGAGAAGTTATTCAATGACGTATGTATAGTGCCTGAGACGGCGATAGACTCACCATCTGTCAAGTTGGCACTTAATCATCTTGAGTGATTGTTGAGTGATGAAGTGGGTGTTGTTATTACAAACCTCTGCCTACCCCTTCGGGGAATACAGGGAATGTCGAGAGCATATCTGATTGTTTCTTTTTAGCTTAGATAACGTTAGCCCCTTGAATGAATTTAAACATATTAAAAATAGGTAAAAGGTAGACTTCATTAAAGTCACTGTGTAACTATTAACTAACCTGGGGCCTTACCATGAGCTCTTATTGCCATGATAGTTTCACTCATTTATGAGACAGATGTGTATGACGTGCATACATCTGTCACTGCCACACAGCTGAACTATCATTGCAATAAGAGCTCATGGTTGGGCCCCTGTTCAGGTTTTGAACCACTTCTATTGTGCCCTTGTTTTGGCTTGGTTGCTCGCATCCAAGTTGCGAAAGCTTCCATATAAAAAATCCTAACCCAAATTATACATTTACGACCGATTACCAAACGCATCGAATTTCTGTAGCAACTTTCCACACAAAACTCAACTGCATCCGAGAAAGTCAAAATATTGCATTGCATAATATACCCGAGAAATTTCAGGTTAGTAAAATTTCTAGAAATCTAGAATGTAGCCTTCGTAATGGATGAACAAACAATGCTTCTCAAATTGTTAATAGAAAGTGCAGTAGCACCACAAACGGTTTTTATGCTTACTTGTGACAAATGTTCGACACTTGTAGCTTTGAGACATTATTTATATGTATTGGTATAGTATACGGCTGAGATTTTTAAAAATGTTCGTGCAATAATGTTATTTATTATGTTTGAGAAGAAATTCGATGCCTGAGATGGCGATGTTTTTACTCTTCTCGTTACGTTGACACCTACTCATCTTAGGTGAAAATAAGGTGTTGTAACAGCTCTGCCTGCTAGGAATTCTTCTGGAATGGCGTGAGATTACACTATCAAATATTCAAGTAAACATTTCACTGCTTAGCAGAATTCGTTATTCATAATCTCTTTTATTTTCGCGTAACATCTAACAAGACCATTAGAACCTTACTAAGTGTTATCTTCCAATAAAATAGATCAAGTATCAGTCAAGATCTTACAAAATGTTTCTCAACCACAGACATAGTTGACCGATTTGTTTACGTTACCAGTAAGATGTTTGTCCTCTTCTCCGTTATCAGTAATATTGTGATACCGAACTGATGTGGAATATTGTTGATTATCTGTTTTGGATACACTGATGTTTTTACTTGGCCGTATTAGATATTTGCTTATTGATTACCTTTTATACCACTAGGGCATAAAACTCACCCGATGGTATGTGGTTACAGCTTATGGTCATTTGCAATACCTGAAGTCACGTGCTCGTTGCCGACCCTGTAAAATGTCTTCACACTCTTCTTGAAGAACCTCATGCTTGCACAACTTGAATAGGATTTACTAACATCAAACTGAGTTCTCGCCTTAAAATCTTAAAGCTAAGTCCTAAAGAAACTCCTTGACGTAGTAAAGTAGATCTTATCGAGCTCCCAGAGACTCGTAAAGTTGCTATTTTATGTGATCCCAAGGAATAACAAACAACAGAATTTGCTTTGACCCAAGAGGCTCGTATTCATAGTAGTTTTGACTGTATACTTGCCTGTACCATGGTCCAGTCTTCGTCCTGTATTTCATTATTTTGTTCCCGTAAATATTACCGAGTGCATATTATCTTCTTAGGTCGGTTTGTATAGAAACAGCTCTTAGTTAATAAAGTTATAAGAATTTTCTCACAAAAGTAGTCAAAAAGTCGAGTGTTAATTTCCGTTCCGATTGTGTTTTAAATGCGAACTGTCAGAACTCCCCCCACTAACGGAACTGTAAGTTTGTTTTAGACATTAGGAAGTTGTGTATAATTAAGAAGTGTTGGATGGAACGTGGTTTTAACCCCTTACTTTGTCTTGTCTTCCTATTGGAATGAATGAAAGCAGTGTTGAGATTTTTCATTCATTAGAGAAATCATTATCTATTGCAACCAATACATGCAGAATTGCCACTTATTCAAGTGTCTAATGAATAACAATATTGTATTCTCGCTTTTACTTTCCATAAGCAGTAATCACCTTTGGGCTATCAGCTATCTGCCCATCTAGCATTATTACCTTTACTGGATTCCCCTATACTGCTTCTGATGTCATACATACTCAATGTGACTCAGGCGCCGCTTAGTACATGATATCCGTATTCGTGACATTATTATTAAGATCCTGTATCCCGTCCCGTCCTTATTTTATTTCTTGCATGATAGTCCTGATATTCTGGCCAAACATTCGTGTGTTAGCTTAAAAAACCTCGTTCAGAAATATCTATAGTAAAAATGTTTATGCTAGTTTAGGCCATCCTAAGGTGCGTATGAACGCCGACTAGCGACGAATAACGTAGCCTTCGAAAAGATATGTTCACTTTCAATCCTATTTTTATTCAATTCATGTTTGTTCCTTACATTGTTTTTATTATTTGCTGTATCAAAAGTTGTTACAAATGTTGCATCTATCGGATGCACCGTAAAATATAATAGGGCTTAATTCTCCACATTTGCAAGTGTTTAATAAGCGATAACTTGCATGTTATCTAGTTATATCTGACATATTATAATGGGATTTAGATAGAAATTGTTATGCGTTTTCCGATGGTTGCTTATCAGATGTGAAGTTATGAGACGTATTCTGGTTTTATCGATTATAAAGATAAGCCACGAGGAGCTCGTGGCACAGTTGCTATTGCGCATATCATTCGATCAGCGAAGTTAAGCAACCATACGCCTAGCCAGTAGTTGGATGGGTGACCGCCCGAGTTCCCTCCGTGCCTCGGAGAGCACGTTAAGCTGTCGGTCCCGGTTGCCAATTTAACATCTTTGGCAATCGTTACAGGTCAGTCAGAGGCCTAAGAGAGTCTGACAACTGGTTTAACCCAGATTGCCGATTTTCCTCGAAAAAGGGGTTGCGAAGGTCAGATGGCAGTCGCTTCGTATAAAAATCAGGTGATCAGCCACATCGGGTTGAACCAAGTGCCGACCCCAAATACATGGGATTAAGGCCAGGGAGATGATGATGAAAGATAAGCCTCGCCTTGTTTGTGTTAAAGACTACTTGTTAAGGAAGTCTTTTAAATTATCACCTCACAGGTAAATCATGATTTTCCATTTCTCTTCTCTGTCTCGTGGAAGTGATTCCAAAACAATAGCGTATCTCTTTCTATCTCCATGTATTAAAATGAGTCAACAAACAACTAAATCATTATGTTCCTTAATTGGTTGATCCAGGCAACAAAATGTAATATAGTGCTTTAAGAGTGGATGATTCATAATATTCAAACGAGGTGAATATGATATCGCCACCTACGTGTTGTGAAGGTATTTCTATTCTTGTTAGGTTTAATGTCCTTTATATTACGGAAAGGATTCTCTTACGTCTCAAATTTGCCAACTGTTCCAAGGGTTTTGGGATAGAAATCCCATTTCGCAAGGACAAGGCATTCAGATTGATAATCTGTACAAGAATCAACTTTATCCTGGGTTTTCCTCAAAAAATACGATGTAATAAAGTTGATTACTCCAAATTGGGTTTGACGAAATTTGCTATAATTTTGTGGCACGTCCTGCTGAGATAATCAAACCATCCTCATTAATTTTCCGTCTTGAATAGATTTACTCTTCGAAAATAACGACGACGACGATTTTTGTATTTGTACTGTGTAACTTATTCGCCTTGGGATCATTTACCATTTCTAGGGACGGTATTCAGTTTGAAATCCTGAAGATAATCAGGATATTTATCTATTTTATCAAAGAAACTGCCGTTAGTATAGTCGTTCATAAAGCCACCTATTGCATCAGTCGATTTGGTTATATTTTTAACCAATTCACGTACCTCGTCAGTCATTTTAGATATTTATAAGAAACTCCGAAATGATTTACATCCAACACTTAGGTATTACACAGCCGACTGGAGGCAAAAAATGTGCCATTATACTTTAGCTCTGCAGGAAAAGTGGATCGAATCGGGTGTTGGAGAAACTAACCTTGTGCTTCGAGTGTTCTCGTGGTTTTGCTTGACCGTTGCTCTAAAATTGTTATTATTCACGATATGTATTCTAACTTAGGTAACTTTTGATCACGTGTAATTAATGCTACAATTTAGCGGTAGTCGTGGCGTGGTCTTAGCTTTCTCGTTGGTTTTTGTGTTTTTGGATGATATGATGATGAGTGCTACATCGTCTTAGAATCTAAATTGTGATGAATAATTGGTTACAGATCCTATTCAAAATAGGCACTTACTCATAAGATTTGATTCACCTGAATTCATTAGTCTGATCATCGACATCTAAAATTTCTTTTCGGGTGATTTTTGTACTGATTTCTGGTAATATGCCTTTTAGATTAACAAAAATCTACAATATACGTGGATCTTGAAGAAATACGAGGAGTAATCGTATCTGCGAGATCAACCTGTCTATTGCTATTCTAAGATAATGGACATACCTTTCCAATGACAAGCAGTATTTACTAAATAGTCGATACGCCTTCATTGAAAGTATTCCATTCACTGATTATTGATCAAAGTTTACATTGGTGTCGCGTGACTACACGTTAGGGATGTCTAACCTTTGAGTAGCCGAATTTATTGCCTACCGAAATATCTTGGACATAATGCATTCAAAACTATGGTTTGGCAAAAATATGTTATGTTTGTGGTGACTTTAATACTACGGTGAATTGGTGCGGTTCTAGGTAGAAAATTATTCAATCCTTCTTCATACACAAAATTTTAACACCTTACATTTGTATTCGTCTAAAATTATCGAATAAAATGACTAACTTATTTCCGGTCCATTTCTGAAACCGCTGAAACATCATAAAGAATATCCCTAAACTAGCTACCGCACGCACACTCGTGCTGGTAAGTGTTGGGAATTAATTGGGTCAAAGCGTCGTTAAGGGCTTGTACGTAGTATTGAGTTTCTGATAGATATTGTTATATTTTTGGACGCACTGTAAAAGCGGTACTGTAGTTATAACCAAACGTTTGAAGGTTTTCTAGAAAGGAGTTTTAATCTGCGTGTTTGCTCTGGTTGTGTCTTGTGTTATCCTTAAAATTAACCACAAGTGGCAGTATTAATCAATGTTTAAAGCCCAAAAATTGTTGTAAATAACGAAATAATCAAATAAAATTTTGAGCAATATTCAGGCTATTGCAGCAACAGATAAATTATGATTCAATACGGCACAAAGAACGTGGACACTGGACACGAATAATAGACGTTATTTTATGCGGATGTAAATTCTCTGTACCTTCGCCCTTGGCGTGGGCGAAGTCAACCAATTGGCCGTCATGTGCCTAACCTACACGAATAATTTAAATGTGATCTACGCAGACTGTATTCTCCGGATGCCTAGTCTTAGCATCATTGAGAAATACCAACGCCTTTAGTTATTAAACCTCCAGTTTACCAAATTTCCAAACATCACCAAACATGGTTAGATTTTGACATATCATGTAGAAATCATACGCCCACAGCATTCCTCAAGCATAATGAAATCATGAAGAGCTTTCACTTACATGAGAAGCGCTAATAAACGACTTTTCGACCAATAGTTTTATGGGCAATAATCAGACCATCTCAAATCGACCGCGTCGGATCTGCATTGCGCCATTCATGATCGTTTTGAGAGAAAGGGTCGTTAGATGCATCTGGACTACTCGTATCAACGATGTTATAGTATTTTGTTCGTAAAAGTGGATCATCATTTCGTTTTCTATCCGTCATTGAAGAGGTTTATTGTGAATTGTGACCTGCCTGTTGCTATAACTGTTTCACATGCCTCTGCGCAAAGCATTTTATATCTTGAAATGTTTCATGATATTGTTTCTCTCTTTCGTTGTCGGTTAGTGCTACATTTATTGATAATGTTCACAGCTGCCTGCAAAATTCCTCACCATGATTTGAACTGACCATATTAGGGTTTTGTACCACACTTACACGTCGTCCCTATTTTAACATCAATTGATTGAATCCTGTCTCTAAATGTGGTGAGGCTTTGTTTAACCTTAAACTCTTTTGCCCTCAGCGGCGGAAGAAGCCCTAGACAGAGCGAGACTAGCGCGCGAACGGCGCGAGGCAGAGCAAAGGAAACGGTTAGACGAATTACGCGCGCACGCCGCAGCGGCGCAAGCGCAGCGTGAGAAACGCGATGAGGATCGACGGAAACGCCAGCTGGAGCAGCGAGCTAAAGACGACGACAGGAGACAACAGGTGGGTTACTTTTAATAATTAACGATTTCAATGAGGACTTTGTTATGAGAGAGGAAGCTTCTTTGAAGATGATTTTGAACTGAGATTTAAGGGGTTTGAATGAGAGGTAGGAATGATACTAGAGTAGAAGAACAGTGAAGGATTATAATGATGATTAACAAAATATAGATTGCGGGCTTAGTGACTAGGTGATATGGTATAATTTTGAATGTAATCATTCCCAAATCCTGCGTTGTTACTGTCGAAGGAACACATTATTAGATTCATGTAGATAATCTAATATTTATCGAAGCAGATGTCAAATTATTAATAAGCAACATCAATCAACACTGGAGCATGTGCATATAAATGTAAATGAAGGCAAGGAAAATACTGTTCAGCACACGCGTCTGTATTCGGACTTAAACTGATCAAGCGTGAGTCGGGCTTACATAGATGATTTCGTACAAATGGTGAATACTAAAACATTAAGTTTCTCTACCGTTTTCAAATATTATAAGGATTAATTAGCTAAAAACCTATGGGAGTTCATCTCCTACATATTATTTATATTACATACATTTATTTAGTGTATTCGATGCGTTCAAGTAGACAAAATATTTTTTTATGGGAATGGAGACTTCAATTTAAATATAAGTCTCGAAGACAATATTGGACTAACCCAGATGGCAGGGATTGGTTGCAATGTGGAAGTTTCGTTAGTTCACTTTTTGGACATAAAGTAAGTACACACTCGGTTGCACTACAATAAAAAGATGAGGTACGGCATAAATTTGTATAAGAGCTCAGTGTAGTGGAAAAATACCGATTCAGAGATAATAAATAAGTAGTGTCGCAGCCAACGGTACCATCGATTTTTTATTACCAACAACAAGCACGAACGAAAGCAATTGTTTCTGCCCCTAATTGAATCTTGTATCCCCATTTACTAGACAGTATTCTAACTGCCGCTCCAGCGGGTCCGGCACAACACTTTCACCGGCAAAATAATAGTTACGGTAACACACGAGTGAAATTAGAAATTACTTGGTTTATTGTGGAAACGAATCGCCGCTCTGTCTAGTTTTAACTAGATTGAGTTTATGCAGAATAATCATGGGGTACCATAAATTATATTATGCGAGCGATATCTTTCTTATCTTCCTTTACCCTTTAGGAATATACCTACGTACAATAAAGTTTTGGAATCCCATGTTCTGCTCAGAAATCTTATATATAAAAATGAATCCCCATTTCCCTTGGTCACGGCATCACGCCTAAACGGCAGGATAGATTTTAACGGGACTTTCACTGGCAGATAGCTGATGTTTCAAGGAGTGTCTTAGGCTAGTTTTATTTAAAAAAGCACCCATGAAAGTAACTACGCGGGTGAAACCGCGGGGCACAGCTAGTGTTCTGTAATTCTCAATTTAATACAAAACCTTTTTACTGATTTACCTACGGTGAAGGAGAGTATGGTGAGGAAACCTGCATATCTCTTAGAAGTAATCCAAAGACGATTGTATGATATAATGCCGACGAGACTGCGATGGACTCACCATCTGTCACGATTGGCCCTTTATCATCTGAGGTAAAAAGTGAGTTTTGTGGTTACATCTACTAACTCCATTGAGGATCCTTCTGAGATTGCGTGAGCATATAATATTATCAAGCATGTAAACATGACTTCGAGATTAACAACAAGGTATTTTTTGTTACTAATTTATGAATGTTAGTGTATTGCATTCCCAGACTAAGCCCGCAAAATCGCATGTAAACCAATCTATAGTATTTTTTGCGCTCCATACACAAACGCTAATCGTATGTGTAGTCAAGGTGAATGAACTAAGAAATGTCTGCGTTATATTTGATATTGGATAATTACATTCCGGACAAAAATCTTATCGGGGAGCGGCAAATGATGATAAATTCAATAATGTTAATACAGATTCAGCTAATACTAAAACACAAGTTCAAGGTTCGACAGTCGATTGAGATTCTGGCGTCTTACTAATGGAATTCTTTATGACGCTGTTTCTGAATTCTTCTACGCTTACTTCATTATTAATGTCAACTTATTATCAGTATTTTCTTTAATTTAAACATTGGCTGAATGTTTTTCCAACTGTTAGAAACCGGTTATGCTAATATTACATTTAAAGTCAAGTGTTATATCTGCTTTGTTCATTTGAATACTGCCTGTTGACTTCAGCTTCTATTTTTCTTTTTCAAGAAATGCTCCGATTGCTTGGGATTTTTTGGTCAAGATTAACTTTTATTCACTGATTTTGGAATATATTTTTGAGTACTTACATGATGTCAGTCTTTAGATTTAAACCTATCCCTAGTCCAAATATCCGACTCAGCAGTTTATCCAAGTGGACCTACGGACAGAAACATTCACGTTTATAATATTTTGTCGAAATATGCACGTTGATACAAGGGGTACCTGAATGCTCGAAACCATTTGCATATACAGACATACAGATGCCTCTTTAGGCGATGAACTTAGTAAGTTAATCTTTCCTTCCATTATAATAATTCTGGTTAATAATGAACATGGATACAAGGGGAGAGAAAGACCTTAAAAGAGATGGATGGATTGTGTGAAAGATGATCTATCAAGAATGGGATTGAATACTTACAGATATGACGGCTGATAGAGGGAAATGGAAGAAAAGAACTCCGCCGACTGCAAATAGCTTGGGATAAGGGCAGGAGGATGATGATGATGAAGTTTATCTTAATAAATTGTCCATAACCATTTGGCGTTAACCCTTTCCATTGGGCTTGATTACAATCAAATGACTGTTGAGTGAAGAAAGCTCGTGTATTATAGTTTTGTTTGCATTATATAACTCCTCTGCCGGAGCCAGCGAAATCAATTAACACGTTTCTATTACGCAGCCTTTCGTAGTCGAATCTATTTCTTAGATCTTTATATTGGTGTTGCTTGCCTCTTAAGTTTTTGCCCGTAAATGGTTTACGAAAATATAGAAATATAGAGAGTTTGTTCATATCCAGGGGATCTCCTGAATGTCCAAACATTCAGGAGATTAAATGTTCTTGAAATTGTTCTATATGTGTGGTATCATAAATAATTCATGAAAACCCTTCGTCTGCCAAAGAATTGGGTCCTTTTTCACATTTGCACCCAACATTTCGTTTCTTGTTTTGTTCCTTGTCTTCTTTCTTGCCGGTTGTTCAAAAGGCTAGTTTCCTAACTGGTGGTCAGTTATTTGACTTTCATACGTGCCTTACCAGGGCCTGAAATGAATCAATAATTATCATGTTTTGCATTTCGTATTTTATTCGTATTTCATTCGACCTTCTTCTAAATTACTACAATTTGAACTACTACTACTACTTGTTGATCTACGGGCACGTTCTAGTTTTGTTAAATAATACTTAGCCTATTTAATTAGTTCTCTTCATTGGCTGGGTAATTATAATAATCATTATCTGTCTAAGACTGCGTTTGTATTGGCTGGCATTATTTAATTATTTACTACCTTAACATTATGAACTATCATGCGATCCCTCAACACTAATAATATATTACTACGTAAAATTATAATGAGACGTATACTACTACCGGATCGTGAGGTGAATCCTATTCTTTAACTTTAGATCTGGATACGGTTCTTTCTAACATGTAGGAGTTCTATAGGAGGTCTATAAGTAGCTTAAAAACATCGTAGAAAAAACTTAAAGTTTTGTACTCTTAAAAATCGTAACCCGAAGTGAAACGAGTGCAAAGATTACCCTAGTATAAATTAAGTACAAGTAAATCCGTATCGATTTTTTTTAATTCGGCTATCTTGAATTATATTATTGAAGCGAATAAAAATTGTAGTAATAAATCTGTAAATCTCATCTTGAATCCGGTAAACATAACATTTTCGTTCATTTCTACCAAGCATGACGTAGGTGTTACATAAGCAAGACGTCCTTGCTTAGGTGATGTCATCATGTTCAAGCATTCCAATTGTAATTTTAAGTTGAATGAAGGTGGAATAATTTGCCGACGGAGGCTGTTAAGCTATTACATTGTCTGGTCGTCTGATATTAACGTTTAGCCGAATTTTACGGTCCTCAATTTGCATAATAGTTACGTACTTGATTAATACCTTAGATCAAGTTTTTTGTGTGAAATATTTCGGTAGCTATATTTAATATTAGTGACGCATTTTGGGCTTGGCCATACTTTCCTTCATTGATTTTATAAAGAATACATTTGTCTATATTCCCTGGAAGGATGAGGATGCAGACGTGTACTTACATTTTACAGTACACTCACATTGCCAGCTATATTTAAGTCCCATGCAAAAGGGGGCTATTCTATAACTGGCCACTAATTTAGAGTCTGTGCTACTGGGAAATTACCAATGGAAAACCTAATAACATTTCGCCCGACTTTGGATTTGAAGCCAGAACCTCGTATTCCGGGGTTGCAACCAAAGCAAATTGGTCTGGTGACCAGCGAGACGGTAAAAAAGTTGATAAAAAACACCAAGGTTTTTATTTGAATAAATTTGCACTGTCATTGTCAAAAAATCATATATAGAGAGTCCCACAAATCTAAACACCACCCTCATTAGAATTACCATGAGATGTAGAGTATATCAGATCAAACAACAACGGACCAGGTGACCCGGTCACTGATTACATAATGTCCATTGTCAATTATGAGGTCATGCGCTGTATAACTCGCAGCGTGCGCGCACGCAAGTACGTCAACAGGACTATTTCGCGCAGACAAATGGTTATATTGAGAATCACATGTTTGACACATCACGCGAACCTACCTTTATTCGTAGGTACCTTAGTTAAGCACTTTTCATTGCTACAGGTGTCGCCACGGGTTTTTAGCGCGCAGCTAAAATAATATAGATATCTCGTGCCAAACGTCACAAAAGCAGAGATAGGCTCGTAAAATTACTAGTGCGTATTCGAGGTACGCGCTCATCTCAAGTCATATTCTGGTGTGATCCATAGTCAAACTGGTTGTCTGTCTTCATCATATTGTTCGTAATAATATCACATGTACTAACTATCGCTAGCTTAACCTTACTCAATCACGACCCAACCTCATCTGAAACTGTTACTGTCTCGGTAACCCCCTCATAAACTTTAACCCAACTGAATCAAATTCACTCCAAACTACTTAAACGTCCCAAGCATTCAGAGTATTAGAGCTTATAGCTGTACAGAAATAACTCTCGCCACGCGTCAGGAGTCGTGACAAAAATAACAGGGAATCACTTCCTTCAGGACAAGCCACATACCGGCTTATGGCCGGCTTTCCGATCGGTTACATCGGCACAATGATCAATATTAATAATCATACCATAATTCTGTATCAAGTCTATGAATCTTGCCAAATGTTAGCTTTACAATTTGATTTATGGAATTTGAGTGATGAAATAGTCAGTCAATGAACTGGAAAATTATCACGGAATTTTGTTGATAAATATTGTCAAATAATTGAGAAAACAAATGGTTGTTCTCTGTACATTTACGTACCTATACCAGATATTGATAATGTAGAGTGTTACTGTAAAGACTGATAAAAAGATAGCGACATATGCGTCTCAGAAACAGATAACGATTTGGATCGAGATAGAAGAAAAGTAACTCAAGGACTTTGAGAAAGCAAAAGCGAATTGTGATCTGTCAAACTGTCAATTAATTGTACACTTTTAGTTTCTTTATTAATGTCTGTCATGGTTGGTGTTGACATAGCTGTCATGACTCGTTTTATCCAGAGACAAGATTAGCTCCTATCCTGGTTCTGTCTTGCAAATGTCATTCACCCACAGTTTAGGTGGGCGACCCCGCAGTATGGCATTCGAGTTATTGTGCATATTCGAGATATTCGAGTTGATCTGAAATACGATAAACGTAAATATATGCTTTTTGGTAATTGTACAAATATCTTTAAATCACAACAAAATTCACATGTATATACAATAAGCTAGTATTTTTGATATTGAGTAGTACGTCTCTAAAGAATAACTTTATAATTACTAACAAACGAATGAAGGGAATGTTTCACGAAGAGCGTAAAGTAGGCATAAATGCCGCCCTGTGATAGTAGATAAATACCCAAAAACAAATTGAATAATGTGATGAGGCTTAAAAGTGATAAAATGGAGAAAAGGAAGGAATAAAATCGTAACCCAGGAATAAAGACAAACATGATGATGCTCAACTGACAAAAATATCACAATTTAGAAAGTTTCCTGCTTTAACTAATACTCACAATTCAGTGCGAGTAATTACTCTAGACTTAAAAGAGATGAATGATCCCTCCGTGTTTATAAATAATGCTCATAAAAACTGTAAATAAATACCTGAAGCTTAGACAAGAAAGCGACGACACTGACACAGTTGGCGGTTTGGGTTGAGAATGTTGCGAAAATAACCCGTTTACCATGCCTTTGGCATTGACCGTGTCTGGTGCTATAGACGCTGTACGCATATTGCCGGCTAATTAGGTATATGCTAAATTTAAATTTCCTTCCTGCTTATGATGCTTATGTTTAGTCGTGTTTCGAAACAAAGATTTTCCCTGAATATTCAGCTTGGGGTAATGACTTGTTGTAACATTGTTTATTGTCAATCGGTTTTTGATTTTGTTCATTGGGACCCATTACTAATTGCTTCCCTTATGTTCTTGCTAGACAGATTGTTCCACTTTAGTCTTGCATTGTGTAGTTGGTTCTGTTATACGTCTAGCTTCCATCCGTGACTTTGTTCACATGATCTTCGATTAACAATATAACCTTTGCTATTCAGCGATAATGTAGCATTATATTAATGAAAGATTTTTTAAATCTATACATTTATATCGGAACCTATTCGTTACAAACAAAGCATAATATTCCTCTTTATAATATTGATATAGACTGGCGTTAGACATTCGATCAACAGTCCCATCCGGTCAAGCAGAACTGCGATATCTTGTTGCGCCGCAGCCCACTTCCTTATCCAAGCCCTTTAGATCTTTGACTTTACTTTGATTGCTAACCTCTACGCTTATATTTGGATAGATCATCCATCTTTACAATCAGAATTTATATTTTCAAACATCTAGAAAGTAGTTTTTGTAGACGACCATACTGCGTTGAATTATTTCGATCAGTTTATGCGAATTGATATGTAAGCAAATAAGAGCAACCAGATTATAATAGTAATTTATTTATTACTATCATAGTACAAGAAACGTCTAGTACATTTTCCATCGGGCACCGTTCATCTTCATCAGATCTGTATAGTTGATCATTTGTTTACAATCATTATTGATTGTTTGCCAACAATCTTTGGATTGAGACGTGCCAATCATTTGTTTCGGATACCTCATCGTGCTGAGAACTAGTAACTAGGAAGATTGTGGTCGTTGGAGATTCATCCACTATGGGTTATTGAACAATGTTTATAATTTGTGTTTTAACATTCTCGATTGCCGTCCACATGGAAAGTTGGCAGGCCAGGTTGGGAGGCCTATAAAGAGAACAAAATCGTAAGAAGCTATGGTTAATACTTTGAAACGGCTTTTTTATCTACCTTCACATCCAGACTTCATCAAACCGGGAATATATCTAAAATAAAATGCTCATATGGTATCAGATTGAAATAACCAGATTTACGATAGTAAATAACACTAGTAAGCGCTGACAACTTTCACGCAGTTACAAGGCATCGATTTACGCCAATACATCTATACAGATAAATAAAATTGAAGTGTCTGTTTGTAATTCCAAAATAACAGCTTTTCACTAAATGCATTTTAAAAGTGTACACGATACAGACACCGAAAAACCAAGTTTTAAACTTTATCTCTGTCTGTTTGTCCGTTTGTCCGTCTGTCTGTTTGTTCCTGGTAATCTCTGAAACGGCTGGATCGATTTTAACGGGACTTTCACTGGCAGGTAGCTGATGTTTCAAGTAGTAACTTAGGCTACTTTTATTTATTAAAAATATTGAGGCTCAACCACTATAAGGATGAAACTAAATCTACGCGGGTGAAGCTGCGGGGCACAGCTAGTTGATGAATAAAATCGATCTTGCCGTGTAATTGATGATAGCCGATGTATAAGCCTCATAAAAGGAGCCTTATGGAAAGTTGCAGCATCTTGCTTATTATGTTGAAGCCAGATTTGTGATTATGATAGAGAGCAAACGTGAAGGGCATGGGTAGTTGATATCTGCATATAATTGCATGCGATAGTCGTGATGTTCGACATCAATCCTTGTTTACGTTTTAGTTATAATTATAATCCAATAGTTCAATTTCATAGAAGTATATTACATTAGGCTACATTGGCCCACATTTAATATTATTGTTTAATTGATTTAATCGTACCTTAGGAGATTAGCGTAAACTTTTTATTTGACTGTCTTTTCGATTCGGTAATAAAGAGATGAATGTGTATGATGTCACTTGTCAGGTGTCATTTCTGCATTCACTGTATCGTCATCCTTCTGTCGTTATCCCATTTATTTGTTGTCGGCGCAGTATTTTTATCTCCATCATTTCTCTATCAGCTGTCATATGTGTATTCATTCCCTTTCTAGCTGTATCATCCATGATATGAGCATCGGTAATTGATGCAGCTGTACCTTTCTCCTCAGGTGGAAGAGAGGAAACGCGCAATATGGGAGGCGTCAATATCCCGACGCGAGGCGCTCCTCCAACGCGAGCGCGACCGAACGGAGCGTTTAGAGAGGGCGCGCGCCTCCCGGTCCTCTCCCCGACCTGCCTTCGCCTTCGGATCCTCAACACCACGACTACTGGAACCTATAGACTCGGCTGGCTTCTTCTGGGCAGCGCGCAGGTAAATTTATAGCCACGTGAACTCCTGAAACACAATTTTAGGCTACGGAAATAATTATAGGAGTTTCTTAAAATTCTTGTTCAGGTTTTTTTTTAGATTAGATTTTTTTTATTTCGAACTAAAAGTATCAGGATGGCAAACTACAGATAACAGCCATAAAATAGTATAAGCTTTTCAGTAGATGCAAATAGATAGTATCTTAATTTGAAAAAAAAAATGGTTTAGTTACTGGCTAGTATTTTCGCTTAAGAACTTTTGGTTTTGCTTTAACTAGAAACGTTCCAGATAGACCTTTCAAGGGTGAATTGATTCTAGTACCTATTGCTTTTTATTTATTTATAGGTTGTAATTTCATTGATCAGCTGAATCGTAATTGATCAAATAATGTTGGTTAATTTGAATTACAGTCTGTAATATTAAGATTTTATTTTTTGCTTAGCTTTTTGGGATTCTTACGGTGATGGTTATATGATTTCTACTCAACAGACCCTAAGTGAATAACTGGTTACCCCTATTTTTTCATTTTTGTGTACTAATTAATTTTTTCTTTTCTTCCTACCCCCAGTACCAACCCCATTGATCAGATGAACTTTTTTGAATCACTGTAAGCAGTTTTTTTTTATTTCAATATTTTGTTACTAATTTTAGTTCGTTTATTGAATACTACTCGTTATGTTTGTGACGTTTTAGTTTTAACATGTATTTTATATCCTGTGACAATAGTATATTAACGCAAGAACATCATGAGTTAATATTCTACCAAAGAGCAAGCTTCGTTGCTATACACTCACACACATAGTCTCTCACCGACGGGTTCACGCACGCTCCGACAGAGTACAAGCTATGGCGCGTGCGTACGCGAGGGGACGTTGCGGCGTATGTGTGAGTGCACTTGCAGCGCGTCGCTTGAATGAGGCTTGGTCTCTGGTGGAATATTTTATTCTCGTGCTAGAAATATAGCTTAGCTTAGCATTTAAGTAGTTGCATTAGTAGCGTAGCTTATGCATGAAAACTTCAAGTAGAGTTGGAACTAACATAGGTACATTTATTTAGTCGTGCCATGACAGGGCCATATTATAATCGTGAATAAAGGATAATCTATCTAATGCTTGTAATCAAGATGGATCTTTTGAGATTTCTTATCTTTTGAGAATAGACATTGGTAAGGTGTCTTGTAAAATAGCATGTATTTTGTCTGTCGTTAGATGTCATTTTAGACTGTACTTACTTTCGTGCAGATCGATTGAATCCCCTTTAGACGCATAAACACTCATGGTTCCGATAATGTATGCGTCGCCTGGTACTGATAAATGATAATGACGTCATGTATTGCATATTTTTTATATCAGTACACTCATGATAACGCTATAAAAGTTGATCTCCTGTTTTTGAATCTTATACCATTATCTCATGGTTGGTTTTCATCTGGAGATATGGGCGTGTTACGTCAATGTTTACCTGTTTAGGTGCATTAGGTGCATAGAGTTACAGCAAATGACTGAATTAACCCGTAAATAAGTATGACTTCAAATTATAATGTTTTTACGTGCCGCTGTTTACTTGAATAATAATTATACGCCTTTTTAGCCATTCAAAATATAATTACTTAAGTCGTTATCTCCCTGGCGGTCGACACTTGATTCAACCCGATGTGTCTGATCTCCCTAATTTTGCACAAAGCGACCGCCATCTGACCTTCGCATCCCCTATTACGAGGAAAATTGGTGAACTGGGATAAACCAGCTGTCAGCCTCTGTACTTAGACTTAGAGTGTTTAAATTCATAAATATCACCTCTAAATAAATGATCCCTCTCAGTAACTGTTAAATAAACACAATAATATTGTTGCGAACAACTCGCATTCCGAGAAACAAGTTTAGAAATAGCATAGGGTATGCAATGTGCAGTATTTAAAACATATTTGATATCCGATACGCTCTTGATATATTCGCCTTCACCTACTGTACATTTCCCCGTATTAAACCTGATTATTAACTCATTGAAGAATAACTGAAATTGGTATTGTTTTGGCTATGAACATTATGACAGTTGATGTCACGAATTTAGATCGCTGGCCTTGATAGGCAGTGGTATTTTTTTGCGACTTGTGTGGCCAACAAATACAAGCGCTCTAGGCCTAGACAAAGTGCAATTCAATCGCGCTTGCGCCAATAGAAGCAATACAAAATATAGGGAAATTACATAAATCAGCCACGTGACATATTATCTCATTCCCATACATTTTGTATCGTTTCTGTAACTATTTCGGCTGAGCACTCAAAACTCATTACAGCACCTGTATTAACTGCAAGGAAGGTAGTTGGAAATTCCATGTGTTTAAAAGAAAATTTCTTAATGAACTGAAACGTGATCTTTTTGCCGCGATGGTGGAACTCTTATTAGATGAATATAGCATTGTTTGGGCCCTGTTCAAATCGCAGTAGATCTAAAACGTCTAATTTTCGCGTAGATTACAACTAACATTCCACTTAGCAGACCTAGAATTATTTAGGTCGCTCGGCTACCGCTACCCGATACATTTGGTCCGAGCGATCGTGTATTCCAACTACGTAACGCGGACATTCCAGCTGAGCGCACACTTTATGTGTTTGCGATATTTTTAGATTTTTGGGGTTAGGTCATTTTTGCATTTGGGTATTTTTGTTTACTATTGGTGTGTAACTAGTATTGTGTGCATTCAGCTTAAATCGAAAACCCAATAATGTCTATATTTTTTCTTCGCTCGTGATTATTGAGAACGGAATCAGTTTCCGAATTGGTGGTAATTGACCTGCGTTTATTAATGTCTACCAGGGTCTAAACTTTATATAAATATAAAAGCCTTCATTCCTTTTTAATTGTGTCAACATAACCAATATGACATATGGCATTGACGAACTTACCACATAAGCGAAATACTTTTCAAAGGTAGCATTATTTGGCTGCGATATGAATGATGGAGCCGATGGAGGTACAATCCCAATATGCTCCACATTTCAAATGAGAAGTGCCCGACGTACCACTCTTACAACTGACTTAAAGTGGGGGCCTAGAGAATATTAAGAACTTCTGAGCTTTGACATTTCATTTTTGTACCGTAAAATTAAACGTCAAAGCTGCATGCACGCGCTGCAAGGAATATTTGACATTAAATATTGCTATCGATAGACTAACGTTATACGTCGCGTCTATTGAAATAATTGGAACTAATGGCAACCGAATGACACAGGCGAGTGTGATGTTCTTATCTGAAATTATGCGACTGGTTTTCAGTATTGTTTTACATGTTACTAACACTTCCATTTTGATGAAACATTAAATACACACGTTTACATTTGAATAGTTTCTGATGACCACATGGACCCGGGTACGTCCTTAAACTACGACCAGCCACCGATGGGACGGGCAGCAGCGTCCTTTATAACTTTCGGTGAACTATCTGCGATCCCCAAGCCGCCTGCCAAGCGTGGGGATTATGGCAACCCCCCCCTTTAGGGGGAGGCCTATGTTCAGCAGTGGACGTCTTCCGGCTGATGATGATGATGACCACATTAGAGTTTTGTATTAAATACATGTATATGAAAGGAAAATCTATACAGATAAATAAAATTTAAGTGTCTGTTTGTAAATACAAAATAACAGCTTTTCATAAAATGCATATGAAAGTATACACGCTACAGACACTAAAAAACCAAGTTTTAAAAAATTTCTCTGTCTGTCTGTCCGTCTGTCTGTCTGTCTGTTTGTTCCGGTTAATCTCCGAAACGGCTGGACCGATTTTAGCGGGACTTTCACTGACAGGTAGCTGATGTTTCAAGGAGTAACTTAGGCTTTTTGACATTTTTTATACTTTTATATGCATTTAGTGAAAAGCTGTTAGTTTGGAATTACATACAGACACTTCAATTTTATTTATCTGTATAGATGTATAAAAACACGTAGTAGGTGTTCATAATTCTACTGTCACTTACAATCGTGGCGCACAGAATATTCATTTGATTGAATATCGCGATATATTTATTATAGACAACCGATCATTTACAACATTCACAGAACTGAGTGAGTTATGTGAAGCATGCATATATTTACATATCTATCTTTGTATGAGCAATCGATAGAACTAATTGTTTTGTTATGTCACCTGTGCGGAAACTGAGAGAACCCTCGCATATAGTATTATTTTGTTAAGGAAGGTGGCAATCATGCGTACTACCTAATTATCGAGGTTGGTGATAAGTGAATTAGATATTTTACTTAGAGGTCGTTTTGATACCAAGGGTTACTACACTACTGAGTAGTAGCACCTTTGGACCTTTAATCGATAGGTGGATTACACTCATGGATTAAAGGTCCGACTTTTCACTTTCACGACTTGTCACTTACGACTTCTGTCTGTCTGTACAGAACGGTGAAGTGAGACATCTGAAGGAAATGTGTTGAGATATGACCTGAGAAATTCAAAGCCGTACTGCGGTGAAAAGTGTTGTAACACTGCCCCTTTGAAGGCCCTTCTTTAACTACTATTAGTATTCAACTAACTTACCCTCGCAGTTTCACCTGCGTGGGGAAGTTAGTAAAATTTCGCATTTTCACCTTTACCAAGAAACCTTTAAATTTCACGTCTCTAGCTTAGGCTGTGCGCTGATTTCGGACATTCACTTTGAATTTTATATACATTCCACGGCATTTTGGACAATCCCAACGCCGAAGCGTTTTGCAAGCGCCATCCGTTTACCATAACCGGACCATAAGGCTTACTTCCTGTGCGGTCCGGTGACCTGGTGAACGATGACGTCACCTTCCTTCCCATGTTATAATTAGCCCCCATTGTCTTTGAGACAATACCTTTTTTACTGCGATTTGTCAACCAAGTAAGCAATTATGACATTTTGGAGAACGATTGACGCTTTGCTAATATTATTGTGTACAAATGCCATAAGAAACAACATTTAAACGTTTTTTCGAAAAAAATGCGTTCATGTTTTTCCAGAATTCTCTGAAGGGTGTAAGAACACCCACATGACACCCAATATGATCGGCTATAACAATGATCCCATCGCCGTCTCAGGCACTATATAATAAATGACCGATTGAAGAAACCATAATTCGTGATGGGGACCTGTTCTATAAAAAAAAACTGTTCCTCTTATATTTCTTTACCAATAAATATAACTTTTTCTTCCATACTGTACCTTATGCCTTGCATGCATGAATGACTCTGAATGTAACTAAATGTGTCTGTCCTCTAAATGTAAATACATTTGTAAATAGAACTTAATAGCATGTATTAATTTGATTATTAGCCGAGAAAACCCGCAATGCAATCCACAAAATATTGCACTCGATTGTCGACTTAGCACGATTGATATAAGGCTCAATATTGATACTTTCGACACACGGACCTTATCAGAATTTCTTACATTTACGTGCAATATAATCTTTACAATCACAATTCTTTCAAAGTTGCCTGCAACTATTTTAAACCATTTATGTAATGTACAGAATAATGACTTTTACTGCCGTATTGTCTTATACAGTTTTTATAAATTATTACTTATATGATTTCAGGGCGGCATCAACAACAAATGTGATGTTCGCGTCTGCGCCGCTCACGAGACGCGCCTCCGCACTCCATTTAGACTCATCAGACACTGACACTAAAGGTATTAATTGCTTGGCAATATTATTAGGATTTATGTGTATTTGAACCTACCCCAATTAATTTTTCATTCACCCCATTTTATTCATCTTGTCATATTTTTTGTACATATCCCCCTTATTACAAAACCAAGAATAATATATATACAGGGTGTCGGAGAAAAAGGAACAGTTGTCTTCTAGAAGTTGTAGCGTTTTACGAATATGTCACTATATTGAAATCGTAAAATATCTAGCTCCAACGATAACGTAGTTATAAGCTATGGCCGAAGAGCTCGCGGCCTTAAGCGATTGAATGAATGCGCGGCCGCGTTTACCTACATTCCGTACGCGTTCAATCAACTTTTTAAATTAAGGGGAAGGTTAATGGTTCCGAAAAATGGTTTTATGGGATTATTTCAGGATTAATTAGTGGGAGAAAAAAAAAAAAACATAGTTAGATTTCACGTGAATAACTCTACATTACAGCTGATTTTAATGCGAAAATAAGGTCTTGATATGGTCAACTTGAACGTGAATTACTCGAAAACGGAAGAAAATATTTTTGTCATAATAATTTTAATTGCTTCCTAAAATTATACCCTATCACATATTTTAAGAGTTGTCCCGGTTTCCCCGACACCCTGTATATATATATATATATTCTTGGTTTGCAAGTAGTTCCATATCCTTCAGTGATATGAATTTAAAAAGGGTTGGACATAGTTTTAGTCCAGTCTTCGTTAAAACCATGTTTTGTAGTAAGGGTGATTGGTTTTCAATACAGCAATGAATTGGTCTTAACTCAACATGCAATGTACGAGTAGCATATAAAATGGTTGGTTCTGATGACAGCTGTCACCGGTGACAACAGATAAACTGACTAACATTTACTCGGTATTAGCTAGTGTCTAACAAAACGTCATCATGATCGTCCTGAAAATAAAACAATGTGCAGTTTTTGTACATATTGGACCCGGTTTTCAAAAACGCTTTTTTTCCCGGATTTGGTAAATCATTGCCACAGACATTAAAACAAAAGCCAGACACTATGAACTCTAGATTATAAAAAGTCATCTGACAAATACAATTCTAATAAACATTGTATTTTTTCTTACTAAAATTCTTGTATAAAGTTTATTGCATTGCACGTAGTTTGTCTTAAATAATATTACGATGTAATATAATCTATATATTGAACTGATTAATTGCTGGATCAATATACTACATTAATATTGAGTAGGGGTTTCTAAGGTTATAATTAAATATAATGTCATATTCACCTTAACCCTTCTTTGTATAACCCGTCAAACATACATAAATCATTGTAAAAACCTTTTTCTTTTACGCTGTCCATAAAGGAATCCTGATGTTTTCGAGTTTATGTAAGTTTCTACCACATTTCTAAGTTTCTAGCATTTTTCTTTCGTAGTTTGGTTTCCGTTTTTTAAGTACGTCATAAATGTGACGTCAAACCCACTCTTCCATTATTTGCAGCCTTATTCCCAGACATCCATGATTTTATTACCACCTCCACGGCTTTTGTTTTGGTATACTTACAATGAATTCTTACGATATCCAAGAAATTGTCATGGAGGTCGCGGAAATTAATGTATGAAAGTTTATGTTTCAAAATATATGGGCTGTGGATGTCTGGGAATAAGATTATTGGCGGTTCATTCAAGTGGAAAGGCACTGTGCCATATGGCGTCAGATTAACATTGTCGCTCCTCCTTTTCTGCCCGAGAATCTCGTAAAAGGCGACAAAGAGAAAAGTAGCATAATAGAGTGACCGGAAAATGAAAACTCAACCTGTGAAAATGTATCCTGCATCCGAATCCCGCACCGGTCGTATCGGTCTCCGTTCCACTCGGTTAAGGGGAGGAAGTACATCAGGGGCCCAACCATGAGCTCTTATTGCAATGTTAATTCAGTTGTGCGACAGTGACAGATGTATGCACGTCACATACATCTGTCTCATAAATGAGTGAAACTATCATGGCAATAAGAGCTCATGGTAAGGCCCCTGCGACTTCGCAACCTCTGATGCACTTAAAAATATGACTGCTTCCCAAAGGGGCAAGATTAAAATTAAATAGTAAGGAGGCTGTAAGGAAAGTCCCTTCTCGAATTAAGGATCGAGTGGTTTCGACGTCATATTTACCTGAATAATATAAGCATGGCTTAAAATAGTGTTTTAGTTTGTGCTTTTTAATAAAATATTTAGTACCTACCTATTCAAATTCGAAAGGAAATCGCTCTATTACCTACCTACCCTGTGAGGATCTTAAAACCTATTTGTAAAGCATTTCAATTTGAAAACTAATACTAAATTACGTATTATGTATGCATTGAAACAAAAATGTGTTTATCTCCACATAAAAGCGAATAAACAAAATGCACTCGACGAAGTACATTTAAAATTCAATATGTAAGCGAATTCTTGAGCACAAAGTAAACACATCACACGAGAGCCGCAGATCCAACCTCGCTTGGGATTAGAAAAGATTATGCTAATTCACCGTGTCAGCCTTGGAGCTAAGGCGCCATACTTATTGCACGCGAGTGTACGCTTGTAGCATTATTGAGTTTGGTATGTTTAAACAAGCATTTAGGATAATACTTGCATTTGATGTTAAAAGCTATAAGGTAGAGATTGAAGACCTCTCAAAATTTTAAATTGGCTGCTTTTTTCGTTTACTTGGTGTAGACCTAACAGTATTACTAATTTCATCATAATTGGTTCACTAATATCTACAGACAAATGTACTCATAATATGGCAACATTTAGTCATGTCGCACTCTTTTTAAAAATCTGTAATTGCTCTTCTTATCTAATTATACTGACAGGAGACCCTTTAAAATTGATTAATTGTGGTTTGTCTTCGATTCCAACCTTGGTCCTTATGTTGTTAGTTTGTGGTGTCGGAAACGAGATTGAAATTAAATGAAATATCTAAGCAACCCGTGCAGTAGTTATTTTCATATTATATATGATATGACAACGAACGATTAAGCATTTTACTGGATAGGACGATTTCGAAAATACAATTGTCATTGGATAGCGTATGCTTCAATGTGCCTAAGTAGTGCGAGTTTTTCACAGCCGCCGTCACAAATCACCGCGTAAACGTAGATTTGTATAGGATCGGAACAGCGCCTCTGTCGGCCTTAAGATGACACCATACAAATCTGCGTTTACGTCGACGCAATGACTTGCGACAGCGATTTTGTGAACTAGGCACTCTGTGTGATGTCCGAACACAGTATAATAGTGTCGTGTGATGTTATC
Organism: Watsonalla cultraria; assembly: GCA_964035505.1. Lineage (NCBI taxonomy): Eukaryota > Metazoa > Arthropoda > Insecta > Lepidoptera > Drepanidae > Watsonalla > Watsonalla cultraria. The sequence continues at coordinate 8,448,150 of OZ037730.1, forward strand.
AGACGAGCCAGAGCGGGCCATGGCGGTGCCGTGGTCGTCGGTAGCGCGGCGCCGCACGGACCTGGTGCCCACGCTGCCGGCGAGCCGCGCGCCAGGTAGGGCCTACTCTATGACTCGCCTCGACAAGCTGCCCCGAGCCTCGCCTTCCACGCACCACCTCGCCAGGACACGTAAGATCATTACCTTACTAGCTTCAACGCCTTCAACGCTTTGGTCTCACATGGTTTAGGGGTGTGTGTTCACTATCGCTGGATTAGGCTGATGAGTTTAAAGTGCTTTTATATGATTGTTTATTTCGGTGCTTTACCGTTAGCTCTTGTTGGTATGATAGTTTGGCTTTATGACAGATGTATATGACGCCTAGAAAGATGCATTTCTATCAGAGATGTGTAAGGATGCGTAGCGAAGGATGTGTTTGTTTATACAACAAATTGAATCGCTACGTCGGGGATGTAAATGAAGCGTTTCTATTGATTTTTAGCAAACACGTCCTTCGCTATCATCCTAGCACATTTTTGGTGGAAACGCGCCTTTCTACATGTTACATACATCTGTCTCGTAGTCATTGTCAGTCTATCATGTCAATAAGAGGTCATGGTCATTTAGCCAATGCTTATATTATAGCATAATCTTTAAGTAAATTATATAAATATTTGTAAGTCATAATCCAACTGGTAGTTTTCACACAATCCCCTTCTCTGCTTAGTTGGTCACGTGGTGTTAATCGATAGCGTTTGGGACGCTTCGCTCGTGGTAACAGTTTGGTGATGTAATCAAGGATCGCTTCGCCGCTGCTTCACTTTAACTATTTGATCATTCGTAGGCTCGGTTCATAACAGGATTGTTAAATAACTGTTTGTCTCTTTCTACTTCTTTTACGTCATTACAAAATGTATTGGACGCTGTCTCTGTTACTCCAGTTTGCGTCTAGTACTGGAGTGAATCCTATAATTTTCAACGATTGACTGGTTATATGTATAAAACTAGCTGGTGTATACTTTCATATGCATTTAATAAAAAGCTGTTATTTTGGAATTACAAACAGACACTTTAATTTTATTTATCTGTATAGATTAGTAGGCTGGGATACGCGTTCGTTTCTAATATAATATCATAATAAATTAAAATTTATTCGTGGTAACGGCTCTTTCAATTGGCCGGCTAACATGTTCGCTTCGCAAGCTCCGCTTTAGCGGTGTGATTGCTTATTTGGCTTTTGTTTTTGTGCTAACTTTGTAATTGGTTTAAAAATCTTATTTTTAAAGTTTTAAAATATATTTTTGTTTTAAAAAATCTGTGCCAAATTCGTCGAAATCTATTAAGTTCAATGTTTAAATCTTAACTTACAATTTTAAGAAGCTTTTGCCAACAGTTAAGATGCTTCGAGAATTGTTTATTTTTACAGCTTGAATCATTTGTGTTGTTTTGGTTTCCATTTGAGAGTGAGTTTTTTTGAGTTCATTTAGTTTTAGTTGATGAAAACATTCTCAGGAATCGTAGTGACATTTGTGTAAGAATTTCTTTGTAAGGTCTTGTCTGGTTGCGTGCTGCTATATCCATCTCTTTGTAACACATTGATCTAGCACTGTCTCTCGTTCTATGGGTGGAGGGCACTTCTGTCAAAGGTAAGAGATTCATTATTATACCACTAATATGTAACGTACATTTTCATTCCATTATCATCATGATATCACTGGCTTTTGTATATAATATCGCATACCACACATGTAATATAATATTTTGCTATGATATTTTCTTATCTATTAATGCTTGATTAAGGTTTATTAAGTTGAATCATCACCAATCTAGTCTCATTCTATACTTTTTTCAATTCGACGTGACAGATCATCTGATTTTTACATAAAGCGACTAATATTTGAGCTTCGCAACCCGAAGAATATCTTAAATAAGCAAACAGATTAATAAACTATTTTATATTTATTTAATTTTTTTTGTCGCAGCTACATTGTAAACCTCATACAAAACTACCAAATGTATTTTACCTCACACAATCTCATATACACATAATTGCAAAACGCATAATCCATTGCCTGTTATGTGTGTACCCGCGCCACATCGCTTGTACATAAGCGTGAATGTATACAGAGCCGCGGTCGGGGGACACGACGCCGGGGTCCCGGCCGGGGAGCGCTCTGTCGGGGGCCGTGGGGACCCCGGTCTCCGCGGGAGTCGTCCGCAGACCGTCCTCGGCCCCCCGTCGCCCACGACCCGCTTCCATCGCCGGCACCGGCGTCAATACGCCTAGAGGTACCCTATCCACTATTAAATAAGGTTGAGTTTTGATTGTGTTTTATTTTCAGTCGTATATCATTATAATTTCACATATTAGGCGTTCTGCCCTGTGAAATAAGGTTGCGTTTTGATTGCGTGTATGTATTTTGTTTTGAAATTATGTAGTCGTTTTGTTCTAAGGTTTGAATTTTCTATATGTAAGTAGCATAGCAGCTAAGTGTATTAAAAAAAGGTAAGTTAAAATTTTTTTTTTAAATTGAGCTAACTTGTGTTTTTGTTCAATGTCGCTATTAGATGTTTATTGTGAAGTCATAATTGTATGTTGCTTTATGTTGTAACTACTGTAAGTAATACTTATTGGTATGTGCATTTTTAATTGTCTGATGAATTTATGAATTTGATACCTGTCCGCGTGTTATACATAGAAACACATCCTTTTTTCCTCCCCCTACAAGGAATACGGGCAACTTTAATTACCTTGTGATCACAACGCACTTGGAAATACAGCTCTCAATCGAAACTTTGAACAGACTTCGGGAAACTTCGGTAGCTCTGAGAATACGACCTAAAATTATTTTCGAAGTTTATCGGTGGTCTACTAAAAATGTCTGGCATAACAGCGTTTGGTGGTCACAGCTAATATACGTATAGAGAGCTTGATGTGTAAGAGAGACTCTCCGACGCCGTCCGAGCAGCGTCATTATTGGCCTTGACGACGATATGACATTGCTTCATTGATACATAATTTTCCCCCCATTCCTTGCTAGAGCCGGCGCCTTAAACATGTCCCTAATAATGCAATGCCCTAAGCCGAGGTCACTAGGGCGCCGTTAGCTCCGTTGCTTAGTTTTTGAGTATAAGCTCGGCTGGAGGCCCTTGGGTCTCGCTCTTTTGTCCGGTTAAGCAGTTGAGGTAACTCGCCCCTACCAAGCGAGAGACCATATGAAAAGAAAAGGTTAAAAGAGATGAGGGCATATGTAAGGACGTGTTGTCCAGGTGGAGTGGACAGCGGACAGAGCGCGGCCACGACGCCTGGAGTGTCGCGCGACAACACGCTGGTGGGCCGCACGCCGCCCTCCGCTCCCCGGCGCTCCCGCCCTCTGTCGCTGCACACTGACAAACCTGGTAACATATACACTACACTAACACAACCCCCCTTATTACAAAACATTGAATACACGCGTGTGATGCACATGCATTGCAAGCTACCATAAGTTACATTAACTACTTGCCATTCAGCGGGCCGCATGCTTGCTCGCCACAAAAAAGTACATGATCCAAGATTACACTGACAAACCTGGTAATATACACTACACTTACACAACACCAAATGTAACACCAACGCAAAAACAAGAGGGCCCATATAAAGCGATAGAACCACCTATAGGTTCTTTTAACTATCACAGGTTTTCATAAATATCATATTACTAGCTGGCCCGACAGACGTTGCCTTGTCTTAATTATGAGAATGCAGCATGTATTCTGTCAATTCTATGTCAAATGTCATAAGGTTACATCAAAAAGTTTTTATTGTCCAACGCGCTAAGGTTAGATTTAAGGAGAAAGAAATAATTTTATATGGTGGTTAAGTATTATTAAATTTTAATATTTTCCTCGCAATTTTCTTAATTTTTTCTTTCATAAGAACCATCTTCTGACAATAACGAACTCAACAAAAAAAATATTATCGAAATCGGTCCAGCCGTTCATCCGTCATGTCGTGACCAAAGGAAATGGGGATTCATTATTATATATATAGATGGATATTACAGCTGTTGTGAGGATGGACATGAATATTTGTATGTTGTGATTACAGTGACGCCAGTGGGTCCGGGTGAAGGCAAGCCGCCACTACATAGGAAACCAAAGCCATCCAAAGAACACGATAAGGTTTGTTAAAAAAATTATATTATAATTAGAAGTCATACAGTCTAAACCGCTGGTCTTAGATGCATAAATAAGAAAGGGTTTTTAGAAATTCCATCTCTAAGGGAGTCTAATGGGGGTTGAAATATTATTGCTACGATATTTAGAAACTGGTCGTTTTAAGTCGTCGTGTACTAAAAACATCAAAGTTTTGTGTTTTAAGCTTATGTTTTATATCGAAAAGACTTAATTTACCTCGCAACGCGAGTCTCCATTCGACCAAAACAACGAATCTAAAGGAAACTGAAGTAACACAGGAAAATGGGAACTATACATAGATTTTTCTTTTGTATACAGTCGCGCGGTAAATCGCTATCAGCTTCTCCGGGCCGTACATTGTCACCGTCTCCCGCGGTGTCCAAGGAAGCCAGCGTGGACAAAGAAATTGCTGTCAAGGTAAATACTATCTTATGCCAGAGACTTTTAGGTCACACAATTGCTCGTGCCTGTATTCCCCGAAAGGGTAGGCAGAGGTAAACTTATTGTTATGCTGAGCATTATAACTACCGCCCTGCTACTCAATAAACAGTCGATATCGGACCACTGTGTTCCATTGACACGCCCGTATAATATAAAACACTTATAGTACACTCATATTTTACCAGCTATGAAAAAAATCTCATGTATCAGGGGTTCAATACAGATATGGAGCTGCTACAGGGAAGTTACATGGAAAAACACTGTCCGACCCAGGTTTCACATCTAAGACTTCACGTTACGCAGTAGCGCTTGCGACCGCTTGATCAACGAGGGAATTTTTTTTTATTAGCCGCAAAACATGGCGGTATTAACTCGCAGATTGCTTCCGAATTGTTCCGAACTGCATGCATAAATTTTTACAGAAAAGTAAAACCGCCTTCAAAAAGAGAAAAATAAAATGATGTAAAAAAAAATCGGTGACTTTTCAGTGACCTTTAGCAAAGTGCATCTACACCAGTCATAATTCATCTAGGCGTAAAGTTTTCATCTTTACGAATTAATCAAGCCCAAACAGTAGGTACAAAAAGACATACAGTCGAATTGATAACCTCGTCCTTCTTTTGAAGTCGGTTAAAAATAGCCTTTATTGCCGTACGATTACGTATTATTTTCCATTGCAGCCGACGCCCCCTACGATCGGCGACAAACGACCGCTGAGTGCGGTGGAGGTGACGCAAAAACTAGAGGCTTTACAGGGACACGATACAATCACACTAATAGCCAATAAGGTAAAAAGATATTTTGAAAAAATATTGATTACGAGCTGTACCCCGCGGTTTTACCCGCGTAAAGTTAATATCATGGGCGACCCGGGGAAACCTTTTTTTTTAAATTAATGTTACTCCTTGTAAAATTTGCTATCTGCCAGTGAAAGTCCCACTAAAATCGATCCAGACGTTTCGGAGATTAGCCGGAACAGAAAAGAGTTTTTTTAGTAAAAAGCTGTTCTTTTGGAATTTGAATTTGTAACATCTACCTTTCACCGAAGATGATGAAGTGGCAACGTGACTGATTATGAGTGTTATCGTCATCTCAGGCACTATACATACGTCTTTTGAATTACTTCTCAGATATAAAGACAAAGACAGTATGCGCGTGGTGTGAAATTACTGCACATAAGTTTTTTAGAACAACTCATTGGTACAGGCCCTGCTGAGATTCGAATTTGCGTGGCTTGCGTAGCAGGCGACCGCTCAAACCCTAAGGCCACTCTTGTTAATTATTAATTATTGCTTGTTATATTTTACAGGTAAACGAAAACAAAGAAAACTTAGACCTTAAACAGACGAGCGAAAACTCGGTGCATCCGACCGAGAAACAAAACGGAACCCAAAAACCGATCGAAACCCAAAAAGAGGTACAGAAACCAATCGAAACTCAGAAAGATATAGTGAAACCAGTCGAAACCCAGAAAGAAATAGTGAAACCTATTGAACAGAAGGTAGAAGTGAAAGCAGAAAAGGCAGAAGAGAGGGAGGAGAAGAAAGAGCTCTTCGTTGAGAAGACTGATGAAAATGAAATGACAAGTAATATTTTTATTTATACACTACTAGCTGTGCCCCGCGGTTTCACCCGCGTAGATTTAGTTTCATCCTTATGGTCGCGGAAACCTAATATTATTAATAAATAAAAGGTAGCCTATGTCCTTTCTCAGGGTCTAAATATTGTCTGTGCCAAATTTCATCAAAATCGATTGAGAGGTTTAAGCGGGAAAGCGTAACAGACAGACAGAGTTACTTTCGCATTTATAATATTAGTAGGGATGTTAGGCTGAACGAAGAATGTGTTCTATGGTCTGTGCAAGAAATACCTACATTTCTTACCTATTAATTACATTTATAATCTATATAAATATTATAAGGAGGGAAGTCTTATATGAGTTTTTGTAACGAATTGGCTCAAAATATACTGGACCGATTTTAAAAATTGTTTCACCATGTGATAAGTGGTTACCGTAATTTACCTCATCACCATATTTGTTCCAGCGAGTGCGGTGATGAGGCGCATCACAACCGAAGGCGAGGCCAAGGCGGCCTTGGCCGAGAGACGGCGGAGGGCCAGGGAACAACTCGAGAGACAAGCTGAATTGGATCGTATTAGGTAACTAGCTGTGCCCTGCGGTTTCACCCATCATCATCATCATTTATTTAAGAGCTAGGCTTTTGTAGGTGAAGCAATCGCCAACCCTCTATTGTCCGCTAACACTTTGACTTCCTTGCACGACTACAATTAAATCTAAGCGGTTTCACCCGCGTAGATTTAATTTCATTTCCCGCGGATCCCTAAGTTTTTTTTAAATAAAAGTAGCCTAAGTTACTCCTTGAAACATCAGCTACCTGCCAGTGAAAATTCCATTAAAATCCGGCCAGCTGTTTCAGAGATTACCCGGAACAAACAGACAGACAGACAGAGAAAAAAAATTAAACTTGGTTTTTTTGTGTCTGTAGCGTGTATACTTTCATATACATTTAGTGAAAAAGTGTTAAATTTTATTTATCTGTATAGACTAAGGAGGCGTATTATGCACCATATTTTTTTAATAGTCTGCCCATTTTTTGGCACATGTTGGTGACTCATGGCAGAAGAGTTTTAAGACCTACCAAAGAATGAAATCGCTATTATATCCGTACCCCCATCACGAGTTCCACCGTTTTTCTAATCGACACCTCTAAGCTTCACCATCGAATATTTGTATGAGGAATTGCACAGCGCCTTCCAGCGGTGGGAGCATCTCATACTAGCGGATTCCACACAGTTTCATCCGCGTAGTTACCGTTCCCGTAGGAGTACGGGGATAAAATATAGCCTATGTTACTCGCTGATGATGTAGCTATGCATTACTAATATCTAGCTATCCAAAACTAAAATATCTCCTACATACATATGCTCACGCCTATATTCCCCGAAGGGGTAGGCAGAGGTGTTGTAATTTTCAACACCCACATTTCACCGAATATGATTAAGTGCCAACGTGACAAAGGGTGAGTCCATCGTCGTCTCAGGCACTAATACATACGTCTTTGAATTATTTCTCAGACATATGCAGGTTTCCTCACGATGTTTTCCTTCACCGTAAAGCACGTGGTGTGAAATCACTGTACATAAGTTTTTAGAAAAACTCATTGGTACTGACCGCTGGGATTCAAACTTGCGTCGCTTGCGTAGCAGGTGACTGCTCTAACCCCGAGGCCACCACGGCACGATAAAATATCTCATACAAATATTGTAGGTGACGCTAGCGAATATATATTACGAGAACGCTGGCAAACCCGTGATAGAGGTACCATTGATCTTACATACCCATAGAACAAACTTGGTTTAGGTTGAGACTAGGATGCCCTGTGTTATAATTTCCAAACATGTTTTATTCTTACAACTAGTTTCTGCCCCCGACTTGCGCGTGGAATACCTTGGGGTAACGCTTACTGTAACCCGCGATTGGTCTTCATCATCATCAGCCTATCTTAGTCCACTGCTGGACACAGGCTTCCTCTAATGAGTGCCATTGCGCCCTGTCTTCAGCTTGCATCCAGCATCTGCCTGCAGTCTTTCGCAGATCATAATCCCACCTGTCCAAGAACACATTAATCAGTGATAATGTAGCATTCAAATGAAAAAAGATTTTTTTAAATCGGCTGCGTATTTCTGAGCCAAATCGTTTCAAATAAATGTTTCTATATTGTTATAGATAATTTAAGTATGCCTTTAGTATATTTGTATGTTTGTATGTAGAATGCAGCAAGAAGCGGAAGAGGAAGCCAGACGGCAGCGTGAGGAGGAAGAGAGACAGAGACGTGAAGAGGAAGAGGCGAGGGAGTTGGCCTCGCTGCAGCGACGGATGGAGGAGGAGAAACTGAGGAAGGCTATTGAGGTTAGCAGATCATTTTAGTACTTTAGTAAACTTATAGTCTTAAAATTAATATTTATAGTCTTTAAGGTTTTAAGGCATATAAATATTAAAACTAAGAAAACAATCATAGCGCAACTTAATAAAATACAACATAATAAAACTGTGGCGCCATCTTGTGATTTTTACTATTAAACCTCTTAACTGACAAAGTGACAGTTGTGTGTGATGTGCATGATGCCAGCTAAGTTCTTGTCAGAGGGCTAGTTTTCAAACCGGTGATGAAATGATTTATTCAGTTAAGTCCCTGGTAAGGCACTTATGAGTGTCGAAGAATTGACCACCGGTCCGGAAACTAGCCTTCCGAGAAGAAACGGCAAGAAACTCAACTGGCAATATTTTTTTCAAATTTTCTGTCGTATCCCATTGCTGGGAAAAGGGCTCCCTTTCCAACTGTCTTTTGCATAGCAGTGGAAGATACAGGCTCATAATTAATTAATGAATTTCCAGTTTGTAATTTGTTTTAATCTTTAGGCCCAACAACAATTGGAACGCGAAGAAGCGGAACGCAAACTCCGCGAGGAAGCTGAGCGTAAAGCGCGAGTGAAGGAAGACGAGGACAAGAGGAAGGCTGCTGAGGAAGCGGAGAAGATCAGACGCGAGGAAGCTGAGAAGGAGGAGAAGGAGAGGCTGGCGAGGAAGCAGAGGGTCGAGGCCATCATGGCCAGGACGAGGCTTAGGAAGGTGAGGGGATGGACAACGACATTTCATATCCTCAAGGGGTAGACAGACGTGTACTTATTTACACACAAATTTACGCCAGTTATGTTTCATGTAATGGGGGGGCGAGCCTATTGCCATTAACCGGCCACTAATCCACCGGTCTGCTACGTGATAGATGGTCCATCGCCGTATACATACGTCATTGAATTAATTCTCAGACATAATATGCAGGTTTCCTCACGATGTTTTCCTTCATTGTAAACCACGTGGTAGGAAATCAATGCCCTTTAAGTTTTACATAAAGGGATTGATATGTTAGGTTGGCTACTTCTACTAGCGCCGAGATTCGAACTTGCGTCGCTTGCGTTTTAGGCAACTACTGAAGCCCCACGGCAACCACAACACGGTACTTTCTGTAAAAAACAGAAACTTTGTGAAAAGCATATTATAGTGTAACTGAGTATATTGATGATAGCCAAACACGGCAATGAGTTGCTCACTCTTCCATTAAAATGTACTAAAACAACCCTATGTATAAAGAAGGGACACATGTAAAAATCAACCGGGAGTTTGTTTCGCCGTTTCTTCTCCTGACAGGCTATTTTGGAAATGGTGGTAAATTAACTTAAGTTAGCGTAAGAGAAATGACGTTCAATAAGTGTTCCAAGTGTCCCTTATGTTTAATAAAACTTTTTGATTTGATTTGTAGTAGCGACTAAATCAAATGGTTTTCAAATTGCAGGCTGAAGAAGACAAAAAGCAACAAGACATAGCCCCCAGTCAACCGGCTCCATCCGCACCACCTGCCGCGGACACATCCTCAACAAATATCGAAACATCCGCAACCAACGCGGATGTTTCAACAGCCTCCAACGTCACTGATACATCCGCGACATCCTCACTTGTCACGGAAACATCCGCGACATCCTCAATCGTTACGGAACCATCTTCGATTGTAACGGAGATATCCGCGCCGGTAGTTGCAAATACCACGTCTTCAACCGTGGAGAGTGCCGGCCCGGGATCCGAACTGGCGACCGCTCCGGCCGCAGTCGCCGTGCCACTGGAACTTGACAATGGAAACGCTATCGCCACTGGCGATCTCTTAGGATTTACTACTAGTCAGGTAAATATATACTTATAGCTATTTGGTTCATAGAGTAATTTTTTTTTCGTCTGCATTCACACATAATCTTTATAAATTACAAGACAAACGTTATCCTGCATACCGACTGCGCCAAATTGGCAATTAATTTTTAATTAATCATTGGTAATGAATTGGCTCAAAAAGTACTGGACCGAACTTGAAAATTCTTTCAGCAATGAATAGCTACATCATCAGCGAGTAACATAGGCTATGTTTTATCCCAGTACTCCTACGGGAACGGGAACTACACTGGTGAAACCGCGTGACGTCCGCTAGTATTTATTATATAAAGGTTGACTATGTATTATTCTGATGAATAAGCCATATTACAATAAAAGTCCTATTTTCATCGCTATTTTCGCTGAGCGCTCATATCTCGTGACGACACCTGTGTTCAAATATTTGACGTGGCATTCGTGTCAACCTAATATGGGTGTCAGGTACCACCTAAGCAAATTTCTTAAATAATTAATTAATTGATTTTAATTATAATTGCAGCTGGAAGAGAGACCCGAGCCAGCCGCGACCGTCGCGCCTCAGAACAACGGGAATGACACTGCCGACCTCCTAGGACTGTCACAACTACATATTGTAAGTAATATACACGTTGATTCCTACCTAAATTTAACATTACCTTAGCCTGACAAACTTGGTATTGCCATATATTTTTTGGGATCCTTTATCATTTAGGGATATCATTACACAAGAATTGTATAAATTAGAAAATGTTTAGTGCTTATACGGCGAGTGATTTGCCCTCTGTCACGTTGGCATTTAATCATCTTCAGTAAAATACAGCAAAGCGAGTTCGGGTCGCTTGTCTGATATAAGCAATTGTTTAACAAGCAACGTCTTTAATATAACTTGTTGATCGTATCAATTTGCGTAAGACTTTTCTTATCAATGTACTTGTCGTTATTTCCAGTCTGTGGACAAACAAGATGAGCAGACCATACAAAAACAAGTGACCGTAGACAACGCGTCGACCAACGTACCAACATTGGAGACCAACAACGGTAACGTACACCTAGAGCCGGCCAACATTGGTCACATATCGGCCAACTTCATACAAACCGAACGTATATCCAATGAGAACCAAACAAAGATGGCGGAGAATGTTCCCAAACTATTGGACGATGACTTCACCACGCACAACGGTCATGGGACGACCCATAACCATCCGCTTACGTTGCAAAATGCAATTTAAAATTATGTGAGAATAAGGTTGAGTTTTGAATGTCGGTTTTCATAGCGTATATATTGGCTGAGGCGACGCCTTGCGATGATACGATGTATTATGAGTATGTTTAGAACCGGATTTACATGGGAAATGGACAAGCCGTGTTATTTGAAACGCGTATTTTACGCCTGCGAATATACAGACAGGATAGCACAATAAAATCGTTAGTAGAGTATTAATTTTCATTAAAAATCCTTGTGTGTGACACCCCTGGAGTTGCAAGGCTTGACTTCAGTAAACGCTTATCAAGCATATTCAGTATAAGCGATTCCCTTGCATATTTCAAGACTGATTTATTTGAAATCCAATAACCTACCATTATAACGAGTTATATCGGCATATTTCCTTGTAATTTATTTTAGCTAAATTTATTTAGTCCCATGCTAGCTTAAAGACATAATCCCACTTATTATGGAACATGGTTTAAACCAAGATTAGACTAAAACTATGTCTATCCCTTTTAAAATCAATTACTATCTTCGGCGATGTTCTGCAATAAGTGAGAATGAGTCCAATACCAAAATGAATTTAAATTGAACCTTACCAAAACATCAATATGGTTCATAATCATACAGACAACATCAACAGAAGTTGGCTAAATGCATAATAGAATATTATAGACACGTTTTAAACTAAGAATGGTGCCTTTTATAATAGAAATGTATTGATTTGTTTAAATTAATTTGCTTCGGTGCTAGATAATTATAGAAAATAATAATTAGACTATGATTTGGTAAAGAATGGTTGTTAGTGCAACGTACCGGACTTAGTCTAACAGCCAATATGTATGCATTGAAAACGGGGTCGTTGAGTTATCTGGGCTCTTTATTTTCATTATATTTGAGTATATTACAACCGCAATGTGGAAAAATTATACGTATTCAAACATGATTAAGAATCAATATCAAGTGACAGCATTCAGAAAGTCCCGAACCAAATAATAAGACTACGGTGAGAAATAATACGAAGGCTTCGCTGGTCTAGTGGTCGCTACTGCGGAACACGAGGTCCTGGGTTCCATCCCCGGGTAGGGCAAAGTGGATCTGTACCCTCCCAGTAGCCCGTAATCTGAATAGTATTATAGGTGCCGTCACGAGCATTGAGCGCTGACAATTTTGTATGGCGCAATCTCGAACAAATACGTGTGCAGCTATCCAGCACTTATTTCGCTAAGCGCGCAAAGCTTTAAACGTCACCTATTTATGAGCCTTGCTTCGGGAATTATTATAATAATAAATAAAAAAAGATACAGTAAAAATACTAAAATTATACACCTATATACCTTCCAGACAAACATTGGGTACTGAAGGAATAGTGTTGCACACAATTCGGTTGGATTATACTTGAGTACAGACAAGTGTATAGAGCGCCAGAATGTAAACAAGACATTAAAATACAATATTTAATTACGCAATGCATTTATAAAGCAACTCTACGAGTCTACTTAATATTGTAATTAATAAAAAAATAATAGCTTTTTTTTACTTTGCCGGTCGGTATGAGTGTTACGTCATTCTGTGGTTCAAATATTATTAGTACTTTGATTACTAGATTTTGTTCGCTTCATTATTTTTTTACCGACATCAAAAAAGATGGGGTTGTTCGAAAAATGTCGATATTGTCATATTTGAAAACATGTGCTTCAATCCCATTTCAATTTGGGCCAGTTCTAACGTAAATCGTTTAATATATATCTATTCCAAATTTCACTAAAATCGGTATAGCGATTCAGACGCGAATGTTAACGTACAGACAGACAATCTATTTATTTTTACATCTGTAAATGCTCTCCTTTAGTACCTTACAGGACACTCCCTCAATAGTATGAATATAGATACGGATATAAAATAAAAAAAAAGGATATAATTTGACTCTGATACACGTGTGACATTTATTGTACGTGGAAACGAGACAAAATATATTTGAACCGATCAACGCTTAACAGTTAACTTTGAAAGTTAAGTTGAAACTTTAATAAAAAAACATTGACAGTCAACTTTGAAAGTTGAGATGATGTTTGAATCACAGAATTTTCAATAATTACTGCTTGAAAATTCTAATCAATGTATATGAATAAAAATATTTTCGTACGTTTAAAATAATAATCATTTTCGTCCTTTATAGTTAGCCGTTATCAACTAATTAATAAATTCTTTAGATACCTAATATTTATCGCCTATTAAAAACGACTTTATGGCCATCGGAATAAGGTGCAGTGTCGTTTGAAATATCCTAGTTATAAAGTAGCTCTTGCGAGTGGTTAAAACGTGCTTTATTACGATGGTATAAAGTGTATTTTTAATTAGCATTGAGGATGATAAGTAGATGGTTTATTCGATCATATTCGGTTGTGTATGGTGTGTGTAATGCGATGTATGTCACTTAAATTAAGTTTATTTATTGTGATTTTATTAAATATAAATGATACTAGACATTATTCAGAGGTAGCACTTTTAAATTCTCCCCTGAAGTGATTCGGTGTCATAGCGCTCGCACTTACTCTCGCACGTTCGTGTGATGATATGTTTGTCTCGCTCGCTCACGATAATTTACGCTTCAGGGGTAAATTTAAATGTGGAATGTTCCCAAATCACGATTATGACAATATTTCCACAATAAATATATAAGCTTACTGTAAGCAGTACGGAATCTACGTAATCGTACGCAAACGCGTCAGGGCTGTCACATCGTTTACATGTATTGGTTTTTAATTTTTTTTCAAAACTTAAAATTGACAAATGGACATTACTTTGAAAGTAAATCTTGAAAACGCAAAAAAGAAAAATATTTATCCAGTTTAGGCCCTGGTAAGGCCTGATTGTCGAGAATTTACCACCGGTTCGGAACCTAGCCTTCTGAGAAGAACCGACAAGAAACTCAATCTGATCAAGTTCCATACTGATTAGTAAGCTTATAAATATACTGTGATATTAGTCTCGGATTATGAAAATACTTATATTTCTTATCTAAGACAGCGCTATCTCTCTCTCGCGTATCAGTTGGTCTCTCACTGTTGTGATTTTTTTTTTCACTTTTTTAATATATTTGGCACACAGTCGAGTAGTCAAAAATTTTTTTTTCAAAAGTGGTCAATGGCCAATTCTCGTTCTAAAGCAGTTTCGATCTCATGACACTTACCAAAATTCTTTAATATATCACATGCCGAAAATCAAATATATAATGTAATTTCTATCGAAAACGGGAATTGATTTTTATTGATCATGCAAATTCCAATAAATAAAATCATTTGTTTGTGCGTACTTCATTTAATAAATAATTTGAAACATGTATTTAATTATATTTGTTTAAGGCAAATTCAATAATTATTTAAATAATTTTTCGTTATGTAAATAAACAAATCTTACGTCAAACGATTAATAATGCACAAAGCGTGCGTACAAATGAATGAAATTTATTTATGTTACATGTATGTCAATCGATTTTGGTTCGTATCACGTTCGGAACAAGAATGAATATGCAATAACGTTTACTTTGTCTAAAGTAATATGCGTTCGAATGATTTTGCCCATAAGTTAATCATATCATTCGATTTGGTTCAAATGGAATATGAATTAATTTTGTAAGAATTTAATATGGTTCGAATGATAAATTTAACACAATTACACCAAGATAATTAATTGCTATCATAATGCTTAACGAAATATAATAATAATTAAATAAAAACAATACTATTTAAGTTTTTTAACAACATGCATATACACTTTGTATCATAAGTAGTTGAAAATAATGTTTCTCTAGTTAAAGTGTCCCTTGCCTTTTATAATTTGAACTTTAACGCGTTTTCGATAAGTGTCAATGTGGTATGACGCTTCGGGCCACAAATCAGACTTTATTTAACCATTAATTATTTAGTAGTTATTGTAACAAATTATTAATAATAATTATCGTTGGAGTTGTATCCGTTCTTCTCTAATACATTCAAAACTATTGTCTTATGAAAATCTTATCAATTGTGTGTGTTTTTAGAGTTTAGTTTTGTATACACTGATATATGTTGAAATGAAATCACGTTATTATGTCTATCCTTTTCTAACGCATGCAATTTATGTGTGCGGGAATGAGATCAAATACATTTTCGCTGTTGGATATTTTGTAGGAATTTAGTTTACTTATTATTGAATTGTTTTTTTTATTTGAAGAGAACGGGTATGACCGGGGACACCTATCTCCCAATACTTTATTCCACAATATTTTCTTTCACATAATAAATAATAATAGTAGCTTTTCAATTTCTAAATGCCAAACGTCAAACATAGTGCTGTCTCTATTCTTAAGTATATGTTTTGCGTAAGAGTAAGCGAGGCAGTAATATATTTGTCGTGTGGTATATAAAGCAGTGTCATTTGTCATAGCTATTGATAGAAGTTGTGATAAATGGCACTGGTAATTAATTCACAACTTTGCTTGTAGGTTTTTACAAATTGTTTTTGTTTGCTAATCCATTTTCATAAATCATGTACGGTGATGCCAAATTAATACCTCGGCGGATTGTTTTAAGGTTCAAATTCCAATGGCATTGCTTATTGCTGTCATTTGAATTGTGACTTTACTGCGTGATAATAAGACGCATATTGCCGGTTTGCATCATTCGTTTCGTACTATTGTAGTTCTTGAAGCCTTTTTTTTATGTTATTATGACTTGTTCTGCGTAGGATTGTGTTTTTGACAGCGGAAAAATTGTCTAATCAAAGTGTAAAGGCTTTGAAATTTTTGATGTCGCTGTCAGGAATATAATCCTTCTGTGAATGATTTAAGGTTCAAATTGTGTGTGTGAGATTGAGAAAAAAAAAATTAAGGATTTTTTTTATTTTATAATTTGGTTAATGGCTTCACACACACATTTGTATGTATGTATGAATCACGGTGCAGTCCATACATCGGTACGGTTGTTAGGCGTCATCAACATTGTATGTTATGTATCTATGTATATCACAGACATGCTTCTATGTACGTTCTATATTATGTTAGTAATCGATGGATTTATAAGGAGAAGTTTTAATAAAAAAATATTATGAAATTTATTTCTTGTTTTATTTTACGACTTACAATTAAATGTGTATGTAGATGATCCCCTATTCCACGTTGTCTAACTAGACCGACTGGTAATCGAAGTGTTTAGTTGGTCAGTTGGGAAATTACCGTCTAACTATTCTAACGGACCAACTGTGTCAAGACTTTCTGCCAAGGTTAAATATTACGCGCAGAATCGGTCGTTATCGAATATCGTGTCATGCTATCTAGCGGTGGCACAACGCAATACATGATTAATTTACATGTTAATAAAATGTTCAATAAGGTATATTTGTAAGCAAGCGTTATTCCAATAAAGCGAAAGGCAACTTTAGGTTTTAGGTGATTCTTTTATTTTTCGACTGTCATTTGTATTTTTATATAACTTTAAAGGATTAAGTCTCAATAGCAAATCTGCATTAAGCATCACGCAACTGACAACTAATAGTGTGTCCATAGATGAAAAAACCAGCAGAAATAATTTTAATTGTATTGTGCAATACTACCAACAGAACCAGGCAGTAGATACTAATATTTCTTTGAGTAGGGCACCTAAAGTTCCCTTTTAGTGATTGATGTCGAAATTATACGTCCGTCAATATAGCGTACTCTCAAAATAATATTGACATATTTAAATACCACAGGGGCCCAACCATGAACTTCAGTTGTGCGACAGTGACAAATGTATACACGTCACATACATCTGTCTCATAAATGAGTGAAACTATCATGGCAATAAGAGCTCATGGTAAGGCCCCAGTACTTAGTTAGTTAATCATATGTGTTATTTTATGGAAGGATTGAGTATATGGGTTATCTAAATTGAGTTTCTATCATTTTAAACACATTTCAGCAAATAAAACACACATTCAACATTAAATTTCGCGTTTAATTCAACTATTTGGTAGGTATAGTATAATACAAGGTAACATTTTGTCAGCCCTCACAAAATGTACATTGATGTAAGGTACGAAGGAACGTTGGAAAATACAGTTAGATCTCTGTGACAGCTGTCAGATTGACAGAACGGCTCAATACATTGCCGATTTTAAAAGCAAATAGTATTTGTATGAAAGTAACTCGGCAAGCAATGTACGATAGACATTGACTAGGGCTGTGCTTATTTATCAGAGATCAATCTATATTCTTCAATGATTTATATATTGTATGCATTATTCATTAAATATAGAAAACAATTTACTTTTAATAATAGAATGTAAATTTATTAAAAACATACATAAATTTATAATTATACCTACGTCTATAATTTTTTTTAAATCTTTTGGAACTATCTACTAATTTTATTTTCGTAATGTATTTTTGTATTTACTTTCAACAACTTGTGAGGGAATATATTGGAATTTATTTAGAGCTACTAAAGTATCATAAGCAGGTTTGTAAATAGGTCTGACAAGTTTAGGCATATAGTTTCTTCGTGTGTATTGATACTTATAGCAGTGTAGTTGCAAATATAGGCTATATTATGCGGTCAAGGGGCCTTACCATGAGCTCTTATTGCCATGATAGTTTCACTCATTTATGAGACAGATGTATGTGACGTGTATACATCTGTCACTACTGAATTATCATTGCAATAAGAGCTCATGGTTGGGGCCCTGATCATTCAGCAGATTAAACTCGCTATCTACTCACTACACTCAGGAACGTTTCCAGGTACCATAGAAGCCAATACAAGGGGAATTAAGGGATGAGGGGAGGGATAGATTTTTTTTTTTAATAAACAGATCATAGCTTTTATTTAGTATCTTATAGACATAAGACAAACCAACTTATAAGTAATAACCAAACGTATGCGGTCAGAATTTAGAAATTAAAGGTAGGTAGGACTAGTAAGTACCTGGGTAGTGGGTAGTAGTATCTATATTATAATTATAAAAACATTATAGTGTAGGCACAGACAGTAAGAAGACGTTAATTGTTCTCATGTAGATCGGTTTAATATTACTGAAAAACCGTCACTTATAATAACAAATAAAAAAACACGGTGAAGAATATTCTCCTATAGGTACAAACAAAAAAAAGTTCAGATGATTTTTTTAGGCTTTAAACAGTAAGTGCGTTAAAGAACGAAAGTCACAAACGAAATGGTGAAAATATCGATAAAATCGTACTCAAGTTTTTTTTTATCAAAAAAGAAGTCACGATTTCTATCGCATATGATTATACTTTCGTCTTAAACTTAGTTTACAACAAAAATACGTTACTCAGTTTCTCATATATTTATGCTTGTTTAAGATATTCGAAATATTTTTTAATAGTTATATGAAACAAAAAAAAAAAAAAAATACAATCACTTAGTGAAATGAGCGCTAGAATAAGCCTTAAATATTATAATAATTGGCAAGAAATTAGTTATATCTTAAGATATTATGGTCTTAAAGGAGGAATGTCTTAGATATAATTAAACATTCTTAAAGACATTAATTAATACTGATATTCCTTAGTCTGAAGTCTCTGGTTCTAAGTTGGTATCTGAAAAAAAAACATTATGGTTTTTAAAAAGTTTCTTAAAACATCAAACGAGTTTAAATAGGCTTATAATTTGGGTATTCTTTTACATCCACCGTTATATTAAAGGCATTATAAGTTTGCTGTTATAAAGTTTTTGTAATTTATTCTAGCCTAAGGGCCAAGGGCTAGAGCTATCAATATACTCGCTGGAAAAATTTACCGACTAAAATTGAAGAATTATCGAAAATCTATACAGATAAATAAAATATATACAGATAACATAACAGCTTTACACTAAATGCACATGAAATTATATACGGTATTGAGCTATAAGACCAATTAAAAAAAACTTTATAGGTACTTTAATTAGGTAGCAAGAAGAAGTTACTCCTTATAACATTAGCTATCTGCTAGTGAAAGTGTAACTTTTATTTATAAAAATAAAACCGCGGGGTGCGGCTATTAATTAATAATTTCTTGCTACCTAATTAAAGTACCTATGTTAACGTAAAGTAACTATGGTCTACGTTACTCAAACGTTGCGGATATTGTAAGATCTTTTAATCCTTACCCACAGATATGCGTAATGTAACGTATCATCAAAGAATCTTTAAGTAGGTACAGCCGAGTTATTCTGTAAGGTTTCTCAGCGTCGAACTCGATGTCGAGCATTGATTTTAATCATAGGAAATTGATACATAATACATAGAGGATAAGGTTCAATTTCGTATATTTAAAACCGACACTCGACGACGAGTGCGACGCTGAGAGATCATAGTGAATAACGCGGCTGTAGGTATACTTCATGCATATTTTTATTGTATTGATGAAATTTATAAGATGCCTGAGTTTCTTACCGGTTTTTCTCATACGGATAGTTTCAGAACCGGTGATAATTCTTGAGCGTTCATAGGTGCCTTTCTAGAGCCTAAACTAGTAATTTTCATGAACAACATAAACTACGCGACCAAAGTCACGTGTGGAAGCTAGTATACAATCGCTTAATCATAACTTGATTATAAATGATTAAAGTGCTAGGCGTAGGTGTTATCTAAATTGATAAGCGCTTCATTAACCAAACAAATTGTCATAATTCTACAACTCAGTTACCTGGTTATCTGTCTTAGATGGTTACCATTTATTTGCAGCTTGCAAAGTTATATTTAGAACATGACATTTGTCATGAAATAATCTCAAGATTTTTTTCCCAATCTAATGGTTGGCTGTATGTCTTACGTTCTTTATACATATACTTAGCTGAAAACATACAGCGTATAGATAATGCCGCTTTTCAATGTCGACGAATTTAGTTCAGTTTCTTTGGAATTTAACTACAACCCGAAACGCTCATGTTTGTATTCCAAGCGCCACCTTAACTATATAATTTAATAACTGAAAGCATAAATGCAGTCCTAATTCTCAAAGACCCTCGTTACATGAGCCGTCACGAAATCAGAGCGCTGGTCTTGAACTCGCAATACATGACCACTATAAATAACATGCACAGCTATCCCCACTATTCATTATTCACCTGTTCTTTACTATCTTGTGGAAAAATACCACACTTTGTTTTAAATTTAAATTCCCCGGCCAGTGACCTTGACCCTAAAGAACCCTTAAACAAAGAATGGCTCACCGTCTCCCTCCATCCACTTCTTGCCCCGCATGCCGATGAAGCCCATTTGTCCCTTCCTTTTCGGCAGAGGTCCGTTGTCGAGCAAAAACTTAATCTCCTGCGCATTAGGGCTATTCACCTCCTTCTTGCCGCGGACTCCGATGAATTTCCCGCGGAAGGTCACGTCGTACGGCCTCTTATCTATCGATTTCTTTCCACGAACGCCAAAGAACTGATGTATATTCGCAGCGCGCTTGTCAATATCATTCCTGATTTCGTCACTCGATTCCTCAAAGTTATTCGGCTGAAGCTTGCGCAGATAGTGCGATAGGATCTCGTTCAGGATTGGGAAGTTGTTGACGTTACCCTCGCCTGAAGCGTAATCAATTTGTCCAATCAATGAACCATCCCTTTTAGGCATCAGCTCGTAGTTGCTGTCGTACAAGTCGTCTGCGATCCCCTTTTTTCCTCGCATTCCCATGAAACCTGTTGGAGTGCGTTTCTCGTTTTCTGGACCCCCAAGAAGGTCGAATAAGGTCTTCTTCCCTTTGACTCCGACGAAGAATTGTGGTTTTCGTTTAAAGTACTGGTCGGTTACCTCGTCCTCGAGGTATTTCTTGCCTCTCATGCCGACGAAGCCTTGCGGCACGCGTTTCTCCATCTCCTGGGCCATCACGATGGAGAGCAGCTGCAGGCTGATGAACAGGAGACAAGTCTTTGATGTTCCCATTTTGGTGATCTGGAAACAAGAAAACATTTTTAGGAAAAAAAGTCTCTTTGTGTTATTGCTGAGCCCTCGGTTTGCCCCGCGTATAATTCTAACGACGAAAACGACTTTTTTATACCCTATGACTGTGTTATTCTGTCCCCCAAGTATAGAATTCGACACGTTCGAACCTCGTCGCTTGGCCCTCATTTAGCGCTTTTTGTATGGAGACGTAAAACTTCCTACACTCGCCGCTTGGGGCGCTTTTTAACGTTCCCATACGAAATGCAGTAAATACTGTAAACGATATCGTCAACGTAAAAACGTGTACTTAAAGCACTGATGCATAAACAATTTCAGCTTCAAAATCTATTCAGTAGTTTTTGCGTTAAAGAGTAACAGACATACATCCATACTTACAAACTTTAGCGTTTATAGTATAAGTAGAATTATTTGAACTAGGTAATTCGCGCGAATTATTCTAAGTAATCTCTGATACACCCGATTATAACGATTTAGCTAGTGTTGCAAAGAATAACTTAGGCTATCTTTTTCTATAAAGCTTCAGCAAAATTAAGCCACCTATGAAATTAGGTGTACGCGATGGAAACCGCGGGACACAGCTATTTTATAACATTAATATAGGTCTGGATTGTTCGCTGGTTACAAGTTCATGATCTTAAATTAACCGGTGATTCGTTAATCCATAAGTGTGTTTCGGTAATTAAATATATTTGTTAGATAATCAAACGTCACGCAAATTAATTATGCGGGATTAATTACGTTGCAAAGTCGAAAACACATCGACGTAATAGTTTAGTTTAATTTATACCGGCCGGGTTTCAAATAACACCTTAAATTCATACCATTTAGGTATGTTCTTAACTAAGTAATAAGGTAAAGGTGCCGCGGAAGCGTGCATCATAGCAATATGTACCAAAATAATTTGTAATCAATACATATGTGTTTTTAAATCCAAATTAACATATACTCACTCAATGCATATAAAAGTATATACGGTACTGACATATATACAGTCTATACAGATAAATAAAATTGAAGTATCTGTTTGTAATTCCAAATTAACAGCTTTTCACTAAATGTGTACGAAAGTATATAGCCTAATGACATTCAGTCGGTCTGTGTGTCCCGGGAAATCTGTGAAAGGGTTGGACTGATTTATCGGGACTTTCACTGGCAGATAGCTGATGTTTCAATGGGTTAGTTAGGCTACATTGGTTAAGAAAAGACATTAGAGTTCCGCGGGCTATCCTTGAAATTAAGTCTACGCGGGGCACAGCTAGTATAACTTAAAAATACTTAGTTCAGTTCCTTAGTTCGTATACTCCATTGTGTAGTCAAGTTACACATTGCTAAGCAAACATGAAGTAAGTTGTGTTGAGGTACACGCAAGGCCTCCAGGGACCTACGGCGCGGCCCTAGGCCTCCAATGTTTGACTTGTTGATATAATATTCTAGCGAAGGTTTTTCAACAAAACTGCTTGCCTGCACTCGAAAGCTCTAAATATAATCAAGCGAAGAATCTATCATTTCAATATCCTTTTCTTTATTAATTCCGCGTAAAGTTACCAATTTTTTTTAAATGATAGTTATTTGAATACCACTAATACTTTCATATGCAGTTAGAAAAAATATGTTAATTGGAAATTACTAACAGGCATTTCAAAGTTATTTATCTGTATAGATGTATAAATATAAATAACCTCATCTTTACATGAGATCTTTACAAATAACTGTCGTATAAGATATAGGTACTTACAAATTGTATGTAGTTAACAAAAAGTCTGCCCAACCGAAGATTAGAGGCCCTATCAATACGTACAATAGCCCAGAGTCTGAAAGGAAAATAAAAATATCTTCTCATAACCGACTGGACATCTCATGAAGGAAAAAGTATTAAATAAAGAGGACAGAATTCCATAAAGGAACTCAATATATTTATTGTATCACTAATGGGCACACGTACAGATTACACCCTGTATTTATCAGGAAATATTAGGGGTAGCCCTATATATATTTGTTTGATATAACAACGATATAATATCTAATACGTGACTCAATAAAAATACATTTTATTTAGTGGTTTTGCCGGAGTTATAAGGCGGTTATTAAATTTGTTTGGCACTAGCGAATTATAATTATGTTCGGACACTATTACGCAACGCTTTATCGTCCCAAAGCAAAGAAACTGAAAAATATTTATTCAGTATGGGCCCTCGGAAGGCACTTATGAATGTCGAAAATTTACCAAAGCTTGTACCTACTATGGGTACTACACAACGGATATAGTACTCGTATGCTCACGCCATCCCAGAAGGGTCCCCGAAGTGGTAAGCAGAGGTTTTGTAATTACAACAGCCACTATTCTCGAAGATGATTGAATGCCAACGTGACGGATGGTGAGTCCATCGCCGTCTCATCTACTCTGCATACATAAATAGTTTTTGACTATGGCAACAATTAAAAAATGTCACTTGTATGTCAGTCATGTTTAAATGTCTTTTCATAATTATTATTTTAAAGAGGATAGCTTGCGTTCTAAGTTCGCGGCGTGGTTGCTATAATGATAAAACATTCCACAAAGAAATAAGAATTAAATAAGATATTTATGAATTAAATGCAAAACGCCTTATTATCCTGCAAATTTAAAAGGCCAGGCCTATAGCCGATGTAACATTATTCTCATACTTCGCTAGTAGAAACGGTACAAAATGTACGGGAATGGCATATGTCACGTGATTGATTTATGTCATTTCCATAAATTTTTTATTGTTTTGATTAGCACAAGCGCGAATATTACTTTCTTTAGGCTTACCGTACACTTAATTTCTTCAAAATGGTAGCATTGTGTCTTTTTAAAAATCAAATGGAACCGTATTCAAGAAAGACGTTATCAATCTGTTCTCTGATCAATTGCCGCCGAGTGTAATTCGACTGTGATATACGGCCGTGTCTGATTGAAGTCTTAGGGTAAGTACTTCTTCTTTATCCTCAACTGAGCTGGTGTTTTGTTCAGATGATCACTCATTGTTAAGGCGGGAGTTTATTACTTTATTTGCTACTTGCGACATGACTGAGGCAGTGTGAAAATAAAAAGGTAGACCCCGTTTTGTAAAGCAATCTGAAGCGTTATTCACTAAGGTTTCTCAGCGTCGAACTCGATGTCGAGCAGTGGTTTCAATCATAGAAAGTTGATACATAAAACGAAGAAGATAAGGTTCAATTTCGTAAGTTCGTATCTCAAATATTACGGAGACTGCGACGCTACAGAAACTTAGCGAATAACGCGGCTGCAGAATCGACGATTGGGTGATATTTCTATTTATGCGATACACCTGTTTCTGGGTTTCTGCAGCCTTCTGATTCACGTTAGGAAAATCAAGAAAGAAATAAGAAGGAACACTGTCTTCATTATATCAAAAAAACACGGAATAGGTCAGTCGTCGTCTCGAAAACACGATGTTGAGTTGAAGTTCCCATTGGGAGAGGATTTCGATGTAATGACTTTAATCGTTCAACAATATTTCGATTGTTTTACGCAAGCTAGGGTACTGCAAGGGTGTTACAATATCCACTTTTCACAGAACAAGCTTAATTTGGACTAGCTGTGCCCTGCGGTTTCACCCGCGTAGATTTAGTTTCATCCTTATTGTCGCGGAACCCTAATATTTTTAATAAACAAAAGTAGCCTAAGTTACTCCTTGAAACATCAGCTACCTGTGAGTGAAAGTCCCGTTAAAATCCGTCCAGCCGTTTCAAAGATTACCCGGAACAAACAGACAGACAAACAGACAGTCAGACAGACGGACAGACATACAGAAAAAAAAATTTAAAACTTGGTTTTTTTGTGTCAGTAGCGTGTATACTTTCATATGCATTTAGTGAAAAGCTGTTATTTTGTAATTACAAACAGACACTTCAATTTTATTTATCTGTATAGATATAAATGACAATGAATGCTTGGATATAATAATATACTCTGTATTCTACCACACGGAGAAAATAATAAAAAATTATAAAATAGAATATCGTGTAAACAAAACGCGGTATTATCACAAAAGCGATATCTCCCAAACTACCTTTGGTTACTGAAGACAGAAGAAGATATTGGAAAATGACGTCATTCTAATTCCAAAATGTTTTTTTAGATCTTATACGGAGCTCTAAAAATATATTGTCCACTCGCCCTACTAACTGCCACTCAAATAGTCTACGAAAAACTAGAGGACACTTGTCTTTGAAACTACGCCATGCTCACTCCATGAAAGGGATGCAGCATTCAAGCGCGTGAGTTAGAAGGAGACAGTGAAGCCTAATGAGCTGTCATTCCACAGTATCATTCTGTATCAAAGGTCAAGGGCCTTGTGAAGTTAAGCTTTGTGGTTATTTGACGCAGTTAATGGTACGCAAGAAGGCAGCCCATGGTCTTCTTAAATTCAGTCTTCTCTCAAAGGCATTCTAGACTGAAAGTTTATTTTTGTGTGAAATTTATCTTTCAATACCAATTTTAGAGCATCAAAATGTCGAGTACCGCCACATTCGGTTACAGTGGCTTACCCGCTAACTCATAGGTACACACTTTCAATTCTGGCGCTCTGAAAAATGATGGTCAAAATGCTATTCGTCAAATAAAATTGTTACGCCTGCTTTGTTTATTACATAATCCTAAATATTGTATAATATGAATATATAGACACTCCATTGACATAAGCATAGAATTAAAATTCGCTGCTCTAGCGTCGCGGTTTTTCAATCTATGGCCTATGATACTAAAAAAAAACTATTTGTCAATGGGCTTAAGAATGCATTAATATTGAATAGTATATTACGAAAAGTATAGTAACAAACAAACATAATTTATATTAATGTGAAACTAGTAGATATCCCGCAAATAAGTAATTAATTTACAAATGTGAAATAATTTCCGGAGGGTTGCCATCCCCATCCAACAATAGCAAAAACTGAATCCCAGAGTTACATTTGGTATTAAATGTCACAGCTGGATATTGAGATAATTAACATTTGTGGATTTGTGTTATACATTTTTATTAATGTTTTTTTAATGATTGATTGTAAATTGTAAGTTATTATTTAAATAAAAGGTTCTCAGGATAATAATATCAATGATAAAACTAATTTTATATTTTTCGAACACAGATTTGCCACAGGCAATGAACGTGTTAAAACATAAGCACAGTATAAATATTAACTTTACAAGCAGTTAGGAGTCTAAGAACAAATAGTTCGAAATGACACACAGACGCGAGAAAATAAGCGGAATGTCAGTAAGAGGTGTCACGACGTGGCCGATCGTGTATACGTCATTCATGTGTTTTATTGTCATTTTTCAAAACGACAAATCTACGTTATTTTGACAGAAAATTAAAATGTGCATTTTAAAAGATTTGAAGTCCCGTGTTACCTGTGGGGTTTGAGTAGTCGCCTGCTACTCAAGCGACGCTAGTTCGAATCCCAGCGGAGCCTGCCCCAATGAGCTTTTCTTCAAAAACTTATGTGCCTTCACACCACGTGTTTTACGGTGAAGAAAAACATCGTGAGGAAACCTGCATATGTCTGAGAAGTAATTCAAAGACGTATGTATAGTGCCTGAGACGGCGATAGACTCACCATCTGTCACGTTGGCACTTAATCGTCTTCGGTGAAAAGTGCGTGTTGTTATAACAACACCTCTGCTTACCCCTTCGGGGAATACAGGCGTGAGCATACGTATGTATGTATATGTATATAAATTATAAAAACTTTAAAATTGAGTACCCGCGTGTTCAATAGAGCAAACGTTCTTATTTCAAAAAATAGGCCTGCATTCCTTACTGTTTGATATTTATACTGTGTCCGTAGTGATGTACAGAACAGTCAAACTAACATAGTTAGTAGGTTAGTAAGTCACAGTGGCAACCCAGTGTTCGGCACCATTAGCATGGCTGACGTGCACCCAAATACAATGTGTCCTGCACTAATGGAACGTTTATACTGGTTTGCATCCCGAACGCACTCGCTAAAGGATTTTCAACCACATTTTAATGTCAATACGACTGCAAATGAACTTATTCATTCCCGTTTTATTCAGTTTGAAAGTTATTCCGAGGTATTCGTTAGTTTATTGCGTCTTTGCTTATGCACTTCGAATAACTTATTCTGAAGCACTCTTAAGAAGTCATTTGTGGGTGTATTTTGTTTAGGTTAAATATAGATGTTTGTCTGTCTGTTTTCTTTTCACTGTATAGCAGCTGAACTGGTTTATCTTTTACCGAGAGAACGGATATAGGTACATTTTGTATCCCAAAATAATCTGAATTCATATAAAAATTACTTAATTCCACAGTCAATTTTACTGAGAGTATAACTTAAAATATAATTTTAGCA
Organism: Watsonalla cultraria; assembly: GCA_964035505.1. NCBI lineage: Eukaryota > Metazoa > Arthropoda > Insecta > Lepidoptera > Drepanidae > Watsonalla > Watsonalla cultraria. The sequence goes on from OZ037730.1 coordinate 8,475,995, forward strand.
TCAATTTGACTTTGTGGGCATAAAATAATTTATCCGAGTCGGATCTGTTTTATGATAGTTATCGCAAATGATTATGAGTTGCTAACAATAAACTGCCGGTTACAACACCATTTTCTAAAAATTAAACCAAGCTAGATCAATTAATAGCCCCCAAAACCCCTCTACATATTAAATTCATTTAAATCTTTAGAGCCGTTTCCGAGATTCTTGTATATATATACGTAGCTCGTAGCAAACCGATAGTGTCATTTTTATAATAATTTTAGAACAATTAATTGTGTCACATTAAACGCAGGTGAGTGGTCTAATTGTAAAGTTCGTTATTTTCGCTTCGCACCTACGGTTTCTTTAGAAAAAAGATTTGTCCACCAAAGGCCGGGGTGTTTTGTTAATTGCCGTCGCTTTCGGCTATCGACGCCGTGCCGTAATTGGCACCTTTAGATGACAGCTTCTATCTCTGTATACGAGCTTTTTTAAAGTCACTACATAAATCGCAAAAAGAGATCCAAGTGCGAGTTTTCTTAAAATCCCCGTCACAAGTCACCGCGTCGACGTAAACGCAGATTTGTATGGGCTCACAACAGTGTCATCTCTAGGCCGACAGAGGCGCTGTTCCGATCCCATACAAATCTGCGTTTACTTCGACGTGGTGACTTGTGACTGGGCCAGTGAAAAACTCGCACTAGGCCCTCTGGTATACCGTCCGCTTGATGGTAAGCGGCTTGCAGTCCATGAAGGCTTGCAATTCTTGCAATATGATAGTTTATTGTACCGTCAGTTATTGTTTGTTATATCGAGACTAACTTCCGCCAGCAGCATCGCCTGAATAACATAAAACTTAAAACCCCTTAGAATAAAAAAGCTTTAGTCACACGCCCTCCAAATTTCGTGTATCTAGAACCAGCGGTTGAGACTGTGCATTGATTTAAGTTAATCAGGACTTTGAATTATATATGTATACATTTCTGTCTGTCTCTCCATATCTAAGTTTCCACAATATGTCAGGCATTCAGGCAGTGCCCTGTTTCACGTTCAGCCCGTTTTCAAATACCACGTACGTCCAATTCAATCGTGCAACTACCGATGTTGTTTGATTGATAAAAAGTTCAATTACATATAGAGCTTTAGTGTAGCTGATTGGTCACGGATGCAGTTTTGTGGAACTGCAAACTATGCATTACATTTTAAAACCTAAATTGTAATTTTTGATATTTTTATAGCTGTAAGAACTGTGTCCTGCGGTTTCACCCGCGTAGACATAATTTCAAAGGTTGTTTTATGTAATAAAATATATCTATACATCTATACAGATAAATAAAATTGAAGTGTCTGTTTGTAATTCCAAAATAACAGCTTTTCACTAAATGCATATGAATGTATACACGATACTGACACTAAAAAACCAAGTTTTAAATTTTTTCTCTGTCTGTCTGTCTGTTTGTTCCGGGTAATCTCCGAAACGGCTGGACGGATTTTAACGGGACTTTCACTGGTATGTATATGATGTTTCAAGGAGTAACTTAGGCTACTTTTATTCATTAAAAATATTAGGTTTTACGCGACCATAAGGATGAAACTATATCTACGCGGGTGAAACCGCGGGGCACGGCTAGTTATACTATAAAATATATTAGCGGACACAACAGTCGTTGAACGGGTTGATTTGTGAATCTAAAGTAATAAATATTTTTTAAGCTGTTTGACTACTGTGCGCCAAATGCTAGCATACTTCCCTCGCCTCGTCTACATTCCATGCATCTCGTACACTTCTTTAAGTTATAAAGTTTCGTTAAAATCCATTCAGTAAGTAGTTTCTGCGTGAAAGAGTTACAAACATACATCCATTCTAACAAACTTTCACGTTTATAATATTAGCAAGCAGTTGCTCATTCGTCATACTATTAATAAGTCAAAAAATGTAGGAAACTGCCAACGTTCATACAAAGTCAATTTAAAGTTAAATTCCCTATAAGGAGTACTCGAAACTAGCTCAGGGCAATAACGAGCTAACTATGCGTTATTGCTACATGCGAGTAACATTTTATTATTACTGTGGAAATTGCGAAGCTGTACGTTGAAGAGACAAGGTATACCATTATGAGCAGTTATGATGATATTTTAGTGAAAATTGAAGTGTCTGTCTGTAATTTCATTAACAGCTTTTCACTAAATGCATATGACAATAGTTATAGTATACGGTAGCCACACAAAAAAAGACTATTTAAAAAAAAAATTAATTCTTGCCTACCCTCATGGGATTCAGGTGTGAGCATATGTATATGTGTATGGTATGTAAATTTTAATGATACAGCTAAAACCGTACGAAACCAGTTGCGATCGAAAACTATTTCTAGCACGATACTTTTGCGACTGAAGGCCCTTATGGGTACGGAACCAGCTGTTCGTAACCAGTTGGTATCGAAGAGTCTTAGCCCTTGTACGAACCACTCGATTGGTAATAGAACATGCTTATTCCTACAAAAATTTAAAGTGAACAAGGCTCCTTTGGAATTCTGACAAAACAGTCAACATAGTGAAGTGATCGCGACCAATTAATCCCCAGCCATTTATCCGAAGGTGACACTATATGTACGCGTTTATCGGTAAATGGACATGATAACCGCTTGCCTGATAATACGGTACATTAGGCAATCAATCTGAGAGGATTATGGCGTTGTACGGCGGAGGTTTGGCTAGAGGTTACAATAACGTGTACTGGGGCCCAACCATGAGCTCTTATTGCAATGATAATTCAGTTGTGCGAAAGTGACAGATGTATACACGTCACATACATCTGTCTCATAAATTAGTGAAACTATCATGGCAATAAGAGCTCATGGTAAGGCCCCTGTTACGTTATAAAGGGGTGCACAGGTGTAATAGCACCGATATTTATCGAAATCTGTTGTCGTGGGGTTTGAGCAGTCGCCTGCTACGCCAGCCACGCATGTTCGAATCCCGGGCCTGTACCAATAAGTTAAAAAAAAAAGTATGTGCAGTGATTTCACACCACGTGCTTTACGGTGAAGGAAAACATCGTTAAGAAACCTGCATATGTCTGATAAGTAATTCAAAAACGTATGTATAGCGGCTGAGACGGCGATAGACTCATTTTCTGTCACGTTGGCACTGAATCTCATCTTCGGTGAACAGTGACGGTCACCACGGGTTTTGTTATTTTCTTAATTAATCTTGATTAGAGAGAAATACACCAGGAATACATTCGGACTACGTGCAAATGGACCATTGAAATATCCGAAGCTGCACGTCATATCAACGTTGCCATAATACAAAAATATGTATCGAAATCCACGCCATTTACATCCAATAAGGCTTTCAATGCATTTCTGGTACATTTGCTCCGACTGATGCTGGTTTGAACCGGTTATAGCCGGATATTAGGGCTTATTCTCACTGACCACCACGTTCGTGAAATCCAAGATGGAATTGAAATTGTAACAAATTTTATTATTCTTGTGGGACCATTCAATAGAGTTTTATGGAAATTGAAAAGCAATTCAAAAAGAATTTATTCTAATTAATAGCAATCTTTGCCACTCCTTGTGATAACCTTCTAAGAAGGGATGAAAATTGTATGAGATTCATAAAATTTTAACAATTAAAAAGGGCTATAAATGTTATTTATTTTAATGGAAATTAAGTTAAAAGTTTATGATAATTATGTATATAGTAAAATGTTTGTAATTAGTTAGAATAAACAATTTCAGTTATGGAAATTAAAACTCTTTAATTTATTAATTTTAGAGTAATACTGCCTTACAATACGTGATAAATACCTATTAAAAAAAAAAAAAAACAAATCGATACCCAATTCCATCCAAACATCACACATTAATCATTAGTCCCTCATTGAACCAATACTAAACATTCTCAAATAAAACTGACGGCTACATCTCACAATTTATATGTAGATAGAAATGTATACTACCCACAAATCGCTTGAATTGAAAGCTGGCGGTGAAAAATGTGGGCGACACGAATTGAATTTAAAAATCGAATGTGGCTGCCATTCTGTTACTGATCCGATACGATCTTACGTGAATGAATCCCATTTGATTGATGTTGTAGAGTTCATTCAGGTCGACGTGGGTGTTACAGACACACTCACGCTCACGTCAGTATTGCCCTAAGGGGTAGGCTGAGGTGTTGTAATAACAACACCCACTTTTCACACAAGATGATTACGTGCAACGTGACAGATGGTGAGTCCATCGCCGTCTAAGGCTATACAATACGTCTTTGAACTACTTTTCACACATATGCAGGTTTCACGATCACGATGATTTCCTTTATTTTATCCCCGTACTCCCATGGGAACGGGACGTCCGCTAGTACCTAGATATATGTATTGTGCATTTCTGCCTACCTCTTCGGGAAATACAGGAGGGAAAATTTGTGCATACATGTTACTTAACACTTAAACGAGTAAGTAGGTACTCCGCTGAATTGAATAAAAATGTGGGCGAAAATCTATGTCTATACATCTACACAGATAAATAAAATTGAAGTGTCTGTTTGTTATTCCAAAATTACAGCTTTTCATTAAATGCATATGAAAGTATGCTCGCTACTGAGACTAAAATACCAAGCTTTACAATTTTTCTCTGTCTGTCTGTCTGTTTGTTCCGGGTAATCTCTGAAACGGCTTGACGGATTTTAGTGGGACTTACACTGGTAGGTAGCTGATGTTTCAAGGTACTCCTTGAAAGGTACTCCTTACTTAGGCTACTTTTATTTTTTTTAAACATTAGGGTTCCGCGACAATAAGGGTGAAACTAAATCTACGCGAGTGAAACCGCGTGGCACAGCTAGTTAAAAATAGAATAATTCAATAGTTTTATAATGCAGTAAGTTAAACTTTTGCTTAACTTAGCTAACTTGTTGCTAACAACCTGTTACTGATTGCTGTGCCTGTACCATAGTAGCTTATTTTAACTAAAGAGAGTTATAAAATAATCTTGATACTACTTAAAGTAGTGTAATCTTGTGATACTTTAATGGGAAGTAAAAACAAAATCGGTTCATAACCAACTGAATATAGGTGGTAATTTTCTACAAAAGGAACGAAAGAATTATTTTCCAAATCGAAATCATTTTTTTTAATTCGTTTTAAGAAAAAAATGATGTGCAATCGATATTATTATTATCCAAGCTTTATACAAATGTATGTGCATGTCCGAACCGAAAACGCTTTAAAACAATAAAAACATTCAAATAAGGTTTTATTTTCATTAAAACCGCTATTTTTACTATTCATGTATCCTTTTGAATTGATACACACATCGAGTCCCAAAAAACTGTTAAAAACGTTTAAAAATACTTGAGTATTTAAATAAAGATATCATCATCATCTCCCTGGTCTTATCCCATACATTGTTGGGGTCGGCACTTGATTCAACCCGATGTGGCTGATCACCTGATTTTTATACGAAGCGACTGCCATCTGACCTTCGCAACCCCATTTAGGAGGAAAATCTGTGATCTGGGTTAAACCAGTTGTCAGATTATTTTTAGGCCTCCGACTGACCTGTAACGATTGCCAAAGATGTTAAATTGGCAACCGGGACCGACGGCTTAACGTGCTCTCCGAGGCACGGAGGGAACTCGGGCGGTCACCCATCAAACTACTGGCTAGGCGTATGGTTGCGTAACTTCGCTGATCGAATCATATGCGCAATAGCAACTGTGCCACGAGCTGCTCCTTTAAATAAAGATATATTGAAACAAATCTTCAAAATACTCAAGTATTGTACAGTGGAAATGAGAATGAAAACGATTAATCCGGTTCAGATCCTGGTAAGTCGCATATGAATGTCGAAAAATTACCATCACTTGAGAAACTAGCGTTCTAAGCCGACAGGAAACCATCATCGATTTAACAAGAGCGTATTAAGAACTTCTGAGCTTTGACGTTTCGTTTTCATACCGCAGAATAAAACGTCAAAGCTAAGAAGTTCTTAATACGCGCTGCTTGCACGATCATAGTTGGCCCCGATGACATTATTTGTAATAATAGTCTCGTTACTAACGTTTGTAAGTACAAAAAGGACCTTAATAAAGTAGCCAAGACGATAAATGCTCCACTTAATGTGAATGCATTAAATCTGATTGCCGGTACTCAAAAAGCATTAAGGACGTGGCTTGTTGACAGTCTCTTTAACAACTCTTTTAATTGTTCTCTGAAAGTACAGCTGTTTTAAGGGCGAAAGACAACTCTATTCTTTACGACAAGCTTAAAACCTCCGTTGACTTGTGTTTTTTATTATTTACTAGCTGTGCCTGCGGTTTCACCCGCGTAGAGTTAATTCCATGGAAGTCCCGAAGTACACTAATGCTTAAAAAAAAGTAGCCTAAGTTACTCTTTGTAACATTGCTTACCTGCCAGTGAAAATCCCGTTAAAATCGAACCAGCCGTTTCAGAGATTAGCCGGGACAAACAGACAGACAGATAAAAATTATAAAAATTGGTTTTTGTCATGTCAGTGTCGTATATACTTTCATATGCATTTAGTGAAAAGCTATTATTTTGTAATTACAAACAGACACTTCAATTGTATTTATCTGTATAGATATAGATGTATAGATTACTTCTGGTATTTTCACTTTTATTGTGAAGTTTATAACCTGAGTATAAAGACTAGTTAAAGGGAGAATCATTTGGTATTGTGATAAATACTTGGTACTTGATTTCGTTATCACGATCTGTTAAACTTTTAATGGTGCATTCAGGGGCCTTACCATGAGCTCTTATTGCCATGATAGTTTCACTCATTTATGAGACAGATGTATGTGACGTGCATACATCTGTCACTGTCGCACAACTGAATTATCATTGCAATAAGAGCTCATGGTCAGGCCCCAGTACAAATAATGTCTTCTTTTATTATTTCAAATCAAAGCTGCTTCTAGGCGGATAATAAATAATAGTACCTATTAAGATATTCCAGCTTTGTTAATTTGGCAGTAGCTGGTGCCTGCGACTATGTCTGTGTCTTTTGGACTGTGCCCGGCAAAAGTTGCACTAACATATGTTTGTGGTGTGATGGTTTTAGACCTACCCGATATCTACCGAATTTCATACAGTCAAACACCGCGACACGAGAATTTTATACAATTTATGTATTTTCAAATGCAATTAATTGATCTCGAACTTCAGATTAAATAATAAAAGTGTTACCAGCACAAAATAATATTAAATGTATTTTCAATTAAATCAACAATAAGTATTGCATAATGGGATCCAAATCTTTATTAAAAGCTATTTTTAATGATGCGTCGCTCCAAAGAATACGCCTAGGGCTGCCTCTTTTCAACATTTTTAGGGTATTTACGGATTAAAAGTAACACATTAGGGTTGAACACAAAAGGGAGATTTGGAAATACGTCCCTTCTCACACATTATTATCTTTTTGGGATCGTTATTTTAATAATTACATTGTAATGTTAGATTTCAATGCTACGACGACATGACACGACGAAAAGGCACTTTAGAATTCGAGCTATGAGTTTAATAAAATACTCACAGTATTTAAAAATAGGTGACAAATAAACACTCTAATTTATTGTGTTCGTACACTACATAATGAACTCTATAGCGCTGTGTGAAAATACCTTTCTTTTATCTTATGTAACAACTAGCTGTGCCCCGCGATTTCACCCGCGTAGAGTTAATTGCATTATCCCGCGGAACCCTAATGCTTTTTTTAAATAAAGGTAGCCTAAGTTACTCCTTGTAATATTGGCTACCAGCCAGTGAAAGTCCCGTTAAAATCGGTCCAGCCGTTTCGGAGATTACCCGGAACAAAGAGACAGACAGAGTTTTTTTTTTTAAATTGATTTTTTTGTCAGTATCGTATATTCTTTCATATGCATTTAATGAAAATCTGTTATTATAATTCCTAAATTACAAACAGACACTTCAATTTTATTTATCTGTATAGATGTATAGATGAAAACTATGTATGTATGTGTATGGGTATGTAACTTAATGATAATTTTCCCGTCTTTGTATAATTTTCCGTTGATGCTTCGCTCCAATTGGTCGCAGTGATGTTATAAAGCCTTCCTTAATGAATGAAATATCCAAAAGAAAAATATTTTTTTACGTCAACCAATAGGAGTGAATAAACAAACAAACTCTTCCACTCTATAATTTTACGAGTATAATAGATAATATTTGCCGAGCATTTTATATAGAGTTTCATGCTAGCGATAGATACGTTTCAATAAAATAAAACTTTTTAGACACAAAAATCATCTTGAAAGTTTCTTCATAAATATTTTTACTGTATAATTTTTTGCTATTTAAGTTATAAATATGTTTACGTTATAATATAAGGTAAACAGTACGTTTCAAGTGGTATAATAATGTGAAAAGTTATGTTATTCTTTCTCTATAATGCTCGAACTTTCGAAAACGCTTGAACCGACTTATTTTTCTCAATACATTTTTGCTATGAATTTCCATAATTATATACTCACACCATCCCTGAAGGGTCCCCGAAGGGGTAAGCAGAGGTGTTGTAAAACCAACACCCACATTTCACCGACTGTGATTAATTGCCAGAGGGCGAGTACATCACCGACTCAGGCACTATACATACGTCTTTGAATTACTTCTCAGACATATGCAGGTTTCTTCACGCTGTTTTTTTTCATCGTAAAGCACGTGGTGTGAAATTACTGCATATAAGTTTAATAACAGGTACAGGCCCGGCTGGGATTCGAACATGCATCGCTTGCATAGCAGGCGACTGCTCGAACCCCAAGGCCACCACGAATCTTGAGTGAGGCTCGGCTGAGTGAAAAGCGTCACTGGAAGGGTGTCACTGTCACACATACTATATGTGGGATTGAATAAAATATAACGAGGAATGTTTGAATGGATCTTCTGTACTTCGTATTAATCTATGCAGATAAATAAAATTGAAGTGTCTGTTTTTAATTCCAAAATAACAGCTTTTCACTAAATGCGTATGAAAGTATACACGCTACCGACACTGAAAAACCAAGTTTTAAAATTTTTCTCTGTCTGTCTGTCTGTCCGTCTGTCTGTCTGTCTGTCTGTCTGTCTGTCTGTCTGTTTGTTCCGGGTAATCTCTGAAACGGCTGGGCCGATTTTAACAGGACTTTCACTGGCAGGTAGCTGATGTTTCAAGGAGTAACTTAGGCTTTTATTTATTACAAATATTTGGGTTCCGCGACAATAAGGATGAAACTAATTCTACGCGGGTGAAACCGCGGGGCACAGCTAGTATAATAAATAACTTTAATAAACATCTTAAAATAATACAATAATCTTCACATCTTTCGTCGTCCGTCTTTCACGTCATCCACCATCGTTCTGTCATCCGTCACTTCTTACCGTTGCCTATCATTCTCACATATAACCTCTTCCCACACTATATACGTCACTGAAAGCCTGTAACTATCATGACACGGAAAAAAATCACAAAATTAAAATTAAATATTGTATTACTATTCAGGCTTTTACATACTTAATTGGAGTGTATTATTAATGAGTGTATATTATAATTTTTCGTAAACCAGTGAACACAATCACTGAACAACTGGCCTCGGGGTTAAGAAACATTTAAAATCGGTATGATGTCCAAGACGGGCGCCTAACCGCATTACCGACCAAGATTGCATACCGGCGGGGACGGAAGGAATTAAAAAATAAACAAACCGACTCATTTATCTTAACTAAGTAATTATTGGATCATCACGCCTTATTAACATGATCACTCTTTTAATTAATTAATTCAAATTACCTTCATTCTATTTGACTTTATATGAATCTATACAGATAAATAAAATTGGAGTGTCTGTTTGTAATTCCAAAATTACAGCTTTTCACTAAATGCATATGAAATTATACACGCTACTGACACTGAAAAACCAAGTTAAAAAAATTTTCTCTGTCTGTCTGTCTGTCCGTCTGTCCGTCTGTCTGTCCGTCTGTCTGTCTGTCTGTCTGTCTGTTTGTTCCGGGTAATCTCTGAAACGGCTGGACCGATTTTAACGGGACTTTCACTGATGTTTCGAGGATAGGCTACTTTTATTTATTAAAAATATTAAGATTCCGCAACAATAAGGATGATACTAAATCTACGCGAGTGAAACCGCGGGGTGCAACTAGTACATAATATACTTTTAACTTATATCTAAAACAATATAATTAAAATAAATTGAAAAAAATATAAGTAAAAAACAGAATTAAAATTAGTGTTTGCGGGAATGGTGGCCAGTAAGCTGGCTGCGTTACCTCGCTGGATTGCTAAACTGATCCTCTGACCGAGGTAAGAACAGTTTTAGTTTGTAAGCTTTTCAAATCAAACCAATAGTTCTTGAGATTAGCGCGTTCCACCAAACATTATATATCGTATGTCGCCGTCTCAGGCACTATACATACGTCTTAGAATTACTCAGACGTATGCAGGTTACCTCACGATGGTTTCCCTCGCCGTCATCATAACTAAATGAAATAATATTTTATATATTTCTCACACCTTGGCGATTTTAATCAGTTTTGTTTTGCTTCTCTATTATATTATCACTCACTCAGACTTTAAATAATTTCGAATTCTTCAATAACAGTACTTTTCTAGAATATCTTATTACACTTGAATTGACTTTGAATATATAATACTAGCTGTGCCTCGCGGTTTCACCCGCGTAGATTCATCCTTATGGTCGGGGAAACCTAATATTTTTAATAAATAAAAGGTAGCCTATGTCCTTTCTCAGGGTCTTAAGATTGTCTGTGCCAAATTTCATCAAAATCGGTTGAGAGGTTTAAGCGGGAAAGCGTAACAGACAGACAGAGTTACTTTCGCATTTATAATATTAGTAGGGATAGTAATATCTACTCGTATATTAAACTCGTGTCAAACGTCACATTTGATAACGGATAACACGAGCGGCTCAGTGTGAGCGGTTCGCATTGTGATTCCAATAATGTTGCTAGTGAAACTTGCCTCAAATTACTGTTCTTTAAGATGATTTTATTTGTGAGTAGTTGTGCTCCGCGGTTTCACGTAGAGATAATTATATGGGTGCCCCGCGATCCCTAATATTTTTGATAAATGAAAGTAGCCTAAGTTACTCCTACCTGCTAGTGAAAGTCCCGTTTAAATCCGTCCAGCCGTTTCGGAGATTACCCGGAACAAACAGACAGACAGACAGACAGAGAAAAAATTTAAAACTTGGTTTTTTTTGTGTCAGTAGCGTGTATACTTTCATTTGCATTAAGTGAAAAGCTGTTATTTTGGAATTACAAACAGACACTTTAATATTATTTATCTGTATAGAAGACGCATAGAAATTAAGTATTTTCGTAATTTTTTTTTATGTTATCCATTGTATTATTACTCTGTATTATGTTTATTGTTTTTTACCAATGCATGTGTGTGTGGAAAATAAAAAAAATCTTTCTAGATATTGTAGATGCGTTTTTATGGATTGCTTCATGCTCACATTACTAGTTGCCGTCACGATTTGTGAGCGCTGACCTTGGATGCATTGTCCAATTATTTTTACATGCGTAGTTACCCCTACAATTATCCCTGAGCACTCAAAAGTCGTGATGGCACCTGTACGTCCAATTAAATAGTCTACAATGAATTTCACAAAAAATACAAAACTTTTTTCATTTTGCTAAAGGTTTTATATAAAATCCTTAGAGACTGAAGTACTATCGTCTATCACTACTCTATGGTCGCTCTGTACCAAAGGTTTTTCTAAGCAAACAGATCCTTTATCAAAACCGGTAAGAATGATATAAAGGGAAACCGTATACTCGTACATTCCACACCCTTTCTGCTATCGCTATGAGCCGTATCGTTAGAAAAGAATTTCATTTTTGTAAATGGACACTATGAGAACAGACATTTTGATATGTTAATAATATCCCATCAGAAACATAAGTAAAAATGGAAGTTAATTATTAAGAATTTATCTGCATACGATTAACACTAAAATCAATGTTAATTGTGATTTTTTTTCTAAAATAAAAATACTTTACATTATTCCTCATAACATCAGCTGCCAGTGAAAGTCCCATTAAAATCAGTGCAGCCGTTTCAGAGATTAGGTGGAACAAACAGACAGAGAGCTGGCAGAATAAAATAAAGCAACCTTCCGAACCTGGCGGTAGCATGTATAATCCTGTAAATTGTGTCATTCTGACGATTTGAAAGTGCTTTGTATAAAGTCTAATCGAATAAAGATATTTTTGACTTTGACATTATTGTTTTTTTGTATGACTTAAAATTGTAAATATTTTTTGACAAGAGTAATTCACTGAGTTCCTTGCCAGGTTCTTCTCAGTAAAAGCAACCTTCCGAACCTGGCGGTAGCATGTATAATCCTGAATAATTATGTTGTTCTGACCATTTGATAGTACTTTATTAAAAGTCTAATCAAATAAAGATATTTATCTTCTTTATTCTATCTTTCTATGTTTTGTTTAAACCAGGTTATTGAGGAAAGATATTTGAGAGATATACTCCAAGTCCAAAAAATACGCGTAATAATACTTACTTACCTCTCAAAGGTAACTTAACTCTGTTTGTTCACTTAAATCCCTTCCTCCTTGAAGATAAGGTCAAGTTAAGGACTACTAATAAATATATGCGTAGAACTTGCCAACTTAAAGTTACCTTGATTTGTGAGAGTCCAACAAAGTTATCGTTGCTAATAAACCAACTTAACTTACCTTACACTTAAAATGTTTTACTTCGTGCCTTTAGGGACAGTTTGTGACTTGTTGGGTTTAGATAAAACAAAGTTTTTGAGTTAGATACCTGTTGCTTGAAGGTAAATAATGATTGCCTTCAGAAAAGGGGTAGTTTGAAATTGTGTTACTTTAGTTAGAATTCTAAAATAGAAGCAAATGTAAACGAAGCCCGTGTGGTTTAGTTACCTTATAAAAAAATACTTTTCATAAGAGAGAGAGTCTGAGAAAAATAAAAGAAAAGTCTGGGTCTTGGACGGCTCCCAAACACGCAGGAACAAGGGAAGACCAATTCGACACATAACGTGGGGTTACAATACATTCGGTTTGCAAAAAACGTGAGTGAAAATCCCACCTTATATTCGTATTTTTCAGAACCATTTTTAGTCTGTGAAGAAATTTCAAAAGTATGTTTAGTGCCTGAGCCTCACCAACTGTCACGATGGCAACTTCTGTCAAAAGTAGGAATTTTAACTACCTTCTTGCAATCCTTCTTCTTACCCCTTCTTAGAGCTTTTAAGGGAATATAAATGTTATACGCAATAATTTCTAATTCAATAAAATCAAATTGTTCAAGATTGCAAAATGTTAAGTAATTTGAGATGTTCACGATACAATTTTATGGAAATTTAATTTTATTGAAAATAAATTTAGCCTCGCCGTCAACAAGGAATTTAATAATAAACATGGAAATAGGGAAAGTGTTACCAGTTTTATCGCCGCCGACGGCTGTTATATCTTTTATAAATATTTGGTAAGGCTTTGTAATAAAATGCGTCCAGGGAGTCTCAAACTTTTCGGTAATATTCGATTTGAACCTTCAAAATTACTTTGAACTTTTAAATAAGCCAGAAATAAATATAATAAAAATAAATACTATTGTTTTAAGCCATGGTTTGAGTAAATAAGTTCCAATCTCATCGGCTTCTATCAAAGAGTTTCCAAAGTGTAGCGATGTCACACCACGAGCGTTACGACGAACGAAAGTATCGCGAGAAAATCTGTATAAAGTCTGAGAAGAAACTCAAAGCCGTATTATATAGTGCCTGAGTTTAGATTGAGATGAATTTAAAAAAAAATTAGTAACTGCTTCAGAACTTAATGTAATTATTAAATTAAAAATTTTAAAGTTACTTCCACTTTACCTGTGCACAATTTAAAAATATCAAACATACATAAAATTGCAGAATTATCATGGAAGACCAGTTTGAGAGCCTGTGTTCCCATAAAACCAACTCACCTAATCACGACGTATTTTGTTTTATGCTTAACCTACCTTATTTGATTTTTACAAGAGCTTTGTAAAGGTTAAATTCATACCAGATTGTCTATTACTGAACTCCCGAAATATTGGGTCAAACTTTACCGCGCGTTTTTATTGTAAAATCATCGGTATTTCGCATAGAACTAATAACCAGCTCGTTAGCACACATATCTAAAATTCCAGTATAAAATGATCTCACATTTTAAAGGCTTTCTGTGTATTATACGGTCAGCTTGTATTGATAACGTATTTGATGTGTAACCGTGCGTATATTCCATCAATGATAACGCCGTTTGTATAAAAACCATAAATCAAGATGGCCGCGCAACTGTCAAACACCTGCCAATATTCATTTAACCTTTAAAATAGATAATTTTGAGGTTAATTGTTTTGTGAAAAGAGAATTATAGACTGGCATTTTAAAAATTAGAGTACTTGCTAAATAACAGTTATGGAATAAAAAATTTTTTTTTTTAATTATGCAAGCCACTCAATTTTGGTTTATTTAATATTACTTGACTTGGACTAATAAAATTGCAAGTAAGGAGGTCATAGTTATCATAATATTTGGTCCAAATCATAGCATGTTATGGAAAACTAAATAAAATAAACTTCGTCTGTTCCTCAAAATATTTACAAGGGCTGTGTTAGATCACGTCCTAAATAAAGATTTAGATTGAATAAAGAAATGTTGGCAACACCTGACGCTGTAGGAGCCCGCTCACAAAGCCGGGTGTGTTGACAAAGTACTTTAAATGGCAATGTTTCCAACCCCTGAATTCAAACCGTTTTACTTGTGCCAATAGTTCATGAGCCCTGCATGCGAGATTACACTCTTGAAAATAGTTTGAATTTAGAATGGGGGAAGATCTAAAGAATTCTATTGTATTTGAATTAAGAAATTTAAAAAAAACCTAATTCTTTTTTTATATTAAAGAACTTAGAAATACAATAAAACCTATATTATATTTTTAATTAAAAATGTTGGTAGCCATAGACACAAAAAAAAATTGCATAAGTAAAATTACATGCCACTCCATGGAAGACAATAATAAAATACAAGGGTAATTGCATTTATAGAAAAAAAAATGAAGAAATCTATTGCAACCATCAATAAAATTATTACGTAGCTGTTTATTAAGCGAGTGGAAGAAATGGTATAATTACATATTTGCCACCATTTTTTTCATAAGTTTTTTTTAATGAGGTACTTTTGGTATCAAATTGAACTCTTAACAATAAAACGCTTACTGAAATAATGGGTCGCAAAATGGAACGAAATTAATTTATACGGCGGTTGGTAACATCATTATCCAATTTAAACTATTGTGGCAGTGGAGTGTTAAATTTGCCGGGTTAACCCTACACTAACCACCTTACATTTCAGGATAATTTTGTTAAATACGTCGCAACCCTTATGCTGTGAATATTTTATAACGCATTTACGTAGACAATGGTTTTTAAACAAATGTTACTAATAGATTTTTCGTTTGACTCATCAACATCATAAATTTAACCGTAACCGATGCAATGTCTTCCATTCGTCTTTATCCAGTGCCATCTCTTTGACCTCTCGATCCTTTTTTGTCATTGTCCATGTCTCACACCCATAAAGTGCTATACTCCAGATGTAGTAAGAGCCTTGGTGGCCTCAGGGTTAGAGCAGTCGCCTGCTACGCAAGCGACGCAAGTTCGAATCCCAGCGGGGCCTGCACCTATGTTTTTCTAAAAACTTATGTACAGTGATTTCACACCACGTGCTTTACGGTGAAGGAAAATATCGTGAGGAAACCTGTATATGTCTGAGAAATAATTCAAAGACGTATGTATAGTGCCTGAGACGGCGATGGACTCACCCTCTGTCACGTTGGCACTTAATCATATTCGGTGAAATGTGGGTGTTGAAAATTACAACACCTCTGCCTACCCCTTCGGGTATTACATAAATGCAATAAAATATGAATATAGGTTTTATATCGACTTCAACATATAAATGTTAAAAAAATTGGGCGGTTATAAATCAGGTTAGCTGTAACATCAACATTTATTTTTTATATATATTTTGACTGAAGTCAGTTTAAATGAATAGTATTTTGTTTAGATCTCTCAAAGCAAGATAAAAAAATATTTCAAACAGCTAGCTTCGGATTATCTATACATCTATACAGATACATAAAATTGGAGTGTCTGTTTGTAATTCCAAAATTACAGGTTTTCACTAAATGCATATGAAAGTATACACGCGACTAACACTGAAAAACCAAGTTTTAAAATTTTTCTCTGTCTGTCTGTTTGTCTGGTTGTTCCGGGTAATCTCTGAAACGGCTGGACCGATTTTAACGGGACTTTCACTGGCAGGTAGCTGATGTTTCAAGGAGTAACTTTTATTTATTAAAAATATTAAGGTTCCGCGACATGAAGCATGAAACGAAATCTACGCGGGTGAAACCGCGGGGCACAGCTAGTTTAGAAATATATTCCATCACCAAAATACCTGCGATTTCCGCGGAAGTTTAATAAAAAACCTTTTCAAATTAGCCTCTAATACCAATGTCACATTGTCCGAGTAATAGACTTGTGTCGGGAACCGGGATCACTTGTCAGTTGGTACTCTATTCCCGCGGGACGCTGAGGTAACCACCTCATCACATCCTTGTTATATAATAGGTTAAAATGTTTCAATGCGTACTCGACATCATCTGCGTGGAATTCGATTTGCGGTTCGTTAGAAGAATACGCGTAGTTATTTTTTTTACGCGGCACCTGCATTCTATTCTTAATCTATATCCATACAGATATTTAAATTAAATTAAAGTGTCTGTTTGTAGTTCCAAATTAACAGCTTTTCAAGATAATAAAGTATATTAAAAGACAAAAAATATTTTTTTTTGCAAAATATTTCTGTCTGAATTACTTCTCTGACATATGCAGGTTTCCTCACGATGTTTTCACATAAGTTTTTAGGAATATCTCATTAGTCCAGGTATTTGATTTTAGAATAAAAAAGTATCACGGTTTTATTGTTAAGCCTACGCGGGTTTTCACGGGGCATGGATAGTAAATGGCAGTTTCTTGCCGGTTCTTCTCAGAAGGCTAGTTTCCGAACCGATGGTCTATTCTTCGACATTCATAAATGCCCTATAAGGAATTAAACTGAATAAATCATTTTCATTTTCAAAATAAGTGAAGTCTGAGCTTAGAATCTAACTCTATGGTAAAGGATCCAATCCGCACAAACATGCGGTAATTAAAACCAACTTTGATTGACTCCCGCACGATTAATAGGCGCAGTTCCGAAGCACTGTGGATCAGCCCATTACCCACCTTCCGTTCATCTCGTGACGTCTCTTCCTACACTTAAGTAAGTTTACGAATGTGTAGTAGTCAGGTTGTGTGCGGAAATAGCTCAGTTGTAAATAAGATGCTTTACGATGAAGAAAAACATCTCACTAGCTGTACATTACAATAAAAACAATGGTAAAAAAACCCTTAGAAAACAAGCTTTACTGTTCTCCTCAACAAGCCTTTTTATTTCAAACTGAAACTCAAAAATATCTTTATTCGATTAGACTTTTAACAAAGTACTTGCAATTATCGTCAGAATGACATAATTATATAGGACTAGTTGACCCGATGATCTTCGTATTTTTTTCGTTAGTAATTATTTATATTTTTCACCGTTTAAACCATCTCTGAATTTCATAAATGAAAGAAAGAAAATAAATTTATTCGTAACAACATACACAAAAGAGCGAAAAGGATTATAGTCACAGTGTTTTATAGTTGTTACGAATTGGTCCCAACTCAGCATAATCTGGCTGTCACGTTGATGACAACCATCACTGATCTTCCGCTAGGACCTAGTCGTGACGGTAAATATATCAAAATCAGTCCAGCAACTGTTTGCAAAACCACTAAGGTGCAGCAAATTTCAATTCTATATCCCTGGCCTTATCCTTTAATTTGTTGCATTATATTAAACACATGTTACATAGTCGGGTAGTACCATTGTTTGTCACCTTTGTAGATATTAAATGAAGGTTACCCTTCCAAGATTAGCTGTGTATTTTGGAAACTTTCTAATATTCATTCTGTAACAATGTAAGTTATGCAAAATGTGAATTTTCTTGAATGTAGAGCATTTTACTTTGTATTGCAAAGTAGGTATTACACCTTGCTTGCTTACATGGTTGGATATAAAAACTTTTTACAAATCACTTAAAAGTAAAATTAAATGCTTTTGAAGTTAGTTCTAAGCTTGAAAGGAGGAATTGGACTGGAAACGCAGAGCACGAATATATTTTTTGTGGTTGAAAACGTAAAGAATCGCTCATATAATATACTAGCTGTGCCCCGCGATTTCACCCGCGTAAATTTAGTTTCATGCTTAATTTCGTGGAAACCTATTTTTCATATATATATATATATATAAAAGCTTAAGTTAGTCCTTGAAACATCAGCTACCTGCCAGTGAAAGTCCCGTTAAAAGCGGTCCAGCCGTTTCAGAGATTAGGCGAAACAAACAGACAGACAGACGGACAGACAGACATTTTTTTTTTAAATTGGTGTTTTAATATCTGTACCATGTATACTTTCATAAGCATTTAGTGAAAAACTGTTATTTTGGAATTACAAAAAGACACTTCAATTTTATTAATCTGTATAGAATACCATTAAAGCTACTATATACATATAGATAGATATAACTGTCTCGTAGGTCGCAAGCGCTACTGCGGAACACAGAGCCCTGGGGCTTTTCCATCTGGAATTTCCCACTAGCAGAAGTCTGGATTAGGGTCTGGTTAGTGGCAATAGGCTCATTCCCTATTACATTGGACTTAAGTTAACCTTAACCTTAAGGCAAAATGTAGGTAACTATAAGTACACCTCTGCCTACCCTTTAACACAGAATTAGGAAGCAATCAACAAAAAATTAAGATTTTTTTTATGTGAATATCGTATATACTTTCATGTACATTTTGTGAAAACTTAATTGTAAATGTAATTTAGAATTACAAACAGACACTTCAATTTTGTATTTCTGTATAGCGTATAGATGCATATATAGATGCAGCCTTTTGGGAATGTAAGCGAGAATAGAAGAGAACTTTATAGAAAAACGCAGTTCCCAGTGTACACAGATAATAACGCTATGTTAAGTATCCGTCCTTGGCTATATTATTCAAGCAACTATCTGCCCAAATCTTATTCGTATGAATATGGCATCCCCGCGGGAACGTTATCAACCCTTCCAACATACCCTCTTCAGTTTGAGACAATCTTTACCTTCAAATGATAATTTTCAACTCTAGTTCAATGATATTTAAAAATAGTATAACTATATCGATAAATAAAATTGAAATGTCTGTTTTTAATTACAAAACTACAGCTTTTCACTAAATGCATATGAAAGGTACCACGGAAAGGAAGGTACTGACATTAAAAATACAATTACTAACATTTTTCTCTGTCTAGCTGCTTGTTCCGGCTAATCTCCGAAACGGCTGGACCGATTTTAGGGATTTTAGGGAAGGGATCTTTCACTGCCACATAGCTCATGATACAAGGTAGTAACTTAGACTTTTTAAAAAAAAACATTAGGGCTCTGCGGGTCACCCATAAAATTGACTCTACGCGGGTAAAACTGCGGGGCACAGCTAGTATCTTTTACGTTCTCAATCTTGGAAACGGCTTCAACGATTTTCATGAAATTTTGTATGCAGGGGGTTTCGATCGATCGATCTAGCTAAGTTTAACGTAAAAAGAGATTTTATAGGAACATTTTCTTAAACTGTTTCATACAGATAACTCTATGTAACTTGAATCTCATCACGTTCTTAACAACCCAGTTTCAAGGTAAATCCAAAGACAAGCATCAAGGCAAATAAACAGTCGAATGGAGAACCATCTTTTTTGAAGTCTGTTAATAAAACAGATATATTTTCCACGAAAGTGAATGTAATGCGGAAATTTAAATTATATCAAGTTTCTTACGTTCACCCTTAAGAGTGGGACCACTTTACTTTATTGTTATCCGAACCACAATCTTGTGGGCCAAGTGGGCTGAGGTAAATGTAAAAATAACTAGCCCAAGTAAGGGCATTATTTTTCCACAAGTGCCTTCTTCAGTCTCTCATGTTCTTTGATCGCCAGCCGAACTGAATATGCTCTCTTCTATTTGATGATTTGAATCTTCTATTTGATGTTCAATATCAATCGTCACGTAATATGAATACCTGTGACTTACGTAAATAATAATATGCTAGCTGTGTCCCACGGTTTCACTCGCGTTGACATAGTTAGTAATTGAATCCTTATAACGTCACTATTTTTCCAGTGAAAGTCTCGTAAAAAGTCCAGCCGTTTCAGAGATTAGCCGGAACGAACATACAGACAGATATGAAAAAATATAAAAATTGTCCTTTTAATGTACGTACTGTACCTATATACTTTAATATATACTGAAAATCTATTAATTTCGGAATTACAAACAACACTTCAATTTCTAAAAATAAATCTCTCTGATTTTTTTTATCTTGGAAACGGCTGGGTTGACTTTGACAAGACTTTCACTGACAACTAGTACATTTTAAAAGAAGAAACTTTGGGCTTATTAGAATTTTCTCTGATTTGATTTTACTTTAAGAAAAACCTTCACTTGCGTATTCATATATAAAGTCGTCCACTGTGAAAATTATACATGCAATAAGGGAAGATATTGCTCAAAATGCTCTGAATAACATATCTAATACATTTATTAAGTTATATTAAACTAGTTGTGCCCCGCGGTTTCACCCGCGCAGACTTTAGTGTGTTATATGAAAGTTTTTTTTCAGGTTTCAATAGAACGGTATAAAGTATTCTATGTCCTTCTCCTGGTTCTAAGCTACCTACCCACCATTTTCAGCCAAATCGGTTCAGCCGTTCTTCAGTTATAAGTAGTGTAACTAACACGACTTTATTTTATATATATAGATTACCAAAATGTCATTTTCGATATACTATTAAAAGTAACTATCATAAAATTAAGTAACACTAAACAATAATTCGTAATTAGTGTAAACATACATATTCTTGTGAACATCTGAGGAGATTGAAAAATAAACACACATTGATAAGAATCCATTTACACAAAATTGGTAGTCCCAGCATCACTTTGGCGAATGTTGGAAGTTTAGTAAGTGCTTTATGGTCAATATTGCATCTAGACAACTCAGACTGGACCGAGAGTGACGTAGTCGTTCCGGAGTGTAAACTATGTTTGACAATAGTTTTATTATGTTGTGATTGCATGTGTGCCGGCGTTGTTTTCTCGTGTTTGGATGTTGTTTGTGTAATATTCTGTGCAAACAATTGCATCGTTCAAAATATTAAACACGAGATTAGCTGCGTTTGAATAGCAGGTGATACATACATGTGCTCACGCTTGTATTCCCCGAAGGGGTAGGTAGAGCTGTTGTAATAACAACACCCATTTCTCATCGAAGATGATTAAGTGCCAACGTGACAGATGGTTAGTCTGTCGCCATCTCAGGCACTATATACGTTCTTGAATTGCTTCTCAGACACATGCGGGTTTCCTCGCGATGTTTTCCTTCACCGTGAAGCACGTAGTGTGAAATAGGTGATTATTTCTTGCTAAAAATGGATTTCTTTATCATGTAACAAGTCTAGCAATAAAATGTTGCACATACCCTTTTTAAATTCATTACGCTATAGTTATCGTTTGATAAGTTTTACTCCGAAATCTCACATCATGTAGATCAAATAATAATCTCGGTTCGTTCATCTCGTAACCACTTAAAGAAATACGGCTTTGAGAACATAACATGACATAATATAATTGTTCACGCGCTTGAATTCCCCGAAGGTAGGCAGAGATATACTCATAGTACGCCCACATTTCTAATACATATTTCAGTCCCACATAGAAGGAACCCTATTGTCACTATAACCGGGCACCAACCCAGACCTTGAGTTGCTATTGGTATACTAAAGACTAAAAAATCAAATAACACTTTGCCTGAACTGGGATCGAGAGACATCTTTTTAGGGAACGATTTTTACTTATATCTAGTAAATATATATAACTGACTGACTGACATAGTGATCTATCAACGCACAGCCCAAACCACTGGACGGATCAGGCTGAAATTTGGCATGCAGGTAGATGTTATGACGTAGGCATCCGCTAAGAAGGATTTTGATTAATTCTACCACCAAGGGGATAAAATAGGGGATGAAAGTTTGTATGAAACTAAATTTACGCGGGTAAAAAAGCTAGTTGATTCTATAAGGACGAAATTCGAATTATAACTATGGTTTGGACTTGCCTTAATGCTTGTCCAGATGTACATAACGCCATAAGGCAAGCGAAGCACGGCCTACATTACCCATCCGACCAACTTTGATCGTTCGAGATGCGAGGGTAATTTATACAATATCCTTAGGGTACACCACTAAATTTTAACTTAAGCCCTTTAAAATATCTGGAGACTAATAATCATTCATGTTTTATTGTTGGGAATTTCTGGATTAGGATTTTGTGTTGGAAATTTAATCTATACATACATACAGATAAATGAAGTGTCTGTTTGTAGTTCCAAATTAATAGTTTTTCACTAAATGCATATGAAAGTATATTATACGGTACTAGCTGTGCCCCGCGGTTTCACCCGCGTAAATTTATTTTGATACAAACTTTCATTCCCTATTTTATCCCCTTGGGGGTAGAAATAATCAAAATCCTTTCTTAGCGGATGCCTACGTCATAGCATATACCTGCATGCCAAATTTCAGCCCGATCCGTCCAGTGGTTTGGGCTGTGCGTTGATAGATCACTATGTCACTTGAGTTATATATATTTGGAAGATTTACAATTCAAATCCACAATCCTAATTTTTTTCTCCCTCAATCTGTCCGTGTGTCTGTTTGTTCTGGCTAATCTCCGAAACGACTAGAACGATTTCAACGGGACTTTCACTGATAGATAGGTATCTTTAAAACCGACACTCAGCAGTGCGACGCTGAGAAATCTTACAAAATAAAGCAGCTGATTGTAGACCGGAATGTGTACTATGTCTGTTTCAACTTTCACACAAAACAATGTATTACAAGGAAGTAGTTAACTACCTGAGAGCTACACCGCTCCACGGCGCGGAATGAGTCCATTGATAACTTTGTAACTTTTCTCACTGGATTCGTTAAAATTTTAACCAGTATTTAGCATTTAACAGTACGCAAATGTACAAGTAAAGTACTTTCTAAAGCGTTCAGTGGAAAATAGTTACGGAAATTGTAGTATTAAAAGTGGTTTCACGGCATTTTTTATTTTATCTTTTAACTGGCGGACGTCACATGGTTTCACCCGCATAGTTCCCGTTTCCGTAAGAGTACGGGGATAAAATATAATCTATACTAGCTGTGCCCCGCGGTTCCACCCGCGTAGATTTAGTTTCATCCTTATTAAAAAAAAAGTAGCCTAAGTTACTCCTTGATATATCAGCTACCTGCCAGTGAAAGTCTCGTTAAAATCCGTCCAGCCGTTTCAGAGATTACCCGGAACAAACAGACAGAGAAAAATTTTAAAACTTGCCTTTTTAGTGTCAGTATCGTGTGTAGACAGATATACTTTCATATGCATTTAGTGAAAAGCTGTTATTTTGGAATTACAAACAGACACTTCAATTTTATTTATCTGTATAGATATAGATTAGTATAGATTTCTGGCTCAAAAATACGGGTCGATTTTAAAGTAAGAAAAATGAAGTTTTATACAATTATAAGCCTTACCTCAGTGAGTGTAAGGTCCGTTCTAACATTTAATGTCATTACTATCAAGTGCGTAATGTTAATTAATCGGATAAGTGTTTGTATTTACGTAGCTCGTAGACTAGTTCTACGAAATCTCGTAGCACTTGCGTAGCACTCGGTACTCGTAGAGCTACGACGTATTTACTCAAGGTTCGTAGCACGTAGCTACATTAGAAATTTGATGGATTTTAAAGACACTTTTAATTTATTCTCTTACTCAAAAGTGCACTTTTGCATTATTATTACTGCTGAATAAAAATTATTTGTAATAAGCGAGTTTCCTATTATTGTAGACTAGCTGTGTCCCGGTTTTACCCGCGTAGGTTTTATTTAACAGAACATATTTTTCAATAAAGGTAACCTTTTATAACATCAGATATTTGTCAGTGAATGTCCCGTTAAAATCTGTCCTGTCGTTCCAGAGATTAGACGGAACAAACAGACAGATAGTCAGACAGACGGACAGATAGATATTTTTTTAAATATCTTAGTTAAGAGCTGTTAATATGAAATTACAAATAGACACTTCAATTGTATCTGTATGGCTTTTGCATTTATAAAAGGCGTATCTCGAAAACGATTTAATACAATACATTGGTATTCTATCATCGCTTGACATACAGGCAATGTTAAAGGAAAGCGGTCACCCGCTGTAGTAAAATACTTCCCCACAAACTATAGAAAATTTTCCCATATTATACCATAGATTGTGCTTAAGATAAACACGGGATTGTACAAGTATTGTATCGTTAACCGAACATTTGCTTCAATATGCTACAATGACTGGCCTTCAATGATTAATTGGTGTGTACGCAGCCTCCGATCTCAACCACCGAGTGGTTCAGATTGGAGGCTGCGGGAGGCTTCGTTGAACCATAGTTTGTGAACACAATAGGTATTCAGTATATATGTAAAAAGAGCAGTTGTCTTGATCTGTAAAAATCTATCACGAAATAGTGATGATGCTATCACGTCACTTACACACCAAACCAATTGAACTCGGATATTGTACATTTTTTAATATTTAAAGGTACTCGGGACTTATCAAGATAATATTTTAAGTATAACGTACAAGAGTCAATTCATCACAATACGATTACACGACTAACACATTGCACGTAGGTACGCACGCATAAACAATAAAATATATAACTCACGCCTGTATTCCCCGAAGGGGTAGGCAGAGGTGCTGTAATTTTCAACACCCACATTTCACGGAATATGATTAAGTGCCAACGTGACAGAGGGTGAGTCCATCGCCGTCTCAGGCACTATACATACATCTTAGAATTATTTCTCAGATATATGCAGGTTTCCTCACGATGTTTTCCTTCACCGTAAAGCACGTAGAGTGAAATCACTGTACATAGTTTTTAGAGAAACTCATAGGTACAGGCCCCGCTGGGATTGGAACTTGCGTCGCATGCGTAGCAGGCGACTGCTCTAACCCCGAGGCCACCACGGCTCGAGTTTCGTGTAAATTTTACTTAAATTACTTTTTTTAGAAAAGAAAACCCAGAGTATAGACATGTAGAACAATGCGTTGCATAATAAATATAACGCTTCTTTAGGGACTCGTTAAAAGTCAAGTGATTTAGAGCAGGAAGCGGTAAATGCCTTGTCTATGATTATTTAATGTAAACACGTTGACAACGGCAGTCATTTACTCTATGGTCGGCGGCGCACGCGTGATGCCCCTGGTATTGCGACCATAGGCTGCGGTAACTTTATTCACTATGGTTTCTCATCGTTGCACTCGTCGTCAAGTGTCGGTTTTAAAGATACGAAATTGAACTTTATCCCCTTTGTATTATGTATAAATTTTCTATGATTGAAACCAACGCTCGTCGTCGAGTTCGACGCTGAGAAACCTTAGTGAATAAAGGCAGGTGGGCTACATGATTTTTTGCCATCTGAATAGTGGGGTATAAAAAATATCTTGTTACTATCCGTAATCTATACAGTTGAGTTGATCAGTACCCCTATCACGAGTTTGCCACCGTTTTCCTAATCTACACTCGCTAGCGTCTCCGACAATATTTGTATGACATATTTTAGTTCTTCACGTCACCGCTTGGAGGCGCTGTACAATTTCTCATACAAATATTAGGCGGGGACGCTAGCGAGTGTAGATTACAGGTAAAGGTCAGTTGATGGACTAATTTATTACTTTTATTGTTATTTTATTATTATTTTAGGTTCATATTCCTCCCTTTTTATTAATAACTAGCTGTGCCCCGCGGTTTCAACCGCGTAGATTTAGTTTCATCCTTATTGCCGCGGAGCCCTAATATTTTTAATAAATAAAAGTACCTAAGTTACTCCTTGAAACATCAGCTAGCCAGTGAAAGTCCCGTTAAAATCAGTCCAGCCGTTTCAGAGATTACCCGGTACAAACAGACAGACAGACAGATAGACAGATATACTTTCATATGCATTTAGTGAAAAGCTGTTATTTTGGAATTACAAACAGACACTTCAATTTTATTTATCTGTATGTATGTATATATGTATAGATGTATAGATATAGATTAATGGAAAAGTATCGATCGAAAAAACTTGTATGTTGGAATAGAGATCCTGTTAGGATTCAAAATAGCTTACTAAAAGGAACGTAGTTATAGGAAAAGATTCCATGAAATTCGTACGACTTTGTCATGTGGTTACGCGGTCATATTTGTTTGGCTGCTTTGTCATTCGGCTACGGATCCCTAAAACAAAGATTTTATTAGCATCCTTACAACGTTCAAGGGTTCGCTTTTAAGGGACAAGAATTTTATACCAACAATAAACTCGTCAATAAAATAAAATATCATAATACCAAACTATACAGTTAAACTTATCCGATCATATACAAATGTGAGCGATAACCCTGAACGTCACGTTATTCCAAATATTCATGAGGTTCAACCCTAGTCGATCAGTCTGCGATAAATTCCAATGCGTTCCGAATGACTGCGGTCAATTCGCAATATCTGGTTAGAACTAGTTCGATCTAACTTGATCTGGTTTAGGGTTGGCACGCTACAAATTAGTTATCTTCTATACAGATAAATAAAATTGAAGTGTCTGTTTGTAATTCCAAAATTACAGCTTTTCACAAAATGCATATGAAAGTATACACGCTACTGACACCGAAAAACCAAGTTTTAATTTTTTTCTCTGTCGGTCTGTCTGTCTGTCTGTTTGTTCCGGGTAATCTCTGAAACGGCTGGATGGATTTTAACGGGACTTTCACTGGTAGGTAGCTGATGTTTCAAGGAGTAACTTAGGCTACTTTTATTAATCAAAAATATTAGGGTTCCGCGACAATAAGGATGAAACTAAATCTACGCGGGTGAAATCAGAAATATTATTTTCGGGATATAAACGTGATTAGTCAATTCTAATCAACTCGTCTTTGCTGTATACTTAATATACAAAGACTAGCTGTGCCCCGCGGTTTCACCTGCGTAAATTTAGTTTCATACAAACTTTCATCCCCTATTTTATCCCCTTGGGGGTAGAATTAATCAAAATCCTTCTTAGCGGATGACCACGTCATAACATCTACCTGCATGCCAAATTTCAGCCCGATCCGTCCAGTGGTTTGGGCTGTGCGTTGATAGATCACTATGTCAGTCAGTCACCTTTGAGTTATATATATTCAGATTAAGAGTTTGTTTGCTTGAACGTGCTAATCTCAAGAACCACTGGTCTGATTTGAAAGAATCTTTCAGTTTTAGATAGCCTATTCATTGAGGATGGTTATAGGATATCATCACGGTACTAAAAATGGTCGTGGACAGAAGCTAATTAAAAATATAACTCACTATCCACTGAAAACAGGATGGAAACTTGATTGTAACGCATTACATAATTCGAGGTCAGATAATCTGCCTTCGTTGCGATCATCCGATCCATGGACCGGATCCCAAGAAGTAAAGTTACGAGTGTTCGAAACTGCGATAAAAATTAATTGGAGATCTTCAAGCTTAAATGAACGCCATGTACACGATAATCATAGTAACTAGCGTTAAATTGCAGTAAATCGTGACTCAAATTTAAATTAGTCTCATTATAATACCACAGTTATTCTTCTGGTTTTTACCGCGTTGACCTGTAATCTCAATAGTACCCACGGCGCATAGCTACTTTAGCTTAAAGCGAACTATTAAGAGAACTATTTTCTTACGTGGAGAATCCGTTATGGATTCACCAACCGCTGCGGAGGCAGCGGAAGCGTTATGCGGGACTCGCACCGACTAAACTCTTCTAACGTACATACATCCGTCAGTCACTATCACACAACTGAACTATCAATGCAATAAGAGCTCATGGTTGGACGCTGTATACGACACCAAGCTGAACCCACGAACGCGCTCTTGAACCGCGAGTACATTGCATCAGCACCAAGACCCCCGTTACGACGCCCGTGACCTTCTTTACGGAGGCATCAGCCGTTCCTCGGCCGGTCCTCCTACAGCAGATTGGGTCAGAGGATCTTCCTCTCGGACCCGCTCCGCCGTTTCTTTGGACGATATTATATCGTCCCAAGAGGACATGGCCGTATCCCACACTACCAACCATGGCTTAAACCACAATCCGTGAAAGGGAATATATCAGAAATTATCACCTAATGCCATCCTTCTGTCTAACAGCAGGTGACACTCATGCTACAGATGATATATTTTTTAAATGTACATGTTTTTCAACTCGGCCCTTTGTTGATTCAAGTGAATGGTCTCCGTTCGACCGCGAATTGTTTTCACTGTGCGTATGTTGTATATAAATATTCTATGTTATTTTATGATTTTTATCAAAATGAAACGTGTTTTCTTCCGCGGTTAAGGTCCAGTATTCATTTCCTAGTACAATGTATTTTTAAGAGAAATAGCGTAATTTGCTGCCCGACTGGTGTCCGAGTGGTCCTTTATAAAAGATTGCAGCCAAATAATCCTACTCTAGAGTGGTGTTCCTTCGGTGACTAAGGCTTCCAGTGCTCCATGAGGGAGAAGGTAGTACGTGGAACGTTAATGGGAATTTTCTTCCATAGCAAGCGAAAGAGTAACAAACGTACATCCATACATACATTCTTACAAACTTTTGCGTTTATAAAATTAGTAGGATACACTACTGTCAATATTCACAATATTATTGAAAAATATCGTAATACGGAGCCCACCCGCTCACAATATTATTATCAACCAGCTGTGTCCTTATTGTCGCGGAACCCTAATATTTTTAACAAATAAAAGTTAAGCCTAAGTTACTCCTTGAAACATCAGCTACCTACCAGTAAAAGTCGTGTATACTTTCATATGCATTTAGTGAAAAGCTGTTATTTGGAATTACAAACAGACACTTCAATTTTATTTATCTGTATAGATGTATAGATATGCGCTTTATTGGTGCGTCTGTGAGGTTAGCTTTACAAACTATAATCTCAAGTATAAACTTACTTATAAGCGTTATTGCTTAAATCCTAGAAAATTTTAAATTAATATTATATTTGTGGTCCATAGATATTTTCTCTATTACCTCTCTGTTGCAATATTTGTGAAAAGGTTCCACTTGTTTATTCTTCCCAGTGTAACCACACTGAAATCGCAAAGAAAACACTTCAAAATATTTTCTATCGCCAACTTAGAGCTTTTATTTAGCTTAGAAATATGTTTGTAGAGACGTAGTCAGCTATGAAAGACCAAAATCCCACATTATAGGTAGCGTACATAAGGTCGAAAATACCTATTCACTAGACAATGAATTGAGAAACAGAGGAGCTCGTGGCACAGTTGCTACTGCGCATATCATTCGATCAGCGAAGTTAAGCAACCATACGCCTCGCCAGTAGTTGGATGGGTGACCGCCCGAGTTCCCTCCGTGCCTCGGAGAGCACCTAAAGCTGTCGGTCCCGGTTGCCAATTTAACATCTTTGGCAATCGTTACAGGTCAGTCAGAGGCCTAAGAGAGTCTGACAACTGGTTTAACCCAGATTGCCGATTTTCCTCGAAAAATAGGTTGCGAAGGTCAGATGGCAGTCGCTTCGTATAAAAATCAGGTGATCAGCCACATCGGGTTGAATCAAGTGCCGACCCCAAATACATGGGATTAAGGCCAGGGTGATGATGATGTCTAGTACATACAAATGCCCACGCCTGTATTCACCGAAGGGATAGACAGATGTTAGAGTACACTCACATTTCACGAGATAAGTTTCATACACTTATAGTAATTAAATACGGTACTATAATTGAGTCCGCTTTATTGTGGTATTTACTTATTACTGTTTTATTTACAACCAGAAACATAAAAATCTTTTTTCACAAGCTATCCTGACATATTGTGTCAAACTTTTTAACAATATTCGAAATTAATATAAATAAAAAACATTTAAATCGAAAGAGGTTTACTACCGCTACACCCTAATCAAAACTCTGGACTGCTTCTGGGAAATTACAGATGAAAAACCCAATATCTTTTTGTCCGACCCGGGAATTGAATCCAATACCTCGTGTTATGGTTCTCCACTAGATCAACAGTCACTATTGTGAATAATTGTGTATGAATTTTATTGTAATTAATCATTAGTACCTGGTTGACCGAGCTATGCTCGGTTTCTTTTTCTCACAAAAAACTAAACTTTTTCCCACAAAAAAAAAACTTGACGGTTTCTCAAAAAAGCTAGTAGAAAAAAAAGGAAACAAAAGAAAATTATCGAACTTGTGAATGTCAGACTCGAACCGGGGTACTCTAGCTTCGTTATCACCTCGTAAGCTCACAGCCTCACCTCTGAGCTATCTTAACTTGACAGTTGTCGTCGAAATTTACTGTCGTATTGTATTGATATTTTATGAGTTTCTCAGTGCATGAAAACATGGTCAAAACGATGTTTTCTGAAAGTGAAACCTAGCTAACTCAATTCTTTGTCACCGAAACCCCGTACATACAAAATTTCATAAAAATCGTTGCAGCCGTTACCGAGATCCAGATTATATATATATATACAAGAATTGCTCGTTTAAATGTATAAGATA
This sequence comes from Watsonalla cultraria, assembly GCA_964035505.1. Classification (NCBI taxonomy): domain Eukaryota; kingdom Metazoa; phylum Arthropoda; class Insecta; order Lepidoptera; family Drepanidae; genus Watsonalla; species Watsonalla cultraria. Next base: position 8,506,845 of record OZ037730.1, read on the forward strand.
TAAGATATATTATGTAATTAAATGTAAATGATGCCAGCTGAGTTTCTTGCCTGCCGATGGTCGATTCTTCGACATTCATAAGTTTCTTACAGAGCCTACACTGAATAAATAATTTTCACTTTCATTTTAATTTTCAATGAGGCAGTTTATTGTCTAATTAGCTCTTATAATAATATTATATAACCGATTATGGCAACTGTTGTTTCAAGCAATCTATTGTTAGAAGCAAAAACAACAAAATGATACAATAACTAGCTCGGAGACTGATGATCGTACAAATTCGATCATCAGTCATTGAAATACTCATTTGTAACAATTGAAAATGAAAATGGAAATGATTTAGTCCGTTTAGGCCCTGGTAAGGCACTTGTGAATGTCGAGGAATTTACCACCGGTTCGGAAACTAGCCTTCTGAGAAGAACCGGCAAGAAACTCAGCTGGCATCATGTACATTTCTTTACACAGTAAATAATGATACTTTCAAAAAAATCATCAAAAATTATTCACAATAGTAAAAATTGTATCAGCATGCATATTTAAAAAATTATAATTAAAAAAGTAAAAACAATACCAAATGATTTACATATCATGTTTGCATACATACATACGTATGCTAATGCCTGTATTCCCCGAAAGGGTAGGCAAAGGCTCCTCCACACGCTATAAGTAAGGAATATAAAAAATCGACACACGAGTAGATAAATTATTGGCACCACCAAATAATCGTAATTTACTATCATGTCTTATACTAGCTGTGCCCCGCGGTTTCACCCGCGTAGATTAAGTTTCATCCTTATTTCATCCTATAGTGAAATTTCCGTTAAGATCGGTCCAGCCGTTTCGGAGATTACTCGGAACAAATAGACAGAATGAGAAATATATTAAAAATTGGTTTTTCTATGTCAGAACCGTGTACACTTTCATATGCATTTAATGAAAAGCTGTAATTTTGGAATTACAAACAGACACTTAAATTTTATTTATCTGTATAGATGAATGTCTCCGGTACGTACCTACTTGTTTTTGTCGATATAAACTTATAATTAAGTTGAGGCCTGTCAAAAAAGTTAATAGAAATTCAAAAGTTTTACTTCGAACTGACAAAATGTTTTAAGTAAATTAACTCACTCTTGAACCCCGTCATTAATTTAAAAATGTCTAAATTAGATAGTGACTTGTCATAGTTAGGAATCTGGTGGGAACATTTATAATTACCAATTAAATTTATAGTCAGATATAAAAGTCAGTCAGTCATGACTGACTTTTATATCAAGCAACAGCTTATACACCTGGTCCTAGAAACATGAAATTTGGAGGGTGTATTCTCGATTAACGATTTTTCAAAATTATTTTCCTAAGTAGAACAATAAATAAAATTATTTTCAGAAGTAGAGCCGTGGTGGCCTCGGGGTTAGAGCAGTCGCCTGCGACGCAAGCGACGCAAGGTCGAATCCCAGCGGGGCCTGTACCTATGAGTTTTTCTACAAACTTATGTACAGTGATTTCACACCACGTGCTTTACGGTGAAGGAAAACATCGTGAGGAAACCTGCATATGTCTGAGAAATAATTCAAAGATAGCAGTAGCATGTATAATCCTGTGTAATTGTGTCATTCTGACGATTTGAAAGTACTTTGTATGAAGTCTAATCGAATAAAGATATATTTGATTTTGATTTTGATTTTGATTTTATGTATAGTGCCTGAGACGGCGATGGACTCACCCTCTCTCACGTTGGCACTTAATCATATTCGGCGAAATGTGGGTGTTGAAAATTACAACACCTCTGCCTACCCCTTCGGGGAATACAGGCGTGAGCATATGTATGTTTTCCTAAGTATAAAAGTTTATATGCGATATATTACGGTCACGTAGGCGAAGCTGTGTTCGGAAGCTAGTATAGGCAATGACGTATTCTTGATATTTGAAAGCATTTTAAAGTTCGAATAAAGATAATGTTGCATGATTTTGAACTAAAGGGAACACATTCAAAATATATTTAAATGTAATAAATTTCTCACAATAACTTTGGTAAAATGTCCTCAAGAAATGAGTTATAGTCTGAGATAGGAAAGATTCGGACAAAATGTCACAAACTGTGTTCAAGTTTGATATGATTACAATCACTATTTAGTGACTTACATGATAAAAATCATCTGGCTTAATGAAATTACTTGTGCATTTATGAAACAACTTTTAAAGTAAAACATTGGTTTACTTGTGCTTTGATACAGTAACTTTTAAAGTGAAAAAAAAAAATACAGTAAAAATTCCATCAAAGGTAGCACGCGAGTGACTCTTGGTATTGGTCACGTTCATAGACTGCAGTAGCCACTTACCATCAGGCACACTTGTGTCACAGAATAAATATATATTTATAATGTGCTTGTGTGCTACCTTGATAGTAAAAGCAATCTCCTGTGATAGTTTAGCTTTAGTGATGTAATAGCGTTTCTACATAGATGGCGCAAAAGTATGAGTACAAAATACAAGGGAACCTAAATCGCGCAATAAGAGTTTTCAAGCGCATTGCAGTATATATACAAGTTTCCAACTAGAACAGTTGGCTACCCCCCGACCTTTGAATATGTAGGCCCGTGCCGAGAAAGTAAATTCAAATCCCCCCATAAATAATATAACAAGACCAGCCTAGCTCCCTAGCCCGCGCTTCAGCAACGCCCTAAGCCGAGGTCCGAGCCCCACTACGGGGCTGGAGGCTTTAATTAGTCTCGCCATAATCCGGTTAAGCAGAGAGAGCAGAGAGAGCAGAGAGCCAACACAAAAAAATAGAACAGTTGGAGCAGGTGTCCGCAGACATGACTGGGGAACACCAGGTCCAACTGGCTGAGGCACCCTCCTGGCTGGAAGATCTTCCCTTTACTGGGGATGAGCGTGATCACTCCCTCCCCACTGTATCTTTGTTCGTTGGTTCAAATTAGTATGTTATTATATCCATGGGGTAGTAAACTAAGTTGCGAACTTGTAACAGTAATATTATGTTTCACCGGTCTCACTCAGTACATTGTTTTAACATACATACGTTATTGCTTCACTAGTTAGGTATGTTAATCGTTAATTAACAATCTCGTAACGAAGTTCGTTTACATGAAATATATGTTCTTTTTAAAAACATGTTATTTTACTCGTGTTAACTTAATTTTATTTCATGGATGGCTTTATTCGTCGACCCCTAATTTTTATTGAAATTAACTAGCTGTTCCCCGCTATTTCACCCGCGTAGTCTAAATTTCATGGGTGGCAGAACCCTAATGTTTTTTTAAATAAAAGTATGCTAAGAAGGCCGTTGAAATCGGTCCAGCCGTTTCAGAGATTACGCGGAACAAACAGACAGACAGACAGAGAAAAAATGTAAAACTTGGTTTTTTAGTGTTAGTAGCGTGAATACTTTCATATGCATTTAGTGAAAAGCTGTTATTTTGGAATTACAAACAGACACTTCAATTTTATTTATCTGTATAGATTAGATAAATGAAAGAAGTGTATGAAGACATGCATGAATGTTGAGTAAGCGTAACATGGGTGTGAAAACGGTGGTCTATGCTTACCTTCATGGGATTCAGTGAATGCGAGTGTGCGTTGTGTGTGATATACCTATAGATGGATTAACGAAACATTTTATTCCCTACTTATGCCGCAGGTAAGTTTAATAACGGACTACCGTTAAACTGAAGTTATTATAAGTTATATCTATACAGATAAATAAAATTGAATTACAAACGTGTCTGTTTGTTATTTTTCAAAATTAGTCTGTCTTACTGTCTTAATTTTTGTCTCTCTGTTTGTTCCGGTTAATCTCTGAAACGGCTGGACGGATTTTAACGGGACTTTCACTGGTAGGTAGCTGATGTTTCAAGAAGTAACTTAAGGCTTACTTACTTACTTTTATTTACTCAAAATATTAGGGTTCCGCGACAATAAGGATGGAACTAAATCGAAACCTCAGGGCACAGCTAGTGTTGAATAAAATTATTTGAGTTCTTAATTTTGATGCCGACGGATTTTAATTTTATTGAATTAATGTATTTGCTTATCTCAAACTAGAGCTTCAGCAGTTGTGAGTGGGAACTTTGTAAACACTTTAACCTACCGTTGTTACTTCGTTTTGTCTGTCCGTTAGTTAAAAGGGTTTTAAGAATTCACGACCTAGGTGGTATATCATTATGATACAGTGTTTGTAGTTATGATGTTTTACTGTAGATACCTAAATCTAATTTCCTCTTTTTTAATATAACATGAAATGTTCCGCAGTATCATTGTATTATTGTATATAGCTGTGCCGCGCAGTTTCACCTGCGTAGATTTAGTTTCATGCTTCATGTCGCCGAAAACTTATATTTTGAATAAATAAAAGTAACCTAAGTTACTTCTTGAAACATCCACTATCTTCCAGTGAAAGTCCCGTTAAAATCGGTCGAGCCGTTTCGGAGATTACCCGGAACAAACAGACAGACAGACAGAGAAAAAAATTTAAACTTGGTTTTTCAGTGTCAGTAGCGTGTTTACTATCATAATATGCATTTAGTGAAAAGCTGTTATTTTGGAATTACAAACAGACACTTCAATTTTATTTATCTGTATTGATATTTCAACGGATTTATTTAATTCAAATGAACTTCATTTAAGATTTTTTATTTATTTATTTATTTATTTAAGGTTTGCCAACAGTTTATACACATCACTTATGTTAGATAGAATTAGTCTAATGGTCTTATGCTAATGTGTTAAACCTTTTAAAGGCAAACACCGCATGATTATAGTGCGAGGATTCACAAAGATTGTACTTCCTAACGCTCATACTATATAATAAGAAAATTGCTAATAATGAAATAATGAAAAGGAAGGAAGAGAAAAGCAAATGATAAAATTCGGTCTTAATCTTATGTCAAAGCCGAAATGCTGATTTTTAACATCATGTACAAACAAATACCAGTTTAAACGTTATTTCTTATCCAGTAAGTGCTGACGGAACTTGGCTAGATTGTCATAATTTATTCAATACCAGCAATTACCCGGCATTTGTTTTACTTTGTTTAATTTGAGAGGTGGTTGAAATTCTGTATTTTCTACAAAAATAACATATAATAAAGATAATTACTTATTTAAACAGACTGTTTCAAAATATTTTTTTTTATCAGTTAAGTATCAATTCTGTAGCGAACCCTCATAAAATGATGACGTATCTTATCAAACCAAAAGCTCTATATCCAAGACATATACTAATTCCATATTTAAAAAAAACACTTACCTCAGTACACAGCAGAGGAAACAATGATTTATTTCAAACGCTAAGCACGCCGCATAACTTCAGAACGCAAGTTCGGATTTTAAAAATACTGGCACACAGTACTGCACGCGGGAAAGTTAGCGGCAACTGATGGAAAGCGCGCGAAAACATCGCTTCTTACGTGAAATACTGACCAATGGGAGAGCTCGAACGCCTCCGCGAACCTACATCCACCAATCACGTTAAAGGGGAAACACTTAAAAACTTTAATAGGCTTTTCATGTTGACACTTTTGAATGCGTTCGTATTATTGGAAAAATTATCACTAATATCTCTATTGAGCGTTAATTGAGTCATGATAAAACGCTTAATAGCAATCATTTCTCGCTAAATCAAGGCTTTAACGATAAAAGGATAAAAAGACCGCCTGGTAATTTGTATTATACTTGCCAAAATGTATCTAGAGTATTATTTTATGACATCCATTGATGACACATGACACCCACGTGACAGTAATATTACACCCTATTTTGTAATGTTAGATGTACACTTAACTTTTATGCGCACAATGAATATGTAAATTCGTCAGGAAATTAGTTTTCTTTCCTCGTGTGGGATAATTTGTGGCAATAATAATAATATCACGTTTTTGCAAAACAGAATTACACAAAACAATTAGATCTAAAATATAAGTTTAGATATAGAATAAATAACCTAAGGTATAAAAAGAAAAAACTAAAACTTGTCACGCCATCTCCGAAGGGGTGTTGTAACAACGATATCCACATTTCACCGAATATGATTAAGTGCCAACGTGACAGAGGATGAGTCCATCGCCGTCTCAGGCACCATACATACGTCTATGAATTACTTCTCAGACATATGCAGGTTTCTTCACGATGTTTTCCTTTACCGTAAAGGACGTGGTGTAAAATCACTGCACTTAAGATTTTAGAAAAGCTAACTCGTGCTGGCTGCTGGGATTCAAACTTGCGTCGCTTGGATAGCAGGCGACTGCACAAACTACGGCCTTCAGGGCTCATCCTCATTAACATAGACAGAATTAATTAAGGTTTATTTGATGACTAATTAGGCATAAACCTTCATATACCTAATATAATGCAAAGTGTTTTGTTGTTAAGCTACCTTTAATAAATACGACAATTAGAGGCACAAGCATCAATAAGTATTGTGATTCGACACGTAATGTGTGTCCTATCGAATTTCCTTTATTAGTCAGTTTGTAATCATTCAACCTTAAATGGCTGGACGGTGAAAATGGCATTTAGGCAGTTCAAATTGGAATGGAGTCAATACAACATTTGCTAATGCACTGTTTGTGGAATAAACAATAATTAGCGCAATCGTTAAATACTGCTGTTTGCTTTTAAGTACATATTGTAGAGTCATTCGAAATTGTTTCTACTCGTATGTGTTTTTCTTTGCGTCAACGCACAACCGATTATTATTAAAATTTGGAAAAACGTGTCAATAATTGACAGGGTTAAGACTTGTACTTAGATTTCAAAAACATAAAAAAAATCCCCATCTTTTTTTTTCGTCAATATACTTTATTTTTTATTTTTTTTATTTTTATTTTATTTTATTTCACAAAATCCACAGCTCTTAATATTTAACATATACATATATTATGGCGTGTATCTTCGAGCCAATGTCGGATTTACATTTTATGGAAATTATTTGCTTAAATTGCGATTGAAGTACAGAGTGAGTTCAGAACAGGATCGCTAGTAGTTACATATCTACAAAATTGCCATTATGTGTGTGAGTGTGTGTGTGTGTGTTTGCGTGTGTGTGCGTGTGTGAATGTGTAACTTGGAGTGAATTACTCAGCTGCTTGCGTTGATGCCGCTAAAAGTGCCAATATTTGCTTCTTGAAACTAGGGTAAGAGGTGTAGAAGATATCTAGGGAGGGAAAACGTTCGTTAAAACACCGTCGTAGTCGGGTTAGCGCAGAGTTCTGGGCGTAATTCGTGTTACTTACTATTTATGTTTCAGTACACTATGTGGTTATTAGAAATAAATTTAAAAAGTTAAGGGTTTTTAGTATGTTTTTAAATTGATAGGTATGTACTACCAACCGTTAACGTTCTTCTCAGTAAAAGCAACCTTCCGAAGCTGGCGGTAGCATGTATTATCCTGTGTGATCGTGTCATTCTGACGATTTGAAAGTATTTTGTTAAAAGTCTAATCAAATAAAGATATTTTGAAATACCTGTGCCAAAAATGTCCGCTTACAATGTCTTGACCTTATGTTACTTAATCCCTTCGGACGAAGCACCTCGTATAATTATGATAGAAATTCACTTACATACAGGTAAGTTCGTTTAATCACTAATTAAGTATATAGTATCACTACAAGGACACATCTGCTAGCGAAAGCTTGTACGATATTCAGGGGCCTGAGGGCATGGTGCGAATTTTCTTAAAATCGCCGTCACAAGTCATCGCGTCGACGTAAACGCAGATTTGTATGGGCTCACAATAGTGTCATCTTTAGGCCGACAGAGGCGCTGTTCCGATCCTATACAAATCTGCGTTAACTTTGACGCGGTGATTTGTGACGGCGGCAGTGAAAAACTCGCACTAGGCACTCTGGCCAGCAACTGTTAAACATTAGGCAACTCTTAGACATTAAAAAAAAATCTTATGTCATTTTCTTCGTCTTCTTCGTCTCTGTCCTGGGCCATCTCTTTAACCATCTCTCTGTCATGACGTTAATCATGACAGATAGCTCATGTACCTTAGTCTATCTCATCCAAAATGTTCCATCACGAAAGACCTACCTAATAATATTTGAAATCCATTAAAGGCCTTTGCAAAGCAAACAGAGCCTGGATGGAATTACTTTACGAAAACTTCTCACATTAACTGTATATTTTTATTAAATTCTCTTTTCACATGTAAACGGGGAAAGTGTGACATTTTTGGTCGCGACGAGTGAATAGCATGAAGTTGGCGATAAAATATTCCATTGTGACTGTACCTACATCATGTGAGATAAGTATAGCACCAACTATGAGGAAAACTGGGCTAGTTTGAATAGGAACCTACCTACATAATATTATTTATTACTAGCTGTGCCTCGCAGTTTCACCCGCGTAGATTTCGTTTCATCCTTATAGTCGCGGAACCCTAACGTTTGTTATAAATAAAAGTAGCCTTAGTTACTCCTTGTAACATCAGCTACCTGCCACTGAAAGTCCCGTTAAAATCCGTCCAGCCGTTTCGGAGATTACCCGGAACAAACAGACAGACAGACAGACAGACAGACAGACAGACGGACAGACAGACAGACAGAGAAATTTTTTAAAACTTAGTTTTTTTGTGTCAGTAGCGTGTATACTTTCATATGCATTTAATGAAAAGCTGTTATTTTGGAATTACAAACAGACACTTCAATTTTATTTATCTGTATAGATATTAAGTACCTACTGCTAGCTTGCGCCTGCAGCTTTGCTTGCGTGGCAATACGATTGCACATACAAACTTTCAGCCTCCGTTTAGTTTGAGCAGTCGCCTGCTGCGCAAGCGACAAGGTCGAATCACAGCGGCGTGTATCATTATGTTTTCCAAAAACTATAGTGCCTATAACTATAGTATGGATGGCCAAAAACTATAGTATGGAGTATCTGTCACGTTGGGACTTAATCATCTTCGGTGAAAAGTGGGTGTTGTGATTACAACACTTCTGATTACCCCTTCGGGGAATACAAGCATGAGCATATCCCTACTAATATAATAAATGCGAAAGTAACTCTGTCTGTCTGTTACGCATTCCCGCTTAAACCTCTCAACCGATTTTGATGAAATTCGGCACAGACAATCTTTAGACCCTGAGAAAGGACATAGGCTACCTTTTATTTATTAAAAATATTAGGTTTCCGCGACCATAAGGATGAAACTAAATCTACGCGGGTGAAACCACGGGGCACAGCTAGTGCATGTATGTATCTATTTGTGTGACTACCACACCAGGACAGCCCCGGTCCTGTGTTATTGGGATTTTCCAGTAGTAGCCCGGAGTCTGGATTAGTGTTCGGTTAGTGGCAATCTCGACGTCTATTCCATGGGACTTAATACAATGGGTGAAATGTGGGTGTAGGTATCAAATATATAAGTAGGTACACCTCTGCCTACCCTAAATAAGTATAAACTTAAGCATACGTATGTATCGCTCCGAAGACAGATCGTAGGACAGACCGATTTCGGCCCTTGGAGAACTTTTAGACCTATCTACACGGTACTACGTCTTTGAACGAACATTGAAAGTTTATTCAAAGCACATACTGCACACGAATAAAACACACAACGACAAATAGAATTATATATCAAAGCTCAAATGTCTCTGAAGCTTTTGACATGCTAACTAAAGTGCATCGTAGCGAAATAAACATTTTTATTTTTATCTAAATCTATACATCCATACAGATAAATAAAATTGAAGTGTCTGTTTGTAATTCCAATATGCCCAGCGGTTTAGTTTCATCCCTATTGTCGCGGAACCCTAATATTTTGAACTAGCTGTGCCTTGCGGTTTCACCGGCGTAGATTTAATTTGATTTGACCCTAAATTTTCTTTATAAATTAAAGTAGTCCATGTAGTCTGTTACATTAGCTATCTGCCAGTGAAAGTCCCGTTAAAATCGGTGTAGCCGTTTCAGAGATTTCAGAGGTATCAATTCTTTGCGTTTTTATACTCGTGATTATTTCTCAACGAAATGTCCGATTGGAATAAAACAAACAGAATTTTACTTCTACATGAATACTCTTGATAGCATTATGCTTAATTTGGATATGAATTAATATTATGATACACATTCAACGTAGTTTCTTTCTTCAGGCGATTTAAATTTTTTGATGAACATTAAAGCGGTTATTGTGACTAAACTATGACAGTTAGATATATGCTCTCGCGGACTTTTTTGTAGATCTTAATAAGACCTACAAACCCGTAGTACATAATTTTGTTCTATTGTCAATAGTTTTTGCAGCGTACGCATAAATAGGTTTTCAATTTTACACCTTGGGTTACAAAATCGCAATTTCCTTACGGATCCCTATAGCCTTAGAAAATATAATATACCCTATAGCCTTCCTCGATAAATTGACTATCCAACACTGAAAGAATTTTTGAAATCGGACCAGTAGTTCCTGAGATTAGAGCGTTCAAACAAACAAACAAACTTTTCAGCTTTATAATATTATAGTATAGATAAATAAAAGTAGCCTAAGTTACTTCTTGGTACATCAGCTACCTGCCAGTGAAAGTCCCGTTAAAATCGGTTCAGCTATTTCAGAGATTACCCGGAACAAACAGACAGACAGACAGACAGACAGACGGCCAGACAGAGACAGAGAAAAAAAAAATTACTTGGCTTTTCAGTGTCAGTAGCGTGTATACTTTCATACGCATTTAGTGAAAAGCTGTAATTTTGGAATTACAAACAGACACTTCAATTTTATTTATCTGTATAGATGTATAGATGTCGGTAATTTGTTAAAAGTCTAATCAAATAAATAAATATAATTTTAAGTTTGAGTTTGTATGCACTCTCGATGAGAGTAACTGTTTGAGAACAATGATATATATGAAAGAAAATATGCTCAGGCCATCCCAGAAGGGTCCCCGAAGGGGTAAGCAGAGGTTTTGTCAAAGTCAAAGTCAAAGTCAAAAATATCTTTATTCGATTAGACTTTATACAAAGCACTTTCAAATTGTAGCAACAACACCCACATATCACCGAATATGATTAAGTGACAAACGGCCATCGTCTTTCATCGTCTTCTCATCATGTTTTCCTTCACTGTAAAGCACGTGAGAAGAAATCACTGGACTTAATTGGTACTCACACATTGGTACAGACTGCTGAGATGCGAACTAAATTAACCTAAGTTAGCGTAAGAGAAATGACGTTCAATAAGTGTTCCAAGTGTCCCTTATGTTGAATAAAACTTTTTGATTTGATTTGTTTTGATTCGAACTTGCGACGCTTGCGAAGCAGACGATTGCTCAAACCCCACGGCCACCACGGCTTTTCAATACAATACAATTGAGATGGAACCTCTGTTCACTGCAGTGCAATATGTTTCAGTTTGCGCAACAGTAATTACAGTGGTCAAGCAGCTTTGTTTGGGTGCAAACACGGAGCAGGGTCATAGTTCAAATATGAACGTTACAAGCAGTTAGGAATCATGGAACAAATCATGCGAATAGCACACTCACACAGACGCACGCATCTACGAGACAATAGGTGTTTTGACAGTAAGAGGTGTCACGTCCGATCCCGTGTACTCGATCAAGTGTTTTTCAAAATTCCAAAACGACTAATCTACATTATTTTGGCAGTAAATAAAGAGTACCTTTTTGTTATCTTGAAGATTGACAAACATCACGCTCAATGGAAAACGTTTTCATTTCAAAAAATGTCTTTGATTCCATACTGTTTGGAAAGCTTATATTTATAATGTGACATTGTTGCAGCGTTGAACGGAATTCTTTTGTTTCGATATGTCGTCTTATACGATTTTTTTACAGAGAAGAAGATCAATAAAGAATGTAACTTAAGTAAAAGAATGTAACTTAAGTAATGATTAAGTATCTTAAGCGAAGCCCAATCGTCATCCTACTGCCGTTATCCTATGTTATTTGAGGTCGGCTCAATGTGTTCTTCTCTTCTATTCCTCTCTATCAGCCGTCATATCTGTATTCACTCCCATTCTAGCCAAATCATCTTTCACACATTCTATCCATCGTTTCTTAGGTCTTCCTTTCCCCTTGTAATAGGTATTAGTAGTTAGTATCTACTTACCTACATCACTACATAGTATAAAACAAAGTCGCATCCCTATGTATTCTTAAATCATTAAAACCACGCAACGGATTTTATTGCGGTTTTTTTAATAGATACAGAGATTGAAGAGGAAGGTTTATATCTACATCTATAATAATAACATCCATTAAATAGTGGAGAAATACTGTTATTTTTGAGGTCTTAAAAATCCATCCCGAAGCGAAGTGAGGGCGGGTCGCTAGTACTTAGACAATATAAACGAATAATTTTATGTTTTTTTTGTAATTATCATTGTTTACTGTGTAATGAAATGTACATGATGCCAGCTGAGTTTCTTGCCGGTTCTTCTCTGAAGGCTAGTTTCCGAACCGGTGGTAAATTCCTCGACATTCATAAGTGCCTTTCCAGGGCCTAAACTGAATAAATCATTTTCATTTTGATTTTCATACATACCTATAAATAATACTTAGTTTTTTCTGTTTTGATGAAATAAAAAAATTGCAATTTTCCAAACATGTTGCAATTGTCTCGTCGCTCATAATATTAAACTGATTATATATCCATCGTTTTAAATTCCATTCTCATACTCGACATATGCCCGGTAGGTATTATGTTTGAGTGTGTTTAATTAATTTATATCCTTAATGGCACATTAGTATTTAATACTCCGAATGTAACTAGTAACGAGCTTTTAACTAACTGAATTTGATATTTGTCTATACCTACTTACTAATAAACACTCTTAAACTGGGTTGTTCCAATAATCCCCATTCAAATCCCCATCAATGGGGAATAGTGAAAAAAAAGTCCAAATATCAAAATGAATAGCTTTGATGGGCTCTGGGGGCCAACTATGATTATTTAAGCAACACATAAGGATTATGTTATATTATAATCTTTTCCATTTTTAAAGGCGTTCCATTTTATGGTACGGCACAGCTCAAAAAATGACAACGCAAGAATCTGGGCAATGACGCAAGTCTTAATTCGTCTAAATTAATACCTTACAATACCTTATACATACGTTACAAAAGATTGCAGCCAAATAATGCTAGGTACAGCCGCGTTCTTCACTAAGGTTTATCAGCGTCGAACTCGACGACGGGCGTTGGTTTCAATCATAGGAAATTGATACATAATATATGGAGGATAAGGTTCAATTTCGTATCTTTAAAAACTGCATTTTATTCTCGTCGGGCCATACTTACTTACCAAATAATATTATCTACTAAACTATTGTAATGATTTCGATTTATGCTAATGTAGGTAAGTACTAGTTAGATAGAACTTAGGCACCTACATATTCCCGTAGGAATCTTTTGTTATCGTATGCTAATTCAAGATAGTACTAAGTAATTCCTCGTTTAACAGTAAGAGGATAGTATTAATTAGGTACCGAACCTATTTGCTACCGACCACATTGAGTAATGCAGATTAATGTTATCATTAATATGGAAGAGAACAAATTATAACCACCTGTTATTTTTAGACTAGGTACGTATAGGTTTCTTCATTTTCTAATGCAATTATTTCGAAATTGTACACCAATTGGGTGTGACATCTAGCGCTAACCAAGGGGAATTCCAATAATTTATAGTGGGTAAAGAGACAGGTACCTTACTTATGACGTATTACAAGTAGGCAAGCATCTATACGGCCGCCGGATGCAGAAAGAAAGCTTTGCCAAAGAAATAATCAGCTGAAGTGCATTGAGAAAAAACTTTCCTTTTATATTTCTCCTACTTAGTTGCATTGGCCGTATAGCATATAAATACAGATTTTGAGAAATCAAGGCACATAACCTACACCATAGATTAAAAAACGCTACGCACCAGCAATATTCTAGTAGGACCGATACTAATTTTTTGGATTCTCAATTGTAAGTAGTCTACTGCCATCTATGGAGATAAAACCCACACTGTAACTACGATGTAGCTTCAGCTTCAGTAAGATTAGTGTGCTGAAATTTAGTTGCAGTTTAATAAGTATAGATGGCGTTGATAAATATTATTAAACGTAAAATCTATAAGAATACCTTACATTGCTTACTAATGATAAGGGGAGGCATTTTTTTTTCCAGAATTGTTGTAAGTACCTTCTTAAACATTGTACATGTATAAATAAAGAAGATTGTGATAATACCACAGATGTAATGTGATACCTTTGCTTTTCTTTATATTTACTGTGGGTTTCATCAACGGATATTATTTTCTTAGTCTATGGTTTTACCAAATATCCGTCAATGTCTTTGAATAAAGGAATGTCAAATCAAATTGTCAAATGTCAATCTATTGTCATAAAAAGAGCGTCCTGTTTTTCACAGTAGTGAATACGTGAAAGAAAATAAAGTTACTATTCCTTTTAGTTGAGTTCATACATTATCCATATTTCCTCTGATAAATTATACGATTAAACTTATTAAAATTTGCTTGCTGTCCCGATTTCTTCGTGATCAATAAGGTGAGTGCTGAATTACATTAAAGCTTTTTAGGTTATCTCATTGAACTGTTACCGTTTTGTAAATAAGTAATTTGTTTTATGCTGAACAAAGGCTCTAAATAGTCACTGATTCAAAGGATCGTTAAGAATATGTAAAAGCTATGACTAAAAGTTTTATTGTGCCTAACCAGCTGTCTGACAGCTCAAAATGTTTGATGTTTTATCTAATTGCTACGTGCAAACTTTTACAACTTAACACTCATCTCATAGGGAGTTAATAACTATAAGCTTCCCAACACTCATCTCATAGGGGTTAATAACTAAAAGCTTCCCATCTAATTCTATTCTGACATAAATATTCTGCAATTGTCAAAATCAATGTAAGTTTCCAACACAACCATGAAAATTCCAGAATGTCGAATGACAACGAAGCCCCGTTGCCCAAGGGCTGGGAGATGCGCACGAGCCGCTCGACAGGTATGACGTATTACCTCAACATTTACACCAAGAAGTCGCAGTGGGAGCGCCCTGACGCCCCAGCAGACGCAGGTGAGGTCCGATGCAGCCACATCTTGGTAAAGCACGCTGAGAGCCGCCGGCCCTCGTCGTGGCGAGAAGAGAACATTACTCGCACTAAAGAGGAAGCTTTGGACATCATCAAAGGTTACCGCAAGCAGATTGTGGTAAACAGTGCGCTATTTGAAGAGATAGCCACAAAGTACTCTGATTGTTCTTCTGCGAAACGTGGGGGAGATCTTGGTATGTTTGGTCGTGGTCAGATGCAGCAGGCATTTGAAGAGGAATCATTCAAGTTGAAGGTTGGCCAGCTCAGTAAGCCGGTCGAAACGGATTCCGGGGTTCATTTGATTTTGAGGACAGCCTAATTTTGTTTTACTTTGTATACATTGTATCTTCCAAATGCATTTCTATACTCACATAGTACACATATTATGATGTAATAACAAACAAAATACTGACTTAATTATTCAGGAATAATTGTTTGTTATTTAACTACCAGCAAATGTTACTGTGTATTGAATAAATTTAAAATAAACTTAAACTTGAAGTGCACCAGTAAGTTTAGAATTCAACCTCCAAATCTCAGTATCAAAAGTCTGATCTATTAAAATGCCCAAATTATACATCATTTAAAAAAAAAAAAAACTTTGTTTAAATAGAGTTCTCCAAATGTTTTATGGTATATTTACAGAAGACTTTTTTAATATCAATGTGTAAAATTAAAAGCAAGTTGGTAGAAGTATGTGACGTTTTTTTCAAATTGGCAATGTCTAGTTGATAAGTCTAACAACTTACTCAATTTTATATTTGTATTATTATTGGATTATAAAATAAAAATATTTAAGACTTCTCACAAGACATGTTAGGTAAGATTGTTATAATCTCATTTAAGGTCAAATAAAACTCTTTAGTCTGATGAACATTATTTATTTTATTTAATAGCCTTTGTTCACCATAGAACTTCGGAAATGTTGAGTATTTTAACAGAGTTTATTATACACTAAACAAGAAGTATAAGATTAACTATTATTAGGTCTTTGACGGGCCCAGCCTCCCGCCAAAGACAACAATGTAACTCTCGAACTTAGTTTTTTTTTAATCCAATCAGCAAAGAATTACAAGTCTATGGCACTAGCATAAAATAACATAGTCTACAAATTTAGAACAAAGTTCGGAAGTTACATTCGATTTAAATTTAGAACCATTTTACATTGCCTTTGCCGTGTCGCGGTCTGCAGTATTCCTAATGAGGTATATCGTGTCGAGGGTAGATTCCTTGATGTCTTGAGGAGCAGGGGTCCAGATGGGACCAATGATTGGAGGAGCTCGCTTTCCTCCCCAAGCACTGAATTTAACCTTCCTCTTGCCATCGGTCTTGAGATTAACGTCCGAATAAGGATGACCAGGCTTGAAGATCTTAGGCCAAGTTTCGATGAAGGTTTTGAACGGGAGCGCCTCTCTTAATCTCCTGTCGTCTAATTTACTGCTGAGCGCCAGGATTTTGATCGGATGCCGTTTGTCCAATGTGGGGATGAAGTGAAATCCCGCTAGGTTGAACCGCTCTCCGGTTGGAGAGAAGTTTGATACTATGCGAGTCAATTCAGGCACTGAGGTGGAGAAAATGATTTTGGATCCTTTGTTGCTTATCTGGTTTGGTTTGTAGATCATCTGTCCGCTGCGTTTGCCGCCCCACGGACTGAACCGTACTCTCTTCGGCATGCTTGGCTCCCTCATGTTTGAAGCTCGTTTCCAAGTCCACGTATGCTCCATGGTCCCGGTTTTATCCCTCTTCCCGCCCCAAGGACTGAAGTTCCTCTTTTCATTAGTATCCAGGACATCTGTAGCGTTCTCATCAATAGTGCCAGAAAATCCTATAACAAAGGGACTAGCAACATCGTCCCTTTGCAAGTACATGGTTTTATCAGTGTCCACTGAGCTTGGAAGCCATCGCCTGTCTCTCACTGGCTCGTGTTCTTCGACCGTCCTTCTCTTTCTCTGCAGGTCAGCTTGTTCTCCTTGTTGGTAGAAAGTTGGTTCTATATCTGGTGCGTCGTTTTGGAACGTTTCGAATTCGTTCCGCGATGTGGGTAGGTTGAAGTTGTTGAGGTAAGGCAGGGGGTACTGGAGGGCGGGTTCCAAGGGGTCGAGTATGGAGTTGGCTCCTGGCCCGCCGGTGTTGATGTACTGCAGGCTGGCGGATCCCAGCCAGGAGAAGGTGATCAGTAGCCAATGATGAGACATAGTTCTGGAATAGACAAGATTTTTTTGTTTTAGTTAGTGCCTAAACTTAGTAAGTACCTAGGTACTGCTAGTAGTAGGTATACTTAAACAGAGGTATAATAGTTTAATACTAAAATAATGCATTATTTAATATCATAGTTCTTATGCCCTATGACTTTAACAACAAACTACTGTAGATGTAGTTCTTACAAAACTTTGGCTAACTGTATTCCCACAAGGAATCTGTTGGCATAAGTGTTATTACACCCACTTTTACCACGGATGCTGTATGATCCTTATGACGCGATGATCTTTATCCAAAGCTACACTTTCGAGTAAACGTGAAAATATCTACTTACATCCTACTTAACAACATCCTAAAGTTAGTAATCTCTGCCTGCCTCGTTAGCCTTGTGGTCGCAAGTACTATTGCGGAACACGAGGTCTTAGCTTCAATCCCCGGGCCCTGAGTCGAGCAGTGTTATGAGGTTTTCCATCTGTGATTTCCCAGTAGCAGGTCGGAGTTGGGATTAGTGCCCCGTAAATGAACCTATGGAGGTTCGCCCCCTATTACATGATTTAAACATTAAAAGAGAAAGCTACATCTCTGCCTACCACTTCGAGTAGTCCAAGCGTGAGCATATATATAGCTATAGCTAATCTCTGTACAAGATTATCCTGAATTAGACGAATAAATATACATTTGTTACGCAACAAATGACCTGCCATTTCAAATTACTGATACATCAGCACGATATATTTATATGTTAGAGTATGTCAAACGAACCGATAGACCGAACGTAATCGACAAGACAAATGATTGGAATTGTGTTATTCGCACATCTTTAAACAAAAACAATAGCGTTTAGGTAAAATGTATTAGGAATATTGCGTGGGCTTAACACCTATCCAGGTGTTTAATTTTCCACATTTTGAATGGTTCAACTCTGGGGTTATTTGTGGGGTGAATCCTTAAAAGACACGTATTTAGTACTAGCTGTGCTTGCGGATTTACCCGCGTAGCATTTTAACAATAAAACCTATGTTACTGAGTGATATCAATAATATCAAAATGAATCGCTGATTGTGTTGCTAAGCGCAAATCTCGAGAGCAGCTGAACCGATTTTGCTAATTCTAATTTTATTAGATTGTTCCTTGAAGTACGAGGATGGTTCTTACGGAAAAAATAATCGTTATATGTTAAGAACAAAAAAATAAAAAATTGTAGAATCGACTGTTAGGTACGAAGTTTGCTGGGTCAGGTAGTTGTTTCTTAAAATTTAAGTATTCTTACTTACTCCTTATAACATCAGTTGACCTACTCGCTTTCTTCGATAAACGAAGCTTCGGCCGAATGTTCGCAAAGTTCCTACCACGGTTCTTATTCGTTCTAAACGTCTGCTAAAAAAATCTTTGGTATTTATACATTCTAAACCTACTTCAATTAAATCATAAATGAACGAAAGCTTGAGTTGGATAAAAACAAAGCGATACCGAAATTACGTTTGATTTTAGTTCGTTTGTGAACTTTCGTTTTTGGAGAAAGAGAATAGATCTCCAGTTATCTTTTCTAACGGGACTTTCAATGGCAGATAGCTCATGTTATAAGGAGTACTTAGGCTACTTTTCTACACTGATGTTATAAAGAGGAAAGATTTTATTGTTTTTGTTCGTTTTTTTGCATTGAATACGCTCCGAAACTGTTTGACCGATCTTGAAAATTCTTTCAGCAATGGATAGCTACATCATCACCGAGTAACATAGGCTATATTGTATCCCCGTACTCCTACGGGAACTGAAACTACGCGGGTGAAACCGCCTGACGTCCGCTAGTATGTTATAAAAAATATACCTATATCCTACGTGGGTAGAACTGCGGGGTACAGCTAGCAATACAATATTGTCCCACATAATTACCGTATGTTGATTCAAGAGAAATGTTGGAATAAACTGTATAATTAGATTATTTAGGTTCTTTAGTGCGAGATGTGAGGTCCTATGCAAACATGAAGTATGTTGGAAGATTTGTCAAGAGCTTTTAATTACTGGGTTTTATTTACTTGTTAATTAAGTCCCTGTGACTCAGTGGCTAGCGCGAAACAATGAAGTCGCTGGTTCGTTTACCAGGTCATGCGAATGTTTTATTTCTATAATATAGAAATATCATCTAAGTAAGTATAGGGTCTGAATTTTTTAGCGCAGATTATCGGTGTGATTATTTATGTGGTAAAATGTAGTTTATACGGGGTTAAGATGGTTAGTTATTTATTGGATAATACGTGGAACATAAGACAATGCTTATTTGTATTGTAAACTAGCTGACCCGACAGACGTTGCCTTGTCTTAATTATGAGAATGCAGCACGTATTCTGTCAATTCTATGTCAAAGGTCATAAGGTTATATCAAAAAGTTTTTATTGTCCAAAGCGCTAAGGTTAGATTTAAGAAGAAAGAAATAATTTTATATGGTGGTTAAGTATTCTTAAATTTTCACGCAATTCTCTTAGTTTTATCTTTTATAAGAACCATCTCCTGACAATAACGAACGCAACAAAAAAAATATTATCTAAATCGATCCAGCCCGTGATGTCGTGACCAAGGGAAATGGGGATTAATTTTTATATATATAAGATAACTATCAACTATATGTCCCAAAAATACTTACCTAGTAAGATTAAAGAAAAAAAGAATTGAGGTTTTTTGTTTAAATTAATATACGTAGAACCAACCGAGGCTTTGTGCCAAAATGTTTACCCTAAAAAAGACTAGACCCTGGATATCACATATCAGAATGAATTGATTTTGATTGGAATGAATTGACGTTGTTATTCTTCCAATAAGTAACTGCCCTAACCCTGTTAGGTAGGGTCTAAGGTGTAACACACCCACATCTAACTGGGGTATGGTGTCGCAAGCACCGAATGAAAAAAAATTGGGATGGTTAAGCAGATGCCCTACCATGAGCTCATATTAACATGATAGTTTAACTCGTATTATGAGACTGATGTATAGGACGTGAATACATCTGTCACTGTCTCAAAGCGGAACTATCATTGCAATAAGAGCTCATGGTAGGGCCCCTGGTCTTGCTAAACTTAACTTCGATAAGTTGTTGCTTAATATGTCGATATGTATAAAAGTAGGTATATCATACTCGGAATTACTACATTGACAGCACAGTTGACAGTTAAGGGTTGGTCAAGCTTAACTTATCCCAACTCCACGATAAGACATACCTACCACTCAAGAACTTTGATATTTTTATCTTATAAATGTTCCTCAAACTATCTCGGTTTGGGGTTCCCGAAGGGGTAAGCAGTGGTGTTGTAATAACAACACCCACTTTTCACCGAAGATGATTTAGTGACAACGTGATAGATGGTGAGTCTATCGCCGTCTCAGGCACTATACATTCGTGTTTGAATAAATTCTCAGACATATGCAGCTTTCCTCACGATGTTTTCATTCACCGTAAAGTACGTGGTGTGAGAATCACCAGACAAAAGATTTTTGTGACGATTCAAACCCCACGACCGCCACGGCTCTTCTGTAAGTAGGTTTACTTTTAAACAATGATCATGTCATTGATGATGAGTTTAAAATAGTTTTTCAAAAGCCTAAACAAGAGAAAGAAAAGATTTTAGATTTTTAACGTGCTACGCGTACTGGTATATTGGTCGACCTAGGTATAAATCTGTCGAATACTGAACAAAATAGAACAAAAATTGACAATTTTTGGCACGATCGTATTGTTTGAGCGAATGAAAGGATTAAGTATTTACGGCTAAGCTAAAATAGTTTTGAATATCGTTTCCCGTGGGAGAGCACGATCTATTTTCTTATCTTCCTTTCTCTTTGGTAATAAACTATTGCGAAAGTGCAATACGACAAATATTCCTATTGAATCTATGTTGCAACTTTATTAATATGGAAGTTCTGTGAATAATAGCTGAAACACGTCACTGTACAAAATAAATTCTACTAGTCTAAATTATATAATATTAATATATATTTTGATCTTGGGGTCTTGTTTTTGGATGATTATTTTGGGACCAAAGTTCTAATTTTTATTTCTAACTGGCGGACGTCCTGCAGTTTCACTCGCGTAGTTCCCGTTCCCGTGGGAGTACGGGGATAAAATATAGCCTATATTACTCGCTGATGATGTAGCTATCCATTTGTGAATAGCTACTGAAATTTTCAAGAACTGTCTAATAGTGTCGCAGCCTATTCAATACAAGAAGATAGATTTTTGTAAAAAAAAATGTCTATAAGTAACTCAATCAGGCACTGATGGCTGAGCAAATTTTAATGGAAAATGCCCATTCATAGCCCTTACTACATGTTCCTATGCTACGTTTAGACCAGTTAGACCGTGCCTACTAAAATTGCTTTGTCTCGTCGACCCAGGGCGGACTTCTTTTAAAAATACAACTATGTTCATAATAAAATAAAGCAATCTTCAAAATACTATCATAGAATTATTTAAATTAATGAAATTGCTATCGAAAAACAATATATTTGATTGTACGATAATATCCAAACGAGTGACACATTCATTTTTTAATTTTCGGGATAAAAATCATCTAGTTTTTTAATACATATTTAAGTAACAAAAATAAACAATGATTCATATTCCTAAAGCCTTTTTTTAAACGGGTAATTTTCTCTGAAAAACCCGTTAATATAAATAAGAATGTCATTAAAAAAATTAATTACAAAAACCTGAATGATTGAAATCCATTCGTTTCCATGATTTGTTTTACGTACCTTCGAATACAAACAAACGTGTTAATTACAAACAGGTTAATAATTATGTAGCATCTAATCAAAATTATGTTTGGCTTTGATAAGGATTCCAGGTAATTGAAATTTATAGAAATATATATTATAGACATGTCTGTAGGAATATTTTTCCATCCTTATCAACCTATGTCTGTCCACTGCTGGACATAGGCCTCCCCTAATGAGTGCCAAAGCGCCCTGTCTTCAACTTGTTTCGCTTCATAGTTTTCCAAATCAATTTTAAGAAAAAAAAAACAAACCGTTTTTAAAAATTAGGTTGACATTAGATAATAAAAAAAAAACCTATATTTCTTTTTTCAAACTAAAATTTAAATTAAAATTCTATTTTCAAATTCTAATCTGTTAATTCACTAAACTTACCTTGTTATCAGAATGCCAGCATAACAGTAGATCACAGTGCAACCCGGTACTAAGGGGTAGTGTACATTCGCGTGTTATGTTCTGCACTGACGTTATGATCCTCCCTGGCCGCTCATCGGCTTTATATACGGCTAGGTGACGCGGTGTAAGGATAGCAAAAAAAGTCTTAGACGGAATTTTCCTTTTTTTACATTCACGTAGTTACACATTTTTTTTTAATTTTCAAACAATAGTCTAACATAAATAAATTAAAGATTAAGTTACAACGTAACGAAACTTAGGCATGTGTTCAAAAACAATACTGTTTTTTAACATTATGCTGAACTGGTTTCTTCGTAGCATTTTCTTTATGTCAAACCATTTTAATTAACTACAGAAAAAGTCATTGCTAGTTTTGAACTAAGTTTCAGGTTGCTTTTAAACTGAAAATAAATGCCACTAATTTGTATCTAAGGGCTAGTTTCAGAAACAAAGTGATGCCTTGGTGATTTGTAAATAATGCATGAATATGAGAATGTTATATTAATCATCTTTAAAATAAGAATCATATGAAAAAAAAATAACTCAAATAAAAAAAATTGATGCATCTCTTTAAGCAAGGGCGTGCGTTGCATATAAGCAGATAAGCAGTGCTTACAATTTGTGGTAACTGAACATACTCGTGTCGTGTTTATGCTTGAGTGGGTGTCTATACCAAAACTCGTATATTGTATGTACTTAACCTGCCTACCTACCTACCCCTCTGAAAATCCAATGCACGCCCCTATCTTCAAGCATGCCTTCCCTCAGGAGTGCTACGCATTTACTGGTGCTACGCTATTACTGGACAAGTCCTCATATACCAGTCTGGATAAGTACATACATATGGGTATATTACCACAGGGTACTCAGGGCCTAGCGATTCCAACAGCGCAGACGTTTTAAAAAAATGACGGGACCCTATTTTCTCATCGGCCTCTTTGTAACATTAGCTATCTGCCAGTGAAAGTCCCGATACAATCGGAGAGTATCCAAAACAAACAGACAGAAAAACGGACAGAGAAATACTTTCGTATGCATTTAGTGAAGAGCTGTTAATTTGGAATTACAAACAGACACTTCAATTTAATTTAGATGTTGTTGTTTTGCTGACTGTATCTTATACCATGTTGCGGCCAACTGTTGAATTGCAATAGGACATTTTGAGCTCCAACGTAGAACGAAATGTCTCTGTATGGACTAGGTATGATCTGTGCAAATAACTGTTCCCTTATAACAAGCAACTTGTGAAAATTGTTTCCTTGAAAATATGAAGGGCTTTGCTACATTGTAAGGTCTTATAGGGGTCAAATTGCGACCTACTTGCATTTCTTTGTACCTACTGGCTTCGTTGTAGAAGGTAGCCTATGTCTGTCTCCATGTCTTTATATTATATCGCGGTTTCACCCGCGTAAAGTTTCATGGGTTTCCTGTGGAACACTCATATTTATTAAATAATATTTATAAAATAGTAGCCTATGTTACTTCTTGTAACATTAGCTATCTGCCAGTGAAAGTCCCGTTAACATCGGTCCAGCCGTTTCAGAGATTACCCGAAACAATCAGACAGACAGAGAAAATAAAAAAAAAATGGTTTTTCTATGTCAGTATCGTATATACTTTCATATGCATTTAGTAAAAAGCTGTTATTTTGGAATTACAAACAGACACCTCAATTTTATTTATCTGTATAGATGTATAGATATAGATTTGACGCTATGGGAAGAGCACGTCAAACCTGACCAGCTGTATTATTCTGTAAGGTTTTTCAGCGTCGCGCTCGTCGTCGAGTGTCGGTGTGAAAGATGCGAAGTTGAACTTTATCCTCTATGTATTATGTATCAATTTCCTATGATTTAAACCAACGCTTGACGTCGAGTTCGATGCTGATAAACCTAACAGCAGCAGCAGGTTATTAGATGTCATTTGAAGTATGTTGAGTTCCTTAATAGGTACTTAATTACTATTTCAGATTTGAATTTCGGAGATGCCCTCCTGGGGACTTTCCCTCCACCGTGCACAATATTGCTGTTTATCATATGATTTTTAAATATCAATAAAGGTGCCTTAGCATAAGTTATTATTGCCATCATAGTTCCACTGTGTGACAGTGACAGACTTATACACGTCATATACATCTGTCTGATAATAAGACTATCATGGCAATAAGAGGTCATGGTAGGGCCTCAGGCCTCATAGACAGAAATAAAGATTTTTTTTCATTAAGAGATCATCCGAAATGTTAGTACTGCACTATTATTTCAAAGCCTTTGCAGATGTTCAATCATAGTGTTTTCGGGAAGCCTCTCACCACGAGTCCGACTCGCACTCGACTGTTTTTATATAACCCTTATAACATTTGCTATTGTTCGAAGATTGGCACCATTGCTCCTAATGCGTACAAATTATTGTTTGTAAATCATTTTTGTTGGAAACAGAACACAATGATCTGCTGTAATAACCGGACATTGCTTGCATTTTTCAGGCATCTTATACTTACTCGCTAAACCTTCTATTCTGCAAAAATTCACAAGCTTTGAGCGGTAGCCTTGAATGCGCAGTTGTAATTTTTTTGATTTATTTAGCGCTAGCGTAGTTCTGCGTAATATTTGAGCGCTCAAGACGGCATCAGGGGTGCTGTCACTGTCACAGCTATGTGACAGTAACAGATGTATACACGTCGTACACATCTGTCTCAGTATATACATCCATATACATACGCCTATATTCTCCGAAGGAGTAAGCAGAGGTGTTGTAACAACAACACCCACATTTCACAGAATATAATTAAGTACCGACGTGACAGATGGTCTATCGCCGTCTCAGGCACTACGCATAAGTCTTTGAATTACTTCTCAGACATATGCAGGTTCCCTCATGATGATTTCCTTCACCGTAAAGCACGTGGCGTGAAATCAATGTACAGACTTCAGGATTCAAACTTGCGTCGCTTGTGTTGCAGGCGACTGCTCAAACCCCTCGGCCACCACGGCTCTCTTAATATCAGTCAAACTATCTAATATAACTATCATGGGTCTAAACTCATGAAATCATTTTGATTTTCATTTTCATTTTCATGGTAATAATACTCCAGTACCTTAGAGACAGATTTAGACCCTGTTTTAATTCTCTCATTGAATTATTATTTTTTTCGATTTAAACAAATCGTTATTCAAGAGATGTCTGTTGCCAACAGAACATAAACCCAGTATCGTCTATACAGATAAATAATAATATTGGAGTGTCTGTTTGTAATTTCAAACGAAAAACTTTAACTAAATGCATAGGAAAATGTGTAGGGTACTGATATAAAAATACTTTTTTTTTCAATTTTCTCAGTCTGTCTAACTGTCTGTTTGTTCCGGTGAATCTCAGAAACAGCTGAACTAATTTTAACAGGACTTTCACTAGCAGACAGCTAATTTTATTTAGCTACTAGCTATGCCCCGCGGTTTCATTCGCGTAGATTTAGTTTCATTCTTATTGTCGCGGAACCCTAATATTTTTAATAAATAAAAGTAGCCCAAGCTACTCCTTGAAACATCAGCTACCTGCCAGTGAAAGTCTTGTTAAAATCGGTCCAGCCGTTTAAGAGATTACCCGGAACAAACAGACAGACAGAAAAAATTTAAAACTTGTTTTTTTTTGTCAGTAGCGTGTATACTTTCGTATGCATTTAGTGAAAAGCTGTTATTTTGGAATTACAAACAGGCACTTCAATTTTATTTATCTGTATAGAAGATGTATAGGTGTATAGATTCCATCTGGGAATTCCCTGGAATCAAGATATCGCACTACCACTGTGCCAACAGAAGCGTTGTAAAAACCCACATTTCGTTGAATATATGCAACGAAGATGTGGGTTTTTCGTTATCTTAGTACAAACGTCACAATTGTCGAACCTACTTATATAGTTGGCAGTAACCGTTTAACACGGACAAACACCTGGTGCTGAGTTGATTGAATGAAAACAAACGTTGCTATTACCAGTTACTGGGGACGACAATTCGACCCCTGATAAGGGTCGCCAACTGTACATATTTCACCGGGTTTTAAAAGTGGAAAGTTTTCAGTAATCTTTGTATTTCCATCGCTCAAAACGCATTCTCTGCTAAATAATCTGATAAGTTTTTAAGAATAATAAAATAATTAAAAACGCGTAGTATATCGGTAAAATTATCCATTACTCTACTTAACCTAGTAAAGATTTTGTTAAATCATAAAAAATCCAAATAAGTTTGGAAAAATAAGAACATGAGGGCAGGACTCGGTTTGCAGAGATCGTGAGTTCGTGTGTCGTGCATCTAATATTCACCAGGGCCTAAATTGAATAAATCATTTTCATTTTCATTTTCATTCTTAAAAATAAGAATAGTAGGTTTTAGGGGCCTGCCCTAAAAACCACAAAAAACAAGTGAAGGAATAATTCGACGCATGAGATGTGATCGCGAGTAGCTCAGTTGGCGGAGCAAATGCGGTTTGCAGAGGTCGTGGATTCGAGTCCCGGCTGGTGCTAACCACATTCGAAATTTTTTTAAATAGATATTTTGTTTAAACACGTGTGGCATGCGTACAAGTCTAATATTAAGATTTTTACGTTTACTTGTGAACCTGTAATGATAGACGTAAGAAGTTAAATAAAGAAATAAAATAAATAAATCATGGTCACCCTTCTCTTAAGAGATACTTGATGTCTAGATCATCTCACCTAAATATATTCTCAGTTTGATTATCGACAGTAGGTACTTTTCTATTCGTCTATCATTTTGTTACCCGAGTACGGTTTACAGGTGCCGTCACGAGATATGAGCGCTCAGAAAAGTAACAGGGGTAACAGTGCATGTATTTCATTCTCAACGCGCCATATAGACAGACAAATATTTACTGTCAGCGCTCATAACTCAAGGCACCTGTACATTTTTAAATGCTGTCGACATTCGATTGAGTATTTAGTAAAATTGGTGTGGTTGGAAATGTGTTAATCCGCTAACAACTTCGAAAAGATTACCTAATAGTTTCACACCACGTGCTTTACGGAAGGAATACATCGTGAGGAAACCTGCATATGTCTGAGAAGTAATTCAAAGACGTATGTATAGTGCCTGAGACGGCGATGTCGCGTTGGCACTTAATCATCTTCGGTGAAAAGAGCCTACTACTACCCCTAACTTTGCTTTCTCTGAAAAACGAAGTTTCGGCCGAAAGTTCGCAAAGTTCTTACCACGGTTCTTATTCGTTTTAAAATTATCTTCGAACGTGGATTGCAACAAATTTCTTTGAAGTTTATATATTCTAAACTTAATTTAATCAACATATTTAACGAATAATTTTTAGATAATTTGAAAACGATACTGAAAGGTAAATCAAGCGTTATTTTCGATCGTTCGAAAATGAAACTTCGCTTGTTTCGTTTTTGGCGAAAGAGAGTAGACCACTGACAATGTAGTACGTCCGAAATACACGAAAATACCTGAGTTTTCTACATGTAATTATTTGGGAGTTATATCATTATTTACCCAATATATCGGTATTAGGATGTGAACAAACAACCGAGGTTGGTTCAGCGTCGATATATTTACAGTAACTTTAATATTCATCACGATACAAGCTCCCATTGTGCCTCTACAATGACAAGGTACACAGGCGACTAGCTGGAAAACTTGTATAAGGAGTGGGATGTCGTTTTGTATTTTCTACCTATTATTGCAACCAAGCAGCCTGGAGTCTGGATTAGTGCGTGCGTGGTTAATGTCAATAGGCTCGCCCCCTATTACACGGGACTGGCGAAATATGGCTGTTACTATAGGTACCCTCTGCCTACCCCTTCGGGGACTACAGACGTGAGCATATGTGTGTTTGTTATTTCAATATATTGCAGTCTTATGGTTGATTCATTTCAATATCATTATACTTATTACCTACCTCTCTCTCGTGATAAAACATATAGGTATATCTTTACTTTTAAATTTTCGCTAAGAGTGTATTACACACATTTATTTCGTCTGAACCTAGCTTTGTCTTGCTGCTGTATCAAATGTACCCGTATAGAGATTTTGAAATTTAATTACATACCTACGCAGAAATTATAAAACATACGCAGTCGACGCAAGTTCGAATCTCAGTGGGGCCTGCACCAATTAGTTTTTCTAAAAACTTATTTATCACTATACGGTGAAGGAAAACATCGTGAGGAAACCTGCATATGTCTGAGAAGTCATTAAAAGACGTATGTATAATGCCTGTGACGACGATTTAACTCACCAGCTGTCACGTTGACACTTAATTATATTCTGTGAAAAGTAGATGTTGTAATTACAACCCTCTGCCTACCCCTTCGGGGAATACAGGCGTGAGCATCCGCGTTATTCACTAAGCGTTGGTTTCAATCATAGGAAATTGATACATAATACATAGAGTATAAAGTTCAATTTCGTATCTTTTAAACCGACACTCGACTAAGCGTGTGAAGCTGGGTAACCTTTGCAAATAACGTGGCATTGCGGCTTAAAAAAAGTGTATTTTAATCTAACAAAAACCTGTATTTTAATCTACATATAGTGAGTATTAGTGATGTAACGAATATTTGCATTCGCATTCGCGGATATTCGCATGTTTTTGGATATTCGTATTCGCATTCGCATTCGCAAAATTTCTGCGAATTTTTTGCGAATATGAATATCAGGAAAAAAAACAATTTGAAGATAATGGTAGGTCAATAAAATCAAAATCCATTAATTTCTTATGTTTTAAATGCAAGAAAAAGTAACTTTACCTCATAAGCACATTAGCAGTCTTCACTTTATCATTTTGGTATTATTTATTCATTATTTTACTTTGGGCTTAATAATTAATTTTTCATTAAAACTTATACATTCGCATTTGCATTTGCGAATGCCAGTAGCAGACATTTGCATTCGCATTCGCGAATGTTTAAAAAATAACATTCGTTACATCACTAGTGAGTATTTAAGATGTTACAGTGTTTGATAAATGAGAATGAAAAGCTACTTCGTTAGAAGATGTAACTATCTACCTAAGTATTTAGCGACGTGATCTGCTAAGCAAGCTAAGTCCATACGCCACCGCAACTGTACATAACATTTCCATACAACTCTCATTCAGTCCTTAAAACTTGATGGCGCGTGTATGGTGTATGTCATGTCACTTATTCCCATGCAAATTTTATAGCCAACTTGTTTGTTTCAGATCTACACACGAGTACGTTATGGTAAGTTCGTGTAATGTATAGAATTAATTTTATTAAAGGATGACATAATTTTTTCAATGTTATTGTCAAGTTCAAACATTGTAGGTAGGTCATCATGGTACAGATTTTTCTAAACTATATATGTAATATTATAAAGAGGAAAGGTTTGTATGTATGTTTGTAAACAATTAGCTCAAAAAGATCTGGACCGATTTAAAAAATTCTTTCACCATTTGAATGCTACATTATCACTGATATTTAGATATTTGAATTCTGTAACTATCTATACATACATACATACACATATACATACAGATAAAAAAAATTGAAGTGTCTGTTTTTAATTCCAAAATAACAGCTTTTCACTAAATGCATATGAAAGTAAGTATACACCATACTGAAAGAGAAAAACCAATTTTAAATTTTTTTCTCTGTTCGTTTGTTTGTTCCGGGTAATCTTCGAAACGGCTGGACTGATTTTAACGGGACTTCCACTGACGGATAGCTAATATTACAAGGAGTAACTTAGGCTACTTAAATTTTAAAAAAAACATTAGTAATCCACGTGTAGATATGAAATTAAAATCTTATAAAAATGTTTCAAAATAATTATAAAATGGATCCGTGAACTACGTAAGTAGTGGTTCTATCTCCGAAGCAAGTGATAACCACAGGACAATGTATATTATTTCCTAAGTATATGAAACACGTATGTAAACGGCAAATTAATCTGGGAACCTTTAGCTTCCCAGGCAGGCCTAACTGTATACGTGACTGGGCTTTCAGATCCAATATTTAATTAGGTTCATGTCTAACATATTACTACTGGCTAACTGCAACTTTTGTCTTCGAAAAGAGTAATTGTTGAGTTTCTTGCCGGGTTCTTCCCAGCAAAAGCAACTCTTAGAACCCGGTGGTAACATTTATAATCATACTACTTAGCGGTTACGGTTTCACCCAAGTAGACCTAATTTCATAGGAGGCCCGCGGAACCTGTTTTTTTTAAATAATGGTATGTAGTATGTTACTCGCTGTAACATTGGCTATCTGTCAGTGAAAGTCCCGTTAAAATTGCTCCA
The DNA here is from genome assembly GCA_964035505.1 of Watsonalla cultraria. NCBI lineage: Eukaryota > Metazoa > Arthropoda > Insecta > Lepidoptera > Drepanidae > Watsonalla > Watsonalla cultraria. The sequence goes on from OZ037730.1 coordinate 8,537,554, forward strand.
GCTGTTTCGAAAATTAGCCGGAACAAACAGACATACAACACTAACCGACAGACGGACAGACAGAGACAGCAAAATTCATTGCTGAAAAGCTATTAATTTGAAGTTTTTAATTTGCAATTTCTATTTATTTATCTATTTCTATTAGTTTGCAAACAGATCCTTCTTTATTTTATTTATCTGTATAGATTCTGAGGATTTGTAAGTGTAATCAAATAAATATATTGTTGAAATAACAGAAGTTCAAGTTCTGCTCTGACGGCGACTGTCCCCTGTGGGCGTTGGCCGCGCTGCACGCCCTCAGCAGTCTACCGGCACCCCTGTTCAGGAACCTACTGCAGCAAGTTCTTGATGATGGCTATGTGAGTACCTCCTTATTTTGTCTGTGGAAAAATGTGGTATATCGTCATAGATAACGTAGATTTTTTGCAGTCTATTCTTGTGCTGTGCTCACAGACATACAATTAGCAAACCACAGAGAGAGCAACAGTGTCTGTGTTCAATAGTTAATATCTGTGACATTATAATGTAGTTAAAGTAACCATCTATGTAGTAATATAATTTTAATTAATTCTGCGTCGCATTTTTGTAATTTTCTTTCTTTCTTTCTTACCTTTTTGGTTTTATTAGTTTATCTATACATCTATACATGCATACATATACAGATAAATAAAATTAAAGTGTCTGTTTGTATTCCAAAATTACAGCTTTTCACTAAATGCATATGAAAGTATACACGCTACTGACATAGAAAAACCAAGTTTTAAATTTTTTCTCTGTCTGTCTGTCTGTTTGTTCCGGGTAATCTCTGGAACGGCTGGACCGATTTCAACGGGACTTTCAATGGCAGGTAGCTGATGTTTCAAGGAGTAACTTAGGCTACTCTCCTCGACATTCATAAGTGCCTTACCAGGGCTTAAACTGAATAAATCATTTTCATTTTTATTTTCATTTTCATTAAGAGCTTATGGTAAGGCCACAGGGCTCCGAGGCCGGTATTTTCATACACTGCATATCTGGAAACTAGGTTGACGTGGGGTTTGAGCAATCGCCTGCTACGCAAACGCTACCAATGAGTTTTTCTAAAAACTTATGTGCAGTAATTTAACATGTGTTTGTCAAATACGTGAGTAGGTATTCGTTACTACTTATATAGGTTTTACCGCGTGTATAGTAAAATGCGTCAAACTTTCCTCCACCGTTTAGAATTCAGTTATATGATATTACTATTGTATATTGAATAGAATATCTCTATTGAATTTAGAAAACGTGCTAGTTTGTAGACTACACGAGGCGTGTCTAGTTTCTACACCCTTAGCTTCACAATCTATATTTGTACAGATAAATAAAATTGTAGTGTCTGTTTGTAAGGAGTAACATACTTTTATTTATTAAAAAATAAATATACTCACGCCAACTCATTCTCAGACACACAGAATTTCCTATTGATGTTTTCCTTCACCGTAAAGTACGTGGTGTGAAATTACTGTACATAAGTTTTTTAGAAAAACTCATTGGTACAGGCTCCACTGGGAATCGAACTTGCGTCGCTTGCGTAGCAGGCGACTGCTTAGACCTCAAGGCCACCACGACAAGTTTTTAATACGTGCTGCTTAAACGATCATAGTTGCCAAAGAATCTCATAAGAGATTGAATTATGCGCTCTCTATTGACGTCTGGACAATAGGTACATACTATGTCTTTACGTAGGTGTGTATGTCCGTCACAAAATGTACTTTAGGGGCATTAAGAGTCGCCTTTGACAATTATAATAGCAACACATTTATATGGTAACACATCGCCTACGGAGAGTTCGTCTTTGTATTACGTAATTGGATAAAATGTCTGTGTTGCTACTATAATACTTACGTAATAAAATTGTTTTTGGGTATACTTTCATATGGGTTCTTACTTACGTTCCCGCTTTTTTGAAAAGGTCTCCGAATTAGCAGATAATTAAATAACAAAGAGGTGTTCTTATAGTAACCCACATTTCGCCACTTATGATAACTTAAATCCCATGTAATAGCGGGGAACCCATTGCCATTAACCGGACAGAATCCGGACGTACTTGAAGTGGAAAGATTTGTATGTAAGTATGTTTGTAACGAATTGGCCCAAAAAGATTTGGACCGATTTTAAAAATTCTTTCACCATTTGAATGCTACATTATCACTGATTTATATAGGCTATATTATATCCCCGTAGTCCCACGTGAAATGGAACTACGCGGGTGAAACCACGTGACGTTTTCTCGCCTTTACAATCGTTACATGCTACCCTATAGCATATTTAGGAAGGGTATTTTTGTCGCATGTTAATTTCAATTTCAATTTATTGCTTTCAACAAAATGAAAATGAAAATGATTTATTCAGTTTAGGCCCTGGTAAGGCACTTATGAACGTCGAGGAATTTACCACAAACTCTTAGCCTAGCACTTACAGGTATGAACAGTAAGACTTATCCTAGATTAACAATATGGACCCTGTTGGGCACAGCAATTACGGTTATATTATATTATTAGTATGATATTTTTTTAACTTACTCACTATTTTTCCAGGATGACAGTATCATGGAGATATTAAAGGACACAAGCTTGGGTAAGTATTCTCATTGAGACATTCGGTGCTTTTCAATCCGGTCTGCCTCATGTAAATAACTTACCTGCAAGAATATCCAGGACTTCTGCACAAGGGGGGCCCTTCTCATAAGACACTTATCTACAGGGGCGTGCATTGGATTTTCAGAGGGGTAGGCATACAACAATAACAAGGTGGGTAGGCAGGTTAACTACATACCTATGTGCCGCGGCGTAGGTACATACGTTTAACACACATGACACGAGTGTATTCAGTCATCACAAATTGTAAGGACTGCTTATCTGCTTATATGCAATGCACGCCACTGCTTATCCACTAGATAGTGGTAGATCTGAACTATTTCTTCACCCATGGCGATAGTACATTACCCATCGCGTTATTAACACTGAAATAAATATATAGCGCCATCTAGTATCCGAAAGCAACAACTTTCTACAGCGCCATCTAGTATCTCATAGTAGCAACTTTCCCGCCCTGACTTTATTACCGCCTTGTAAATTGAACTAACCCAACAGCATCACGGGAGGAATGCGCCCGCGCCGCCGCCGTTATCCGCTGGGTGCTCCACCAGACTTGGAGATGTGCGTGTCCTGGGTCACAGCTGACCAGAGATTTGTTGGTGTTAGGAGTCCCTCGGGCACACGCGGCCGCTCTTGCCGAAGCTGCTGACACCCATAGAGACGCTCACGTCACACGGGCCAAGGAGAAAGGGTTCATGGGTAAGTGATAAATTTGGGCCCACCGATAAAAAAGGGATATTTTCGCATGTATTTTATTCGCGTCGCACCCTACAGACAGCGCTCATAACTTGTTATGGCACCTATATCTTAAGGCGGGGTGTATGATGGCTGCTTGATTGCCATCTTAATGGCACTGAAAAAAATATTCTTAACAAACCTTTTAAACGACTACAAAAAGCAAGAGTTGCCTACCTTATTGATGTATAGACTGATGTACTTATGCCTTTAATAGTCGTACTAAGGTCTCATAATCTATCATGATACTGACGAAACTTATTCCTTAATTGTTTTTTCGCAAAATCTTATAAATTTTAGTAAGCTAACCTACCTTCTTGTTGCAGTTAACAAAGTGACAGACGTATCTCTATCATCCGCTCCTGAAGGTGCATTAGATGCGTTAAAACTGACCCTCCACACAGACGACGTGATCACAGGAGAACAGAAGAAAAGAGAACTGCTCATAGAGAAGTCACAAGCTAAAACTCTTTTAGAAGAATTGAAAAAAGCTTATAAGAAGATGGAAGAGTTAGATGGACAGTAACTTTAAGAAGACTTTACCACTGTATTGATGCAACATTACGAACTATTAATAAATTAAATATAATAATAACGGTCTAGTAACATACTTTTATGACTTTAATTAAGCAAACAATATTAACTCCATTTACCAGGGTAAATTGTATATGTTGGTAATACTTTTAAGTTTTATTTAATCTAATGAAGCTACAAGTACATGTACATGAAAACAAGTACACGAAAAGGCGGTATGGCCTTTGATTCTAGCTAGGCTCAAAAGGAGGGAATGAAATAAAAAATGTAAAACTTGTCAAAAGTGAATACGTCACTGTCATAAATGTCAAAATACATCTGACAAAAATTAAATCAATCAAACAAAAACGAAAGAAAGAAAAGAACACGAGCTATGTGAGTCGAGCTTTGATATAAATTTGCTGTCAAAATAAACTAACGTAATTAAATTTTAAAACAAAGCAAAATCGATCAGGTACAGTATTATATTAAATATCATATTATTAAGAAAACATTTAAGTGTTTACACAGTGTATATTTTCAAATGTTGTGATTATTGACGCTACGGCTCGGACCTTGCAGTACGGTAAGTAAATTCGAATTATTTTCTTATTAAATTTCTTAGTACTTAAAACTGATTACTATGGAGCTACGACATAATTGCAAATTTAAATTAAGCCATTTTTCTATCTACAGTTACTTATTTAACTTGAAGAGTTAGAAGCTTAAATGACTTATTTACCTTGAAAATCTTATTGATTTCAGACAATGCATATCATATGTACAATATGCAGTGACTTGGTGAACCAAGCTGATAGTATTTACATTACAAAATGTGGGCATTTGTTCCATCACCATTGTTTATCTCAGTGGATAGAAAGGTAATTTTTTTAATATATTTTTTTATAGATATAGGCATAGGCAACGAATCATACTGCCTTATAGTAAGCGTCTATACTGCCCAATGCGAAATTTATAAGTTATATTCCATTTCCATTATTTAACAATAAATATTATTGACACATAGTGTTATATTAAGTACCCTTGTTCTGTGTTGCTGTGCACAAGATGCATTCTGTACTTAATTTAAGTGTAAACCTATCTGTGCAATGAATAAATTTGATTTTATTTGATGAAGCCTTTGCGAAGTAAACAATTTTGGTTCCAAATTGGGTGAATGGTGACTAGGTGTGGTGCTGTGTTTCTTCAGCTAGTGAGGCAGTACTATTACAGCGTATTTGTCTAATAGGAAGCAAAAGTTAACAACTGAGTAATGTGTCTATGTTTACCAATGAGTATTTCTAAAAACTTAAGTACAGTTATGTCAAGGTGATTTAGGGTGAAGGAAACCAGTGATAAAACTTGCATTATGTCTGAAAAGTTATTCAAAGACATATGTATAGTGCCTGAGACGGGAATTGACTCAACTGTCACATTGGCAGTAAGTCATCTTCGGTGAAATGGGTGTTGTCCTTAGAACATTTCTGCCTACTCCTTTGGGGAATACAGTCATGAGCATATGTATGTGGGTATGTCTGTGTTTAATAAAATATTCTGTCAGATCGAAATCCTGCCCGCAATGCCGCAACAAGGTGACAGAAAGGTGCATGTTTCGGTTATATGCTACAATATCAAATGAGAACTCAGCAGACGATGTAACCACACTGCAGTCCAAGCTAGACGATGCACTGCTGCAGCTGCGACAATGCAAGGCCACTTACAAGGATAAAGAGGAAAAGTTGGCTGCCATCAGTGCTGATTTGAAGCGTAATGAGTGAGTATTATATGTAAAGGTAATTGTTTCAAACAGCTACTTTACAATACACACAATATTACGAGAAAATAATACAGGTTTTTCATCATTTTATTTTACCTTCCTTCCTATACCTGCCCTCACGAGTTTGAGCTTTTGAGCAGCAATAGCAACCTATAAGAGTTAAGCCTTTAATGCACAGAATTAGTTATTTGGCTTTGGTGCGACACCAACCAAATATAATACATTAGCGGACGTCACGCAGTTTCACCCGCGTAGTTCCCGTTCCCGTAAGAGTACGGGGATAAAATATAGCCTATTTTACTCGCTAATGATGTAGCTATCCATTGCTGAAAGAATTTTCAAGATTTGTCAAGTAGTTTCGGAGCCTATTCAATACAAACAAACAAATCTTTCCCCTTTGTAATTAGTATAGATGAATTCCCACTATTTACTCTGAGCCCTCAACCTACCTAAGTGAATGTATATGAACATCAAATAGATACATATTTATAAGACATTTCAAATAAAAATAAATGATTGGGATTTTTCATCTGTAATTTCCCAGTAGCAGCCTGGAGGCTGGCTAAACGCCCCTATTGTATATATTAAATTAAATGTATATTTGCTACATTCTAGGGATCTTCTCAAGGCATATGAAAAGAAATTAGTGAGCAGAGATTCAGCTGTGAATGCCCTGAAGGAACAACTGGAATATTTAAAAATACAGAACAAAGAAACTAATAGACTGAAAGAGGAGAATCAATTCTTACATAAGAGTATTGAAACTTTAGATGGGTAAGTCCAAAACATGACTATTAGTCAGAGTATGTTGCTTGTAGTGGCCGTGAGGTTTGAGCTGGCACCTGCTATGCAAGTGACCTTAGTTCAATTCCCAGCGGAGCCTGTACCAATGAGTTTCTCTTAAATCTTAAGTGCAGTGATTTCAGACTACAAGCTTTTCAGTGGAGGAAAACCAGTGATGAAACCTGCATATAGGTATCTGAGAAGTAATTGAAAGACAAATGTGTAGTGCCTGAGACGGCGATGTCACCATCTGTCTCGCACTTCTTTGGTGAAGTGTTACATACGCTTCTGCTTACCACTTCAGGGATGAGCATATTAATTTATCAATTAAATCTTTAAATTTTATCCTAGTAGATGAGGTACTTGGAACACTCATTTGAACATAGTTTTTAAGACTATTTTAATTTTTACTTAGAAAACTCCCCTGTTTTTTAACATTAGTTCCCTTAATTTAAATGGCGACTGAGCAATTCATTGTAGTTACAGAATAATAGGTTTCAGACGAAAAGCAGAAGAATGATGGAAATGATATTATGTCCATAAATAAAAAAAAATGTGCTTTGTTTTAGACTGCGAAAGGTGTTAAACACAACTGCGATGGACGTGGAAAATATGCTAGAAGAATACACAGATGTGAAGACGATAGCTATTTTCACTACGGCATTAAAACGGTCAGTACAGTATACTAATAGTAATTTCACCCCACGTGCTTTACGCAGAAGGAAAACATCGTGGGGAAACCTGCTTGTGTCTGAGAAGTAATTCACAGACATGTATAGTGCCTGAGACGGCGATGGATGATAGGTGAAATATGGGTGTTGTTGTTACGTCACTGCCTACCTCTTCGGGGAATACAAGCATGAGTATATGTATGTGAGAATGATTGGCAACATGTGAGCGGCAAGATTGTAAGAAGTGACGGATGACAGAACGATGGTTGACGACGTGAAAGAAGGACGACTTGTTGATTATTTTATTATTTTAAGATAGCGGTGCTCAGCGATTTCACCTGCGTAGATTTAGCTTCATCCTTATTGTCGCGGAACCGTAATATTTCTTATAAATAAAAGTAACCTAAGTTACTCCTTGAAACATCAGCTACCTGCCAGTGAAAGTCCCATTAAAATCGGTCCAGCCGTTTCAGAGATTACCCGGAACAAACAGACAGACAGAGAAACATTTTAATACTTGGTTTTTTAGTGTCAGTAGCGTGTATAATTTCATATTTTATGTATTTAGTGAAAAGCTGTTATTATGGACTTACAAAAAGACACTTCAATTATATTTATCTGTATAGATGTGTTTATAGAAGTTGAAGAAGTAAAGAAGATCCATTCAAACATTTATAGTTATTTTTCTTCCAGAGCTCTGTGTGAGTCAGAAGCAAAGAAGAATGAATACAGGAACGCTCTGCACTCTACTCGTCAGCAACTCGCCAAGGAAGAGAAACACGTCAAAGAGTTGAAGGCCAACATATTGTAAGGCATTTACATTATTACTTTCTAATTCAAAATGACTCAAAAAAATACCACTCAGCTCATTCTAGGCCAGCGCTCAAAACTGGTGGCGGCACCTGTACCGCACTATATATCTACCTATATACACATTGCACAGTTGGGTAAGGTCGTAGATTTTGATACTTTGTGACGTAGAGTATCACGAGTAATGCGATAGTAACACTTAATATGCTCACGCCACCCCAGAAGGGTCTCCGAAGGGGTAAGCAGAGGTGTTGTAATTTTCAACACCCACATTTCACCGAATATGATTATATGCAAACGTGACAGAGGGTGAGTCCATCGCCGTCTCAGGCACTATACATACGTCTTTGAATTACTTCTCAGACATATGCAGGTTTTCTCACGATGTTTTCCTTCACCGTAAAGCACGTGGTGTGAAATCACTGCACATAAGTTTTTAGAAAACTCTGTAGCAGCGTTTCTCCATAGATGGCGCTACTCGCTAACAAATGCGAAGTTTGAGTACAAATACACGAGAACCTAAATCGCGCCAGAAGAGTTTTCAAGCGCATTGCAGTATATATACAAGTTTCCAACTAGAACAGTTGGATCAAAAGCACACACCAAACCGACCATTGTTCCGTCCTCGCCGGCGAGGCTCGTCGCGAACTCTACGTCATCGTCCCCCCCGTCCCCTGCTAGGGCCGGCGCGCGCCGAGCCACTAGCCTTAAACACGTCCCTAAATAATACAACTCAGATCCAGCTCCCTAGCTCATCCCCCAGCAACGCCCTAAGCCGAGGTCCGAGCCCCGCACCGGGGCGCCCTTAGCTGTGTTGCTTAGTATTTAAGTTTAAGCTCGGCTGGAGGCCCTTGGGTCTCGCCCTATAGTCCGGTTAAGCAGTGGAGGTAACTCCCCCCTACCAACTGCGAGAGACCATATCCTAAAAAAAAAAAAAAAAAAGAACAGTTGGAGCCGGTGTTCCCCAGACATGACACCCGCCTGCCTGGAAGATCTTCCCTTTGCTGGAGATGAGCATGATCACTCGCTCTCTCCACAACTCATTGGTACAGGCCCCGCTGGGATTCGAACTTGCGTCGCTTGCGTAGCAACTGCTCAAACCGCAAGGCCATCACGGCTCTTAGAAGTAACACTAGTATTAAAATTTGTCTCCAGGCAACTAGAGACGCGAGTGTCGTCAGCGGAGCGAAGGTATAAATGTCTGAAGATGAAGAGGAAGGCGTCAGAGAGCCCCGATAAGGCCCAGAGACAGGACTCGACGGAGTCTGCTGCGAAGCATCTCAGACCTTCCCCGTCCTGTGATCGACATAATGATGCCATCATCGTTGTTGATGATGATAACAGTTTTGTAAGTACCTTTTAGTCATCCTATACAGATCAAATCAAATCAATTATTTTCAAAAATACAAATACAATATAAAATACAAAAATGTTATAGCGCTGTCTAGTCCCAAACTAAGCAGAGCTTGTACTATGAATATAAATAATATAGATAATTAAAATTTAAGTGTGTTTGTAATTCCAAATGAACATTCACTAAATTCATATTAAAGTATACATATACTACTGCTTTTTCTTTATTTATCCCTAATTGTTTGTCTGTCCGTCTGACTGTCTGTTTGTCCTGGTAATCTCTGAAAGAGCTGGACCGATTTTAATAGGACTTTATTGGCAGATAACTGATAAAAAAAATGGGTTCCGTAAAATAGAGCCCCCCGAGAGATAAAACCGCGGAGCACAGCTATTATGTAATATGAATGAATATGAATCTATCATTTTATTATGAACTACGTATATTCACATTGACAGAACACGATGGTGAATAAGATAGAGACTGCAGATTCTCCATACTTGAGTCTGAAGCAAAGCAGTCTGGCTCTTTCCACGTTGCAGCGCGCGCCCGCGCATTGCATCGCTGATAATAAAATGAAGGTACACTGATTTACTATGTACTTCTATGTTTAATGACAAAGAGGACAGTTATTCCGCTAATGTCACGTGGTTTGTTGAGGGTAAACGAAGGATGGTTCCGTGGGGTATTTATTACTTTGTCATTTGATTTAGTAACAAAAAGTGGACATCACAGTATATACTTATAAATTACAGACAATAATGTTATTCACAGTTTTTTAACTACAGATAAGTTGCACCATAAAAGTAGTAACATTTTAAGACACATTCAGCTATGACATAACTGATTGGTGCTGTCAATTGACAATTTCGCTGTCAGTGTCATTTTACAGCCAGTACGTTAAAAACCGTCACTTGAGCTTTAGTTTTATCCAAAGAAGCATAGGTGGTTAACACTGATAGTTTAAGTTATATGGCGTCATCATTCAATTTTCAAATGCAATTTCAAATGTTATACCCAGCCCATTTTAAAGTTTTCTTAAATTCGTTTTTCAGCCATCAGAATTCGCCATAATCAACTCAGCGCGAAACGCCAATAAGAAACTGCACACAGAAAACATTCCACGAAGCATATTCCACAAGAAGCAGCCAGCTAAACTGGCCACAGATGATAAAGATATGAACATATCACAATTCGACGTATCCTATGACGGTCTGGGGGGTCATTCTAAACTGGACACCTTCCCCCAGCCTATTACAAGACCGCCGTTGAAGAGCTGCGTACCTAAATTGACAGCTAAGCATAAATTGAAAAGACCTAACCCAGCCGGTAGTCAGGATATCAGTAAAATGTTGGAGAAAATCAAGGATAAGTAGTATTTTGTGCGTAGGCGCATATTTTGCTGGACTTTTTTTATATGCCTGCTCTCATTCTTGTTAACATGGAGCTTTTCAAATACAAGAGTACCATAGACAAGGAGCTGACAGTATGTAGAGATCATATTCAATCACTATGAACTGTAGATTTTGTGTCTGTAAAATGTTTATTCACAAATTACGTGGAGTCACGGCATAGCAGTCGCTTACAAAAGTGTTTTAGTATTAAGGTCTAAAACCACCGAATATTATTTATACTTACTAATAAATGTTGTTCCAATTTCAAATTGAACAAAATTCAGTGAGTAGACACGAAATAGAATCATTTATTATCTAATTATATAATATAATGTATAAATTATGTATTTAACTTACTCGCATGTGGAACATATGAGCAAGAACTCAAATGGCGGTGCTATTACCGCGTTAGATGCCTACCTATGTATGTGCGCTTTGTGTAAGAAATAAATGTGTTGATTCTAATATTGCTATAAATGTATTATTATTTCACTTCCCAACTTACCTATTTACCTAATTAAAAAAAAAGTAGAAATCAAAATACTGTATGATCCTGAATTCGTGCCGTATTTACAGAAGTCTATATGGAACAGAGTGGCGATTGCTCCACCGACAAGAGCAAAGCAAACAAAGCTCTTAAATTAAAGAAGAAGAATATGGAACACATCAATCATTAATTGTAATTTATAATAAGTAATAGAAAATTGGTACGAGAGAAAAGCTATTTTTACCTATTGTGTGCAATGGGTGATGCATACACGGATATTAAACAAAAATTCGTACTGTCAACTAAGAAGTAGGTACTTGTAAAATAATCTATGGATTCGGGAGAATAGACAGAAAATAAAATCGCTCATTCAATTTTTCACTAAAGTTGGATGTATATTTATTGATCCGAATTCGATCCTGTGAATAAACAACGCGTTGAAACTAAACGTATCTGTCTTTTGTCATGACATCTGTCAAGTATCATGTCCATTTGACAGTTTAAGAAGTGTCAGTAAGAGTTTTGATTTTGAAAGAAGAGATTCTCGCTCGGCGTGTGTTCGGCTTGCGGATAGATTTTATTTATAAAATTTCACATTTGTCTATTAATAAACCATCAGATTACTTTTGGAACAACATTTAGATTCGCCTGAGGCGCTAAGAGGTGTAGTGTTTATAATACAAACGTGTTATTTAACTAACGTAATACGCATTGAAAACAAAACGACTTTACCCTCAATAAAAGTTTCATTACTCGTGAAAATGAATATAAAAGACAGTACTTAACTATTCTAAAAGTTGCAAATTACATCTCCGACCTAGTTATGTAAATATAGGTGATAAATCAATCGCAGACACAAATTTGTTTGATATGATCGTAATCTGTTTTCCGAACTGATTAGAGTGTGTTCGAGTGATAATATTATGAGAGGACGTGTTAATCGTGGCTAACATGTAGATATTTGTAATATTTATAAGATATTCTTTGTGAATTGGCGTTAAGGGGTTGAATAAATAAGTGAAAATGCCGGGAAAAATTAAAGTGAAGGTTTTGGCGGGTCGCAACCTGCCTGTGATGGACAGAGCGAGCGACACCACCGATGCGTTTGTGGAGATCAAGTTCGGAGGAGTCACCCACAAGACTGATGTGTGCCGGAAGTCGTTGAACCCACACTGGAACAGCACAGAGTGGTATAGGTTTGAGGTGAGCATTCCATTTTTATATTTTTTTTATATTACATAGAACTTTATGAAAACATTGACCATTTTCTATACTTAGCTTATAAATCAGAAGATTATGGATTTAACATGACAATATATTTATAAAAGTATGATAACTTTATTTATTCCCTGTGAGTATGATAAAGAAGCTATTTATTCATAGCAAATGACATCATTATGTGAATGTATAAGTAATTATATTTTAATTTCTTGTAAGTAGTAGGTACTTATAACAAAGTATAAACAAACATACTTACTTAGCTTGTAAGTTTATGTGAAGGAGATAGTCTTTAAAACTATTTAAGTATTTGATTAAAAAAAGTTTCAACAATATTTAGAAACAACTTATAGAGTAGATTTAGGGTAGAGTAAGCATTAAATTCAATTAATTAAAGATCACAGAAGCTAGTCTGTAATCAATATAAATGCAATGACTTGTTAAGTAAACTACTTCTTGATTTAATTACTTAACAATATATTTAAAAAATATATATTACTTAATTATACTTTGAGATAGTTTGCACAAAGTTGCCATCAGTCAATAAATTTAAGACAACTACAAATACAAAGACAATAGTATTTTTTTTGTTGTAAGTTATAAAACATTTTTTAAATAAACAAATCTATGTCCTGCCTGACTAACAGACTGATTGATGGACTGGTACCTAAAGACATCAAATTTAGTCCTTGTAACATTGATAGCTAACGAAAGCCCCATTGAAATTGGTCTAGCCGGAACAAACAGACAGACGGACAGACAGAGAATTTCTTTAACCATTGGTTTTTATGTGACCATATATACTTTCATATACATTTAGTGAAAAGCTGTTAATTTTGAATTACAAAGAGATTTAAATTTAAATTTAAATGTATGGATATAGTTCTATAGATAAGCTAAATAAACAGTCTGCAAATTCCAAGAATAACAATTGGTAGTATGAATAAAACATGAGTTTTAATATCCATCCACTTACAATATATTACAATATACAACCCACACAAAAACCAAAAAATAAATTACACTGTCACAGTGAAAACATCATAATTCATGAGCCTCAGAAAGTTTCATAGAATGGGGTCAAGGTTTTATATTAAGTATTGTTATTTGGCAGCCAATACTTGTGTAATTTTGGTTACATTTGTATTGCTAACTAGCTGTGCTCCGCGGTTTCACCCGCACTGGATTTATTTCGCGGAATCCAATTTTTTTTATTACAAAAGTACTCCTTTTAACAGTATCTATATCTATACAGATAAATAAAATTGAAGTGACTGTTTGTAATTCCAAAATAACAGCTTTTCACTAAATGCATATGAAAGTATGAACAACACTGACAATAAAAAACCAAGTTTTAAAAAAAATCTCTGTCTGTCTGTTTGTTCCGGGTAATCTCTGAAACGGCTGGACGGATTTTAACGGGACTTTCACTGGTAGGTAGCTGATGTTTCAAGGAGTAACTTAGGCTACTTTTATTTATTAAAAATATTAGGGTTCTGCGACAATAAGGAAGAAACTAAATCTACGCGGGTGAAACCGCGGGGCACAGCTAGTTTAACATATTTTCCGTGAAAGTCCTGTTAAAATCGGTCCAGTCGTTTCGGAGATTAGTTGGAACAAACAGACAGTCGAATAGACAGACAGAGAACAATTAAAAAAAAAATGTAAGTAATCTCTATACTTTTTGGAATCACAAACAGACACTTCAATTTTATTTACCTATCTAAAAAATCTATTTCCTCCGTTCACCCTTTCGACAACGGCTGTCATCCCTCCACCGAAATGCCGGACAATAAATATTGTTTCAAATTAAAATATTTTTTTACTTACAACTAGAGACCTTAATATATATTCGTAAATTTCGTAATTGTATTGATACAATACCGTGGCATTGTGAACTCTACTCCTATTGACTTAAGAACCTCTAGAAACCTAGCTCACCGGATGAACACATCAAAGAAGTAATTTGGCCGCGATTTTCTGAAAGGAAGACGCCCACGCCCTCGTAGTTGTTACATAGGTAGATCTGATCTGTAGGCCTAGACAAAGTAACATTTAAACTCAATCTCATACTCAAACTCAAAAATATCTCTATTCGATTAGACTTTATACAAAGTACTTTCAAATCGTCAGAATGACACAATTACACAGGATTATACATGCTACCGCCAGGTTCGGAAGGTTGCTTTTACTGAGAAGAACTTTTAATTCTCTCGCGCTTGCGCTAGTAGAAACGAAATAAATTTATGGAAACAATATGAATCAGTCCCGTACATTTTGTATCGTTTCTACTAGCGAAGCGTGAGGGTAATGTTGCATTGTCTACGGGCCTACTCGCTTTCTCCGAAAAACGAAGTTTCGGCCGAAGTTTTGTAAGATCCTACCACGGTTCTTATCCGTTCTGAAATTACGTCCGAACGTGGTCTGATAGAAATTTCTTCGACGTTTATATATGCAAAATCTACTTTAATTCGATTATTAAACGAACGAAAACTTGAGTTTGATAAAAACAAAGCGATATTAAAATTACGTTTGATTTTCGTTCGCTTGAGAAAGCTTCGTTTGCGGAGAAAGGAGTAGACCCCCGGGTCTGTAGACAAAGTAACATTATCCTCACGCTTCACTAGTAGAATCGATATAAAATGTACGGGAATGATATATGTCACGTGATTGATCTATGTAATTTCCATAAATTTTGTATCAAGTCAAAGTCAAAGTCAAAAATATCAGTCACAATATAGACTTTATACAAAGCACTTTCAAATCGTCAGAATGACACAATTTACAGGATTATACATGCTACCGCCAGGTTCGGAAGGAGGCTTTTACTGAGAAGTAAAAGCAACCTTTCGTTTCTATTAGCGCAAGCGGGAGAGCTTGTTACTTTTTCTAGGCCTACTGAATCATTGAAGCAGTTCGATGCGCAGTAGCTGATGTCTGCTCCATGGAAAATCTGATAAATATGTCCACACATCGTTTAGATACAGCAAGGTCATGATCAAATTCGCCAGTCTGCCGGGAACATTTGGCTATCGCTGGGGTATTTCGGTCGGCAGATCCAAATACTAGTTACGTAGATTTTGTCACCCACAACGTACTTACTATTGTAAGTATTTTTGTATGCGTGTCGTCTGCAACTCGTCTGCTGTCGATGTTTACAACATGCGCAGTAGAGTTACAAAATAATAACATACAGATGTTCGGTTCCTATACATTACCGGAAACTTGTGCATGATACGGATGCCTCCGTCACGACTTATGAGAGGTCAGCGAAAATACTGCACGTGTATCTAAATTGCGTCGCGCCATACAGATAGACAGAGACATATTTATCAAATGACTACTTCGCATTCAGCTTTGCAGGTCAGCGCTCATAAATTGTGACGGCACCAGTATTGGGTAAAGTCGCTTCTGCAAAGTAACATTAACTCGATAAAAAATGTATGGAAATGACAAATCGGTCACGTGACATATGTCAATCCCGTACATTATATCGTTTCTACTAGCGAAGCGTGAGGATAATGTTACTTTGCATACGGGCCCTGGAATATTATTAGCGCGAGATGTTCCAAGATTGACATGCGCGGGCGTCTATGCGTATGAGTTACTCTCTATATCAACCAATGTAGTAGCCGACCTTTTGTTAAATTCCATTGTAGTAGAGCGATCTGTTGGCAGATGTGTTTGGTACTTGTGTTCAGTGAAATAATCGTCAGTACAGTTGGATGATTTGGGGAAATGCCAGCTCGATAGCTATCGTGTTGCGCTATAATGTAATAGTTTTATGGCATTCCTGATCCTTAATGTTTCGTCTCGGGATTGCTTAGCTTTCCAGCAATTATGAAATACAAGCGGACGTCACGCGGTTTCACCCGCGTAGTTCCCGTTCCCGTGGGAGTACGGGGATAAAATATAGCCTATGTTACTTGCTGATGATGTAGCTATCCATCGCTGAAAGAATTTACATGATTAGTCAAGTAGTTTAGGAGCCTATTCAATGCAAACAAACAAACGAAAAAACTTTTGTATGTAAAAGAAGTATATTTCGTAGAGAAACTTTTTTTTAATAGTTGCACTTAGCTAATGTTACTCTTTATAACATCACCTATGTGCCAGTGAAAAATCCCGTTAAAAATCGGTCCAGCTGTTTCAGAGATTAGCTGGAACAGACAGACATTTTCAAAAGGTACCATAAACTAAATATATATAACTCAAAGGTGACTGACTGACTGACATAGTGATTTATCAACGCACAGCCCAAACCACTGGACGGATCGGGGTAAAATTTGGCATGCAGGTAGATGTTATGACGTAGGCATCTGCTAAGAAAGGATTTTGATTAATTCTACCCCCAAGGGGATATAATAGGAGATGAAAGTTTGTATGAAACTAAATTTAGGGCACAGCTACAGTACTTTTATATGCTTTTCGTGAAAAGCTGTTCATTTGTGATTCTAAACAGACACTTAAATTGTATTTATCTGTATAGATACAGATTCCCAATAGTGTAACTTGTTGGAGAAAAAAAACAAAAACGTTACATTGTGTAGAATCAGTTACTTTACGAAGTCCATGTTTTGCTTAAGAATGTCCAAGATTATTCTTGTACCACCAGGTAGATGAGTCAGAGCTGCAAGACGAGCCACTCCAGCTGCGGCTGATGGACCACGACACGTACTCGGCCAACGATGCCATCGGCAAGGTGGTCATCAGCCTCTCGCCCCTGCTCGCCAGGGAAGCCAGCAACGCCAAGGGCGGGGTCGTGCCACCTGGTGGTAAGCATATTTATAGCTACAGGTGCCGGTACCGGTTTTGAGCGCTGGTCTGGAATATTTTGGGTCTTGTATGGAGCGAGCGCGAACGAGTACTTGCGCGGTTACTTCTCAAAAGGCTTGACGGCGACTACTAAGTGCGTCTATGTCAAGTTTCCTATGCCGCATATACAAGAAAAAATGGTCGTTATATAAAAAAGCTAATTTTGTTTTTTTTCTGTCTGTGTATTTTTTTGGGTAATTTCTGAAATGGCTGATGCGATTTTATCGGGACTTTTACTGGCAGATACTTGTATCTGTCCCGATATAATCGCTTATAGTAGTCTATGTTACACCTTGTACATCCTGATGTACTACTTTTATTTGTAAAATAATAATATGGTTCCGCGAAATAAAGCCAATGCTAGTGAAACCGCAGGGCACAAGTTTATATAAGGATGGAATTTGTATTTATTCTTTATTCCTTCTTACATGAGTAGAGATTTTCAGTTAATTGGTAATCCTATAATCAGGTGCGGTGATGTCCGGTTGGATCCCGGTGTTCGACACGATGCACGGCATCCGCGGCGAGCTGAATGTCATCGTCAAAGTGGAACTGTTCTCCGACTTCAACAAGTACAAGACATCCAGTTGTGGCGTGCAGTTCTTTCATTGTGAGTTTATGTTTAGTTATTTACTTGCTGTTGAGTTTGTTATTACATTCCTGAAAGGGTAAGCATAGGTGATGTTGCAACAACCCCTACATTTCACTCAAGATTCAGTGTCAAAGTGATATATGGCTAGTCCATCGCGTCTCAGGCACTATACATTCGTCTTTGAATTACTTCTCAGACATATGCAGGTTTCCTCATGGTGTTTTCCTTCACCGTAGGTAGCTTGATTTACCTTCGGGTCATATCACTACAATTAAGTTTTAGACAAACCAATTTAGAGAGCCGTGGTGGCCTTGAGGTTAGAGCAGTCGCCTGCTACGCAAACGACGCAAGTTCGAATACCAACGGGAACTGTACCAATGAGTTTTTCTAAAAAACTTATGTGCAGTGATATCACACGACGTGCCGGAGACGGTGGTAAACTCACCATCTGTCACGTTGGCACTTTATTATCTTCGCTGAAAAGTGGGTGTTGTTATTACAATACCTCTGCCTACCCCTTCGGGGAATACAGGCTTGAACATATGTATGTAGGTATTTGGTACATACAGGCCGCTGGGATCCGAGCTCGCGTCATTTGCGTAGCTGGTGAGTGCTCAAACCCTACGGCCGCCACGACCAGCCACCGTTGTAGTAATACAAATGTTTGTTCAGGTCCGATGATCCCTGCCGGGTATAGGGCGGCGGCCATCCACGGCTTCGTGGAGGAGCTGGTGGTCAACGACGACCCCGAGTACCAGTGGATCGACAAGATACGCACCCCCCGGGCTTCCAACGAGGCGCGACAGGTCGCCTTCATTAAGCTTAGCAACCAGGTAAAGCTTGCCTACGTAAAGCGAAATTCCAAAAAAATAAAAGATACCTCTATACCTTTACAGATAAATAAAATTGAAGTGCCTGTTGTAATTCCAATAAATAGCTTCTCAACTTTGACAATATACGGTGCTTACATTTCAAAAAAGCAATTTTAAATGTGTCTGTTTGAAGCGGATCGTAAGCGGTTGAACCTTTTTTTTTATTGACTAGGGAGAAACCCAGTCAAAAGGTCCCCGACCGCCCTGGGAGAGGCAGGTCGGGTATGTGGGATTTTTACCGCAGTAAAACCCCCCCCGGTGGCCGTCCTCAGTGCTCAGGGGGGACTCACCTATTTTAACAGGACTACTGGCTGGTGTTACAAGTAGTATTTTAGGCTAACTTATTTCACTCTCACGGCTTTCGCCTACTGTCCTCGAAGGGGTAGGCATGAGGCGTATTAATAGCACACTCGCATTTCGCCAATTATGTTTAGGTACAATGTAGGGTGCGAGCCTATTTCCACTAACTGGACACTAAACCAGACTCCGGCCTGCTACTAGAAATTTATAGATGGAAAAACCCATTGACAATATCAGCCGATCAAGATATTTAGAATTCTACTCTATACTAGCTGTGCCACGCGGTTTCACCCGCGTAGATTTAGTTCATCCTTATTGTCGCGGAACCCTAATATTATTAATAAATAAAAGTAGCCTAAGTTACTCCTTGAAACATCAGCTACCTGTCAGTGAAAGTTCCGCTAAAATCGGTCAAGCCGTTTCAGAGATTACCCGGAACAAACAGTCAGACAGACAGAGAAAAATTTTAAAATTTGGTTTTTTTAGTGTCAGTAGCGTGTATATTTTCACATGCATTTAGTGAAAAGCTGTTATTTTGGAATTACAAACAGACACTTCAATTTTATTTATCTGTATAGATGTATAGATAACATAACCTTTGCTGAAACTTTGCATTTTCTATAAGGTTTTTTTTATTATCAGGTGCAACGTTTAGTTGGTCTCAAAGCAGCGGAGTTAGGGGCGAATGCGGTGGTGGGGTATCAACAGGACTTCGACCTGGAAGGAGAGGCGGGGGTCGTAGCTAGAGCTATTGGTAACTTATACATATTTTGTCATTCTCATATTAATATATTAGGTTGTACCGAATATGCCAGGAAAGCAAAAGCAACATTATTACACATACACACAAATTCACAGGGGCGGATTTGTAGCGTTCAAAATCAAACTATAGAAATTAAATAAAAATAAAAAAAAAAACGATAGTCAGTAAATGATTTAATCATCTCAATCAGTATTTCAGACTGATTCTTACCACGCGGAGCAACTACTAAAAAAAAAAGACCAAATTTTGCCGCCCTAGGCCCGGGCTTATAGGGAAATCCGCCAATTCTAAAATATTAAATTTATTTTATAGTTTCGTGAAATATTTGTGTGACCGCGCAAATCAACAAATATTATTTGACAAAGTGGTAAATAATTATGATTTTCTTAGGAACCGCAGTTAGTATCACGCCTTTGCCTACTCCGAGTCAACCTTTAAATATGCCGCCGTGCTCCCAACAGTGAGTATTGAATATTGCACCTTATTACTTACTGCTAAGTTACAATTTTATATGACAAGTTGTATGTGACTTGTGACATTTTAAGATTTCGAAGGCTATGTATCATTTCTCCGTTAAAAGGAGTATTATAAATGATGCTCTTGTTTGTCTGTGTGCGTATGTGTGTTTGTAAGACCTTGACGCTGCTACTGACAAAAGAATTTCAACATATTTTGTACATAATATAAACAGACAAGCAGAATTAGAGGAAGAAAATCTGCCAGAGATATAAGGTGAAATAGGCAATTATTATTGTTCTGAAATACATAGTGAAAGAATAAGGTGAAGGAAAACAGCGTGAGGAAACCTGCATATGTCTGAGAAATAATTCAAAGACGTATGTATAGAGCCTGAGACGGCGATGGACTCACCCTCTGTCACGTTGGCACTTAATCATATTCGGTGAAATGTGGGTGTAAATTACAACACCTCTGCCTACCCCTTCGGGGAATACAGCATATGTATGTATGTATGTATGCATGTAGATACATAGTTTCTATAGGTGAAACAAGTGTGTAATACAAGTACTTGTATAGTAAAACAACAGCATTATATAGCACTAAAGTCTACAAGCTTTAAATGTGCATACTATATGTTGTCCCACGAATAGTAACAATTAGAACAAATACAATTTAAACGAAAGATATTCATCAATATGTGTTTGCATGGTTTGCCGTGTTGTGCTTACGTGTTTAAACAAACAATCATAAACAGACAATTAAAGAAATACTTGGACATTTTAGCGAATGATGACGAAAATGTCACAGATCTAAATCAGTACTATCAAACACATCAAGAAGAGTTGCAGAAACTACTTACAATCCTGAATCCGAAAACACCATCGTTACTAGACGAGACAGACGCTATTGATGAGGAAGAAAAAACACCCGATGTCACTCGTAATTCTAGTGTAACTAGTTACACAGGTACCGTTGTATATCCAGATGACTACGCCTCTCAAAAAAGCCTGAGACATCTCAGCGAAGACCAAATAGATCTGTACAAACTCCTCAATAAGAAAGACGATGAGGATTCCGACTCGTCAGGACCTATACAGAAAATTAAAAAGCTAAAAGCTAACTTCTTCACCAAAAAGTTCTCCAGCATGCGTTCTAAGAAATCTGATAAACAAGATGATCAAATATCTATTAAATCCACCTCGTCAGATGCGTCACGTCTGTCTATAGATATCAGGAACGAGTTTAAGAAGTTGAAAAGACTGAAGAAACCTATTTTGAAGAAAGTTGTTATTAATAAGGAAGACGAAGGCGTTGGTATGGCCTCTATACTCGCCCGATCAGTAATCCATGCTCATACAAACTTGACGTGTATTGCAGAGAGCCAGGATTCAGAGCACTCACCAGGCTCAACCTTAAGACGTACTAGTGAATCTGAGCCGACCTTAAACTTGTCTGATGATGAAATAAGTACTGAAAAGTTAACAGAGAGTAAAGATTCCGATAAAAAGACGCCTGATATTCATTTCAATTCTCTTAATGATATTAAGTCAGATGACAATGCAACTGCTGGTATGGAAAGAGTGCGCAAAATATCCGAATCGTGTCCCACAACTCCAATGGTTGCTAGGAGTGATAATCTGCTCAAATTACCTGGTGATCCAGGTTATTTCGATTCAGTGTCGTCTGCGTTGTCTGGTGAAAGTTCAGAAATATACTCCAGCTCCAGTTCAGCTGATGAAGACGACGAAAGCTCAGACATCAGAACTGATAATGAAAAATCATATGAAACAACTAGTTCGATTGTGCAGTCTATTATGAGTCATACTGTTGATCCTGTGTTGATCGCTCAAATGGATAGAAAATTGAGCGTACTTGACAATATGAATCCAGAAATACATATCGTTAGCGCTCGAAGGGAAGAAGATCAAGATAATATAGAAATTAATGAAGCGAATGAAAATGAAGACGAAAGAGTAAAAGAAGTACAAAAAGAAATAGAAGATATTAAAGAAAATGAAGAGCCGCCGACAGCTACGGCAACAGAGGACCCTGAAACGTGTGTAAAAAAACCCAATAGCCATTACATTAAAATACATAATCCCTTTGCCCAGAAAAAGCCAACTATGAGCGTGAGCGCCCCATCGTCGCCGGTAGAGAAACACAGCTTTGTATATCGCTCATCGAAGAGAATAAAACGTCAACTTTCCAAGTTATCCAAAAACAGCATGATCAAAAGCATCTCGCAATATTCCCTTCTGCCAAAGAAAAAGCATGAGACAAAGAATTTGAGTCGTCCCTGTTCCTCATCACATATTCCTTCTAAAACTCCCAGCGATACTGTATTAGGGTCACCCTTCTTTTCATATGCAGACTTGTTGAGCTTGGATAGCAAAAGACTCGATGAAAATCGTGTTTTTCACAAAAGCGATGAATTTAGCAAGCATAAAGTGTCCATGTACATTGGCTCTGAACCAGTTTCTAGAGCTTCATTCAGCGGCTCTTTATTCCCATATCTTGGCGACCATTCTCACGATCATAAGAAACCAGCTCTCAAACCCACTGGCTTAGTTCACACCGCAATGGAAACGATACTCATTGATAAAGTTCAGTCTTTGCTTTTACCAACATCGCCAGAACCAGATACAGCTAAAAATAAACAGTTTTTCAATGATGTTAGTGAGAAGTTGGGGCAAGTCGAAGAAGACAGAAACAAAAGTCACGGAACAACAAGTTCTTCCAACATTTCTAAAGAATACAGCTCAGGTTCGGATGCCGAATCTATGCAAGTGAAACCGCATTTCACGGCATTAGACAAACCAGCTCATGAAACAAGGAGTAAACGTCATGAATCATCTGGCCTTATACATACTGCTGTTGAAACTATATTGTTTGATAAAGTGCAATCCCTAATGGGACCTTCTACTCCCGAACCGAAAATGGAGTCTACTCACAACGAAGAAGAACATGCACACAAACATAAAAGAGGATCGTCAGGATCTATGAAGAGTATAATAATGGATAAAGTACATTCTTTTTTGGGACCTAAATCACCTGATCATGACCATAAAGATAAGCACTTTGATACTCAAAGCACTAAGTCTAGAAGTCACAAGTCTTCGCTTAGCGATGATAGCGCATCAGGCCTAGTGCGCACTGCGATGCAAACTATTCTAATGGACAAAGTACAATCTTTAATGGGTCCTAGCACTCCCGAACCAGAAGCGAAGTCTATATTTGACATTGAACCTAAAGCGGTTTGTAAAGATCAGGGATCATCGGGCTTAGTTCACACTGCAATGGAAACAATGCTTTTTGATAAAGTGGAATCATTGCTTGGTCCTAAGACTCCAGATCCTATAATTGAGCCATTCGTAGATGAACAACGTGGAGGACAATCGACTGACAAAGAATCAACTGGGCTAGTTCATAGTGCAATGGAAACAATTCTTTTTGATAAGGTTCAGTCTCTGCTTGGTCCTAAAACTCCAGAACTAGATACATCGAAAAATAATGACGTCAAAAATGATGTTAATGATGACGAAGCTACTGGAAATGTTGAAGAAACTTCTGGTATAGTGCATATTGAGGAAGTCTATTCATTAGTTAGATCGAAAACTTCTGACATAAATAATCCCTCAGACCTGAAAAATAAAGAACTCTTAGATAATATAGAAAATCCTCAACCAGGCAATTCCATGTTAGTGGAGCAAACAGAATCATTACAAGCGCCAGAGAATGTACAAGTTGAACATAATATTCAAACCGTAAATAAAAGTAATTCAACAGTAAGAATCGTGGGCGAAATCCCAAAGATTAAAAAAGACAAAAAACTTATGAGACAGGACAGTGTACACTCCACAACGGAGACTGAAGATGAGTCTAAAATGTCCAAGGAAGCAAACATAGTCACACCATGTAAAGCGACTAAAAAGACTCCTGTGTTGCAACATTTCCACCCCATACTTAGCGGCGCACCTTTAGAGACCATACCGTCTTTGCCCGAGAGTAGTCTCGACCATACCGAGAGCTTAGACACCGATGGAGTAGAGGATACTAACAAGGCTAGTGTGTGTGATAACTCGCATGCAGCGTGCCGTTTTGACAGGAGTGAACGGGAGAAGAAGAAAGAAGAAGAGAAGGAGAAAGGATCTCCAAGGCACGCAAGACATGAGTCCTACGGCGGTCGCGACCCAGTTCCCACTCTCGGCTCTTCCCATGTCCAGAATTCTTCTCTGAACGCGTCTTCAACTCCAATGGGTATACATCGAAGGTCTTCGGATTCCGATTTAAGCGTCACGCCGAAAGGTTAGTTATATGATGTTGTATAATATAAGATGACTTAGAATGCATGGTTTGTCGTGGAAAATGTACACAGTGATAAACCTACGTATGAACAAGTTCCCGCTACAACTAGCAGTGTCTTTACTTATAATTAAGCTCTACCACTCTAAAAGAACTTGAGAAGCATCGTGACGGCACTATATAATTAGTACATAGGTCGTGCTTATCAGGGACCGTCAAGTGAATGTGTGTGTGGCATCTTAAGGTATTAAGACAAAACGAATAAAGAGCTAGAGTTTGTTTTCTTTCTTGATCCTTTAGTGCGACTGAAAGCACCTTTTCAGCGTCCACAGTGTAAATCGTCCTCCACCAAGCCAGAGAGGGTTACCAGATTATTCCGTAAAATGTTTCTGAACACAGGCACACTAACGAAATATTGCTCTTGTTACTGCTCCTAGCTCTTTGTTCGTTTGGTCTAAATGCACATACGGAATTAAAAAAAAATTTTTAAGTCAAAGTGTATCCTACAGGTAGTTCACTAAACACGTCAGCAGTAAACGTGGGTAGTGGCGGCGGCGCTATTTTAAAACCATCGATGAATACCAACAACTTGGATATGCTAGAGTACCCATTCTTGACCATCACGGACTGCCCGCCTGGGCTCATAGTGCATATAGGTGAGTCAATGTGATCGAATCTAAGCGGTTTTTTGACTAGCCTTTCATTATGTTTTTTCTGAGATGCATTGAATACGAAAACGCTGTCAGCGACTTAGTCGCTACGATAAAGATCAAATTCGGAACAGTCATAACCGAAGGACGTCTATGAAGAGATGTGCAAGGATCGTAGTATTTGGCGCACAATAGTCTCTTTACCCACAGTGGCGTGAGCATGTGTGATATCGTTACAGTGCCTTACGTGAATATTTGTGGTACAGGCGGCACCGTATGTGCGCGGTCAGTGAAGCTAGTGGACGGCGGCGGTGAGAGTGCGGTGCGCGCGGCGTGGTGGGCTGAACTGCGCACTGAACTGCGGGCACACGCCCGCGCCCTGCGCTGCAACGCTGTGCTCGCCTACACCGACACTGCCAATATATGGTAACCGACACACACACCCGCTGCCTACACCGACAATGCCAACATATGGTAACTGATACACACACCCGCTGCCTACACCGACATTGCCAACATATGGTAGCTGACACACACACCCGCTGCCTACACCGACACTGCCAACATATGGTAACTGATACACACACCCGCTGCCTACACCGACACTGCCAACATATGGTAACTGACACACACGCTGCCTACACCGACACTGCAAACATATGGTAACTGACACACACATCCGCTGCCTACACCGACACTGCCAACATAATATGGTAACTGATACACACACCCGCTGCCTACACCGACACTGCCAATATATGGTAACTGATACACACACCCGCTGCCTACACCGACGCTGCCTACACCGACACTGCCAGCATATGGTAACTGATACACACACCCGCTGCCTACACCGACACTGCCAAAATATGGTAACTGATACACACACCCGCTGCCTACACCGACACTGCCAACATATGGTAACTGATACACACACCCGCTGCCTACACCGACACTGCCAACATATGGTAACTGATACACACACCCGCTGCCTACACCCACACTGCCAATATATGGTAACTGTCACATACACACACATTTAATACAGCTAAATCTTTATATTTAACCAACAATAAAAGGTTGAATGTGATTGTACTAGTATTGTGTACGTTACAGTGAAGATGTGTGCGTGCTGTCAGCGTCGGGTACAGCGGTGGTCATCAATCTGGACTGTGACTTCAATGCCGATATAGACCTACTTGGAGGTAGCTATCTATAATATATACAAATAAATATAGTTGAGATGTCCAATTCATTATACCAGGCTGAGTTACTTGCAGGTTCTTCTCACAAGGCTAGTTTCCGAACCAAACTGAATAAATATTTTTCATTTTCATTTACTAAATGCTTCGTTATCAATACTTGATGCGTCACGACACAATATCTCTCAAACACATTTTAGTTGTTTATGTGACCGCTAGAGGTGCGCTTTTCGGATAGTAGCCGAATAAATTTCGATTCATTTCAATTCTTATACGTACCATATTTGTTATCTTCCTTTTGTACTTTCAAATGTTTCAAAAAGCTGCCATGCCTTCAAAAAATATCAACACATTTCGACCTAAACGCAAGGTCAAATTATGTGTCAAAACTAATATTTAGAACACTAACCATCAGTTAATAATATTTGTTCCAGCATCATCAGGATCCCGCCACACGATAGAGGAGCCGGAGGTGGAATCCTGTTCCATCAGCCACGTGCCCTACTCGCCTGGATCAGGACCTTATAGAGCTGAACTGGCTACTTGTGGAGGCTGTAGGTAAGTCAACGATTTTTTTCTAGGTGGAAACAAAGTTATCCATAGCAATGTCCTCCTTCTCCCACACATATACTCACATGTATTCTTCGAAGGGGTAGGGTGTTTTAATAACAACAACATTTCATCTTCGGTGAAAAGTGGTTTCACTGAAGATTATAAGATGGTGAGTCTATCCCTGTCTCAGGCACTATACATACGACTTTGAATTACTTCTCAGACGTTGCAGGCGACCGCTCAAACCCCAATTCCACCACGGCTGGTAAATCTCGTAGCAATATGTCCGCCTTCTCATCCATAGCAATAGTTAAAACGACGGATTGTTATAATTTTCCAGACGCGCCCGCGTACCAACCGTGATGCTGGCCACGTGTGCTAAACCCAACAGACTGCATTCATACGCCAAGGCACTCACTATCACCGCTGTTGGTAAGTTTTGTTATTATTTATTTATTTACTAGCTGTTTCACCCGCGTAGAGTTAATTTTATGCCTTGTAAAATCGGT
Organism: Watsonalla cultraria; assembly: GCA_964035505.1. Classification (NCBI taxonomy): domain Eukaryota; kingdom Metazoa; phylum Arthropoda; class Insecta; order Lepidoptera; family Drepanidae; genus Watsonalla; species Watsonalla cultraria. The sequence continues at coordinate 8,564,927 of OZ037730.1, forward strand.
CCACCCGTTTTGAAGATTAGCCGGAACAAACAGACAGAGAAAAAATTTTGAAATTCGTTTTTTTCTGTACCGTATATACTATTTTTAAAACATAGATTATTTTAGGTGATGTTTTGTAAATTAACGAGAAGGCAAGACACTCAGTAATAAATGTTAGGTCGCGAATTTAGTTGGAATGTATATCGGTATTTGATAAAAAAAAAATATATGTGTAGAGATACTTATGTGTTGAATGTTATGTTGTTCAGCGGCGAGAGTAAGGAGAGCTCCGCCGGCGGGCGAACCCGGGGCGCGAGACATATCTGACCAACTGCCCTTCTTGGAGTACGAACTGCACAAACTATTGCTGGCCAAACTGAGGATGCAGGTTATTATATAGTTTGTCAATTCTATTTCAATTTATTGCTCAAAACATAATCTTGATCTAGTTCTTACAGACGATATTAAAGTCAAAGTCAAAGTCAAAAATATCTTATTCGATTAGACTTTTTACAAAGTACTTTCAAATCGTCAGAACGACATGGATTATACATGCTACTGCCAGGTTCAGAAGGTTGCTTTTACTGAGAAGAACCTGGCAAGAAACTCAGTAATTACTCCTTTAAAAATATTATACAATTTTTAAAAACAAAGTAAATCACTTGAGAAATGTAAGCCCATGGACACAGTTCCAATGCACAAATGTCAATAAAAATTAACATAAAGAAAAGTCTAGTAGTTGTACTTATATCTAAATGCGTAGCTTGAGATGACCAGCCCCCACAAGCAGCACCTGTTCACAAGTATGACGAGAAGATTAAGAGTTATACTAGGTTAACCAGGTTACCTAAGGAATATTTAACTTAAGTCTCGTTGCACCAAGTTATTGTTATGGCTTATGACAAATTTGACTAACAGCTACACATTATTCAATAAATTCTTTCAAGTAGTCTGTAAGATTAAAAAAAAATTATTTCCGAATCATGACATCTCGTTAAGCCCTACACATACATACGTGTGCTTACGCCTGTGTTCTTCAAAGGGGTAGGCAGATATGTGCTTATGGTATTAATAGAGGACTGCTAGACACTTAGCCATATTCCGGACTGCTACTGGGAAATTATGTTATGCCGTTATGTTCTACTTCTCTTACTGCTTACCCCTTCGAAGACCCTTCTAGGTAATCTAAGGCTTCATCATCGTTTAAATTCGCAGGGTGCCAATGCAATATTCTGCCTTCAAACACAAATAGCGATAGGGGAGCGGTGTGTAATGGCGTTGGCGAGCGGCACTGCTTACAGACTGACTGCCTTACCGCCTCCCACGCCCCCCAGGATAAAGGTAAGTTAATTATAATTATAACTAAGTAATCTACACTAAGAAGAGGGGAGATTTTATTGTTTTTTGTTTGTTTGTTTGCATTGAAGGCTCCGAAACTACTTGACCGATCTTGAAATTTTCAGCAATTGATAGCTACATTATCAGTGAGTAATATAGGCTATATTTTATCCCCGTACTCCCACGGGAACGGAAACTACGCGGGTGAAACCGCGTGACGATCGCTAATTAAAAATTACTTCTACAATATGTGTGTGTGTGTACTCTATATTCCGAAAATCGATATTTCATAGTGGCATTTAATACCAGACGCATATTTTAGCACATAATTTTTCTAAAAATAAACACAACTAGGATATATCGATTTTCGGAATATAGAGTAGGTACTCATTCTCGCAAATACATATATCTAAAATGTATAAGTATTATTAGGTATGTGAAGTGAATGAATACTTTTATAAATATTAGCTATTGATAGATATATAGATACAGATATAAGTTAGAAATAAATTTATTTTACGATTATAATTTAATAAGCCTAGTAGTGCCTCTCATGTTTTGCTGTGCCCTAACAGGGCTTATGTTAGCTTGCTAAGGTTATCATTATAATTACGATTATTTTGTATATTAATGTAACTAACATAAACGCAATAAATAAATAAATAAATATATCTCATGTTATCGTCTCTTTGTATTCGACAGGCTTCAGAGAGCGACAAGAATGCGTTAGATATACAGAAAGCGCTGTGGGATGCATTCAACGCTAACAGAATTACAAATGGATATGATATTGGTGAGTAGAACTAACATATCTCTCTTGTACATACATTCTTGCTTATCTATACAGCTAAATAAAATTGAAGTATCTCTTTGTAATTCCAAAATAACAGCTTTTCACTAAATGCATAGAAAAGTATACACGCTACCGACATTAAAAAACCAAGTTTTAAAATTTTCCTGTCTGTTTGTTCCGGCTAATCTCCGAAACGGCTGGACCGATTTTAACGGCACTTTCAATGGCTGTTAGCTATTGCTACAAGGAGTAACTTAGGCTACTATAGATTTAAAAAAATAAGGGTTCCGTGGCCTCCCATAAAATTAAGTCTACGCGGGTGAAACTGCGGGGCACAGCTAGTTAAAAATTAGCTACTTGATGACAATTGCAAAGTTTGAGTACAAATGCACGAGAACCTAAATCGCGCAATAAGAGTTTTCGAGCGCATGTTAGCATACAAGTTTCCAACTAGAACAGTTGGAGCCGGTGTTCCCCAGACATGACAACCACCTGGAAGATCTTCCTTGCTGGGGATGACCATGATCACACGCTTTCCCCACATAAGTCTGGACCAAATTCGATGTAAACCTATCTCCGTCCCTGTTGAAAGCCATATCATAAAAAGAGAGGGACCTACTTTAAACCAAGGATCTTGGGCTATGTTTTATAATACTCTATGTTATTCAACCAGGTACAATGTGAATTTAAGAGGCAATCACTCGAATCAACTATTGATGCGTAGCCATCATACTTGTGAACAAGTGCCGCTAATAATCTCGAATAATATTTATTTTATGGCTGATGATGTAGCTATCCATTGCTGAAAGAATTTTCAAGATCGTTCAAGTAGTTTCGGAGTCTATTCAATGCAACCAAACAAACGTTTCATTAATTATGTATGAACAGGTGGTCAGGAGCACACAGCCAATGGCGTGTTGCCAGAAGTGGACGACGAAGCTCCCGTGCTTGACCTCTGTGCAGACAAGGATGCCTGCGTCTTAGAACTGGACGAAGCTGAGGATGTTAGATATAAACCATTATTATACACAGTCGCTTTAACTGTCTCGTTAGTTCAGTGGTTAGTAAATATGCTCACGCCATCCCAGAAGGGTCCTCGAAGGGGTAAGCAGGAGGTGTTGTAACCCACATTTCGCTGAACATGATTAAGTGCCATCGTGACAGATGATGAGTCTATCACCATCTCAGGCAATACATACATCTTTGAATGACTTCTCAAACATATGCAGGTTTCCTCAATGTGTTTTTATTCACCGTAAAGCGCGTGAGGCAAAATTACTGCACTTAAGTTTTTAGAAAAACTCATTGGAGTTGGAACTTTCGTCGCTTGTGTAGCAGGGGACTGCTGAAACCCCACGGCCATCACGCCTCTTAGGTCGGCTAGAGTATCATCATCTCCCTGGCCTTAATCCTATGTATTTGGGGTCGGCACTTGATTCAACCCGATGTGGCTGATCACCTGATTTTTATACGAAGCGACTGCCATCTGACCTTCGTAACCCCTTTTTCGAGGAAAATCGGCAATCTGGGTGAAACCAGTTGTCAGACTTTCTTAGGCCTCTGACTGACCTGTAACGATTGCCAAAGATGTTAAATAGTCAACCGGGACCGACAGCTTAACGTGCTCTCCGAGGCACAGAGGGAACTCGGGCGATCACCCATCCAACTACTGGCTAGGCGTATGGTTGCTTAACTTCGCTTAGCGAATGATATGCGCAATAGCAACTGTGCCACGAGCTCCTCAGTAGAGTATAAATATTTTATACTCTACTGAGGAGCTGATATTTTATTGTTTGTAAGCTTTTATGTATATGCCAATATTGATAGGATGATGTTTTAGGTGGAAACAGCCCGTTGGCTGGCGACCCGATGTGTTCATATGCAAGTGTTCACGACCGCTCTGCAGCCAGCCATCGGAGTACCACCACACGCCTTCACACAGGTCTCTATATTACATCAATCTATATTATAATCCACAATTTTATAATGACGATAGAAAAGAAGAAAGACGAAGGAATACGTATTAAAGAATTGAAACTTTTCTATGAAGTATTTTCTTTCTACTTCAAACTACATGTATAAGTTTAAGGTTTTAAAATTTCGATTTTAATTATTGTAACTGGTATGTCCGTTATAATTGACTATGAATAAAAATCTATACGGATTAATAAAAAATCAGAAGGACACAATAATACATTATACAGGATTATAAATGCTACCACCGTATTCGAATTGCTTTTGCTGAGATGAACCCGGCAAGAAACTCAACAATTACTGTTTCAATAGATATTTTATTTACCTTTGAATTTTAGGATATCTAATATTACAAGGTATGTTGTGTTGGTGTGTAGGTGTGGCGTGGTCGATTGGGAACGGCGGGTGGAGCCGCGGCGAGACATGTGTCTCGTGCGTTGGACGGCGTGGCGTACAAACTTCGAAGGCTCGCGCCCGCCGCGCTGCTGGCACCGCGATTCCACATACAATTACCTGATGTATGACACTCTCTCACTCTCATATATAGGTGTCGGGGAAAATAGGGCAGCTGTTAAAGTATGTGATAGGGTATAATTTTAGGAAGCAAATAAAATGTTTATGACATAAATATCTTCTTCCGTTTTCGAGTAATTGACGTTCAAAGTTGACCATATCAAGACCTTATTTTCGCATAAAAATCTGCTGTAAGTAGGAGTTATTGACGTGAAATCTAACTACGTTTTTATTTTTGTCCCCACTAATATGTAGTTCCTGAAATAATCCCATGAAACCATTTTTCGAAAGAATCTTCTTCTTAATTTAACAAGTTTAATTACCGCGTACGTAATGTAGGTAAACGCGGCCGCGCGTTCATTCAATCGCTTAAGGCCACGAGCTCTTCGGCCATAGCCTATAACTACGTTATCGTTGGAGCTAGATATTTTACGACTCCAACATAGCGATATATTCATAAAACCCTACAACTTCTAGAAGACAACTGCCCCTGTACGCAGGAACAAGGGAAATAAAAATTTGACGCATGAGGTAGGATCACGAGTAGCTCAGTTGGAAGAACAATTGCACGGATTGCAGAGGTCGTGGGTTCAAATTCCGCCTCGTGTTCGTATTTTTCTGTACCAATTTTAAGAAATTAGAACCAAACATGTATGTCATGAATAAATAATCTAATACAAGTCATTCCGTTGACGTAAACGCAGATTTGTATGGGCTCACAATAGTGCCAGCCGTTGGCCGACTAATGGCGCTACGCTACATTTATTTTAAAAAAGCTATAGTGTTCCGCGGGTCACCCTTGAAATTGTCTCTACGCGGGGCACAACTAGTGTTTTCAATAAAATCCCAACTGCTTACAGGATGAGATCCAACTGGTGGTATCGGGAGCAGCGATCCAGCTGCAAGATCCGTCCAAAGTGGACGTGAATGGCGGGGAAAGCGGTCACCGCAGCCATGGGAACGGCCACGGAGACGCTGATGACGATATCTTCACATTAGATGAAGAGCAACTAGTCAAAAGTCCGAGCGAACCGGTCGAGGAGAAGTGTGAACAGGTTGGTAGATTTTAGTAGGTTTTTTATAACTATGTGTTGGTATTTGCAGTAGCGTTTCTTCACTCGCTACATAGATGGCGCTACTCGCTAACAAATGCGAAATTGGAGTACAGATACACGAGAACCTAAATCACGCAATAAGAGTATTCAATCGCACTGCAGTATATAATAATTATATACTGCAAATGCTTATCCTCAACAAAGGGAAGATCCAGCCAGGCGGGTGCCATGTCACCGCGGCTTAAACTGTTTTACTTGGAAACTTGTATATAGTTATCACAGAAAATTCATGAATTATCTGTGATTATATACATCGGGTAGAACCTCTGTGCAATTTTATTTTTTCTGTGTTCTTTGCATTCAGTTATATCCCAACCTATATCGGGTACTCGAAAATATTCGAAAACTAGGCCAACGAATCATAATGACATGATTTTCATCATGATCAACCTACCTTGGTCCACTCATCAGGACATAGGCCTCCCCTAACGAGTGCCATAGCGCCCTGCCTTTAGCTTGCCCTAATAATTTTAAATAATTTTTGATGTTTTTTTTTGTAATTATCATTGTTTACTATGTAATGAAATGTACATGATGCCAGCTGAGTTTCTTGCCCGTTCTTCTCAGAAGGCAGTTTCCGAACCGGTGGTAAATTCCTCAACATTCATAAGTGCCTTACCAGGGCCTAAACTGAATAAATCATTTTCTATATAAAAGATATTATAACAAAATAAATTGTCCCTAGGTACCAACAACAGTGTCGCTAACGTCACTAAGTTACGTTAGCGGCGCGCGGCGAGTGCGTAGAGTGTGTGCACTGAGACTACTGTTCGTACGAGAAACTACCGCCGTCAGGGAACTGGGGGGACTTAGCGGATTCTTGCACACATTTACTTGCGAGGTATGTACATATTACTCACTTAACTTTGTCACTTAAGTTTATCCATAGCTATTAAAGAGCGGTGAGAAGAGGTTTTCTTAAAATTACGCCGAACATCTAAATTTCACACACGTGTTCCTGATGCTGGCGATAGCATCTACTAAGGAAGGGGTTTACAAAATTCAACCACCTAAAGAAATAGGGGATCAAAAAGGGAAAAAAGCAAACCCCAAAGCCACTACGACTCTAGTCAATTGACATATAATTTATTACCAATTAAGAACTTTCTATCCTTCTCCTTGCTGCTATTAATGAAATTTGAGGACGACCTTAGCTTGAGCGTGTTTTTGTTTGGATTTGTGTCTATTATATTTGCTTTGTCGACCACTGCTACATGCTATTTTCTACTATGAACAAACCAGTGGTCTGGCCTTCGAGTAGGTACTTAGGATCAAATAAAATGACTGAATACCAAAGAGATAAAAGCACCACTCAGAGCCAGCTTCCTGGTTCTTCCCAAGTAACGCCCTAAGCCGAGGTCCGCACCGGGGCGCCCTTTGCTGTGTTGCTTGGTTTTTAAGTAGGTATAATCTCGGCTGGAGGCCCTTCTGTCTCGCCCTTTTGACCAGTTAAGCAGAGGCGGTAACTCCCCCCTACCAACTGCGAGAATGCACAAAACTCGTTTCATTTATAAATCCCGTTGAGACTCTCAATAGCGTGATTTAAATATTAATGTCAATAGAGTCAACACCATCTCTCGACAGAACATACAACTAAAATATCACGCATTATTATGTTTGCCTTATACATTCATCGTTCAGCAAAGGACAAAATCACGCTAAGACCAATTTGTGTATGTAGGTTTTAGCTATCGCCCGCGCATCAACAGCGGCTTTGGGAGGCAACGCGCTCTCGTCTTTCTACATCACACAACTAATGCTGCAAGACAACGCGCACAAGAATCAGGTGATTTTATATCTTATAGGACTCCGCACTTCAAATGGAAAACGAACCCTAATACTATATACTATAAGGGTTCTTTTACCTTTTTAGAACTCAGTTCCTAGTGATTTTAACTTATTTACGCGATCCTCAGAATAAGATTGTTGACAGACAGTTTAGGCCTTGGTAAGGCACTTATGAATGTCGAAGAATTGACCACCGGTTCGGAATCTAGCCTATAAGGCACTGGGAACTGAGCTCTAAGTCAACAGATATAATGGGTAAAGTTTGCATACATATACTCACGCCTGTATTCCCCGAAGGGGTAGGCAGAGGTGTTGAATACCCATATTTCACCGAAGGTGATAAAATTATAGGCAGTGAAGAAATTTTACGTGCGGTGGCGTCACACCACGTGCTTTACGGTGAAGGAAAACATCGTGAGGAAACCTGCATATGTCTGAGAAGTACTTCTAAGAAGTATGTATAGTGCCTGAGTTGGTGTCTCTGTCAAGTTGGCACTTAATTTGCAAATTATTGCTCTAGTCAAATCTTGAAATAAACATTTCTGGACTTTTGTGTTTTAAAAGGCTGATTACCATCGGGCTGTAATATACATATTTTAATAATATTTAATAATAATTATAATTATTTTATTTCAGGGCCAATGTCTGCTTTCAGTCGGCGGAGATGTAATCCACATAACCTACTAAACATGACATATCTATATAATTTATAATGTAAGTAGTCAAGTGATTGAGACTAATGATATATCAAGCTATATATTTACAGTATGAAGCGGCGCATTGTAATGTAAGCCCATAAAATAACAATGAAAACTAGCTGTGCGCTGCGATTTCACCCGCGTAGAGCTAATTTCAAGGGTGTCCCAGAGAAGCTGTTTTTTTTAAATAAAAGAAATAGCCTGAGTTAGTTTTTGTAACATTAGCTACCTGTCAGTGAAAGTCTCGTTAAAATTGGTCCAGCCGTTTCGGAGATTACCCGGAACAAACAGACAGACAGACAGATAAAAAAATTATAAATTGATTTTTTTAGTGTCAGTAGCGTGTATACTTTCATATGAATTTAGTGAAAAGCTGTTGTTTTGAAATTACAAACAGACACCTTAATTTTATTTATCTGAGTATATTATTTATTGTATTTTCTAGTTTAGACACTGGTAAGGCATTTCAGAACGATGATAAAATTACCACCAGTTAGGTGATTAGCCCTCAGAGAAGAACTGATAAGAAACTCAGCTATTAAAATCGCAGCTATAATTCTTCAAATGTCCATAAAAAATAATAATTCTTTAGGTATACTACTGTACCTTTAAAAAAACAGACGATGCGTGTAATTATATTCTGCAAACTTATAGCTTGGTTATAGTCGTGTAAGAGAAAGCTTAAAGTTATTTGACTGAAAAAATTTAAAAATTATTGCCGTCCTTGTTTTTCCATATGTATAAAACTTTATAACACTTTCAATAATGTTAAAATTTCTACAATCAAGTCTCATTTCTCGCGAGTCAATATAACTCGTATTAATTAAATAACTTTAAGCTTTAATAGCCTCAACATTAGGTCTAAATTAACAAAACATGGTTATTAAGTGAGACTGTATATGTATTTATAAGTGTGTTCCTCTTTGTAATATCATTACCCCTTATTATAAAAATATACCCTAAAATCCTGACGGCCTACCATCATCGGCTTAAGCTTTGACATTTCATTTTTGTACCGTAAAGTTACATGTCAAAGCTAAGATCTTAATATGCGCTGCTTATACGATCCTAGTTGGCCCCATTGTTTTAAAAGTAGTTTGATCTTGTCTTTCTAGGATCATCATCTCCCTGGCCTTATCCTATACATGTTGGGGTCGGCACTTGATTCAACCTGATGTGGCTGATCACCTGATTTTTATACGAATCGACTGCCATGTGACCTTCATAACTTTTTATGAAAATTTGGGTTCAGTTGTCAGACTCTTTTAGGTCTCTGTCTAACCTGTAACGATTGCCAAAGATGTTAAATTGGCAACCGGGACTGACGGCTTGACGTGCTCTCCGAGGCACGGAGGGAACTCGGGCGGTCACCCATCCAACTACTGGCTAGGCGTATGGTTGCTTAACTTCGCTGATATGCTTAATAGAAACTGTCACAGGCTCAACGACTTTCATCTCTTTTTGAGATATGGATTTCAAAAGGGACGGATATATCTTTAGTCCGAGTTCGGTCTAGTCTTGGAACTATGTTTTATAATAAGGGGATTATTTCTTAAATTTACGATTTAATTGACACTATGATATCTGTATCTTTCTTAGTGCACATACATTTAAATATAACACCAAACTCAAATAAAACCCACGTTGTCTATGCCTCGAACCTGTGACCCTGTTTTCACAATCCAAGTCTTCCACTCAGCTTATACCTCCACGTTAGTACTCTATACTTTCTAAACGCAATGTATGTATATCAAAGTACTCACTCATTCACTCAACTCACTTACTCTCTCAACTTACTCACCCATTCACTCACTCAACTAACTCATTCACTCGCTCAACTCATTCACTCGCTCAACTCACTTACTCAGCTCATCATTCACTCAACTCACATATTCACTCAACTCACTCACTAAAGCACAACAACTTTGATTGTAGAAACTTGAAATTTAGATGGTGTATTGTATGATGTATTGCCTATAGAAGGTTCTCTGATGCAATCCCTAGGGGGTTAAAATGAGTTGTCCTGAAGTTTGTATCTACAAATATACCTGCATGGTTCAATTCAGTTCCAATTTGTGCAATTATAATGCTAAGAAAATAACTAAAAAAAACCATTCATTCATTCAGATGAATATTATATGCCATGCGGACAAATCTGCGGGGCAAAGCTAGTAACACAAAATAGGTAGCTAATGCTTCATATTAAGCATTCATAACTTGTTTAAGTTATTGGAAACTTAAGTTTCAAGTAAACTGTAATGTTGTGTTTATCGTGCCTTTTTGAATTGCAAAGGTTAGTAAAATAATTATGTTAGTAACTAGCGATACGCTATCTACAGTATGCTAGGATGAACGAAGGACGATTTGAAGCAGTCGATAGATCATAATTACTAGTAATTAATAAAAATACACCGAAAATGTATCATCAATAAAGGGCCAAGAAAAACCCGCTTCTCCATGGTGTCTCCAAGGCAATCGGTGCGAATACAAAGGGAACGGGCGGGGCTAGATCGGCAGGACACCACGTGTTCCGTGCTCTGTACAATGTAGGACGTATTTCATTGGACTATTCCATCAATAATAAGAGTTTTTTTTTCATGTTTAAGAATACAATCAGGTGGCCTACTCGCTTTCTCCGAAAAACGAAGCTTCGGCCGGGAGTTCACAAAGCTCCTACCGCGGTTCTTATTCGTTCTAAAATTACTTCCGAACGTGGTCTACTAGAATATTCTTTGCCATTTAAAAACTCGAAACTTACTTCGTCGTTTTCGGAGAAAGAGTAGACTCCCAGATAATGATTACTCTCCTAAAAAATGCCCGTCGTTCATCCTAACATACTGTATATACACACTTTTCGTCTGAAAAACGGCGACAGACTCACCATATGCCTCGTTGATACCCAATAAACTAAGGTGTATTTTCCACTGGGTGTAGTGCCATCTTCGCCACTTGCGAGAATGCGTAAATATTGCGTAAAGTAATTTTAAGTGACAATTGAATGCTATCGAAAAAATATTTAAGTTTTTATTTTGCAATCTTGCCAAGAGAACGTCTCTTGTACTCTGACTTTTAATCGTACTTACAAACTTGACAATTCAGACAAAATCTATGTTACCATACTAGTGCTAATAGTGTTGGGGTAGTGAACGATTTTGTTTAAAGAACGAATGTTAAGAATGATTTATTTAATTTCCTTTCCTATTATTCCTAGTGGAAATAAATAAAAACTAAAAATAATGTCATCAAACATTAATGAACTAAGACGTGTAAATTAATTTAAAATAAAATGTTTGCATCTTAGTAAGTGCATTATTTTAGTTCCTTCAATATCATTCATTCTTACACCACCTCGGTATCTTTTTTATCTGGTTCAGTCATTCATTCATTCGGTAATTTTATGAGTCTGTCTCTGTCTGTCTGTATGGCGCCAAACTTATAAAATTGCAGACTCAAAAACCCATAACGCGCGACGGGACCTGCCGCGTTATTCACTAAGGATTCTCAGCGTTGCACTCGTCGTCGAGTGTCAGTTTTAAAGATACGAAATTGAACCTTATCCTCTATGTATTATGTATCAATTTCCAATGATTGAAACCAACACTCATCGTCGAGTTCGACGCTGAGAAACCTTAGTGAATAACACAGCAGCAGCCCTCTAACTGTCAAGTAACTACGATTAAAAGTCTGAGTATAAGTGTTGCTATTATCGTGTATGTCGTCTATAGATCACATTTAAGTACTCGTATGTTTGTACTTAACACGTGGTAAGTGTAAAGGGTGCTACGTCATTTTACTTTATACACATTTATGTAGTAGCATTTACTTGCGATTTTTTCCGCGTGGTGTCAGACTTACAGAATATACCGAATAACAACATACTTAAGTTGGTATTCAAAGATACAATGAGGCTTGTTGCTAATAGTACTTGTCAAAACTAAATGTACATTTGACAATGTCAATAGCCAAGCGAAAAGCGTTCCACTAAATTATGCTGTCAATTGACAAATTTTACTGTCAGTGTCATAATTTAACCAGAAATCACGCCACTTTCTAATGTTACAGTAGGCCTAGACAAAGTAACATTCTCTTGCGCTTGCGCTAATAGAAACGATAAAAATGTATGGAAATGACATGAGTCAGTCACGTGACATATGTCATTCCCGTACGTTTTGTATCGTTTCTACTAGCGAAGTGTGAGGATAATGTTACTTTGTCTACAGCCTGACAATCTAATGAATGACATAGTTTAATTATCTGTACTCTGTTATTTTATCTGTTGACCCTGTTACTTGCTCTTTCTGTCATTTATGAACTGTTTATTGTTGAAACGAGAGAGAATAGCTTAAGTATAATGTAGTTGTTTGGATGTTTTTAACGTATTTTTCTTCTATGTATACAAATGTGTGTAGTCCATAATAAAGACCTTTAAACTGTGTTTGACTATTTTTAACGGAATTTAAAAAAGGAGGAGAGTTTTTTTTTACTTTTGACTGTATGAACCGATTTCTATGATTCTTTTTTTATTTGATAGGCGATGCTTCCCAAGTCGTCCAATTTTAATTTTGGTTCAGTTCTGATTATGGCTTCCATGAGAAAAAGAGGGAACCTTCGAAAATCTTACTGGCGGCTAGTTTGTTAATTATTTCATTAAGTACCTACTAGCTGTGCCCCGCAGTTTAACCCGCGTAGATTTAGTTTCTCTCTTATTGTCGCGGAACCCTAAAATGTAGCCTAAGTTACTCCTTGAAACATCAGCTACCTACCAGTAAAAGTCCCGTTAAAATCCGTCCAGCCGTTTCAGAGATTACCCGGAACAAACAGACAGACAGACAGAGAAAAAATTTAAAACTTGGTTTTTTAGTGTCAGTATTGTATATACGTTCATATGCATTAAGTGAAAAGCTGTTATTTTGGAATTGCAAACAGACACTTCAATTTTATTTATCTGTATAGATTTAAAGCACTACATTTTTATGAAGGTGTGGAGTCGATCTGATGATGGAGCCGAAAGACTGTCGAAGGAACTCGTTTTACGGTGACTTTTTTCAATTATTATATAATTTTTTTCAATTAAATTTCTGTGCGCAATGTGCCTTTCTATTCCATTTTTCTCTATCAGCCGTCATATCTGCAAGCCCATAGACTAAGTAACATTCTCTCGCGCTTGCGCTACTAGAAGCGATAACAAATGTATGGAAGTGACATAAATCAGTCACGTGACATATGTCATTCCCATACATTTTGTATCGCTTGTTTAAGTGAAGCGTGAGGATAATGTTACTTTGTTAGGCCAGTGTTCATTACTATTCTATAGCTATTTCATCTCTCCCATATATCGTTTCTTAGGTCTTGCTCTGCCCTCGTTATCATCTACATTCACAAACCAAACTTTTTCTACAGTTATGTCCTCATGTCTACACTTAAAATATCCATTCCATAACAAATGCTCATTGTTGAATTTCTACACTATTGATACCTCCAGAATTTATCTATTACAGATAAATAAAATTGGAGTGTCTGTTTGTAATTCCAAAATAATAGCTTTTCACTAAATGCATATGGAAGTATATAGAATACACGCTACTGACACTAAAAAACCAAGTTTTAAATTTTTTCTCTGTCTGTCTGTCTGTTTGTTCCGGGTAATCTCTGAAACGACTGGATGAAATTTAACGGGACTTTCACTGGTAGGTAGCTGATGTTTCAAGGAGTAACTTAGGCTACTTTTATTTATTAAAAATATTATAGTTCCGCGACAATAAGGCACAGCTAGTAGGAATCTAAAATGGCGGTGTATATTTCATTTCACTCATAGTGTCTGCGGTGTGAGCGAGAGAGACTTATCATAGACTCCATTTGTAAAGTCATATGGAAAGACGAAATAATGAACGCCGATTGTGTCGTAAATATGTATTTATTAATTTATTTCAAACATTATTAATTAATAGTCTTACATATAAAATGAAATGCCACAAAAATGTTGACAACAAGATCTTTAATTACATCTTAACAACTATTAATACTTGTGATAAGTACATTGCGATTATTCTAATTTATTTATTTAAATTGGGAGAGAGAGGTTGTTTGCAGCGTTCGGATACCTTCACAATAACAAACACTAACGAATAAAGGAACTTTTTTTTATTACCATAATATTTTGGACGATGTAACTTAAGTTTTAGCGGGGGCGTCGTCGGTAAGTTAAATGCCAAATTTACATTACGAAACTAGTGGGTAGTTCAAGATAGTTTTACCAATTCCACATTTGAATTCATTGTAACGGTTAACTAATAGTTTCGTGAGGTAAATTCAGCTTTATGTAAGAGTAGCGTGTGCGCTGCAGGGAAGTGTACGAATGACACGTCAGCGGCGGCGCCCGAAGCGCAGGAACGAGTGGACCACGTCTTGGCGCTTCATGCCTGTGTCCAGCAGTTGAGGGTAGTCGCGGACGAGAGCTGCGGAAGACGGATTATTTAAAAAAAGTATCTGGTTATTGCCGGTTCCTATCAAAATGATAGCTTCCAAATCAATAATTATTTTGTCGACATACAGGGATTTTTAGTTTTCTAGAAGAATGTTGAAATATTGTTGGTAGATATTTTTTGAAATGCGGTGCACATACTGGCCGTAAATAAAAAAAGTATTTGTGAGTTTAGCTAGAAAATCGGACGGGAGCAGACCCAAAGGACTTGTATTATATATTATAACCATGATATATCTAAAAAAATTTAATAAATTGAGGGTGGTTTACATAAAACAACGAAATTCGGAGGGTAGTTCAAGATTTGTTTTTGATTGTTTGTTCTGTCACCTACATTTGGAAGCACGGCGATACAGTCGGCTTTCACCTCTCAGAGGGAACACACGTTTTCTAATCTAACTTATTGCAACCTAGTGGTTTTGTGTGATATTGAACCTGATAAACCCTTCAGAATAACGCGTCTCATGGAGCCAAAAATTGAAGCCCTATGCCATACCTTCCATTTCATATACCTATAGTGAATATCAATTCAACTCTGATACCAATTGATATTCGATTGCATGTCGTATTAACTACATAACTTTGAACAAGGTGATAGCGTGTAATTAGGCTGTTACCTTGGTACTCGGGCACCTGTTCCCCGGCGGCCTCAGCGTAGAGCTCGAGGAAGGTGTTGAGGGCCTGACAGAAGCGCGCGGCCCTCGGGTCGTCCTCGGCGGCGCCCGAGCACAGCTGCGCCGGCGCACACAGCGCGCCGCCCGCGCACCATGCCGCCACGCCGCATAACAACACTAGCCTCGCTACTTCGATTCTGGGGACAAATAAATATATACAATAAATATAATTATTTATTTAATTTGCCAACTGTCCTATACCTTATATCATACGGCATACCGAAGAGTTTACATGCATTGTTCAATTCCATCGCACACTGCTTAATCGTAGAGTTCTTAGTATGATAGACAGAGAAAAAAAATTAAACTTGGTTTTTCAGTGTCAGTAGCGTGTATATATTCATATGCATTTAGTAAAAAGCTGTTATTTTGGAATTACAAACAGACACTGTAATTTTAATAATAAGATACTTACCTAATTGTATTACTTAAGTAAGGTAGGGTAAGAATACAGTAATTAAAGTTAAACTACAACTTTATCAGAGTTTGAACGTGCATCATCTAGATTCAAAGTAATTATAGCTTTTAACTAACTTACACGCAATTAAATATAGGTGTACAAAGGGGGAAATTCAATAAGAAAACCTATCTATATTTGAAAATGAAAATGAAAAATATTTATTCAGTTTAGGCCCTGGTAAGGCGCTTATGAAAGTCGAGAATTTACCGCCGGTTCGGAAACTAGCCTTCTGAGAAGAACCGGCAAGAAACTCAGCCAGGCATCATGTACATATCATCGAAACAATATAAATCATTATCAAATTTGATAACAGGTATAAATATTCACCATAGCGACAAATTGTATTAGCATGCAGGTCAGTATAAAACAAAATCAAAGAAAAAAAAAATTGAAAATGAAAAATTAAAATTAAAATTATTTATTCAGTTTAGGCCCTGGTAAGGCACTTATGAATGTCGAGGAATTTACCACCGGTTCGGAAACTAGCCTTCTGAGAAGAACCGGCAAGAAACTCAGCTGGCATAATGTACATTTCATTACACAGTAAAAAAAAAATAATTACAAAAGAAAACATCATAAATTATTCACAATAGTGAAAATGCCACACATATCTAGATTCAAGTGCCGTCAGGAGTTATAAGCGCCGACCTTGAATAGTGTATGGCGGCACCTTTAGCCGCAAAAACAAGAGAAGGAAAAATTCGACGCATGAGGTCGGATCACGAGTAGCTCAGTTGGAAGAGCAACTGCACGGTTCGGAGAGATCGTGGTTTCGAGTCCCGCCTCGTGTTCGTATTTTTCCCGACTATTTATAACAAAGTAATTGTATGTGTCCGTCTCCGTCTGTCTGATTGGCGCGCTATCACCCACTATTTTCGCTGAACGGTCAAAACTCCTGACGGCACCTCTACCTATTTATCTATTGAAATAGCATTAGGTAGGTATGCAATATGTATTGCTCTAAAATTATTACTCAAATAATAGTGTATTTACTGACATTCAGATATCTAATACCACAGTATCTTATGCTACTAAGTCTTCGGCTACTATCGAATTATTCACGTGATATAGATAGGTGTATTAAATGTTACCAGCTCACATTGGGTTGGGAAATCGTTGTAATCTATAGAGATAAATAATATTAAAGTGTGTCTTTGTAATATCAAGTTAACAGCTTCTCACTAAATGCATATGAAAGTAAGTACATACCTATAGGTACGGTACTCACATAAAAATAAATTTATTTTTCTCTGTCTGTTCCGGATAATCTCCGAAACAGCTGGACCGATTTTAATGGGAGTTTCACTGGCAGATAGCTAACGTTACAAGAAATAACTCAGCCTGAGTTAAATTTATAAAATATAAAACATACGATTTCTGCGAGCTACTTATTAAATTTAGTCGTATAATTTGATTAAAAACCTTGCGTTTGTAAATTTCCAAGCGTCTTAACTATTGTATACTCATTCTGTACGAAATTATCAAATGAACAACTAACAAAGTACCTACCTACATACATATGCTCAGGCCTGCCTCAAAGTGGTAGACAGATGACAGACCTACCTTTCGGCGCCACGTCCAATACATCATTAATAAAGAACTTGATGTTAGGTATAAATGTTGACAATAGTGTCAAATTGTATAAGCAGGTAAGTATGAAATATATAATACTTTTAAATAGAAAAGGAAGTATGGAAACAGATAGTTCAATAATGACGTCACACTATAACCATATAAGTTACACCTCGCATCAAAGAGGCGTATAACATCTAAATGCGATTTGCAGCCCTTGTTAGTAACGCGAGCACAAAGAAACGGCACAGACGAGGATTCACAATAATATTATTGCTACTGTTGTTTGTAAATGGATATTATAAATAGTGGCTTTGTTATATCCTTGATGTGCAGTTCTCGTATTTACCTATAGATATCAGGTTTAACATTATAGTACTCATGGGATGGCACTGAACAACGGCAAAAAACCCATCATCTCCCTGGTCTTTTCCCATGTATTTGGGGTCGGCACTTGATTCAACCCGATGTGACTGATCACCTGATTCTTATACGAAGCGACTGCTATCTGACCTTCGTAACCCCTTTTTGGAGGAAAATCGGCAATCTGGGTTAGACCAGTTGTCCGACTTTCTTAGGCCTCTGACCTGTAACGATTGCCAAAGATGTTAAATTGGCAACCGGCACCGACGGCTTAACGTGCTCTCCGAGGCACGGAGGGAACTCGGGCGGTAACCCATCCAACTACTGGCTAGGCGTATGGTTGCTTAACTTCGCTGATCGAATGATATGCGCAATAGCAACTGTGCCACGAGAAAATTAATTTTAAGAATGCTAGTTTAAAATTCATTGTGCAGACCGACTGGATATCCGCGGCCATCGTGGCTAAATGGCCAGTATATTTTTTCTAATACACTAAAAGTATACAATAGAAAAACGTCAGTGGAATTCAATTTTAAATGACAAAGGACCAGTCGCTGAGAATGAATTAAAAAAGCAATGTTACCCTCCTCAACAACATTCGACAAGAGGTTGCTTTAAATTAAATACCACATTCGATCTAAAATGTGATATTTTTCAGCTTTTATTGGCAAAAGTTACTTATTTTTATTAGGGACACCCTTTACGTTGATTGATTGCTATTAAGAGACCGATGTAATGTGGTTTTTGAGAATGACAGCAACTTTTTTTCATTTGTTCGTACGTAAACCCTTTAAAACATAAAACATGGTTAGACCTAAAACTAGGACAAATATGAGTAAAATTTGTTGCCATCTTTCTTTAAATCAGTATTTCAAAGAGCTCTCTTTATATTAGCTCGCTATTTCTAAGCCACGTTTTATGGCAAAAAAATACTTTTATATCAGGCAAATGGTAAAAAATACTCTGATCCGCTTACCGACTGCTATCAGATGTAACCCAATAATGTGCAGAACAAATTATATGACTTAATTCATAAATTGTATATATAGCGAAATCAAAGAAGGATATGTTTACGTACATATAAAAACAGACAAAATTGTATTTGTTCTCAAATTAAGACACAAACGCTCGCAAATTGAAACAACTAATGTTCGCAACCTACAAAAAAGCTCGTTAGTAAAATGCTACACTACTCTATTTCTTAAAAAAATCTTCTAGTTTTCCTCGATCTAAAATCCCCAACGAAGGTACATGATATTAAAGATTTATACCATTATCCTTAGCAGAACAGCCTTAATGTATAATTTACAACGCTTTCAGGTAAAGCAGGCCTGAAAGTTGGCTTTGAAGAATGTGCTTCAACTATTTCACATTGTTAACTATTTCTAACTTCTATGTGTAAAGGATGCTGCTATGATGGTGGAAAATACTTTCATTTTAATCCTAAGAATAGTGTAGATCGGGGACTATTCCAGTTTTATTTAAAACTAGCTGTGCTCGCGGTTTCACCCGCGTAGATTTAGTTTCATCCTTATTGTCGCGGAACCCTAATATTTTTTGATAAATAAAAGTAGCCTAAGTTACTCCTTGAAACATCAGCTACCTGCCAGTGAAAGTCCCGTTAAAATCCGTCCTGCCGTTTCAGAGATTACCCGGAACAAACAGACAGACATACAGATTAAGATTTTTTTTTAAATTTGGTTTTTTGTGACAGTAGCGTGTATACTTTCATATGCATTTAGTGAAAAACTGTAATTTTGGAGTTACAAACAGACACTTCAATTTTATTTATCTGTATATGTATATGTATATAGATGAATAGATATAGATATAGATGTATAGATTGTTTATATTTTACTCTTTTACTGTACCTACTCTTTTGTTTGCTCTCTCTCGTGTCACCTATAAAATACAGTCGTATCCAAATTTATATTTGCGTTTACTTTCCCAATCTAACACAAACGTGATTTTTGGTTGTTTTCAGAATGGTACCAAAAATTCGTGGACGAGTCCGACTCTTACTTGGCCTTTTTTTTTTATTGAAGTCGATTCACATTTTTCTCAGAGTTTTTTCCCTTATACGTTTCTTATTCCTCGTAAAAGGTCGAGCTTTGGAATTCAGCAAAGGCTTGCGTCACTGAGATTTGATCCGCAATACAAGTGGATATTTTATTGCTTTCCCTATTCGATCGGTGGATAGCCACATGCTAATAGTTACTTTAATGCTTAATTGTTAAGATCTATATTTATATGGCTTTATTCGTTCTTGAGTTTGGTTGAAATAAATGATTTCCATAAATAGTAAGAGTGAGAGATTTTGGTTTTAAACGAAATCGTAAATAAAGTGTAGCAGCTGAAACAGACCAATATTTAATCGCTAACATCGGAAAGCCGCGTTGGTCGAGTGGTCCTGTCTTTAGATTCCAAGTTAACTATCTATAGAGATACTTTGAATAGTCAAAATTCCAATCAAATTGGTTCTGAAACGGGAAAAGGTAACACACATTTATAACATACTCAGTATATAGAAGTATATCTAAAATCGTGACATACAAAATATACTATGTCTCTGACATAACACTTACTAAGGTACTATTTGGCTGCGATCTTCTATAACTTGGAGGTCCAGTCCACAGTCAGGCAGATTTGGAACAGTAGATCCCGATATCCCTAACCCTCTTACAAACGCAAGTAGTAGTTTCAATATAGTCGCAAGTGTAATACAAAGCACAAAACACAACGTCTTTCAGTGTTCTCAGGTACTCGTACAAAAAAGGAATAGATTAGTTTCCTAATATCCTTTAAAGAGGTTTTTTGTAACATGATCTGTTTGCGATCGTCAAAGACGCTACTTAGAACCTTCTGCTTACACGGAGAGACGGTCTCCCCTCCTTAGATACTTTTAAACTTGTTTGAGCATTGAGCTTAGCTCACGTTAAACCCTAAATGTAACAAAATAGCAATAAAGCAGCCTTTAATACGCGATAAATATGCCTTTATTGGATAATACTCGGCTTTAGCCGCAGTGTAAACAAGCTAAATCCTATAATCCTCTTGTACTAGGGAGCCAACTGAAACTTTTGTCATTGGTCCCTCTTCATGCAATGTAGGCTTTCAGCTAATGACCGTTATTGACATATTAATCTGCTGCGTTTTTGGACAACAGACGAATTTTAATATAAATTTCTTGGCAGTTTCTGAGATGAGAGATATGGCAAGTGTTCAAACCGGTGGTATTTTTTTCATTTCACCAATGATAAGGTATAAGTTAATATTCATTCTCAGAGTTGTAGCCTGAGCAGTCATTAAAATATACTACAATAAGTACATTTTAACACCAGGAAGACAAAACTATCCTAGAGCGAGTCAGACTAGTGCACGTACGAATTGTTTTCTCTCAGTTGCAAGTCATTATGGACCTGACTGTTCCATATTAATTTCAGTTCTATACCTCCACATAGATGGACAAAGTGATATTATCCAGCCTATTTGCTTTTGAGGTACAGAACCCTCAAAAGCCCCAAGGCACTCTAGACTTATATATTTTATTGTAACTCTACATACATACTCGGTTTCGCGTACTTTTTACGTTCTATTGATTATATCTACAATATCTCAAAAGCATGAACGAATCCCAAATTACTGCTAATTACATCATATTCTGAACTGGTTTAAGGGAATGCGTCGAAGTAATACCTGTTCCCAAACAGGAAACCTGCCAATTGTATTTACGTGGGAGGTCTCTGTCACTCCTAAAAAGAGTTCTCGAGTTATGATACTGTATAGACTTACTATTATTGCAACTAGCCATGCCCCGTGGAATTACCTCTGTAGATATCAATTGGTCAGAATAGTCATAATAGTATTATTGAGGAAATATTCCAATTTGAGCATTGAGTTTTTAGGAATTGTGATCCAGAGGCCTTACCATAAGCTCTTATTGCCACCATAGTTCCACTATGTGACAGTGACAGACTTATACACGTCATATACATCTGTCTCATAATAAGAGTTAAATTATCATGGCAATAAAAGGTCCTGGTCAATCCATTAGAATTCTTTACATACATGATCAAGAAAATGGGAGTCTATCACCGTATCAGCGCACTACATGCGTCTTTGAATTACTTCTCAGACATATGCAGGTTTCCTCACAATTTTTTCCTTCACCGTAAAGCACGTGGTGTGAAAACACTACACGTTAGTATTTTCGCAAAAACTCACTCAGCCCCGCTGGGTGTCGAACTTGCGTTGCTTGCGTAGCAGGTGACTGCTTAAGCCTCAAGGCCAGCGGAGACAGCAAGGCATATCACATTTATAGTTAACTAGCTGTGCCCCGCGGTTTCACCCGCGTAGATTTAGTTTCATCCTTATTGTCGCGGACCCCTAATATTTTTAATAAATAATAGCCTAAGTTACTCCTTGAAACATCAGCTACCTGCCAGTGAAAGTCCAGTTAAAATCGGTCCAGCCTTTTCAGAGATTACTCGGAACAAACAGACACACAGACAGACAGAGAAATTTTTTAAATCTTGGTTTTTATGTGTCAATAGCTATGCTTTCATATGCAATTAGTGAAAAGATGTTATTTTGTAATTACAAACAGACACTTCAATTTTATTTATCTGTATAGATTATTGTATCTGGCGACACATTGATGTGAGATAATATGCAATCACCAACGCTCAAACCGTTGACCGCATTATATAAATAGGAAGACTAACTCAAAATGTTATTCATGTCAACTTGTGACTTTCATACAAATCATACAACGGATGTATATACACCGGTTTGTAAATACGTCTGTTATGGAAATATAATATATTATACTAGCTGTGCCCCGCGGTTTCACCCGCGTTAAGTTAATTTCATGGGCGGAACCATACTGTTTTAAAAAAAAAAAGTAGTCTAAGTTACTCCTTGAAACATTAGCTATCTGCTAGTGAAAGTCCCGTTAAAATCGTTCCAAATGTTTCAGAGATCACCCAGAACAAACAGACCAACAGAAAAAAATTAAAATTTGTTTTTTTATGTCAGTATCGTACCGTATGTGTGTATATACTTTCATATGCATTTAGTAAAAAGCTGTTTTTGCTGATTTTGTAATTACAAACAGACATTTTTATTTATATGCATCAATATATAAAAGTCTTATAAAAAAAACTACTGCACCTTAACTATGGAACCGTAAACCTCGTGGGCAAAGCCACGATCTAATTTTTTACTTAACGCAGCTTTGCCCACGTAAGTTTGTTATAGGTTACTTACAATATAAAAGACATCTAATCCAATATGAGCGCCACGACACAGTTATATTTCACTACCAACACGGTCATTTTACACAAACACACAAACTTCAAATCGCCTTATATATAAGTTTATTGAATACAAAATAAAACTAGTGCGGTCAATGTTTATAAATAAAGTTATCGAATCGATATTTTAATGAAGAAAGTCGCGGTACTTATGCGCTGTACGCATTCAAAACTCACTGAAGGTAAACGTCAGATATGCATCAATTTATCTCACGATGGACCGAGATGGGTGCTAGTGTTGTGCTCTGTTTATCGATATTTATTTTGAGATCTTTTTCTAATTTTAGAATTTTATTTAATGTATTATGTATTTAATTGGTTTAATTGGTACCAATGAGTTTTTATAAAAACTTATGTACAGTGATTTACACCACGTGCTTTACGGGGAAGGAAAACATCGTAAGGAAACCTGCATATGTCTGAGAAGTAATTCAAAGACGTATGTATAGCGCCTGAGACGGCGATGGACTCACCCTCTGTTACGTTGGCACTTAATCATATCTCATGGGTGTTGTTGTTACAGCACTTCTGCTTAACCCTTCGGGGACCCTTCTGGGATGGTGTGAGCATAGTTATTTTTATATTTATGTCCCTTGTGCTGGTAAATTAAGTTTAACGTTTAAGCTGTTGATTTCTAAACATCGATTTTAATCTATCGACATTGCACATCACCAGTCAAAGGGACGTGTGTACGTGCAAATTCGCACGCAATCGATCTATTAAACATAAGACACAACCCTATTCTTAAACTAAGTATGTATGTTTAACAAAACCAAAATACCAACACCGAATTATAATTTAAACGATATTCGACCCTACAATCCTTTTATTAAGCATGCAAGTTCATTGGCTAGATCATTTTGATGTGAGGCGAGTGTTCGTCTTTCGAAACATTCACTTGAAGTAATGCAGACTAATTGTGGTTTTAATACAATCTTCGTAAGGTTCATATTCAATTGATTAAGTTTTTCAGTGCTTTAATTGATGCTATTAAAAGCACACTTGTTAAGGATCATTACTCACATTGTTTACTTTCATACTGTCACACAATTAGTAACCTTATTTGCTTTCTTTAAATATCAAAGTCGAAATTAATACTGAGTTTATAAGACTCGAAGAAGTGGCTTTCGAGAGTTTACAAATTTTACAAAAAAATACTGGTCGCTGGATTTTGGGAAGTTATGATACTGTCAAGAATAACAATTAGGTAGGAACTGTTTAAAAAAAAAATACTGTCCCATGTTTAGTGCTCGCCAACGCTACACCGCAAGTCAAAGTCCTGGGTTCAATTCAGTGCTACTGAGTTTTGCCATCTGTAATTTAGTGCCCGGCCAGCAATAGGCTCACCCTATTGCTATTACATGGAACATAAAAATAAGTGACAAAATGTGGTGGTACTATAATTACACCTCTGCCGTCTGCCTACCCCTTTAGAGAATGCGCGATAATATGCACGTATCTTTAAAAAAAATCTTGTAAAATTCCGACGGAACGAAAAATTAGAACAATATTAAAATTTAGTTCCTCAGGACATGTGGACAAAGTAACATTATCCTCGCGCTTCGCTATTAGTAACGATAAAAAAATTACGGGAATGACATATGTCACGTGACTGTTTTATGTAATTTTCATACATTTTGTATCGCGTCTATTTAGCGAATGTTATTTTGTCTAGACCTTTTTTTTTTTTTTTATCGTGGGGTATCCATTATGGATACACCAACCGCCGCGGGGGCAGCGGAAGGGTTATGTAGGACTCGCACCGACTAAACTCCACAGTGTTCCTCCAGGTCGCTAAGTGGGGGGGTGCACGTGATATGTTTTCACATGCTTCGCCGTGACCCTACTTTGTCTAGGCCTACTGCACCCCTAATTTCTAAACAAATCGACTTTGCCTACTATAAGCGTTGATATGTTATGAAATAATTGAATTACAAACTTCGATCACACGTAATGAAGACGTAGACTTAATTTAGTAGCAGGGAACTAACAAACCACGTCTCTCAAATTCCATTCTGGTAAATAAATTAATATCGCAAACATAACGAAGGGAAAACACAACTTCAGAGTCCTAACTATGAGCTCTTATTTCAATGATATTGCAGGTGTGTGACAG
This sequence comes from Watsonalla cultraria, assembly GCA_964035505.1. NCBI lineage: Eukaryota > Metazoa > Arthropoda > Insecta > Lepidoptera > Drepanidae > Watsonalla > Watsonalla cultraria. The sequence goes on from OZ037730.1 coordinate 8,590,106, forward strand.
GGACAGATGTATACACGTCAAATACATCTGTCTCTTAGTAAGAGTAAAACTATCATGCCAATAAGAGCTCATAGTAAGGCCCCTGTTACTATAGACTATTCCATGTACAGTGTCCCAATTATAGGTATTGACACATTCGAACGTCGTCCCTTGACCGCGTTTTCAGCTTTTTGTATGGATACGTAAAACTTCCTAGACTCGCCGCTTGGGGCGCTTTATAACGTATGGGAACGTTAAAAAAAGGCAGGTAATATCGACAAAGTAAAAACATTTTAAAACCTACTGGTCGAAGCGTGATGTTATAAATCCCAAAACCCCCCTCGATGAATCACTATCAAACACCAAAATATTTTTAAGTTCAAAACGAGATGAGATTAGCGCATTCAGCGTAGAATTTCTCAAGTGATTTATTTTGTTTTTATTTAAATCTATACAGATAAATAAAATTGAAGTGTCTGTTTGTAATTCACTAACTGCATATGAAAGAAAGTATACACGCTACTGACACTAAAAAACCAAGTTATAATTTTTTTCTCTGTCTGTCTGTCTGTTTGTTCCGGGTAATCTCTGAAACGGCTGGACCGATTAATTACTGAGTTTCTTGCCAGGTTCTTCTCAGTAAAAGCAACCTTCCGAACCTGGCGGTAGCATGTATAATCCTGTAAATTGTGTCAGTCTGACGATTTGAAAGTGCTTTGCATAAAGTCTAATCGAATAAAGATATTTTTGACTTACACTTTGACGTTGACAACCAAACAAACTATTCAGCTTAATTTATAATATATTTATAAAGATATAGTTAATATGTAGGCTACCTAATTTAAACTAGCTTATTAATTTAGATAAATACACATTGCGCCGACCCAAAATAACATGGGATACGGACAGGTGGAGGTTGATGATAATATCGTAACTAATTTATCTCGAATAACAATAACATTATAGCCTTCGTTAGTATAGTATGATGAGTTTCTTGCCGGTTCTTCTCAGAAGGTTAGTTTCCGAACCGGTGGTAAATTCCTCGACATTCATGTATGCCTTACCAGGGCCTAAACTGAATAAATCATTTTCAGTACTGAGCAGTAAGTAGATTCGAGAGAAAGAATTTGAAAATGTATGACGGTTTAGGTTTGAATAGGTTTTGTATGGCACCTTCCGAACGTCGTCGTTTTGAGCTTTTTTATTATAGAGACCTAAAACTTACTACATTTGCCGCTTGGGGCGCTTTTAACGTTCCCATACGAAATGTGGAAAATACGCAGGCCATATCGTCAACGTAAAAATATGTTAAAACCATACTGGGACACTTTCGCGAATTTAATATCATAGGCCTAGGTCAGTATACCCATAGCTTTAGGCCTCTAAGTACTGGCGATTGGTAAAGTCGTAATAAGTTATCCATTTACTCACTGGACCCCGACGAATAGCGACCTGCATAAATAATCAATTCTTTGATCTTGAATAAATTATCAAATAGCCAAGAACGCTTCCCTGCCGTTACGTTTCGAATATGAATGTCCTCGTTATTTTATGAAAAGTAAAAAGTTTTTTGTGACTTTTGATGATTCATCTCAAGCATTTAGATATAAGTAGAACTACTAGACTTTTCTTTATGTTAATTTTTATCGACATTCGTGCATTGGAACTGTGTCCATTTCTCAAGTGATTTATTTTGTTTTTTTTTAATTGTATAATATTTTTGAAAAGAGTAATTACTGAGTTTCTTGCCAGATTCTTCTCAGTAAAAGCAACCTTCCGAACCTGGCGGTAGCATGTATAATCCTGTAAATTGTGTCATTCTGACGATTTGAAAGTGCTTTGTATAAAGTCTAATCGAATAAAGATATTTTTGACTTTGACTTTGATTATATAGATTTTTTTACAATAACTTAAGTACAATAATTATATACTTAAAAAGTACGTATTTACAAAGAAATATATTTTTATACATTTGAACCATACGTTTTACACGGCGCAAAATCCCACCTTGTGTTTTTCCTAGTACCGATTAAAAGTACCTACTTATTTATCACAATACCTTCTTGAAGAAGTAAGTACATTTTAATAAAAATACAATTATAAATAAATTTATATTTATTTGTTTGTTATTGTTATATTTCTAAACTATCTGCGCCCCGCGGTTTCACCCGCGTAAATTTATATTTCATACCAACTTTCATTCCCTATTTTATCCTCTTGGGGGTAGAATTAATCAAAATTATTTCTTAGCGGATGCCTACGTCATAACATCTACCTGCATGCCAAATTTCAGGCCGATCCGTCCAGTGGTTTGGGCTGTGCGTTGATCACTATGTCAGTCAGTCAGTCACCTTTGAGTTGTATATATTTAGATATGTTATTATACCATACCATAGTGTACTATAGGTACCAGGCAACGGCTGCGCTTAATATGGGACCGGGTGGCGTTATTATATGGCGTTAAATAATATTTTTTCTATTTAAGTACCATAATAACTCTCTCTCATTGCTAAATGTTTAAAATCATATTAAATAAAATAAATAAAATTATTTTTTTAATTTCGATAAGGCGTTTAGAGAGTCCCAAACCGGCCAAAACTTTCGCCCATAATCTGTGCCAATTCGCATTCAAAGCTATCTATACATACACACAGATAAATAAAATTGAAGTGTCTGTTTGTAATTCCAAAATAACAGCTTTTCACTAAATGCAAATGAAAGTATACGCGCTACTGACACCGAAAAACCAAGTTTAAAAAATTTTCTCTGTCAGTTCCGTCTGTCTGTCTGTCTGTCTGTCTGTTTGTTCCGGGTAATCTCTGAAACGGCTGGACTGATTTTAACGGGACTTTCACTGGCAGGTAGCGGATGTTTCAAGAGGTAGGCTACTCATATTTATAAAAAATATTAGGGTTCCGCGAAATTAAGTATGAAACTAAATCTACGCGGGTGAAACCGCGGGGCACAGCTAGTTTTCAACTAAAATTAGAAGTCTAACGTAGATAAATGTTTGTAGATTAAATAAACAAACACACAGATTGGAAAACAGCTCACCTGTCTCCAGCGCGCCTGTATTACATCCGGTTGGAAGCAATTTAGGACGGACGGACAGACGGGGGTACGATTTGTAACAATTATAGAGACACTATCAAATACTATTAGATGGAACCAGGGCCGTACCGTGAGCTCTTATTGCCATGATAGTTTAACTCTTACCATGAGACATGTATATGACGTGTATACATCTGTCACTGTCACACAGCTGAACTGTCTATGCAATAAGAGCTCGTGGTTAGACCAGAGCCTGTAGAAGTAACATTATCCTCACGCTTCGCTTACGATACAACATTTACAGGAATGACATATGTCACGTGACTGATTTATGTCATTCCCAAACGTAGAAGTTTAACAAGCCTGTGATAAATTTGTCTCAATCATAAATAATGTGCTCTCGCCTGTATTCCCCGAAGGGGCACGTAGAGATGTGTGTCTAGAAGGTAACCCCATATTCCGCTAGTTATGTTACTTCTGAGTGCCTAGTGCGAGTTCACTGCCGTCGTCACAAGTCACCGCGTCAAAGTTAACGCAGCTTTGTATGGGATCGAAACAGCGCCTCTGTCGGCCTAAACATGACACTATTGTGAGCCCATACAAATCTGCGTTGACGCGGTGACTAGAGACGGCGATTTTAAGAAAATTCGCACTAGGCCCTCTGGTCTGTATCGAGCTGTCACTCGTGTCTGCTTACGTTTTAGTAAATAGAAACCTTATAGAGTAGTTATAAGATTTATTGTTCAACAAAACTCAAACGTTTAATTTTGAGGAAATAATAAACCTAATAGAATTGACGTAAGATTAATTTTTCAACGTATTTCGTCTCGACACGGATCCGTGACAAAGCAAACGAGAGGCTAAGTACTGTAAAAGGCGCCGATTGATATTAATCGGGTAAGTACTAATGTGGACTACGGGCTGTTACTGTGAAATTACACATAGAAATACCCAACCTTTTCCTGACTCGGGGATCGAACCTAGAACCTCGTTCCTAACCAACGAGGCAGTTTAAGTACGAGGCACAAAACTTTGAAATGTACCCAAATATTTGAAACAGCCTTCAAAAGGACGAAACATGTAAATTACCAAAACACGTGGTGGCTATAACTTGTCTTTGAGATGCAAATCATTAAATTAGAGGTGACCACGATTACTGTTTAACATATAGATAAGATTTTTATACCCTTTAAGTGGCAAAAAAGCTTGCCCCATGTGATGGGAAGTGGTTACCGTAGTCTATGGTCGCTTACAAATAAAATATAAATAAAATAATTTGCTTGGTTAGAGCAGTGTTGTTCGTCCACCCAATAGCCAGGGTCTAAGAATTTGGCTATGGTATCCCCTGCCTGTCGTAAGAGGCGACTAAAAGGGGGCCGGAGGGCCTGCTGGCGGTGGTCGGGGTGGGAGCTTTGACCACCGAGCCGCGGGCCCGGGGAGGTGGCAGCGCGATGTGGCTCGCGCTGCCTTGCACAGCGAGGCCTCCAGTGGCGGCGACACAGCTGCCCCGGTGATGTGCCCCGGCAAAGTGTGGGGGGACACCGATGCGATCTATCAGAGTACCCGGAGTCCCCCCTGAGCACTGAGGATGGCCACCGGGGGGGTTTTAGTGCGGTAAAAATCCCACATACCCCGATCTGCCTCTCCCAGGGCGGTCGGGGACCTTTTGAAGGTTTACCCCTCGTCAATAAAAAAAAAAAAGTGTTGTTCTTAGACAAAATGTTTAATATTTTATTAATGTTTACATACTCAAAAAGGTGCAATATGATATGTACCTATTATTTTAAAAAACATATATTTCATGTAAATAAATTATTCTTATTCTTATTATTGCAATACCAGTCGCGTTACTGTCTAAGGTTTCTCAGCGTCGCACATCCTTTCCAACTCATAGAAAATTGTTACATAAAAGATAAACGATAAAATTTAATTTCGTAGTTCAAAAGCCGTGGTGGCCTTAGGGTTTGAGCAGTCACTTGCTACGCATGCGACGCAAGTTCGAATCCCAGCGGGGTTGTACAAATGACTTCCTGAAAAAAAGTTTATGTGCAGTGATTTCACACCACGAGCTTTACGGTGAAGAAAAAACATCGTGACGAAACCTGTATGTCTTAGAAGGAATTCAATGACGTACGTATAGTGCCTGAGACGGCGATAGACTCACCATCTGTCACGTTGGCACTTACACAAATTCGGTGAAAAGTGTTGTTGTTACAACACCTCTGTCTACCCCTTCGGGGAATACAGGCGTGAGCACATGTATGTACGTACATGTATCTTCTGTAAGGTGGAGGTAAAGCCCCCGATCGGGCAACTACGTATTTCGAATGGGAAATGACCTACTTCTCTTTTACTCTCTACTGATTTTGTTTCATGCTTAATTTCGCGGCACCCTAATTTTTTTTATAAATAAATTATGCTTGCAAAGTCTCAGCCCGATCGGTTTAAAATTGATAAAGTTTCATACAAACTTTCATCCCCTATTTTATCCCCTTGGGGGTAGAATTAATCAAGATCCTCGGATGCCTACATCATAACATCTACCTGCATGCCAAATTTCAGCCCGATCCGTCCAGTGGTTTGGGCTGTGCGTTGAAAGATCACTATGTCAGTCAGTCAGTCACCTTTGAGTTATATATATTTAGATTTATTTGGTAAAATGAAAAGTTTCAACGTTGACGTATTTCGTTGCGTATTAGTGTGGTACGGCAAACAATCATTCTTGCGCAAGTCTCAAATTTCTCCACATTGACAAATTACTAGCGTACCGAGTCAAAGCAATCACACATAATTATGTTATAGTTAGTGGATTTACAAACAGATTTGAATGGCGCTTAATTAAAGTAATTTATATAATGTTTCGCATATTATAGTACTAGCTTTACTCGTGACTTCGTTCGCCTATAAAGCTATTTTAAGTACTTACTAACTTAATTTTACAAGGAACAGTACATAAAACTAATTAGTATTATTTCACATACTAACTAAACCCGCATTTCACCTCGTTGGGGGTTGAATTTGGGAAAATCCTTTCTAGTGGACACCTCATCATCTTAAGAGTAATGAGACTCTTGTCTGTATAACCGATGCAGCTGCTCTCTTTTCATTTGTCTCTGTCCAGTGCCATCTCTTTGACATTCTTATACGTCAGGATTGACACCGTTTCTTTAACTTGTCTCATCTATGTTAGCCTTCCTCTCTGCCCTTCTACCTTTCCTTCTATTAGGTGGATAGTTATACCTCAAAAAAACACACCCTCCAAATTTCATGTCTCTAGGACCAGCGATTTAGACTGTGCGTTAATTTAAAAGTCAGTCAGTCAGGACTGAATTTTACAAGTAGATATATAGATATGGTATATGGATGTATGTAATGTAATATCCTAAACTATGTATTAACAATATTATTAAGGTCTGTTTCGCACAAATTGGGTGCAAATATACGACATGAGAAGTGTTTAAACACAAGAACCCAAAACAAACGCATTATTATTTGCTGAGTGACTTAATTGATATTACTTAGTCGCGCTGAATAATGCGATCCGGAATAGGATGAGGGTAAGTTCAGAAGGGCTCAACTCAGATATTTTTTTTTGCAAGCATACAATTTTCCGGACGAAAATGTTAATATGAGTTTGAGCAGTCGCCTGCTACGCAAGCAACGCAAGTTCGAATCCCAGCGGGGCCTGTACCAATGAGTTTTTTATCTACTTATGCGCAGTGATTTCACACCACGTGCTTTACGGCGAAGAAAAACATCGTGAAGAAACCTGCATATGTCTGAGAAGTAATTCAAAGACGTATGAATAGTGACACCAGAGGCACCATCTGTCATGTTGGCACTTAATTATCTTCGGTGAAAAGTGGGTGTTGTTATTACAAGAACGCAAATTTATTTATTTTATTCGTAGACATTTATTTATCAACGTATAAAAATATACTAATAACATCATCTGTCAAAATTTGAACTGTCTGTGTCTAACTATTACGGCCCCTAATGAGATACACCCTGGTGACAGACGGACAGCGAAGTCTTAGTAAAAATACCTATGATAGTACTCAAATAAGTTCAAGAATATACTTAGGTTAGGAGGTACTTCAACCTACCTACTTCAAATAAACCGCGCTTAAATTGTAGCCTACAATTTGAATCGGTCATCTAATTCGCATATAAAATTAAGCGCAACGCTAGTTAATTGCATCCGAAAATCTGATTACGTAATCAACGCGCGCTTTGCTAAAAAGTGACACTGACAGCTCAAGTGACAGTTGACGCGCGGCCATGATAGATAGTGGACATTATTTATGCAATGGCACGAACGCGTTCAGCCTTGTTAATTACACCACAGTTGTCGCTAATTACTTTTACAATGGGCCCTCAGTTTTAATCTTCTTTTACTTTTCTTATTAGAATCTTATTTTGTTTAAACGATAGAGTAATACTTCATTATTAAAGAGTTTCTTTATCACGTTGAAGAGTTGAACGATTATTATAATTAACTGATTAGCGTCTATAAGTGAAGATATTTAAATTTATACTGAAAATAACTATGTAGGTATCTCTTCAATTCAAAATCTACACTATTATCGTAAAGAGGAAAGATTTGATTGTATTTTTTGTTTGTTTGTTTGCATTGAATAGGCTCTGAAACTACTTAACCGATCTTGAAAATTCTTTCAGCAATGGATAGCTATTTTATCCCCGTACTCCTACGGCAACGGGAACTACGCGGGTGAGACCGCATGACGTCCGCTAGTGAGAAATAAAAAAAAAAGTAGCATAACTTATAAAATAAAATAAACAACTAAAGAAAGTAGGTTAATTAAATTACAAAATACATCGAATTTCTTTGACAAAGTAAAATTCCTTACGACCTTCTCCGTACGTATACCTATCCCATGAGGTTCTAACTTTAGATTTTAAAAAGCAAATACATATTTCTCTGTGGATGGAGGGTATTATTTATCTCAAGGTGTACGAAGACGTAGGTAAAATATAATATTGAACTGAAAACCAATCCAAGTGAGTGAATTTCCTCCGGGACTCCCCGTATCGAGAGCAAACAATTAATAACAATTTACTTCAGCCGTCATATTTTATACTCTATGATTTTAAGGTAATAGCAATATGTATTTTTAATAATATCAATGTTATGTAGACGCTATGGCCAAGTGGTCAAGGCTGAAAAGCTAGGCTTTAGGGGTTCGTTCTCGTCGAACGTTGGCAGGTATATGTGTAATGATTACAACTCGTATATATGTAATCTATATTTATACAGATAAGTAAAATTGAAGTAACTGTATGTAATTCAAAATTATAATTTTTTCACTAAATGCATAATTTACGATAATAGTAAGAAAAAAGATTTATCATCTTCTGTCTGTTTGTTTGAAGCGGCTGGACTGATTAACGGGATTTCACTTTCACTATAAGATATATTGATAAGTAGCGGATGTTACAAAGAGTGACTTAGTCAATTAGTTGTGTTCCACGTCTACGCAGATGGAACCTCGGGGCGCAACTAGTATTTGCACAATTTACTTATAAAACAGTTTATTTTTTATGAACATTTTTTATAAAAAAGGGAAAATATAAGCAGGTTTTTTGTTAAAGAAAATGTAACCATGAATGTAGGTATTTACATAAACGGAAAGGTCTTATTCATGAGTTAATTAAACTTGGAAAAAAAACATGGAAATTATTATACAGTGAACCAAAAGAACTCTGTATCAAAAATGGTCATTACCTTTTTTCAAAACTCGACGCGAAGCGGAAGATTTATACTTGCTAAACAAATGGCCAGGAGGTCTACTCTCTTTCTCCGAAAACGAAACATCACAAACGAACGATAATTAAACGTAGTTGCAGTATCGCTTTGTTTTTATCAAATTAAAATTTTCGTTCGTTTAATACTTTTGTCAAATTAGGATTAAAATTTATAAATGTCAAAGAATTTTCTAGCAGTCCACGTTCGGACGTAAATTTAGAACGAATAAGATCCGTGGTAGGTAGGAACTTTGCGAACTTTCGGCCGAAGCTTCGTTTTTCGGAGAAAACGAGTAGGCCCCCAGGTACGTACAAACCTGTCACGTAATTCACCAAGGTTTCTCAGCGTCGCAATCGTCTTCGATTTTCGGTTATAAAGATACGAAATTGAACCTTATCCTCTATGTATTATGTATCAATTTCCTATGATAGAAACCAACGCCCTTCGTCGAGTTTGACGCTGTGAATAACGCCAGTACTTAAAAATATGATGTAACTAAAAGTGTATGCTTTTAGCATTTTTTCCTTTTTCTTCATCGACACTAATATTATGAAGAGGAAAGATTTGATTATTTTTTTTGTTTGCATTGAATAGGCCCCGAATCTAATTAACCGATCCTGACAATTCTTTCAGCAATGGATGATGTAGGTAATCATCAACGAGTACCTAACATAGGCTATATTTTATCCCCGTACTCCTACGGAAACGGGAACTACGCGAGTGAAACCGCGTGACGTCCGTTTGTCTGTGCTATAAGAAGTAGTAGATTACAAATTTTAAGATTCTGATTTCACGGCAAGTATCCTTTAGGTCTTAAATCCTTACGAGTGTCGAAAATTTGTCGTTCGTTCGTTTTTAAGTACGTAAAATTACTTAGTTCTTTGGTACCTATTTCAATCGAAATAATTTAAAGCACATTACGGTATAACTTAATACGAGTACATGTTGTATCTCGTATTTATCGCAATATAATTTCAATGCAAACTTACCAAAATATATTTTAATATCAAAATCGACATGGATACAGCGATGTACTTTAACGGACTACACGCAAAATAACATGTAATTATTTTGCAATAATTGTATTAATTGGAAGCCTAGAGCCGCGTCCATCGGTATTCACATCATATCAAGCATGTTCAATGACAACGTGATAATTAATTAAAGAATATTTATTATAAAGAGCCGCGCCGCGGTGGCTGTGTGGTTTGCATACAGGACCTGCGATGCAAATTTTAACATGTACATAGGAGTTCTTTTAAACTTACATACATGACACATCACGAACTTTACGATGAATGAAAACATTGTAACGAAACCTAAATGTCTGTGAAGAAATAGTGCCTAAGACTGTGATAGTCTCACTAACTCGTGTGATCTTTGGTGAAAACTGAACATTGAATGTTGTAATACCACTGTCTACCCCTGAAGGAACCCCTTTGAGAAGGCGTGATATAATTTATAAACTTTTATAAGACATTCAAACTTAAAATATTTCTATTTCAAACTAGTTTAAAAAGCTTGCACCCACAGCTTCGCCTGCGTGGCAGGGGTAGAACTTTAAGAAACCCTTTACCAAAAACACACCCTCCAAATTTCATTTCTCTATTACCATCGGTTTAGGCTGTACGTTAACATATAAGTCAGTTAGTCAGTAAGTACTTTGAATTATATATGTATAGAATTCAAACAAACGTTATATTTAATGCGATATCTAATATCCAATCTATAATGCAGCAATAAATCAATCGACGATCGTTAATAACATATTGAAATTTTCATCGGCAAACTTTTACTCGTAAAATTGTTCTCAACAATGTTGCCAGACTTACACCACCTAAGTAAATAAAAAGTTACAGAAAGTCAGCTCCATACATTAGTAACAAGTAAACGCAAAATTACGAATTTTCATTGTACTCTGAGTATTTTTGAATTTTATGCATATAACAACATTTCTTACTACGTAAAGAAAATTACAGAAGCAAGGTGAGATTTGAAACCGGCAAACCATACAGTTTTTCTATCAATGAGCTGCTTGTGTGTTGAACTACCTTCGTTTGCGCTATTACTATTACGTGTTGTCGTCTTACACTGTCTATTAATAGCTAAGACCGAGCTATGCATGAAACACATGCTTATTTCTCAATTCTTAAAATAGTATGACAATACTTCAAATCGCATCGACTTCGGGTTCAATTCCCGCGTTGTGCTAGTGTTTTTTTTAACCATAGCAAGAACACGGTTCATGCTACTGCAAAACAGCTAATGCATTTATTTGCTCGCACAGACTATTTTAACGAATTAATAAAAAAACATTGAGAAGTACAATGTGATATTTAAAAAAACTCAGAAATTAATTCAGATTTTTAGTTTAATAAATATGTATAGTTTAATAAATTAATAAGACAATAGTTTTTTTACAATAAATAGCAAGAAACTAAAATGAGTGCGACCATTCTGTTACAAATAAATAGGCTTACCAGAATCTTATTGCATGAAAAAATTGCAATTTATACATGGCAATATAAATTGTCACCTGTCAAATAATCTACCTTCATTTTTTTTTACCGTTACGAAGCCGCCTTTCTGTTTTGTAACTTTATATTTCGTGCTTTTTACCCAAGTTATACTGACATTACGGCCAATTTACAGACAAAGAGGCCTATGAGTGTTGCCTGCTCAAATTACGAGACACTTTTGTTTACTTAATTGGGGGTAGCGTGTGCTAATGAGGTGATTCCCCTTGTTTATGGAGACGGTCGCTTTAACGTTATAATGGTAAATAAATTATATCTTGATGAAATGAAATACGTGTAATAACGTCGGGTCAAAATTTGCTTGCATAATACTTTTGCAGCAAGTATATCGTATCTTATATTTAAACTAGCTGTGCCCCGCGGTTTCACCCGCGTAGATTTAGTTTCATGCTTCATGTCGCGGACCCCAAATTTTTTTATATTTAAATGTAGCCTAAGTTACTCCTCGAAGCATCAGTTAACTGCCAATGAGTCCCGTTAAAATCGGTCCAGCCGTTTCAGAGATTACCCGGAACAAACAGACAGACAGACAGACAGAGAAAAAAATTTAAACTTGCATTTTCAGTGTCAGTAGCGTGTATACTATCACATGCATTTAGTGAAAAGCTGTTTTTTGGAATTAAAAACAGACACCTCAATTTAATTTATCTGTATAATGGTTTGACCAGATCTTTTGTTTATTTTTGATCCTCCAATGATGTGACGTCTTGATTTTTTATATGCTCCAATTACTGACAAAACAAATAATAAGAAAAGTTTTTTTTTTTAAATAATTTAAAAATGTGACCCCATGCTCTTTCTATAATATCTTATATTTATTACATAAAGATATTTTTTAATGGAAGACATGAATACGAGGAGACCAGGGGCCTTACCATGAGCTCTTATTGCCATGATAGTTTCACTCATTTATGAGACAGATGTATGTGACGTGCATACATCTGTCACTGCCGCACAACTGAATTAACATTGCAATAAGAGCTCATGGTTGGGCCCCTGACCCGTAACTACAAAAATGCAATTAGATTTGTTCTCGTTTACGTTTTACAAAGCGTCACGATCCTACCTAAAAAAATGTTTGCGTATTGAGGACACGACGACGTTTGAGATTCTGAAATTATTTTTTCTGATTTTGCATCGTTCCTCTAAACTGCGTTACTTTACTAACATGTAGGAATTCAACTCTAAAAATTTCAAGGAGAAAGCATTTATGGCTAAAAAAATCATATTATATTCTTAGTGGTCGAGAAAAATGCACGTTTAATAATATTATTTTTGTTTTAAAAAAAATCTCTTAAAATACATAATAAAATTGCTAAAATAAAAAACCGTCGCGTTTGAAGTCGTCTAAAAACAAAACAACTTAAGCTTCACCATCCAAGCGAAATAGTGGCAAGGGTCATTTAAAGTTAAATGCTTCAAAGATGGATGGACGTAAAAAGGGCAATTTGCAGAATGTAATAACGTCGCTTAGTTTTAAAAGGGACCTTAAAAATTCCAGCCCTTTGAAAACTCACGGGTCTTAATTACGGACGTGTCCCGCGCGATTTACAACCCGCAATTTTGTTGTTTTATTTAAGGTGTAATATCCGGGCGTTAACCACGTTTCAAAACCTTTACCCTGAAAGTATAGAGCATTTTTTTTCTTTGAAGTTTTCAAAGAGGTGCTATGTTATAGTCATTCAGAGTCGTGCTACACAAACGAAACAAGTTCAATCCCGGTCTTAAGCAATGATTTCTTCTAGAAACTTAAACACAGTGATGTCACAGCACGAGCTTTAGGGTGAAGGAAAACATTGTGAAGAGCCTTCATATCTCTGAGAAGAAATTCAAAGACATATAATTATGTAGTGCCTGTGATGGCGGTCGTTGGTGAAAATGTTGAATATCTTATTCAACCCCTAAAATGTATGTCTTTGTTACTCCTGTGTCCTGGGGCCTTACCATGAGCTCTTATTGCCATGATAGTTTCACTCATTTATGAGACAGATGTATGTGACGTGCATACATCTGTCACTGTCGCACAACTGAATTAACATTGCAATAAGAGCTCATGATTAGGCCCCTGTTTGTCTGTGTAGTATAATGTAGTTCTTATCATTATTTCTATTTCAATCGATCTTAAAAGATTCATGTCATTTATAATTTGTGTGATGAAGACTAAAGGCATATAGCGCTCTGCTTTCAACAACAAATCAATTCAGGACGAAAGTAACATTATCCTCACGCTTCGCTTATAGAAACGATACAAAATATATGGGAACGACATTACATCACGTGTCTGAATTATGTAATTTCCATACATTTAGAATCGTTTCTATTAGCGCTAGCGCGATAGAATGTTCCTTTGTCTAAGCCTACAGGTTGCCGCCGTCAGTAACGGTTTATAAGATCGTATATTTTCTATCAACGGACTTGCAGCCGACAATAAAAAGCGAATTTCGTAACTTCACTACGCAACAGGTAGCAAATACATCCGAGGCTTAAAATATGTGGGCGCTTACCATTGTTTTAATAAATTGAAATAATTTGAAACGCCCGCAGGTTTTTCGGAATGTTATAAATTTATTATTCAACCACGCCGCCGCGCCGGTTTAGTGGTTATTGTACCCGACTGCAACAGTAGGTTTCACGGGTTCCCACGTCAGGGAAAACAATGTTATTTTTGTAATAATATATCCGAGTATTTGGTATGCATCAAAATAAAATTTAAAACATTAATCGTCCTTATTACATAACATCGCCTAAGATAATCCTTGTCCTAACAGTAATTCCATATCTTTTTGTGAAACAGATTTCAAGTCCGAGTTTGGTCTAGTCTTGGTTTAATGCAAGTCTTGTAATAAGAGCGAAAAGATTATATCCGTTTCAAGTACTCATGGTACTAGCTTCTTAGTTTGGGTTTACATTTATAAACGGGGAAGAAAACCAATTTACCTAAAATAACAATATAACGCATGATCGAAGTGGATGTCTCCCCTCTGAGATATATTATGTTAGATTCCCGATAAAGGGATAACTTACTTTATAACTACTTTCTGAAAACAAAATAAGATTTACCCAACTCTTTACCAGTTTAGTTAATACGGATGTTATTATATGTTGTTAGTGTAATTAAAACGTTTTTAACACGTTTTTTTCTAAACTTATGAGTGAATTTCCATGCTGTTTTTTTGTGACAAAAACTTCTGTAACAAAATGTACATGCCTGGCTGAGATTCTTGCCGGTTCTTCTCAGGAGGCTATTTTGTGAACCGGTGGTAATTATTGGATTTTCATAAGTGGCTTACCAGGGCCCAAACTTAATAAATCTGAGATATTTAAATTATTATGAGGTGAATATTGTAATTTCATAATATAATATTCAAGACCATAATTGGTTCAAGTCTTAGAATAATAATCAAGTACTCCTTAAATAAACCGTGTCGACTATCAACTGAGTTATTCCAAAACAATACAATGTAGATATATTTTATCAACTTTAATATTAAATTTAAAAAAAACATCTTTATTCACAACAGTTTACATATTACAGACTAGCTGTGCCCCGCGGTTTCACCCGCGTAGATTTAGTTTCATCCTTATTTTCACGAAACCCTAATATTTTAAATAAATAAAAGTAGCCTAAGTTACTCCTTGATACATCCCGTTAAAATCGGCCCAGCCGTTTCAGAGATTACCCGGTACAAACAGACAGACAGACAGACAGACGGACAGACAGAGAAAAATTTTAAAACTTGGTTTTTTAGTATTAGTAGCGTGTATATTATTTTCATATGCATTTAGTGAAAAGCTGTTATTTTGGAATTACAAACAGACACTTCAATTTTATTATCTGTATAGATTAAAATATCTTTTCTTGGTAGTATAATTATACGCGGGTGATACCACAGGGCTCAGCTAGAAATCAATAAATTTCACTTTTGTGAATAATGTAAGTTAAAATAGTATTCATTATCATAAACTTAAGAGTTGTGACTCTTCATCGTTTCAATCAATCGTTTTTATTTTCTATACTGTCGTATTAAGATATTTAAATTATTATGAGGTGAATATTGTAATAATATTCAAGACCATAGTTGGTTCAAGTCTTAGAAAAATTATAAAGTCGTCTTTAAATCAACAAAGTAATTCCAAAATAATACAATGTAGATATATTTTATCAACTTTAATATTAATACAATTTGAACTGTCAAATTAATTGAATATGGCTTAAATTTTGTTGCTAATAATGCAAGGATCAGAGTTTGAAATAGTGATTTATTTATCTTTTGAATGAAATAAAATCTTGATGTTTCAAGTAGATTTTATAAAAAAAAAATTTATATGTATATTATAAATTTAGAAAATACTTTAGAATTAACCCAATGTAACTTTGAACTAGTAGAATATTTTCGAAAAAAACGACTTACGATATTCTCTCCGACGACTAAACAAAATTAAAATAAAAACAAAAACATTTTTTACAAAAATATATCTATATATACTATTAGTAGTTTGTACTTACCCAAAAGCCATTGCTACGTTTGGTGCTACGGTGCTACGGTGCTACGATGCTGCTACGAACCTGCTAGGACTGCTACGATGGAGCCGTGAGCTCGGCTTTATATGGTCCAGGGCGGCGCCCACGGCCTCCCCGCCCTCCGCCCAAGATTGCATTCGTTCACATATTAACTTTTATTGATATTAATTGTTATTTTTCGCAACTTTCGGTAAACTTAACGGCAGAAGTTATTTACAGCTTTTGTTTAAACAAAGCTTATATTATGTTTGGGCTTTAAAGGCTACGTATGCGTAATTTTAACCGACTTGTAAAACGTGAGCTTCTTGTCCATAGTAGTGTGGTAAATGTGGAAAAATCACTTTACCTAATATATTAGTAAGTACAACAAAAAATAAACCAAAAAAAGAGAGAAAGGCATTTTTTATTTTATATTTAAACTAGCTGTGCCCCGCGGTTTCACTCGCGGAGATTTAGTTTCCTGCCTTTTTTTCGCGGAACCCTAATACGTTTCTAAATAAAATTACCCTAAGTCTTGAAACATCAGCTATCGGCCAGTGAAAGTTCCGTTAAAATCCTTCCAGCCATTTGCACGTGATGCCGTGACCAAGAGAAATGGGGATTCATTTTTTTATATAAGATATTAATATGCTCACCCAACTTATAGGACTGACTAGCTGTGGCCCGCGGTTTCACCCGCGTAGATTTAGTTTCTTCCTTATTGTCGCGGATCCCTAATATTTTTTATAAATAAAAGTAGCCTAAGTTACTCCTTGAAACATCAGCTACCTACCAGTGAAAGTCCCGTTAAAATCCGTCCAGCCGTTTCGGAGATTACCCGGAACAAACAGACAGACAGACAGACAGAGAACAATTTTAAAGCTTGGTTTTTTAGTGTCAGTATCGTGTATACTTTCATATGCATTTAGTGAAAAGCTGTTATTTTGGAATTACAGACAGACACTTCAGTTTTATTTATCTGTATAGATGTATAGATTTAACCACATCCATCGAGCGGGATATTTGCGTATTTTCTACTTCAAGAATACAATTTGTGTACGCCATAAATAAACAGTTAACAAAACAAATAGTGTTATATTAATTAGGATCGCAGCATGAATCAATTCTATACGCATTCATACAAAATATAATTACTCTTACAATAGCTAGGCGTGTCTGTTTGTTGTGTGTGTGATGACATGCCTTGGGTTTGCTATATGTATGTATGTATGTTCCCCTGACGTTGCATGGAGTTACAATTAAAAATTTAATATCGTTTATAAAATTGAGTCTCGTTCATATGCCACATACCTTCAACAATCATATGAATAACTAGCGGACGTCACGCGGTTTCACCCACATAGTTCCCGTTCACGTGGTAGTACGGGGATAAAATATAGCCTATGTTACTCAGGGTGAATGTAGCTTTCCAATGGTGAAAAAATGTTTGAAATCAGCACAGTAGGTTTTGTGTTTATTCATTACAAACATACACACAAAAATACAAATCTATCCTCTTTATAAGAGTAGTGTTTCAAACTCAAACTCAAACTCAAATATACCTTTATTCGATTAGACTTTATACAAAGCACTTCCAATCGTCAGAATGACACAATTTACAGGATTATACATGCTACCGCCAGGTTCGGAAGGTTGCTTTTACTGAGAAGAACCTGGCAAGAAACTCAGTAATTACTCTTTTAAAGAATATTATACAGTTTTAAAAATACAAAATAAATCACTCAAGCAACTATAAGCCTATGGACACAGTTCCAATGCTCAAATGTCAAAAATAAAAACTAAATAAATATTACAAATATATGTGAGCATGGCAAATTCCAGCCAGTCAAAGCAAAATTAAGATTAATTAATTGTAGCAAAAGTACAATGCCAATGGGATTATTTACAAAAATTATCAGACAAAGGTACATCCCAGGCTCACTTATCACAAATATAATCACTGTTGATGGTGTAGACTAATTTACGAGTATCATATTCCGCTTTTCAGTACATTAATGGTAAACAAACCGGAATACTTTTAATGAATGTTTTATAAGTACCATAATATTACCATTATTCGTTACATTAATAGTATTTTTCAGAAAGGTCAAGTTTGGAGCACTCGTAACCGAAGGAAGTGTATGAAGAGATGCATGAATGTGGATGAGGCGAAAGAAGTAAGCATCGTAGCTAACGAAGTGTGGCAAACGGTGGTCTCTGCCTACCACCATGGGATACAGGCGTGAGCATATGTATAATCTACACTCGCTAGCGTCTCCGACAATATTTGTATGAGAAATAGTACAGCGCCTCCAAACGGTGACGTGAAGAACTGAAATATGTAATACTAATATTGTCGGAGACGCTAGCGAGTGTACATTAGGAAAACGGTGGCAAACTCGTGATAGGGGTATTGTAATAGAACAAGCATAGTTAAACCCACACCTTTCCCAAGAATAGATACAATAAAACCCGTCAATAAATCAAGTACCACAAAATCTAGCGGAGACCTGAGAGCGGTTTCAATTCTAAATAAATTTCCACTGATTGAAATAAACTGCTACAACCGCCAGTTAGGGATCCGTGAACGATACAAGAACTCCTATTAAGGTAAACATGATAGGTTAGTTTACAAAAGTTCTTTTCAAGGATAAATTACATATATCTCCCCCTGGCCTTATCCCATGTATTTGGAGTCGGCACTTTTTTTTTTTTTTTTTTTTTTATTGACGAGGGGGAAACCTTCAAAAGGTCCCCGACCGCCCTGGAAGAGGCAGATCGGGGTATGTGGGATTTTTACCTCACTAAAACCCCCCCGGTGGCCATCCTCAGTGCTCAGGGGGGACTCCGGGTACTCTGATAGATCGCACCGGTGTCCCCCCACACTTTGCCGGGGCACATCCCCGGGGCAGCAGTCACCACCCCTGGAGACCTCGCTGTGCAAGGCAGCGCGAGCCACATCGCGCTGCTACCTTCCCGGGCCTGCGGCTCGGTGGTCAAAGCTCCCACCCCGACCACCGCCAGCAGGCCCTCCGGCCCCCTTTTAGTCGCCTCTTACGACAGGCAGGGGATACCATAGCCAAATTCCTAGACCCTGGCTATTGGGTGGATTTGGGGTCGGCACTTGATTCAACCCGATGTGGCTGATCACCAGATTTTTATACGAAGCGACTACCATACCTTCGTAACACCTTTTTCGAGGAAAATCGGCAATCTGGGTTAAACCAGTTGTTAGACTTTCTTTAGGCCTCTGACTGACTTGTAACGATTGCCAAAGATGTTAAATTGGCAACCCGGACCGACGGCTTAACGTGCTCTCCGAGGCTAACTAACTACTGGCTAGGCGTATGGTTGCTTAACTTCGCTGATCGAATCATATTATGCGTAGCAACTGTGCCACGAGCTCCTCATATATAAAGATAAGTTACATTCATGCTCACGCCTATATTCCCTGAAGGGGTAGGCAGAGGTATTGTAATAACGACACCCACCTCTCAAAGTGCGAGTAGTACCTAATATTAGATTTAATTATATTTTTATTGATTTTTGTGCATTTCCAATGTGTCTGTTTTATTTTATTTATCTGTATAGATTCTGTATAATCATGTCATTCCGGCGATCTGAAAGTGCTTTGTTAAAAGTCTAATCAAAGAGAATTTAACAAAACGTGTCGTTCAGACGTCTCCCGTTTCTCTTAAAATTATTAATATATATTTACAAAGTTAGGATTAAAATATACACATCTCGTGATCTATGTAATAATGAATATTCTTACTAAGTAAACTAAGTTTAATTAGCGACGGATCTTATGCATATTAAGTGTAAAGTTATCCAACTTTAAGGCGGTCATCATGCAAAGTTTTGGAAATTATAATTTGTGATATTTTTCTTTGTGTGTTGTATATTTACGTATATTGACGATTTGACATCTTACGTTGGAGATAATCTCACTGTCCCTGTACCGGATTAACCAGTAGGGAAACGCCAGTATTCAAGGGTAAGTTTCTAGGCAAGCTCTCCATACAATTTATAATACATTTTTAAGTATAACATAAGGATTTGTTTATAATTTAAGTTCTAATTTTCTGTCCGCGACATCGTCCGCGTGGAATAGTTACTTTGGACTTACGCTTACTTAAACCCAAATTGGTTTTAGTGTCATGATATTATTAGCCTTCCTCGAAAAACTGGCTATCTAATACTGTTTTTTTTTTTATTGGAGCAGTAGTTCCTTAGAGAAGCGCGATCAAACAAACTCTTCAGCTTTATATATTAAGTAATATGAATATGGATTTGCTTAATCTATATACATAAAATATAATCTCTATTTCCCTTGTTCACGCCATCACACGAGGGCGGCTGGACCGATTTTAACGGGATTCACGGGCAGATAGCTGATGTTACAAGGAGTAACATAGGCTGCTTTTAATTAGAAAAAGATGGGATTCCTCGAAATAAAGTCACCCATAAAATTACATCTTCGGGAGTAAACCGCAAGGCACAGCTAATTATTATTAATATTAGTGGAGAAGTGATAAGCACAAGCCGTGATGGCCGTCGGACTTGAACAGTCGCCTACTACACTACAATGAGTATTTCTAGAACTTATGTACAGTGATTTCACATTACGTTACGGTGAAGGAAAACATCATAAGGGAAACTGCATGTCTGAGAAGTAATTTAAAGACGTATTTATAACCTGAGACGGCGGTAGACTCACCACCACGTTGGCACTTAATCATCTTCGGTGAAAAGTGGGTGTTGTTATTACCATACCTCTATCTACCCCAGGCATACAGGCGTGAGCATATGTATGTATGTAATTCATAGTAGACTAGTGCTACACACGTGTTACGCAATAATTAAGTACGCACATTAGTTAATGGATTATTGACGGGGATTTAGATTGAAATTGTTATTGTCAATGTGATAACACTGAGTGCTTCCGCTCCTCATAATTGATAATATCATGAATTGAGAGTGTTTGAGTGGATTGAATAGATACCTGCAATGTAAGCTACGCAAGTTGCAATCTCACCATTCTTACTGGTCTCTATTTAAATAAGTTTTTTTTTAAAACTTACCTATATTGGAGATTTATAAACGCATCAAAACGTAGTATTTAATATGACATAGCTGTCTCGGGCTGAGTAAAAATTGGAGGGTGTAGGAGAGGAATTACTGTGCTAGCTATGGTAGGACGCTTTTCGTGTCCATGTTGGCATAGTGATTCCATTCTTTATATGGTAGGCAGTGCGTGAGTGACACTCTGGTGTTGGTGTACATAGGCTGCATAGCTGCAAACCATCAAATTCAAATTCTTTATTCGATTAGACTTTTAACAAAGTACTTTTAAATTGTCAGAACGACACTATTACAGGATTATACATGCTACCGCCAGGTTCGGAAGTTTTACTGAGAAGAACATCAAACGGACAGCACGTTTGTTTAGCAGGCGACTGCTACAACCACTCTGCCTCAACGACTCATAATCTTCTAAACAAAATTACCTACAGTTGTAAGTGCGTGTTAATTTCAAATAACTCAATATAGGAAAACAGAATTCCATCATACCGTTTCAGATATCCAGAGTAGGATTATGTTGGTATATTTTCGAAGAATTTACGATTAAATTTTTGTCGCCATATTGAGATCAAAGTATTCTCAAATAAGGATTTCTCGCGATCGTATTAAAGGAGTGTGGCAATTTTATAAATTCATATGAAATTCTATCTATTCGTACACATTTATATAAAACCACACATCATTTCGATTGACGTTTCGGTATTTTTTAAGAGATATCACAAAAAAAAAATCGTTGAAATTCGATAAAATAAAAACCCAAATGTTTATTTGATAACACTTAAAAAAGTACTTTCAAACCGTCACAATTACATGATTATACAAGATTATTTATGTTAAATCGGGTTACGGGTTTGGGAGGTTGATTTTACTAAGAAGAACCAGCACGAAACTAGATAATTTACCTTATCTACTCCTTTCGAAAAATATATTAAGAATTTTGATAATTACATAATATATAAGCGCATGGGCACAGTTCCAGTGCTCAAATAATAAATCTTCAATACAATCGATAAAAAAGTGTCTGTTTGTAATTCCAAAATAACAGCTTTTCATTGTCTGTCTGTCTGTTTGTTCCGGGTAAACTCTGAAACGGCTGTACCGATTTTAACGGTACTTTCACTGGCAGAGGTAGCTGATGTTTCAAAGAGTAACTTAGGCTACTTTTATTTATTAAATTATTAGCTGACCCGGCAGACGTTGCCCTGTCTTAATTATGAGAATGCAACACGTATTCTGTCAATTCTATGTCAAACTTCATAATGTTACATCAAAAAGTTTTTATTGTCCAAAGCGCTAAGGTTAGATTTAAGAAGAAAGAAATAATTTTATATGGTGGTTAAGTATTCTTAAATTTTCAAATTTTCCACGCAATTTTCTTTCATAAGAACTATCTCCTGACAATAACCATCTCCCTGGCCTTATCCCATACATTGTTGGGGTCGGCACTTGATTCAACCCGATGTGGCTGATCACATGATTTTTATACGAAGCGACTGCCATCTGACCTTCGCAACCCCATATTAGGAGGAAAATCTGTGATCTGGGTTAAACCAGTTGTCAGATTATTTTTAGGCCTCCGACTGACCTGTAACGATTGCCAAAGATGTTAAATTGGCAACCGGGACCGACGGCTTAACGTGCTCTCCGAGGCACGGAGGGAACTCGGGCGGTCACCCATCCAACTACTGGCTAGGCGTATGGTTGCTTAACTTCGCTGATCGAATGATATGCGCAATAGCAACTGTGCCACGAGCTCCTCTTCATCTATCTATCTCCTGACAATAACGTACACAACAAAAGAAATACTATCGAAATCGGTCCAGCCGTGATGTCGACCAAGGGAAATGGGGATTCATTTTTGTATATATAGATTAGGGTTCCGCGACATGAAGCATGAAACTAAAACTATGCGGGTGAAACCACGGGGCGCAGCTAGTAAATACATTTTTAACACTTGACTACCCAACATATTTTTTTGACGTATTTTTTTGACGTCAATCGTAATGGAAGCATTCTATATGCTTCCATTCTACTAAGCACATTATAACATAAATCTGCGATCGGTATTCATAGTTTAATAAAAATGTTAAACGCTAGTTCACCACACGCATTACTGACAGATATTACGCACTATTTATATGTACGGATGTAGGTTGCATGAGGCGACGATATCTGTCTGTCAGTCTCATTATAATAGTTCTAGCAGTGGTTCTCAAACTATGACCCATACCAATTTCATCTTACTACTTTCCGCTGTATAACCATGTTTTTTTTCTGAGAAATTAATATAGACATTATGTCCAACAAAATCCTTCTATTAATATCTGTTTGGTATCAGCAAATGCCTGTATCAAATGCCTTGACGGAGGATATATATCTTCATCTTAAAGCGCAGCGGAATAACTCTTTTTTAGAATAGTTTTTCTGTTTGGAGCCGGTAGAGGCACTTGAGAATGTAGCGTTGTGCTAGCTAAAGATATTTTAGTTTTCTAGTATATTGTGACTGGTTCCAGCGTATATATATACTAGCCGAAATGAAGAAAGAAACAATTATACAAGTGATACCTCATGCGCTATTCTGTAAAGTCAGTCAGTATTCTGTAGTGTCAGTGTCGCACTCGATGTTAAGTGTCGGTTTCAAAGATATGTAATTCGCGCCTTGGTCCTAGCGGAAGATCAGTAATGGTTGTCATCAACGTGGCAGCCAGATTATGCTGAGTTGGGACCAATTCGTAACAACTATAAAACACTGTTACTATAATCCTTTTCGCTATTTTGTGTATGTTGTTACGAATAAATTTATTTTCTTTCTTTCTTTCTTCTTTCTTTCTAATTGTTTTCTAACTTTACTAATCCCTACTAATATTATAAATGCGAAAATAACTCTGTCTGTTACGCTTTCCCGCTTAAACATCTCAACCGATTTTGATGAAATTTGGCACAGACAATCTTTAGACCCTGAGAAAGGTAGGCTACCTTTTATTTATTAAAAATATTAGGTTTCCGCGACCATAAGGATGAAACTAAATCTACGCGGGTGAAACCGCGGGGCACAGCTAGTTTTCTATAATTGAAATCGACGTTCGCCGTCTTAAAATCTTACAGAATAACGCTGCTACCCTTGATGCAAGCGTAACCATAAATATACCTGTTTGCTACTTTATAGTATAAAATAATTACAATCGTCGGTTCACTTATTTTCTCTTTAATCATTTTCATCTTGACAAAGGTTTGAGAAACATTGACTTGCTTTTTAATAACGTGTCTTGCGACTCATCCTGCATAAATTATGGCAGTTCAGACAGGGTTAAGAAACACAGTAGCATTCAGTCAGTTTTAAAACCTAGACATGCCTAAATTAGATAGTTTTGACACAAAACTATCTGTACACAAAACTATCTGTGTCTACGAGTACCCGTGTATGATTAACAATAAAAACTATGTTACTTAGTGATTTTTTATCGCGTTATTGTAATTTTTTTCATTGATGTTCCTATTCGTCACAACGTGAGTTCTTAAGATTAGCGCATCCAAACATACCAAGTCTTCAGCCTTATAATATTAGTAAAGAAATATAGATTATAATATGCCATTGTACCATGTAATCGTAAATTCTATTTCTCACATCTACCCCCGCAATTATTGAGGCTACAATTGAAAACCTTTAAGAAACTTAAGAAAGCTCTTCTGTTTTACATAAAATAATAATCCTCCATTCTAATGCAAAGTGAGTCATTAATTTTTAACCCGCTTCAGAGCACACTTCCTCTTTGGTGAATATTAAACAAAACAAAAGATATATTACAATCAATAGTATAATTGTCAGGTACAAATTATAATTTACAATCAACGATTGTGCGTTATTTTTTTTAATCCAATCTTTGTAAGCGGATACACGAGTAAAAATTGTTGTTTTATCAAAGTTTTTTCCGCAGACAATACCTACGACAAGGTCCCGATCGGGCATTTCTCTGACATCTATGGTCCCGTGACAGGATAAAGGTCCCCCGGAATCTCCACGCGACACGTCACGGACCACCGAGTCCGTGCAAATGAAGTGGTCCATATTCATCTCCCATAAGGACGAGCAGCGGCTTCTAGCTAACGTACTGATGCGGGCTATGAGTAGCATGGGCGATTTCTTATCATTTTTTCCATATCCAATTCTGCCGTAACCAGCTGTGACGCACGTCGTCGGATAATCTATGTTCTCATGAGCAAGAATAGCATAGTCTACGTAATCGGTGAATCTCCATGGGGTTTTGACGAATACTAGAGCTATGTCGTTCGCTGGGAAGTTGAAGTCTTTGTGTATGATAATTTTTTTGATGTTCCTCCATTGGGCGAAAAGGCCCGTGTTCGCGTCTCCCACGTGTATCATATCCGTGAGGAGGCTGCCGGCGACCACACGTAGCTTACCAGGGTTCTTGGCATAGTAGAAGTCGTTACTTTCGAAGCAATGCGCCGCTGTGAGAACCTGTGAATTTATTGACAGAATGATGTGAATAATATTACTTTATAGAAATATTTAAAAATGCTAAGTGAAGTTAAATAATAGCGTAAGCAGTCGCGTTATTCACTAAGATTTCTCAGCGTCGCACTC
Organism: Watsonalla cultraria; assembly: GCA_964035505.1. NCBI lineage: Eukaryota > Metazoa > Arthropoda > Insecta > Lepidoptera > Drepanidae > Watsonalla > Watsonalla cultraria. The sequence continues at coordinate 8,615,629 of OZ037730.1, forward strand.
GTCGTCGAGTGTTGGATTCAAGGAAACGAAATTGAACCTTATCCTCTATGTATTATGTATCAATTTCCTATGATTGAAACCAACGCTCGTCGTCCAGTTTGACGCTGAGAAATTTGGCTTAGTGAATAACACGGCAGAAGTGTTGTGTCAACAACACCGACATTTCACCGAATATGATTACGTGCCAACGTGATCATCGCCGTATCAGGGGGTCTACTCTCTTTCTCCGAAAACGAAACTTCGTGAACGAACGAAAATTAAACGTAGTTTCATTATCGCTTTGTTTTTATCATACTCAAATTTTTCTTCGTCTAATAATTTAATTAAAGTTGGCTTAGAAAATATAAAGATCAAATAATTTTCTAGCGGACCACGTTCGGACGTAATTTTAGAACGAATAATAACCGTGGTAGGAACTTTGCGAACTTTCGGCCGAAGCTTCGTTTTTCGGAGAAAGCGAGTAGGCCCCCAGGACAACTTGTATGAACTGGTAAACGTAAATCGAACCTTGGTCTCTCCGATGATGGTGCCTCCGCACAGGTTTTTCCAGACTCTCATCTCTGTATCTACCTTGGACGCTGGCTCTTTGAGTGATACTGAACAAACGGACCAACTATTAATTTCATTTACTACCTGACGGATAATTCAGTTTACAGTGTTTTCGTGTTCGATATACTATCTAATCTAATCTAATATCTTGAAACGAGCAATTCTTGTATATATAAAATTTCATTTTAAAAAAACATAAAAAAAATAGAGCAAGGAAAAAAAATCATCCAGGTATTTAAAAAAAACGTAAGTCGTTAGAAGTTTTTTTTTATATACTTATGGTAAGTATATACTTTCAGTATTTTGAGAAATCCTGTTAATTTGGAATTATTTGTAAGTCATCCTTATATCATTCAATAATATTTCGATTGTTTGTTTTACACGAATCCGACTACAATAAGATCGAACTATCTCTTGCAGACCCTAGCAATAGGATAAGGACGGGACAGTTGTCAGGTGCCGTCACGAGCTGTCACTCTCACGTCACTTTATGAGTCTATTCTATTCGTCTGTATGGCGCGACGCGAATAAAATCCTTGCGAAATTACTCCCATTATTTCCGTTGAGCGCTCATATCTCGTGACGACACCTATATAATTATAAAAAGCAGTAAGTTTTACCAAGGTACGGTACTTGGCCTGACTTCGCTTGGTCTCCGTTGACAATGGTCGGCTTCACCCGATACCTCGAGTATTTCAATGAAGTAATGACTCGTCGATCGTACGCGGACGTCACTGACCGGGACAATAGTATAAGGGCTGTGATAATTAACTTGTTCATTTGAATTTTGAATTTTGTTCAAAAACTTTCTCAATAGACCAGGCATTGTTGTATCATTTCTGACAATGTGTGCTTATAGACTGACAGTTTTTCCTCGTTTTTATGGTAATTTGACTGTACGTCAATTTGACAAGAAGGTTTCTTCTGTTATTAAGTTCTGTGAATGTAAGTTAAGTATTCATAAGCGATTTTTCTTTAACTTTGGCTAACCGCACACATCAATAAAGTGCATATCTATATCTATACAGATAAATAAAATTGAAGTGTCTGTTTCTAATTCCAAAATAACAGCTTTTTACTAAATGCATATGACACGCTACTGACACTGAAAAACCAAGTTTTAATTTTTTTCTCTTTCCGTCTGTCTGTCTGTTTGTTCCGGGTAATCTCCAAACCGTCTGGGCTAATGTTTCAAGGAGTAACTTAGGCTACGTTTATTTAAAACCATAACGTTTCCGTGGGACACCCATGAACGTTTATTTAATACCAGCACAGCTAGTTGAAAATAATATTGTGTATGTGCGGCCCGTATTGTGGTGTTCTCAATAATATTGTAACCGTGCCCCGCGGTTTCACCCGCGTAGATTTAGTTTCATGCTTTATTTCGCGGCACCCTAATAATAAAAAAGTAAAAAAGTGTAAGTATATACCGTACCGCATATACTTTCATTTAGTGAAAAGCTGTTAATTTGGAATTACAAACAGACACTTCAATTTTATTTATCTGTTTACATTCTTAGTTTTGTATAAAACCTTAATTCGGGCGATACCGCAGAGCGCAACCAGTTCGCAATAAACGAGTGTTTATTAAACAGAATGAAGATAGAATAGGTCCTAGTTAATTACATAGGGTCGCAGCTTAAGCCTGTTATTATGCTCAGAAAAGACAATTTGCTTTATAAACAAATACATTAACAAACAAGGGTAATTTGTAGGCTTTAGGACTGAGTCATTACTCAGAATTACAGAATTAAGACCTAGGTACTTACTACTAGCGTTCTGGAACTGGAATAGTCTTTCATGGAGAGTTTTTCCGAGATTTTTACGAGGTTCTGATGGTGGAATCCCAGAGAAATCGAGGGGAACCTTAGGAAATTGTAGTGGCGACTAATGTGTATGTTATTTTTTATAGTCTATTTTATTAATTTTATAGCGCGGGAACCTAGACCGCGTGCCAATGAGTCTGAGCACGCTATCCACGCGCCCGGCGGATCCCCGTGCGCTACCAATAGTAGGTACGTTACGCAACAGCGTTCATCGATCGGCCGCGGGCGCCACAGTGTTCGACCGATTCTCATCGTGTGCGTGCGCGTCGTTCCATTGGAATTGTTCTCGGACTCCGCTTGGCATTTTTTGTTTATTGTCACGCTTTAATTATACACGACCCCTTCTGTGAATACCTTTTTAATATACAGTTCTCCGTTCATCCAACCAAAAGTTTTTATTTATACTCTACAACCCCAACTCGCAAAACTTCGAACTATAATTTGTTCTACTATTACCATTAAGAAAAATAAAGAAGATATGTTCCTCTATGGTTAACAAATGCCATCGTTGCTATTATGTTTGACATATGACAGTAATATTATATAAAATCATCGTCTGTAATTCAATGTTAAAAGGACTTTTCATAATCATAATATTATCCATACAATTATCAACTGGACAACTCGATCATCGGGTCGTGACCACTTTGAAGTATTCGAAGTTCTACGTAAAGCCGACTATAGTGAACGGATCACCAGCGTCAGAAGGAGATCTGCCGTACTTGGTCTCAATCAAAGTGCCGAACAGTGACATTGACGGGGAGAAACTATGGTCGAATTTGTGTGGAGGTAGCATCATCTCCCCCAACAGGGTACTATCAGCCGCCCACTGCTTCGAACAGAACAACTTCTTCCATCACAAGCACTTCTACAGACTCCGAGTCGTCGCTGGCGATTTGAGAACTAAAATCTCTCACAGCGGTCAGTCGTTAACTACAGGAGGGCCTCAATGGAGGGAACTGTCTGCAGTCAAACTCCACCATGACTTTAACTTCCCCATGCACGATATAGCTTTAGTCTATCTCACCATTTCTTGGATGCAATCCGGCAATGTCAACTTTATAGAGTTGGCGAGAAGTCCTAAGGACTACCACGATAACTGTGTGTCAGCTGGCTACGGTAAACTTGGACATAATAAAATAGATCAAGTGTCCACGTTCCTCCGTATTGCTTCCCTGCATTTGCTTACTAGGAACCAGTGCAGTCGGATATGGGAAGTTAATATGGATTCCTTCATTTGCACGGATTCATTGAACGCTGATGTAGGCGTGGGTGATTCTGGGGGGCCCTTGACGTGTAAGTTGTCCAGTAGGAAGTCGCAAGGGAATTTGTTAGTAGGAGTCGTTAGCGCAAAGAACTTTGATAAAACGACAATATTCACGCGTGTGTCTGCGTATGTACAGTGGATTGACAGTGATGTTGGGAACGACCTCCGACCAAGGATTTTTCCGCATTTATTTTTGGTAGCTTTCATTTTGTTCTGAATGTAAAATATTAATCGAATTGTGGTTTCCTTGCGTTTCAATAGCTACCTACCCACCCGACTGTGCGTCACCTACTATTTTCACTTACTCCCATCAAACGGACTTATCAGACGTTTCCGTACGTCTCAGGCGAGCCTAATGCTAAGGCTGAACTATGTTTCTTGCCGGTTCTTCTCAGAAGGCTTGTTTCCGAACCGGTGGTAAATTCTTCGACATTCATATGTGTTTTACCAGGGCCTAAACTGAATAAATCATTTTGTTTTCATTTTTCAATAGCCATTAACCGATCACTAATCCATACTCCTATACCTACTAATAGCTAAGATAAGCTACTGGGAAATTACAGATGGAAAAACCCAATATCACTTTATCCGACCCGGGGATTGAACCAAGCCCAAGTAACATTTTGGTAATAAGAATAAGTGCTAAATGAGCTGTTGAAAAGAGGTAGTAATAACCAAAGATTCTACAAAGGCGTTAAAAACTGATAATACAGCACGCTCTAACTCTCTTAGAACTCCTCATGGGCCCAATTAATTTGGTGCTTCAAGTGACCTAATAGTTATAAAGTAGCGATAAAATAGTGACAATGAAGAGTTAAAATTGTGTTATTAAACCACTTGACCGTTATTCGAAGCATAAACAATTGAGATAGGCTGCATCTCGTTTCCTTTGCCCCTTTTTTCCTTAAGATTCTAGTGATATAGCTATCTCGCTCTCATGACGTCACCAGGTAGGGAGGGGAGCGCACTTGTGGGCTCGCACCTCCATCTTGTTCATTGGCGTTCTTTTCCTTGCCGGTGACGGTTGCTGCATAGCAGGTGAGTTAATTTGAAAATATATTTTTTCTTTCAACCGTCATAATTTTTTCCTTTGATAGAAAATTGACTAACAATTTTCGATTTCAGTTAGATAGATTCTACAAAAGTAATATTTAACGGTTTCCGTTCGAATTGTGGTTATTATTTCAAACAGTGCTTAAGGAACTAAATTGTTTTAGAATTATAATGGATAACGAAAATACGGAATTTTTGCAAGAGGAATCGGTTGCTGGCCCCTCCAATACGGCTAGTAAAAGTGGTCATAATACTAAACGAAAGCGATTACATTCCAGTAGTAGTGATAGTTCAAGTAGTAGCTCATCAGATAGTTCTTGTGAACCAAAGTCTAAAAAATCTAAGCATTCACGTCACCGCCGCCGTCACAAAAACAGGGGGGGCAAACACAAGCGCCGCCATTTGGAGCGTAAATTGCCACACAATAGTGATGTAATACAAAATCAGATTACAGAAAATGTGTCGGTAGCAGACGACGTCCTTTCTATTTTCGCTGAGGATAATTTTGAAAATGAGGGTAGTAATTTTTCAAATAATTTACATGTTGAAACCAAACTTAAGGAACCCGCAGTTCCAAAAACAGATGATCGGTATTTGCAAATACTTAAAGAAATTCAGTTTTTTAATCATTCTGATTGGAGTGAAGTACGTTACGCAGAAACACAAAAATGTTATAATCATAGTCCAGGCTTTGTCGAACTTGAGGCAAACGAGGAAATCAGACCCTATGACACCTTGAAACACTTATGTTACACAGAGAGGGCCTATGCTTCTTTAACCTATGGCATGCTTAAACAAAAAGAGGCGATAAAAAATGAACTCTGCGCATTCATGACATGGATTCGGGACCAGGAGGGCCTCACCCTCGAGGCTATAAACCAAAAGATTAATGACATTTTTACTTGCGGTGAATTCAGTAAAGTCTCGGCAGACTTATTACAAATGATTTGCGGTCACAGAGCAGAGACTATTCAGATGCGTAGAGACGGCATTACAAATGCAGTCCGCGATCCGTTAGTTAAAGCATCCTTGCGAAAGATACCTCCATCTGAGGTTAGTTTATTTAATTCTGATCAATTAGTTATTGCTTTAGAAAAGGCGGGCGGCATGAAAAAGGCTTTTTGGCCCGCTACTAGATTGTCTGTTACAAATCCTAAATCTTCTAATAGCAATACATCAAATTCGCATACTGGAAAATGGCTCATACGTCCCTCGCAGGGACAGTATTCAATTCCTCAAGTACCCTCGCAGGGTAGAAACTATAATGCATACATGCCTTCGCAAGGCTATGGTTGTCAGACCTGTAACGCCCCCTCACAGGGTGGCAACTTGCAACAAATTCAGTGTCCTCCGCAAGGACCAGCACACAGTCACTATCACTATCCTCAGCAGGGCAGTGGCACAGTAAACAGAGGTTCCTTTCGCCCTCGCGGGGCACGGCAACACCAGAGATATCAATCGCACAAACGCGGTGGTTATAACCGAAGGTCATCACCTTCAGGCTTCAATGCCAAGAGAAGTAAATATTGACATGAGAATATTTCAAGCCGGTCAGTTAACGAATTTTGTGGATCGTTGGAGAGAAATGCAAGCACCAGAATTCTTAATTCAAATAATTCTTGGGTACCGTATACCCTTTCAACAAAAACCTCCATTAATCATGCCCAGGCTAGACAACAAGGCATTTCATACTCCTGTGTCACCGGCAATGACAAACATTGTCAGAAAATTGTTAAACCAGGGCGTTCTAGAAGTTGCGAGTCTAACGCCAAGTTTCTTATCAACCCTTTTTCTAGTAACAAAAAGCGATGGATCGGCCCGACCGATTTTCAATTTAAAAGCTCTGAACGAATTCGTACTGACCACGCCTTTCAGTCTTATAAACGTATTCAGAGTTCCCGATTTTATACAGCCCCAAGATTGGCTGTGCAAGCTGGATATATCCCAGGCGTATTTTCATTTAAAAGTGGCCGAGTCTCACAGACGCTTTTTACGCCTCGTTTACAAGAACCAGCTTCTCCAAATGACGTGCCTACCTTTTGGCCTCAGCACAGCACCAAAAACTTTTGCCAGTTTGTCAAATTGGATTGCTCAAATAATGAGAAGCAAAGGTGTGAGAATTCTTGTGTTTCTCGACGATTTTCTTCTGGCTCACCAAGATCCAGAAGTTTTAACAGGTCATGTGAATCTCCTTGTAGATACGTTGCAATACCTAGGCTGGCAGATCAATTTCGAAAAGTCAATTTTAACGCCAAATCGATCTCTGGTGTTTCTAGGCATAATGTGGGATCCTTGGCTGAACCTCAAAAGTTTGCCAATGGAAAAAATACCCTCGTTAATATCAAAGATTCGCGGAATCATCGATTTCGGCAAGACAGACCTAAGAAAGTTGCAGAGCGTAATAGGCGCGCTGAACTTTGCGAGTTTCGTAGTCCAAAGAGGAAGATTGCATTATCGAGCTCTATTAAAATTCCTAAACTCGCTACACTTAGGCGACACTGCCACGATACATACTGTACCTGTAGACGCAATGCAGGACCTACAGTGGTGGACCCAGAATTTGCATCATCCATCAATTCTTCATCATCCTCCAGCGACTCACTTTATTACGACGGACGCCTCCGACCTAGGATGGGGTGCCCAGTTAGACAACCAATCTCTAGGAGGAACTTGGTCGCAAGACGAACAGAATTTTCACTGCAATGTGAAAGAAATGTTGGCAATATTGAAGGTCTTCCAAGACCATGCACTATACCTAAGTCAGTCCACAGTCACTATACAATGCGACAATCGCACAGTAGTAGCATATCTTCGTCAAGAAGGGGGAACCAAATCCCCTCGGTTAATGGACACAACCTACAAAATTCTTCACTTAATAGATCAGTACCATATACACATCAAAATATACTACATTCCGGGGCGGTACAACAACCACGCCGACCATTTATCCCGTTTTCGTCGGGTCCCCGAATGGCATCTACTGCCCGAGATCACCGAGATGATATTCCTGAAATGGGGAATTCCACAAGTGGACTTGTTTGCATCCAGCAATGCCCACGTAGTCCCTCGATACATAACAAAAGATCAGAACGACAAACAAGCTTTAGCCCACGACGCGTTCTCCATAGATTGGCATTTCCGTCTAGCATGGGTGTTTCCCCCCCCGTTTCTAATACCCAGAATGTTGAGTTACCTCAATCAGGCATCGGGAATATATTTAATAGTGGCACCACGATGGGAGAAAGTCTTCTGGCGAGCGGATCTCAAAGCCCGAGCCGTGGCACCACCATTCACAATACAGAACCTCTGCCAGGTACTAGTCGATGTGACAACGGGACTTCCACCCCCTCGTGTCCAGGATCTTGTGTTGGAAGTATGGAAGTGTGGGGGTGGACGCGGCAATTAGATAATTGGAACAATTCACAAATACAACTTTTAAAAGGCTCTTGGCGCGCTTCAACTCTTAAAACGTACAAACCTGCGTGGAACCGTTGGGTTTCATGGTGTAGAACTTGTGATGTTGACCCTGAAAATCCCTCAGGATCTGACCTTGCTCGCTTTCTAGCTGATTTACATTTAAAATTTAAATTATCGTATAATACAATAATGCTACATAAATCTGTAGTGTCTACTTTGTGCAATGTAGATAATTCAGGCGTTCTAAGTAATCATGCTTTGGTAAAACATGTTCTAAAATCAATTTCAATTTCGAAACCTATTGTTAGTAAGTTACCTGTGTGGAATATTGATGATTTGGTATCGTTCCTTAGCGAAAGGACTATAGATCATGATAATATATTTGAAGTATCGAGTCAAACAGCTGCCCTCTTGGTACTTTGCTCGGGCAGGCGCATTCATGATTTGACTCTCCTTAAGGCTGATAAAGACAACTATATTAAATCATTAGAACATAACTTTATAACTTTGTGGCCGTCCTTTGGTTCGAAGACTGATTCAATTGACCACAGGCAATCAGGTTGGAGATTATTTAAAAATAATGATAATAGGAATCTAGACCCTACGTATTGGGTTGAACATACTGTATCTTTACTTTCCAATAGACGACAGGAAGCTAATTGTCATAATTTATTTATCACGACACGAGGTACAGCTCGTGCGGCCTCCAGAACTGTTATTGCTGGCTGGATTAAGGCTTTGATGCGTCAGGCGGGTATAGTTGCTACTCCTGGAAGTGTCCGTTCTGCTGTTGCTTCCAAGAATTGGTTGGACAATTTCCCCATGGAAGATATAATGGCCCGGGGAAATTGGAGGTCTCCTAACACTTTCATTAGATTTTATAAGAGACAAGTTTTGGATACTTCTAGGAATAACAGCATAACTGCCTTATTTAATCCTGTCTCCTAGCATTATAACTGACTACCCAATCGTTGATCATTATATAAGTGCTTAGTCTACTTCAATTCCAGTTTCAAGTCATAATATTAGATCAGCTACTTATTATTATAATAGTATTTCATGTAACCTTTCAGTATATCATAGATGTTTTAAGTAAAATAATTGAATAAATGTTAAAATAAGCTACTTTTCTCCTCTCTTTTGTGTGAATCCCTATACACATTGGCGTTCATCATGAGCATCACCAGGCGATAACAGACATCTCTCAATTGTTTATGCTTCGAATAACGGTCAAGTGGTTTAATATCGGCGTTTTACCTGAAATAAAACGCTTATTAAACTACTTACCTTATTCGAAGCATAATAGTAATTTCTGCCTGGTGCCATAGTAAGAAAATCATCCAATGAACAAGATGGAGGTGCGAGCCCACAAGTGCGCTCCCCTCCCTACCTGGTGACGTCATGAGAGCGAGATAGCTATATCACTAGAATCTTAAGGAAAAAAGGGGCAAAGGAAACGAGATGCAGCCTATCTCAATTGTTTATGCTTCGAATAAGGTAAGTAGTTTAATAAGCGTTTTATTTCAGGTAAAACGCCGATATTTAAGCTTTACGACCACTAGACCAACCAAGTAGTCTTGTTTGTAATTGTAATTGAAGTGTATTTTTCAAAAACCTTAAAGTTCAGTCGCGGAATAAAAAAAAAGGTTTCATTATGGATGTCAGTTAGTTTTTGACATTTGACAACATGGTCTAAAATTTCAACTGTATTTTATCGAAATTCAATGTTTACAGAGTCATTAGTATTAATATTGACCATACAATTAACAACTGGAGAACAGGATCAACGAGTTATAACATCATTGAAGTACTCAAGGTTCTATGTGAAACCGACTGTCGTAAATGGGCTACCGGCTTCGGAAGGTGACTTACCGTTCCTGGTCTCAATCAAAGAACCAGTCGGGAAGTTCAGAGAAGGCAAGAAGTTTTGGTTGAATTTGTGCGGCGGCAGCATTATATCAGCGACTAAGGTACTGACAGCCGCGCACTGCTTCGAACTGAACAACTATTTCCATCACAAATACTTCTATAGATTACGAGTCGTTGCTGGTGATTTGAGGACAGACATCTCTCACAGCGGCAATGTCACGACCACGACACAATCCCAATGGAGAGAACCGTCCAATGTGAAGCTCCACAATGATTTCCACTTCCCCGCAAACGATATAGCTTTAATATTCATTAGCGATCCTTGGATACAGTCCGCTAATGTCGACCTTATACCCCTGGCTAGGAGTACTTCAGACTCCATGTATAACTGCGTATCGGCTGGTTACGGCAAGTTAGGTCATGGTAAGAAGGACGTGATATCTTCGTTTCTACGCGTAGCTCCTCTGCACTTGATGACTCGGATGCAATGTAGTCGTCTATGGGAGATGCCAATGGATTCCTTCATATGCACGAATTCAGCGTTCTCTGACGTCAGTGTGGGGGACTCTGGGGGGCCTCTAGCGTGTAAATGGAACAGTAGGAGAATAAATAGCAAAGGTAATTTGCTTGTAGGGGTCGTTAGTGGAAAGAATTTTGACAAAACGACACTGTTCACTCGAGTGTCTGCTTATACTGATTGGATTGATACGGACACGGCGGGCGGGTTGCGATCGAATTTTTTGTTCGGGTTATTTTTACTTATTTTCATTTTGATGTAAATCGATGTGTAATGTCCTTGAGTTTTTGTCTTCTTTCAATCAAAAAGTGATGTAAAATTACTTTGATTTCATTTTGGTTTGGGAGTCATTTAACAAAACAACTACTGCTACATATCGGTGGGTAATCCCAGTTTTGCGAAACTACGGGCAATATTTTTTGAGTAGTAGTCAAAGTCAAAGTCAAAGTCAAAAATATCTTTATTCGATTAGACTTTATACAAAGCACTTTCAAATCGTCAGAATGACACAATTTACAGGATTATACATGCTACCGCCAGGTTCGGAAGGTTGCTTTTACTGAGAAGAACCTGGCAAGAAACTCAGTAATTACTCTTTTCAAAAAAAATTTACAATTTAAAAAAAAACAAAATAAATAATTTGAGAAATGTAAGCCCATGGACACAGTTCCAATGTACAAATGTCGATACAAATTAACATAAAGAAAAGTCTAGTAGTTCTATTTATATCTAAATGCGTAGCTTGAGATGACCAGCCCCCACAAGCAGCACCTGTTCACAAGTATGACGAGAATGCCAGCCAAGTAATATATATTTACTACCTTATGGCCCATCATGGTGAGCCATATCTGAAGGGCATTGCCGAGGGAGCGGGTATCCTAACTTCACGACTAGAGATCCACTGAAATTAGATATGCGCGATATAGCTAATTTCGAAAAAGCTTATGTTTGAGAAATCTATAAATATTATAGGTTACATATGCTTACGCCTGTATTCCCCGAAGAGGTAGGTGGAGGTGTTGTAATTTTCAACACCCACATTTCACCGAATATGATTAAGTGCCAACGTGACAGAGGGTAAGTCCATCGCCGTCTCAGGCACTATACTTACGTCTTTGAATTATTTCTCAGACATATGCAGGTTTCCTCACGATGTTTTCCTTCACCGTAAAGCACGTGGTGTTAAATCACTGTACATAAAATAGGTACAGGCCCCGCTGGGATTCGAACTTGCGTCAGCAGGCGACTGCTCTAACCCCGAGGCCACCACGGCTCTTATATATATTACTAGCTGTGCCCTGCGGTTTCACCCGCGCAGAGTTAATTTAATTCCTGCGGAACCCCAAATGTTCTTTTTAAATAAAAGTTAGTTACTCCTTGTAATATTAGCTATCTATCAGTGAAAGTCCCGTTAAAATAGGTCCAGCCGTTGCAGAGATTACCCGGAATAAAAAGACGTGTTGATAAAACTTTTTAGCAAATAACTCATTATTAGGTACCAATTCTTTGCGTTTTCAATCCCAATTTTTATACTCGTGATAATTTCTCAACGAAATGTCCGATTAGAATGAAACAAACGGTATTTTACTTCTACATGAATACCCTTGATAGCATAATGCTTAATTTGCATAAGGATTAATATTAAGATACACATTTAACGTAGTTTCTTTCTTCAGACGATTTAATATTTTTTATGAACATAAAAGCGATTATTGTGACTAAACTATGATAGTTAGATATATGCTCTCGCGGACTTTTTTGTAGATCTTAATAAGACCTACAATTCCGTAGTACATCATTTTGTTCTATTGTCAATAGTTTTGGCAGCGCACGCATAAATAGGTTTTCGATTTTACACCTTGGGTTACAAATTCGCAATTTTCTTACGGACCCCTAATTTTTATGAGAATAAAATATAGCCTATAGCCTTCCTCGATAAATGGACTATCCAACACTGAAAGAATTTTTGAAATCGGAATAGTAGTTCCTGAGATTAGAGCGTTCAAACAAACAAACAAACTCTTCAGCTTTATAATTTTAGTAAAGATAGGTTGTCGTAATAAAACGATCGCGTAAATTACAAATTCTGTTTTTGCGTGATATATTAACCACGGTTCGGAATCTAGCCTCCTCGAACCGAAGACCTGTATGCCTAGACAAAGTAACATTCTCTCGCGCTTGCGCTAATAGAAAAGACACAAAATCTATGGGAATTGCAGTCACGTGACATATGTCGTTCCCGTACATTTTGCATTGTTTGTTGCACTTGACAAGCGTGAGGCTAGCTAATGTTACTTTGTCTACAGCCCTGATAAGAAACTCAACTGGCGTTTTGTACATTTCATCAATATTTATTCTGCTTTCAAATATTTATCCGAGGAATAAAATGAAACAATGACGATAGCTATAAAATATTTATTCGCTTTGAAACAATAAATCGTTTTATAAAACATATGTCGGCATTATATACCTTACAGTATTTGGTAATGCTTTAACACTACGTCTGCTGTCAAAAACTTCTCTTAAAAAAAATACTACAGGAAATTATATATTGTATTTTTTTTAATTCCCTTTTTTCTGGAAAGTTAATTAAGATATTCAGCAAAAGCGTAGTGTTAAAACATTTAATATTTCATTTTCTTCATATCTATACAAACTGTATTTTTGTTTATTAAATCTATTCATCTAAACTTAAAATTATAATACACTTAAAAACTGATTCTGAGCACTGTAATAGTCTAAATACAAAAAAAAGTACTTACAATTAGATTACTATTGACAACACCTCTATTACAATATACATAAAGGTTATTTTCATACAACGTCAATGGTAAAATTAGACGTATTAACCGTGGTCCCACTGCTATTGACCCACAGTGGGTCTACGGGTAATATTTTCTACCCGTAGACCCATTGGTCTAGTTTAAGTTTATCCTTTTTGAAAACATTGATACCTTATGCTTGGGGATACCCGAATCACTCTTGAATGTTTAGCTAGAATTTTGGTCAAACATAAAAAAACATAGTCGAATTGATAACCCCTCCATTATTTTGAAGTCGGCTAAAAACTAGAGCAGTGGGTCTACGGATAAAACATATTACCCGTGGACCCACTGTGGGTCAATAGCAGTGGGACCACGGTTAATACGTCTAAAATGAGTTCAAAACTAACTTCGATTTTTTTAAGGTAGTAGTAATTTTCCTAAACTACCTTCTTTTTCACTTTCAAATTTGTAATTTTTCTAAACAATACGACCTTTTATTCTATTAAATTAGTCAATAACAGTTTCTTTTAAACCTTATTTAATTAACAACTAAGTCAGTGGCGTGCATTGGATTTTCATAGGGGTAGGCAGTAGGTAGGTAGGCAGGTTAAGTTCATACCTATGTGACGCGGCGTAGGTACATACGTTTTGGTAAAGACACACACACACACGACACGAGTGTATTCAGTTATTACAAATTGTAACTTCTGCTTACCTGCTTATATGCAATGCACGCCACTGCTAAGTAATTACTAAGTTGTCTAGAACATCGTGAACGGTTTGATATTGAAACATTCAGTAATAACGGTCTTATTTAAAACTGTTGAAATGATTCATTGCAACACTGAGCGCCATCTATTATGAATGTTGTGCACTTTTCAAATTATTACGTTAATCTCTGTAATCTGTCAATCTGTTCTTTCTCACCAATACGTAGTTTAAGTTGTTTTTGCTCAGTTCGTGTTTTTAATTTTACCTTGCTCAATCAAATAAATACTAACATATAATATCAAAAACGTCGTCAAACTACAATTTGGCATACAAAAAGATGAACGACGCTCAAATTGAGACGGACTTAATTCTTACTAGAGTATAAGCCGTTGTCATTAATATATGGGAAATTTTTACATACATACACGACCTACTTTTCACCAATGATTGGACCGTCGCGATAGTGGGGCTACTGCGTATGTTATTATTCGCCTCGCGCCATATATATAGACAGACTCATAAAATGATCCCCCAGCAACGCCCTAAGCCGAGGTCCGAGCCCCGCACCGGGGCGCCCTTAGCTGTGTTGCTTAGATTTTAAGTTTAAGCTCGGCTGGAGGGTCTCGCCCTTTAGTCGGTGAAGCAGTGGAGGTAACTCCCCCATACCAAATACGAGAGAGCACATCGTAAAAAAAAATCATAAAATGACTACTGCGCAATCAACGGTACTCGCGTTTAACTGTACCAACGTGATAATGCTCTCAGTCAAAAGAAAATAATATATAAAATTTATTTTTATTGACAAATCGAAAGAAGTGTGCAAGGATCGTATTATACGGCGCACAGCAGTGCCTAGTGCCTACCTCTATGGGATACGGGCGTACGCATAATGTATGTATAATTTGTATTTATTTTTGGCACTAAGCATCTCATATACGAGAGCCTCCTTTGTAAAATATATAGGGTGTCGGGGAAACCGGGACAGCTCTTAAAATATGTTATAGGGTATAATTTTAGGAAGCAACGAAAATTATTATGGATAAAATATTTTCTTCCGTTTTCGAGTAATTGATGTTCAAAGTTGACCATATCAATACCTTATTTTCGCATAAAAATCAGCTGTAACGTAGAGTTATTTACGTGAAATCTAACTACGTTTTTATTTATTTTCTTCCAGTAATAAATCCTGAAATAATCCCATAAAACCATTTTTCGAAACCTTTAACCTTCCCCTTCATTTAAAAAGTTTAATGACCGCGTACGGAATGTCGGTAAACGCGACCGCGCGTTCATTCAATCGCTTAACACCGCGAGCTCTTTGGCTATAGCTTATAGCTACGTTATCGTTGGAGCTAGATATTTTATGATTTCAATATAGTGATATATTCATAAAACCCTACAACTTCTAGAAGACAACAGTTCTTTTTCTCCAACACCCTGTATAAACGAAAATGATGTCTTATAATAAAAAAGAAATAAAAAGTTAAAGTTGACATCAATAATACAAAAGAATCGTTACTTTGTGTAACATTTCAGTCAAATTACAAATAATATTACTGTTAATATTAAATGTCTAATAAAATACATGTTTAATTAAAATTATTAATTAAATGAATAAACTAAATCTATGTTCAAAATATTTAACGTATACACAATATTATAAAAAGAGTACAGTACCCTATCACGAGTTTGCCACCGTTTTCCTATGTATGACATATTTTAGTTCTTCACGTCACCGCTAGGAGGCGCTGTACGATTTCTCATAAATATTCGGCTAAGACGCTAGCGAGTATAAACTACAAAATCGGTGGCAAACCCGTCTATATGAGCGTTGAAACGTTGATAGATAATGACTACTTTATTCAAGGCATACCTTTTAACGGCAGCTGTAGTACATTTCTTAAATTGGAATATAGTGTTGGCCATGAAAGAACAGGAGCCCAACCATGAGCTCTTATTGCAATGTTAATTCAGTTGTGCGACAGTGACAGATGTATACACGTCACATACATCTGTCTCATAAATGAGTGAAACTATCATGGCAATAAGAGCTCATGGTAAGGCTGCATGGGGCCTACCATCATGGGTAAGCAGAGCGTATTAAGAACTTCTGAGCTTTGACGTTTCTTAATACGCGCTGCTTAAACGATCATAGTCGGCCAATTGAAC
The DNA here is from genome assembly GCA_964035505.1 of Watsonalla cultraria. Classification (NCBI taxonomy): domain Eukaryota; kingdom Metazoa; phylum Arthropoda; class Insecta; order Lepidoptera; family Drepanidae; genus Watsonalla; species Watsonalla cultraria. The sequence continues at coordinate 8,631,772 of OZ037730.1, forward strand.
TAATTTTGACAAAATTTTTAGTTAATAAGAAATCCTTTCGACTCAAATGTATACAGATATATAAAATTTAAGTGTCTGTTTGTAATTCTAGATTAAAAAAAATTATATGAAAGTATATATGAAATCGCAAAAGTAAATACTTTTCTATCATATTGGAAGCAAATTATATTGATGGTACATTCATGGTCTACATATTGAAATTGCTTTTGGTAATAACTATAGATTTCAATTTAATCATTATTTGCCTTATCTATATAATACTAGTATTAATACACTAGGATAAAATCTATTATTTCTGTAACAATGAGGTTTATTCATAAGAATGTCTTTATATTCTTAGCATTAGATTATAAAAAGCATTAATTTTTTTAATGAAAAAATCATATTGTAAAAAATTCCTATTAATTTTGTCTCTATTTGCTAGCGCAATTAAAAAGATATGGAAACACAAAATATATCATTTTCAAATTATTTTCAATTCACATGTCTCAAGAATACCTAGTTGCCTACATATATAAATGTATTATTACTAAATCGACTGTAATCTCAGCAACATAAAGACCATTATTGATTACAACATTACACTAAAATGCTTATAAATAAAAATGATTTGAAAAATAACTGTCGAGTCGACACGTCGATGTATTTAAACAATAGTATGTAAATATAGGAATGTTAGGGTGTTTACCTACTTGTCCTGCAACTGAACGTAGTTGGCCGGGAAGAGTCCGTAGGCACCCTTACAGAGACCTTGCCACCAGCCTTCGTCGATCTGGGAATGAGAAAAAGGGCATTTTGAACTTCCAGTTATTTTGAGCTAGCCGTGGTAGCCTTGGGGTTAGGCGACGCAAGTTCGAATCCCAGCGATGCCTGTACCAATGAGTTTTCTGAAAACTTATGTACAGTGATTTCACACCACGTGCTTTACGGTGAAGGAAAACATCGTGAGGAAACCTGCATGTCTGAGAAGTAATTCAAAGATGTCTGTATAGTGCTTGAGACGGCGATAGACTCACCCTCTGTCACGTTGGCACTTGATCTTCGGTGACGGGTGGTCACCCATCCAACTACTGGCTTGGGTGGTTGCTTAACTTCGCTGATTGAATTATATATGTTGTGAAATAGTTACCATCACAATGTTGGTGATAATATCGTCAGGGTCGAAGGAGATCTCGTCTGGAGCGGCTGCTTGGTAGTCGTAGAGCGCTCGCGCGGTATAACCGTCCGCTTCGTCCGCTTCGTCGGCGTCGCCCGCTTCCCACCCCACGGGGGACACCACTATTGTGGGTTGGCGAGTTATCTATAAAAAAAAAATTAGTGAGCTACATATTTTCTATGTAAGTTATCAGCTCGCTACATAGATGGCGCTATTCGCTAACAATCTCAATCTACATATATCTATAAAGATGAAAAAAAAGTGTGTTTGTGAATAATCAGTTTTTCAAAGTAACAGCTTTTCACTAAGTACATATGAAAATATTATTATGTACTTACATAATTACATCAAATAAAAAAATCTGTCGGTCTGTCCGTCTGTTGTCTGATGTAATGACAGGGAGTAACTTATTGTAAGATTCATTTATTATTTTAAAAAATAATCTATATCTATACAGATAAATAAAATTGAAGTGTCTGTTTGTGACTGCAAAATAACAGTTTATCACTAAATGCATATGAAAGTATACACGACTTTTCTATGTCAGTAGACATAGAAAAACCAATTTTTAATTTTTTTCTCTGTCTGTCCGTCTGTCTGTCTGTCTGTCTGTCTGTCTGTCTGTCTGTCTGTTTGTTTGTTCCGGGTAATCTCCGAATCGGCTGGACGGATTTTAACGGGACTTTCACTGATGGATAGCTAATGTTACAAGGAGTAACTTAGGCTACTTAGATTTAAAAAAAAACATTAGGGATCCGCGGGCAACCGTGAAATTAAAATCTACGCGAGTGAAACCGCGGGGCACAGCTAGTAATTTAATAAAATACGGTTTCGCGAAATTAAACCTTCCATAAAATTAAGCCTACGCGGATAAAACCGCGGGGTACAGCTAGTATGTGAATAAATAAAAATATAATATATTAATTTGTCTGCGTTCTTCTATAAGGTGGAGGTACAAATCCCAGTCTGAATCTCGAACGAGATATCCTCTAATGCCCTACCTCTGTTAAAAATTAACCATAACTTACTTCTTCCTTTTCTTCCTTAGGTTCTCCAACGAGGGTAACGTCGGGTAGATTCTTGGTTTCCTCATTGGATTCTTCCTTCGCCATAACCGTCTCTATTTCGGCAACTACGCGCGCCTCGTCCTGCCTGTTGACTTCTGGTTGCGATTGCGACTTTGGTTGCGATTGTTCTACTTGTGGTTGTTGCTTTGGTTGCTGTGGAGTCTGTTGCTGATGGGTTTGTTGCGTAAACTTATGCGGTTGAACTGGCGATTCTTCTTCTTGGTCCACGCGATCTTTTTCCTGAAGAATTACAAATATTATGTTATACTGAGGTCCGCGGTTATACCCACATATTATTTAACTACCACCAAAGTGTATTTCTTATAGTCTATGTGTTATATTATTGTAGTTTCATTATAATCCATTCGGAGTGCTTAGTTCGAGTTTTTCACTAAACGCAGAGTGTATAGGATCTAAAAGCGCCATCTGTCGGCCTAAAGATGACACTATTGTGAGCCCATACAAATCTGCGTTTACGTGAACGCGATAAATAGCGACGGCGATTTTAAGAAAACTCGCACTTTACATACATCATACATCCATCCATACATGCATTCTTTCAAACTTTCGCGTTTATAATATTAGTAAGATATTAAGATTCCACTAGTTTTCAACAACACCAGTTTCGTGAATAATTTTTCAACGAGGCAGTCACGTAGTAATGCTAAGTGGTTACCGCAGCCTATGGTTGCTTAGAATAGCAGACGCGATGTCTTCCAACCATCCTTGAAAGAACCCATGCTGTACTCGCTTGAAAAAGCTTGAATAGACATGATTTACAATAAAATCATAAATAAATTACCTTTTCAGAGAGGTCCTTGTCAATTTTCTCCCTCTGTTGTCTTATCTTCTGCACGGATTGTAGAGCCTCCTGTCAAAATATTACAATAACATGTACATATGGGCGCGCTCAACCGAGCTGCCATCTAGTTTCAATTGTAGGAAACAAGTCTCAATTTAAAATTGAGACAGGAAACAACACTAGCTACTTTTCGTAATAATGTAATTCTTAAATTTAGGATAATAAATTGTAATTCAGATTCTAGAATTAATTAAAAGTACTAACGAAGTAGAATTTCCTATTTATATAATTTTGTAATGTAATATGAATTAAGTGGGTCACTAATGTTTTTGTTGTGTTTACACTACTGTATGATTTCCGTATGTATTATTTTAAGAAACGAGTTAAGTTAATTATGTAAAATTAGAAGTTTAATTAATGTTTCATTATTATCTAATATTGTTGTAATTATTGAATAATTTATTTTAAAATACAATTATGATTTACTTTTGTAACAAAACTGTAAACTTTATAGGGTGTTTCCGGTTCATTTTATATTGTTATTTAAAATACCTAATTAAGCTAATTAAGATGTATTTCGACTTTAGTTAACATAAAAATAATGTTTTATTGTTTTTAGAATTATAAAACCTTAATATTAAATAGTTTTGTAATAATGTGAAACACGTGGTCTTGTAATTAATAATTAAATAACTTGGTTAGTCGAGGTTGCAGTATGTGGCATTCTTTCGCTGATCGTTGAAGAGTAAGGTTGTTAAAGAAATATAATTATTTATCCTGCTGTGTTCCTTATTTTTCTTGACGATTATAATGGATCCTGGGGCGAACTCCGGTGAGGCGCCGACAGCAGCGGTGGGATCGCAGCCCGGTGATCCCGGACCACCACGTCAACTGGAGCCAACTTTCACCATGGAACAGGTCATGAGTCTTGTTAATTCTATTACGAAACAATCGGCAGCTAGTGCTGTGACCGCTGCCCTCTCATCTGGTTCATTGCCATCGCGTCACCATCACGATTTTTACTTGCCGCCTTTCGACCCCGATGAAAGATCTCATGATATTAGGGATTGGTGTGCTCACGTGGACGAAACGATATCAAAATTCAACATACCTTCATACGAGGCCCGCATGAAAGCTATTTTACAACTAAGAGGAAGAGCAAAAACATGGGCTGACACGTGGTCGCTGAGTTCTACCACGTGGGACCAAGTTAAATGTGAACTAATCCAAACGTTTGGCAGGGAATTCCGGTACGCGGACGACGTTCAGAAGTGGAGAGCCTTCACTTCTGATCACGCGTCGAGTTACGCTGAATACGCTACAAAGGCCTGGACGCTGTTCAAGCGAGTCCGACCTGAGGCTTCGGATGCGGAGGTGGTTGATGCTGTGGTGACAGGTATTTTTCCAGAATTTATTCGCTCAGATTTATTACGTATTACGCCAGAATCATTGCCCAAATTAATTTCTGTTTTGAAAACTTATCGCAAACGCAAGCTAGAACCGTCCATAAAACCAAGTATCGATCATCATGACTGCAAAAAACCACGTTTCGCTGAATACAGTGTTTCTAAAAGGGATCATGTTGTTAAATGCTATAACTGTAATAAGGTGGGTCATGTGTCTCGTGATTGTAAGGAAATAAGGGTGGTCCCTAAGGCCAACCCAGTGCCGATGCAAAATAATAATAATCAACCCAATAAACCAGGTCCTTCTAGTAACTCGAATATGGCTAAAAATATTGAGTGCAGGTATTGTCATCGTCCAGGTCACGTTGAAAGGAATTGTTTTCGTCGTCAGAATGATGAGCGCCTCAAATCAATAAACAAGTCTGTAAACTATTGTCAATCCTTAGAACGCAGTCTGATTACTGTAGAAATAGGTGATAAGGGTTATTCGTGTCTTTTTGATACTGGTGCCGACTGTTCATTAATTAAAGAAAGCGTTTCTCTTTCTGTACCCGGCAAACGTAAATGTGTAGACGTTACCTTTTCGGGCATTGGTGGTTCACCAATAAAGTCAAATAGAAGCATCACCTCTGTAGTGAAAGTAGACGGTATTTATGTAGAGCTAGAATTTTATGTAGTTGGTGATACTCGCATGAAATTTGATATCCTTATCGGATTCGACCTTTTGAATGTGCCAGGTCTTAGCGTGACACTGAAGAAAGACAGTATTTCTCTAAAGCGTGAGCTTTTTATTAACAACGTTTTGCTTGATGTTGACCCGACTTTGAGTCTTGATACTGATATAAGCGATCCCCAACAACTTAAAATATTACGGGAAATACTTACTAAATATAAAGATAATTTTACAAGTGGGAATCGCGTTTCACAAGTGAAAACTGGATCTTTACAAATTAGATTAAAGAATCCGGACAAAATAGTACAGCGACGACCATATAGACTGTCACCTGTGGAACGTGAAAAAGTTAAAGAAATAGTTCAGGATTTGAAGAGTAATGGCATTATACGAGATAGTTCATCTCCTTACAGTAGCCCTATTTTACTAGTCAAAAAAAAGGATGGTACTGACAGGCTCTGTGTCGATTTTCGCGAGCTTAATGCCAATACTCTCAGAGATCACTTTCCTTTACCGCTTATAGCAGATCAGATCGATAAGTTAGGAAAAGCACGCTATTTTACCTGTTTAGATATGGCTGCAGGTTTTCATGGTATTCCAATTTCACCCGATTCGATCGAAAAGACCGCTTTTGTGACCCCCGATGGTCAATTTGAATACTTGCGTATGCCTTTTGGTCTCTGTAACGCGCCGTCGGTTTATCAACGTGCTATCAATTCGGCATTAGGAGAACTTAAAGATAGTATCGCGTTAGTTTATGTTGATGACATTCTGGTAATATCCGAAACAATTGACGAAGGTTTGCATAATCTAAAATTAGTACTAGATCGACTAACGCAAGCTGGTTTTTCCTTGAACGTTGCCAAATGCTCTTTTCTTAAAACGCAAGTAGAATATTTAGGAAACCTTATAGAAAACGGAACCGTTAAACCTAGCCCACGGAAGATCCAAGCCTTGGTCAATTCACCCATTCCTAAGAGTCCCAAAGAAGTCCGTCAGTTTAATGGATTAGCTGGATATTTCCGGAAATTTGTGCCTAACTTCTCCTCGATAATGGCTCCCCTGTACGAGTTAACAAAGGCGAACGTTCCTTGGCGTTGGACAGATCGTCATGAACTTGCAAGACGCGAGGTCATTAATCGGCTTATATCTTCTCCCCTTCTGACTATTTTCGATCCCTGTTTACCCACAGAGCTTCACACCGATGCCAGCTCTCTGGGGTATGGCGCCGTGTTAATTCAAAGACAGGATAAAAATCCATTGGTAATTGCTTATTTTAGTATGCGGACGACTGATTGCGAGAGTAAATATCATTCCTATGAATTGGAAACCCTCGCAGTTGTAAAAGCAATTAAACATTTTCGCCATTTTCTACACGGGAGGGCTTTTAAAGTCGTGACGGACTGCAACTCTTTAAAAGCTTCCAGTCATAAGAAAGAGTTGACTCCCAGGGTACATCGATGGTGGGCTTATTTACAGAATTTTGATTTTCAAATTGAATACCGTAAGGGAGACCGCCTTGCTCATGCAGACTATTTCAGTCGCAACCACGTAGATACTGAAAAATCCGTTCGAACTGTCAGTGTCGCTCTACCACCAAAATCGCCTACTCAGGCCTTAAAATTCCTAGTCAACTCGCTTGACCACAATTGGCTGCTCATTGAGCAGAAACGCGATCCTATCTTAAGTAAAATTGTTGATCAATTAAAAGGAGACTCTATTCCCAAATCTATTGCCGATACTTACATCATTACCCAAGATAAATTATTGAGGCGTAAAGTCCAAATTGATAATAAAACTCATAAGCTCATTATTGTCCCTGCTAGATACAGATGGAATCTTATCAGTCACTATCATAATTCTCTTCAACATTTTAGTTGGGAGAAAGTTCTTGCTAAATTACGTGAACAATACTGGTTCCCAAATATGTCGCGGCTGGTCAGAAAATTTGTAGAGAACTGTGTTAGTTGTAGAGTTCGGAAAGGTGTTTCGGGTGCTCGACAGGTTACGCTACATCCAATCGACAAAGTCCCAATTCCTTTCCACACTGTCCACGGCGATATTACTGGACGAATGAATGGCCAGCGAAACGTAGCGGAATATGCTTTTGTTTATATAGATGGTTACAGCAAATACGTTCACATGATCTATACAAATGACCGCACTACGGAAACCGCAATTAAGTGCTTTCAAAATTTTATATCTATTTTTGGCACCCCTACGTTATTTATTACTGATCAAGATAAAAGCATGACATCCACAGAGTTCAAAAGTTTTTGCGAACGTTATGGTATTCAGCATCATGTGGTGGCAAAAGGCGCTAGTAGGGCGAATGGACAGGTAGAGCGCCTTATGAAAGTAATTAAAGACAATATGTCGGTTGTAGAACTTGATATGCCTTGGCACTCGGCTATTCAGGATTTACAATTAGCTATAAATTGTAGTGTATCCAAAAGTACCGGCAAAAGTCCACTGGAAATTTTACTGGGAAAGAAATGTTCACCACCGAGTATTAAGTTATTACAAGTTGATGACGATGTACTAACTGATGATCTAGAATCAATGCGAGCGGCTTGCAAGGATAGGATGGACGAGCGATCCCTTCAGGATAAGTCTCGTTTCGATAAAGGTAAAGCTAAAGTCAAACCTTATAAAGTTGGCGACTTTGTTCTACTTCGGCGCCATGAACGCCACACCACTAAACTCGGTCCCAAATTTGAAGGGCCTATGGAAGTTTTAGAAATCTTGCCCAATGACAGATACAGACTAAAACATGTCAATCTCCGCGGTTGTTCAGAAAAAATTGCTAGTCATGATTCCTTGCGAGCTGCTCCCCTTGCACAATATGACCCTTTTGAAAGTGACTCTGACTCTGAGCAGTCGGCCGTATGGGCGAATAACGATAATTCTGGAGTACCTGTTGAATCACTATCTTCCGCCACTGCATCCGCTAATAACTGTGGGAACATACCAGTTAATTTGGGGGCATCCACTTCCAATAATTAGCCCCTGCTTTATTTTATTGTTGGTTCCTATCCAAAATCCTTCCTTTCGCGCTGGCTGGCCACCATGCGCATCCTTTATACCGGTCTTAGAGGCTATAGCCCAAGAAGGGTGATTGCCTATTTTGATGATGGCTAGACCCCAGGATGGGTGATTGCCTGTTTTGATGATGGCTAGATCCCGGGAAGGGTGATTGCCTGTTTTGTTGATGGCTAGATCCCAGGATGGGTGATTGCCTGTTTTGGTGTGGGTAGATCCTAGAATGAGATTGCTAGTCTCAAGAATGATTTATGTTTATGAGTGTCAAAGTATTGTTTTTGACGAAATGTTTACTAATTAATCAAGGCTGTAAAGTTACCATATTATTTGTTAAGTTATAATTTACAAGTTAAGTGTTTATCCTTAAAACAAAAGAGAACCTTGTTATAAGGAAATATGAGATTGGTTTGATTTGATTATGTAATTGTGTGTACGTGCAATCTTATATGATTTTCAATTCTGTCAATGATTTTCTAAATTTGTAAGCGCAGAGAACGCGCTTGAGTCAGTATGGCCGTATGGGCGCGCTCAACCGAGCTGCCATCTAGTTTCAATTGTAGGAAACAAGTCTCAATTTAAAATTGAGACAGGAAACAACACTAGCTACTTTTCGTAATAATGTAATTCTTAAATTTAGGATAATAAATTGTAATTCAGATTCTAGAATTAATTAAAAGTACTAACGAAGTAGAATTTCCTATTTATATAATTTTGTAATGTAATATGAATTAAGTGGGTCACTAATGTTTTTGTTGTGTTTACACTACTGTATGATTTCCGTATGTATTATTTTAAGAAACGAGTTAAGTTAATTATGTAAAATTAGAAGTTTAATTAATGTTTCATTATTATCTAATATTGTTGTAATTATTGAATAATTTATTTTAAAATACAATTATGATTTACTTTTGTAACAAAACTGTAAACTTTATAGGGTGTTTCCGGTTCATTTTATATTGTTATTTAAAATACCTAATTAAGCTAATTAAGATGTATTTCGACTTTAGTTAACATAAAAATAATGTTTTATTGTTTTTAGAATTATAAAACCTTAATATTAAATAGTTTTGTAATAATGTGAAACACGTGGTCTTGTAATTAATAATTAAATAACTTGGTTAGTCGAGGTTGCAGTATGTGGCATTCTTTCGCTGATCGTTGAAGAGTAAGGTTGTTAAAGAAATATAATTATTTATCCTGCTGTGTTCCTTATTTTTCTTGACGATTATAATGGATCCTGGGGCGAACTCCGGTGAGGCGCCGACATACACGTACCCAATAAAAATCTCAACAACGGTGTCGTCACGAATTATAAGCGGTGACCTTGAATGCGCAGTAGTTAATTGATGCGCATGTGGTTGATGCTTCGCTGAGCGCTAATAACTTATGACGGCCACGTACATACTTGGTGTCAACGTACATGTATATTTCAGAAAATAAATATGTTAGTAATAGAAAATATATAATAACAACACCCACATTTCACCAACGTGACAGAGGGTGAGTCCATCGCCGTCTCAGGCACTATACATACGTCTTCGAATTACTTCTCAGACAAATGCAAGTTTCCTCACGATGTTCTCCTTCACCGTAAAGCACGTGGTGTGAAATAACTGAACATACGTTTTTAGAAAACTCATTGGTACAGGCCCCGCTGGGATTCGAACTTGCGTCGCTTGCGTAGCGACTGCTCGAACCCCACAGCTCTTAATCAAGGAAATCAACAACAGCAATATATAAAGGACTCTATATCAATGAACATACCTGTTCTTTTTCTTTGGCCATGTTTTCGAACTTAGCCCTCAATGAGGAGGGCTTAGCGCCCCCAATGTCCGGCTTGTGCTTGGTGTAGTTGGTGCCCACTTTGCCCACTTCGTCGAAGCGATGAGCCGATTTGTCCACCCTATCTGTCTCTACGCCGAACTTTCCACCGAAACCCTGGTAAAAATTAAAATATTTTTGTAACAGATATTCTCCACTCGCTACATAGATACTACTCGCTAACAATTGCAAAGTTTGAGTACCTTTCTACTGAAACCCTGGCAAAAATGATAATGATAATGATTTTGTAACAGCGTTTCTCCACTTGCTACTAAGATGACGCTACTCGCTAACAATTACAAAGTTTGAGTACCTTTCAACTGAAACCCTGGCAAAAATGAAAATGATAATGATTTTGTAACAGCGATTCTCCATTCGCTACTTAGATGACGCTACTCGCTAACAATTGCAAAGTTTGAGTACCTGTCCACTGAAACCCTGGCAAAAATGAAAATGATAATGATTTTGTAACAGCGTTTCTCCACTCGCTACATAGATGGCGCTACTCGCTAACAATTCCAAAGTTCGAGTACAAATACACGAGAACGTAAATCGCGTAATAAGAGTTTTCGAGCGCATTGCAGTATATCATATGGGGTCTAGAATTTTATATATCTGTATGTAAAAGTGACGTTTCCGTTACGTTTGCCGATTGAAATTAAACATTATATCATTGCAATAAAGTTTAAAATCGTAATATTAATTCACGTGTGTGTTACCTTCTTGTGGTCGACTTGACTAGCGTGTGCCGCCGTCTTCTCCTGGTGGTCCCAGCCTAAAGCCGAGGCGTCTTGTCTGTCTGTCTGAACGCCGTATTTGCCACCGAAGCCGATGGCGTAGTCTGAAACAAACAAAGGCTTATAAAATCCACAAAAATCGAGCCAACCTTAACCTATGAAACCACTGTTTAAATAAAGATGGTTCTTTGGGTACTTTAAGGTAGGTATTGGAAAAACAATTGTATGGACTATGCATTTATTATTTAAAAAAATAAAAATATATTACTTTGGACGGAAGGCCTTTGTCTAGCAGTGGGATACATACTGATAATATCTCTTGCTCTTGTGGAAGCCTACAGTACAGTAGTGTTATGTCACCTTTCTGCGAGTCATGTGTATGATGCTCCTCGCGATGATCCCAGCCTAAGGCCGAGGCGTCCTTCCTGTCGGCTTGGACGCCAAACTTGCCCCCGAAGCCTACGCTGTAGTCCTTCTGAGAGGAATGCTTCTCTATCTGCTCCCGGTGCTCCCAGCCAGCGGCACTCTGTTACAATAATAATAAGTACAAAGATACGTATATAATATAAAAATAAATAAGTACATATATAAACATTTATTTTGTAATTGTATGGCCGTCTACCTAATTATTATGGTGTGCTGCACTGCAGTAAGGAAATAATCACTTATATCTATATCTATACAGATAAATAAAATGTAAGTGTCTATTTGTAATTAAAATAACAGCATTGTCTGTATGTCTGATTGTCCCGGCTAATCTCCACTGGCAGGTAGCTGATGTTTGAAGGAGTAACTTAGGCTACTTTCATTTATTAAAAATATTAGGGTTCCACGAGTATAAGGATGAAACTAAATCTGCGCGGGTAAAACCGCGGGGCACAGCTAGTATTTAAATAAAATACATTAAGGTTCCGTGGGTCATCCATGACTAACCGCAGGGCACAGCAAATAAAAATTAAAGCTATAATATTTAAATCAACTTAATAAGCCATACGAACCTTATCGACTCGATCAGTCTGCACGCCATACTTGCCGCCGAAGCCGGTGCTGTAGTCCGTCTGAGACACATGCTTGTCCACTTTCCCCACGTAATCGTGGCCCACTGCCGACTTGTCCATCCTGTCTGTCTGGACACCGTACTTGCCGCCGAAACCTTAAAAAAAGTTATGTGACTTTATTTCGTGGGTTTTTTTTTTTTTAAATAGCCTTAGTTACTCATTCTAACTTTTGCCAGTGAAATTCCCACGCATTCACTGCTAACATCGCATCTTCTTCGTAAATTCGCTAACGATGCGTCGTTAGCAGTGAACGCGTTAAAATCGGTCCAGTCGTTTCATTAGCAAAAACAGACGATCAGACAAAACAATTAAAAATTGTTTCTTTTTTTTATATTAGCACCGTGTACACTTTCGTATGCATTTAGTGAATAATTCTTAGTTTAGAATTACAAACAGATACTTCAATTTTATTTATCTGTATAAATATGTATAGAACTATAGATGGACAGTTGATCGTAGCATTAGAGGCAAAACAATACCTTGAGCATAATCCTTTTGCGACACATGCTTCTCAGTTTTCCCGATGTAGTCATGACCCACTGCTGATTTATCCATACGGTCTGCTTGAACGCCGAACTTACCGCCGTAACTGTAAATGATCGTACAATGATATAAATAATCAATCACTTTATTTAATTAAGTGGTAAGCCGTAATGACCTTGGGGTTTGGGCAGTTGGCATGTTCGAATCCCAGCGGGGATGACATGGACATGCTTTACGATGAAGGAAAACATCGTGAGGAAACCTGCATATATCTGAGAAGTAATGCAAAGGCGTATGTATACTGCCTGAGACAGCGATAGACTCACCATCTGACACGTTGGTACTAAATCATCTTGTGTGATCTGTGGGTGTTGTTATTACAACACTGCTGCCTACCCCTTCGGGGAATACAGGCGTGAGCATCTGTGTTATTTATTTATAATTTGTATACATGTACATACCCAAAGGATGACTTGGGTCCATCATCAAACTGCTTCTTCTTAGAAGCTGAATCAGCCTCCAGCACTTCCTCTCTCAGCTTTGCCATGCTAAAAAAATTTCAAATTGAAATAGTAATAAAGCCGGGTTCAGAAGGATCTTTTATTGTTCAACTGATTATGCTTAAATTTAGAATAGAGACAGTTTTATTCCCCTTCTTTACTTATAATTCATGTTTTTTACCGTTCAAACCTTCCCTGAACTTTCACAAAAATATCAACATCAAAATTACTGAAAACGGTCCAGCCATCCTCAAGTTTTCAGCGACACTAAAGAACAGCAATAATTTTTTATATATATTAGATAGATTATATACAAATTCATAAATTTATTCAACTAAAAAATTTTCAGCAATTTACCAATGACAAGAGGTAGGCAGAGGCATGCTTTTGTACACCCACATTTAAGTTCTATGTAATAGGGGCAAGCCTATTGCCATTAACCAGACTCTGGGCTACTGAGAACTTACTACTACTAGACCAAGAAGAATTAATAGCATGAGACAAAAATAACAGTAGTTTCTTTCTACCCCAGTGGGAGCACAGTGGGAGTACAGGTGTGAAATTAATATGAATAGTAAAAATGCCGTACAGGTGTTGAGGGTTTATACACACAGGGGCACAGTTTTTATTGCGTTATCATTCAATCAGCGAAGATAAGCAACCCTAAGCCAAGCGAGTAAATGGATGGGTGACCGCCCGAGTTCCCTACGTGCCTCAGAGAGCATGTTAAGCTGTCGGTCCCGGTGCCAATTTATCATCTTTGCTTGTACCAAGTATTTGGCTTTAGAGAGTCCGACAATTGGTTTCACCTATATTACCAATTTTCTTTGTGAAAGGGGTTACGAAGGTCAGATTGCAGTTGCTTCATATAAAAATCAGGTGATCAGACACATAGGATTGAATGAAATGCCAAACCCAGCATCAACGAGACAGACAGACTCATCAAATTACTACTGCACATACACGGTCAGCGCTCGTATTTAAGTATTTGAAAACCAAACATTGAGGATACATCTAAAAGTTCAATTGTCGGGACATGAATAATGACTTCCTGTTATATCACAATAACAAAGTATTTCCTTCACAATTTCTAATTATAAATTGTAATGTTATTGACCTAAGTGTGCTATGCTAATTGTTTTTATGCACTTCAATACACTTGTAATACATTAATAAAATGTTGTTGATTTATTGTTTTATGTGACTATGAGTCTTTATCAAAATCAAGTTGTTATAATTTATGGCCCTTTTGAATATTCCATCCCATTGGTCCCATGTATAATGTAATTTTTTCTGGTGCTGTTGCCTTTTGAATGTCGTTCGCATTTTCTACATAGAAAGTGTGTTTGATGTTTATTGACTTAACTAAGTAGACATGATATTGAAGAATTAACAATACTGCTTCTTTCAAACATTATCTATACATCTATACAGATAAATAAAATTGAAGTGATCTTCAAAGTCAAAGTCAAGTCAAAGTCAAAAATATCTTTATTCGATTAGACTTATACAAAGTACTTTCAAATCGTCAGAATGACATTAATTTACAGGATTATACATGCTACAGCCAGGTTCGGAAGGTTGCTTTTACTGAGAAGAACCTGGCAAGAAACTCAGTAATTACTCTTTTCAAAAATATTATACAATATTAAAAATACAAAGTAAATCACTTGAGAAATGTAAGCCCATGGACACAGTTCCAATGCACAAATGTCGATAAAAATTAACATAAAGAAAAATCTAGTAGTTCTATTTATATCTTAACGGGACTTTCACTGGCAGATAGCTAATGTTACAAGGAGTAACTTAGGCTTACTTTTCTTTTTAAAATATCATTAGATTTCCTCTGGATCCCATGAAGTTAACTTTACGCGGGTGAAACCGGGGGGCACAGCTTATAAATATGAATGAGACAATTGACAACTAACTTACAAGAAAGCTGATCAGTAATGTTGATCAACTTTTTTGTGACTAATGAATGATGAACATATATTTTTCCCCCTTTATTCTCAGGCCCACATGGACTGCTGACATATAGAAGTCTCAATGGGTTAATCTAACTAATAATCGGAGTAAAATCAACCTCCCAAGCCTGGCAGTAACATGTATAATACTGTATAATATGTCAATTGGATGTTTTGAAACTACTTTATAAAAAGGAATGAACATTTTTGAGTTTGAATTTTAGTTTGAGCAATAATTTGTAAATTGTCTCTAACAAAGGTTTGAACACATTCCTAACACAAACTCACTTATGCCAGAGAAGTATTTTGTCTTTAATACTTACTCAATAGCCTCCACATTCCTCCCCCCCGGTCCCCATCTCTGCTCATGCTCCGTGACATCATTGACGAAGTCAGGATCAGTCTCCCAGTCATCTGCCTCTTCAGGTGCCGGAGCTGTTACGCCAGTTGAAGCTTTCCACATCTGAGGAGTAAATATTATGTAAATATTTATTTTGAAAAATGCTGGGTGTTCACAGCCATTATACAAATACATACCCCATTCATGTCATCATGAAGGATTATTCAGAGTTGTACTTATAGAACAACCACATTTCACCAGTTATATTTTAGTCTCATCGGGGCAGGTCTATTGTCATTAACCAGGCATTAGTCCAGACTTCGGACTGCTATAGGAGATAACAGTCCTATAATAGATTATTGTTGTGATAAAATTTTAATTCTTACTACTTAAGTATTGATTGATGATACACATATTGCCTTACAGTATGGACAACAGGTTTCCTTTAAGGTTGTATTGCGTTTTCTCATTGGAAATTTAGTTCATTCTATCGTAATCTATGTCACAGTCCTGTTTCTATATTTTTTTTATCACGTCATATAATCTCTAAAGATAATGATTTGGTGTACTTACGAAGCGTTTGATTTCGAATACAATTTGTTGACTTTGTAGTTATTATTGGACTATTTTTGCGAGTAACAAATATAAACGTAGGTAGGCAAATGTTATTAACAAGGAAAATATATAAAATTACCTTCAACAAGCCGGTTTTCAATCAACACGTAACAAATCACTTTCACGCACAGCAATCAGCATGGATTTATCAACATTTATGAGAAGAAACTATACAAATCACTAACCGATTTTTTTTATTATTTTGAATAGGTGTAGGAAACAATTTTATTTTGTTTATCAAAATAGTTTTGGGCGAAATTTTGCGATTCGATGCGTCACTCATTCGTCACTTTTTGACATTATCGTTTTTTCTATATCCATCCGATTGAATTTGACGTATATTTGTTGCCATTGAAAAGTCATTTTCAACAGCAGCAAGCTAAGATCAGTGGCCATACCGCCTTTTCCTTAGAGCATTATTTTTGTCTTCTCCTCATTTAATGAAACTGAAAAGTCTTTAGTTCTTAAAGATAGACCCACAATTCTGCAATATTATATATAGATATAATAGGCATCGTAGCTATATTCTCATATAATCGCATTAATTTATAGTATAATGAGTATATCAATTAAATATACTTTTTATAGCTAGGTATAACGGAAATTTTTATTTATGAAATTGAAAATTAAAATACTTATATAACTTATGAAACCGATTGTATTTTTTTTAACATTTTCTTTTTTATCTCTTAAATCTATAATATGTAGTCTAGTGTTATATGTCAACTACGGTATAAATTAAATTACAATATATAATTTTTATAAGTACAATAAATTATCACAATTTGAAAATATAAAACTTATGTTCTATAAAACATCGACGTCATAAATATGTTGATGAAAATGGTATGTTTTATTGATGTAACGTGGATGTTTAGGATAAGAGAAACAAACGGCAGGACACAATATTTAATTACATAATATAGTTAAAATCTTCAGAGTTGGACTGTAAATTTTGAAACCCAAACTAAGTATCACTAGGCTTAAGCGTACGTAGCATAAGTAGCTTAAAAAGCAATCACAATCTATTTGGTCATCGTTGGACCCTTGGTCCTATTTGTACGGTAGCCAAACCAGTGAGAAGTACTTAGTACGGATTTCTAAAATAACATCGCTTTCCTCATTCTTATACAGTACGTTATTCATATTTAATTTTAAACCTAATCTAATGTGGAAAATTTGTCCATAAATCCCCATTCCAAGCTGCTTTCGATCGCAATGGGGATTTTTAGACTTTTTTTTCCACTATTCCCCATTAATGGAGATTATTGGAACAACCCATTTAATTCAACAGAAAGAGAATATTAATAACTCTTCATGAAAAACGAATCCATCACATGTACAATTCGACGCCAGGTCAAATTTAAATAATTGCATTTTATGATGTGTTTAATTCGCCATAGCTAGTAGATAACCGCTCATTAATTACTTACTTATGTATGCATATGCTATTTATAACGATAAGCCTCTAAATTCTTATTAATATCAACTACTTAAGTACCTAAATCGTTCAACTAAAATTCGGGATCTGGGGCATCGATGGCGTAACCGAATTTCTGAAGCGCCGTTTTTATTTCTGCAAAAACTGTGGGGTCTTCTATTGTGGATGTTAGCCGCACTAGTTGTGAGCGAGCTAATTTAGCAATAGCTCCTCTTAGGGCTTTGCCTGATCTAGTACGTGGTAACGCAGGAACAGCCACAGCTTTCCTAAACGCAGCTATAGGACCGATCAGATGACGCACTAGGGCTATCAGCTCCTGAGTTACTGTTTCTTCGTCCACGATCGCTTCATCTGTCGAGGAATTACAATTATTATTAATGTCAAATCAGCTTAATTATAGACTGGTGCTTTTACGGTGGTGGGCAGCTAGCCCATGTATTTTATTTGCCATACATATAGACATATTACATACATATGCTCACGCCTGTTTTCACCGAAGATAATAAGTGCCAACGTGACATGCTGAGTCTATCTCCGTCTCAGGCACTATACATACGTCTTTGAATTACTTCGTAGAGTTATGCAGGTTTACTTAAGTTTTACTCGTTAGTACAGGCCTAGATGGGATTTGAACTTGCGTCGCTTGCGTAGCAGGCGACAGCTCAAACCCCACGGCCACCATGGCTCTTATTAAATTATTCACTATTGTCAATAATTTTATATGAATTCGATTGTAATAAATCATTATCTACTATGTAATAAAATGTACATGATGCCAGCTAAGATTCCTGCCAGTTCTTCTCAGAAGGCTAGTTTCCGAACCGGCGGTTAATTCTTCGACATTCATAAGTACTTTACCTGGGCCTAAACTGAATAAATCATTTTCATTAATAAAATGACTACTGTGCGTTGAAAGTACCTGTGCACACATAATCAGTACCAAGACCTGTAGTTCATGAATTACTCACCATCTTGCGGAGGCCTCATGACGTACAAGCACAACGGCACATCCCCCTTGGTCCGGTCCGGAGCGCCGACCACCACAGCGTCGGCGACCCTAGCGTGTCTCAACACCACATCTTCCAAGGCTGCTGTCGATAGCCTGTGGCCAGCTACGTTGATGACGTCATCGGCACGTGCCACCACCCACACCGCACCCTCCGCGCTGATCCACCCAGCGTCTTGGGTGTCGTAGTAACCCTAAAGAACGTTAAAACATTTACATTTTATTTACTGCCTATTTTTTGTTTTTTGTGCTAAGTACCTACGTGATTTTTATTACTTACTCCAAAAGCTAGTGAAGCAATGAATATAAACTATAGGTAAACTCATCTCTCATCACCTAAGCCGTTAGCCCTACGGCTCTGTAATTGATTATTTTGAAATTTTATTAAATACTAACTAATAATGGCGGTATTGTTCAATTCAATCAAACCATGATACTTAGTTCAGCTTTTTGATAAAAAATTGTATACATTTGTGCCATAAAAATTAGACAAGAATCTTACCGGATAAGCCTCGAAGTATATTTTCTTGAACCTCTCGTCAGCTTTCCACAAAGTGGAGGCGAATCCTGGGGGTAAGGGGAGCTTGGCCACCAGTCTGCCCACTTCTCCTGGCTCGCATTCCGAGCCGTCTTCTTCACGGAGCACGCGGACTGAACAATATATATTATGATCTTAGCTTAAGTAAGTATTTCACTACAGTTATTCACTAAGGTTTCTCAGCGTCGAATCCGACTACGACAGTAGGTTTTAATCATAGGAAATTGATACATAATACATAGAGGATAAGGTTAAATTTCGTATCTTTTACCGACACTCGAAGACGAGTGCGACTCTGAGAACCTTTCGTGAATAACGTGGCAGGTGCCGCCGACACCGTGACGTCACGAGCCATGAGCGCTGAGCTCCGTCTCAGGTACTAGAACCCTCATAAGTCGTTGATTTGCCTCTTAGACGAATGCAGTTTCTTCATAAAATTTTCGCAAACCTCGTGGTGTGAAATCACCGCATTCATTGCTACAAACCGCAGGGATTCGAACTTGCGTCGCTTTCGTAGCAGGCGACTACTCAACGGCCACCATGGCTCTCTCAGTCATGAGACCATAACTTCATACAGTTTACTGAGACCTCAAATATTTTCAGGTACCGGCTATAGAACCCTTCCGTACAGTACTATTCAGAGCATCATGTGTATGTGCGATTTAGAAATACAAGGCGTAGTTACAACTACGTAATTTAAACTAAAAAATAAAGGTTTTTGTCTCTGAAAATAGAATTCCCACATAGACATCTAACTCCCTAAGGGCATTTCATTATTGCGGAAACCCACGCACACGTTCTCGTGGGCGGTAAAGGTTTAGATTATTCCGTGACGCAGGCTCCGCCTACGACAAGATAAAAATATTTTATGATAGACAATATATTATTGTCTGATAAGGAAATACCGATAATAGTTTTTTTCTATGTGGTAAATACGGCAGTGTCAGTGATGGTTGTCATTAACGTGACAGCCAGATTATGCTGAGTTGGGACCAATTCGTTACGAAAGAAAGAAAATAAATTTATTCGTATATAGAGTTTACATGAACATTTCTAGCCGTTGAAGACCAAAGAATTAGGAAAGGGCTTAAAATCTACCTAGATCTCCGAGCGGATAGGCAGAGGTGTACTAGCAGTACCCATATTTCGCCAGTTGTGTTCAAGTCCTATGTAATAGGGGGCGAGACTATGCCATCTTTCGGGCACTAATCCAGAAAACCGGGAAATTATAAATAGAAAAACCCAATAACACCCGGGGATTGAATCCAGGACCTCATGTTTCGCAGTAGCGACCGACCACTAGTCCTACGTAGTCTTTTAGGTATATTTATAAATCCTGTCCAACCAACCGATGGTATACCTTCTTACATAATTTTAAAAAGGCCCTGGGAACTCATAGTCAGTATGCCGGAACGGGTGCACAACCTAGACCACTCAGATTTAGCTCCCTAGCTCATCCCCAAGCAACGCCCTGAGCCGAGGACTGAACCCAGCACCGGGGCGCCCTTAGCTGTGTTGCTTAGTTTTTAAGTTTATAGCTCGGCTGGAGGCCCTTGGGTCTCGCCCCTTTTGTCCGGTTAAAACATTCTTTGCCGAGAAAAAATACGCAGTTTGCTGTCCAGGCCGTGTCGGTCAGCACTGACCGCATTGGCAGAGAACGTGTTAGTCAGTTGAGGTAACTCCCCCCTACCAACTGCGACCATATAAAAAAATGCACGACCTAAGTACCTAGTCTTTCGGTTAAATTGAATTGTGTCTATACCCTGTAACGAGAAAGACTATATATAACTCACTGTCATAGCCTGGTACAGGATATCCAGCCGAGTGTGGAGGAACGGCCTTGACTCCATATCCAAGACACGGCGCCGTGATGGGTGACCCCGACTCCGTCTGCCACCAGTGGTTCAGGATTGGTACGCTGAACACTCGCTCGGCCCATTGCTAAAACACGAACAATTAATACGAAACGTAGAATAAGATAGTTCTTGATTTAAAAGTAACTCCAACTCTTTCTTTGATACGGATTTTGAAAGGGATAGACAGAGTTTTTTAGTTCGAGTTTGCTTTAGTCGTTAAAGTGGGCAAACTTTTTAAGTTAAATTACAGGAAAATCTAATTATAGGAAAATGGATTTTGTGACCTTTGAAGAAAGAGGTAACAATATTAAAACCATCATCAGCATGGTCAGATTTGATGTTATCACTGCTGAAGGAAGTGTATGGCGATATGCATGAACAGCAAAAGATGTTAGCATTGTAGCAAGTGGCAAACAGAGGACGCTGCCTACTCTCATGAATGTATGTATGTTTAAAGTTTCTACATCTCACCCTGGTATCCTGGTCACAATGCTCCCCAGCAATGAAGACTGTCTTCAAGGAGCTGTTGCAGTACCGCCTCGCGTACTTGGCATTGGGGTCTGCGCGCTTCAACACGCGTATTGCTGTGGGGATCGTGAACAGAGCGTTCACTCTGTGCTGCTCTATTATCCTGCAGGGAAAAGAAAATGTCATAATTATCTTCCAAAAGAAGATTCTTTTATAAAGAAGCCTTTAAAGCCAGGGCCATTTTGGTAATTAATTTCGGGGAATGGGTGTTATGGTGATTCAAGTCCCGTCACGAGTAAAGAACGCGCAACGAAAATTAGTTGGGACACTGCGCATGTTTTTATTCACTTCGCGCCATAGATATATCTACATATACACAGAGACAGACTAGGAAAATGACTACTGTGTATTCAATCAAAGGCACTCGTTCTTAACTCTCGTGACGGGACCGGTACAAGCTGAAAATAGAAGAAGCTACCTATACAATTTAATTTTAATAAAATACAACTTTTTCAAACAATTATGAGCAGACGTAGACCATTGAGTCGACACAACGTCTGCATTTTACCTAAAAAGTAGTCAAATAAGAAGTAAAATAATCTCTCCCGTCAGGAGGCTGCCGACTATTGGCCAGCCGCAGAGCGCAAGGGGGTTGAAAATAACAATGAAAATGATAATGATTTATTCAGTTAGGTCCTGGTAAGGCACTTATGAATGTCGAGGAATTTACCACTGGTTCGGAAACTAGCCTTCTGAGAAGAACCGGCAAGAAACTCAGCTGGCATCATGTACATTTCATTACACAGTAAACAATGGTTATTACAAAAAAACATATAAAATTATTCACAATAGTGAAGGTTTACGGCAAAGTATGTTGACAACACTTGTCCCCTCCAAAACGAGGCCAGTCAAAAAAAGCTACCCACCTAAAGTACTGTCCTGGATCAGGCGTCCTATCCGGCTTCCCTTCGTACAGCACCGAGGTAACTCCAGCCAGCAGTGGTCCGTAGCATATGTACGAGTGGCCGACCACCCAGCCAAGGTCGGAGGCCGACCACCACACACCCTTCTTCAAGCCGTACACGATGCGCATGGTCCAGCACAGAGTGGCTGCGTGCCCACATGGCCTTTGGATGCCCTTTGGCGCGTCTGTTGTACCTGAAAATAAGAAAAATGGAATGTGAGAGGGAGCGTTATTTGCAAAGATTCGCAGTTCCTTAAATTTCTGTAGGAATGCCATAAGTTTCAGCTTGTTTATTTTTAAATATTTTTTGTGTATTTTGTTTGTAATTTGTATGTAATTCATAAAGTTTATTAAAAGTCTTAAAAACAACCTCAGAGTCCCAATTACAGTAACATCTACGTCAAAATCTTGAGATAGCCGAATACTTTTTGTGATCATTTTAAGTAACTATTGTTGGGAACGAAAATGTTTTTATATGTCTTTTTGATTAATTTCGAGTGAGACGTATGAAAGAGAACTATCATTATTTAGTAGATTTTGATTTCCCTTTCATAAGTCACTTTATGAGTATACTTGTCAAAAAAATTATAACGATTAACCACCAATTAGGCAATCAAGGACCATAGGTCGGTAATTCACAATTAACGCAGAATTTACCGTTTCCATTTCAAATACCGGTAGAATAAACTACTTTCCGTCCTCAGTCAAAAGGGTCAGATGGCGTACAGCATTTCCAAGTATAATTTATAACTAAGTATAATATAATTCATTGTGAAGTTAAATTTCCGCAGGTCAAAAGTCTAATTCAATCAAGAATATTGTTCACGTAATTACAGTACCACGCAATTGTTCGAAATAATTAACGTCATATTTTATTATGAGGGAGTTAATAACATTTATTTCTGTAATGCTACCCCTTAGGGACCTCTAAGGGATGACGTAATTTGCTCAGAAGATAAATTTGGTGCTTACGTGACAGATGGTGAGGCTGTAGCCGACTAAACTCTGACCCTGCAGAGACGTCAACAGGAATAGTAGGTACGTAAGTAGGTATATATGATAGTGATGATCATGACGTACGTAGCTATATTATGTATAATGAACTACGCAAATGATTTCCGAATTCAAGTCCATCGGCCTTAATAAATAATTAAACGAAATGTGAACTCTTTATCACGCTGAATAAACGTTCCAAAATCTACAAATTTAATTCATTGGCTCCAAATATTTATATGTATCAAGGAAAAGAGTTCACTTCGCCTCTTGGGATCTCCCTTATTTGAACGCCTTCTAGGCTTTTACGGAAGCCCGTTTAGAATTTTTTTGAGTTTCCTCAGATCATACGTGTATTCAAAATTAAAACACAGAGGCTTATTTTATAAAAAAAATTCAAATCCAAATTTAATTCTAAAATATCTTGATTCAATTCGACTTTTAGCAAGATACTTTAAATCGCCATAACTACATAATTATACATCCTACCCCCGGGTTCGAAAGGTTGCTTTTACTGAGAAGAACCCGGCAAGAATCTCAGTTATTACTCTAATCTCTAACTCTAATAAAAATATTTAACCAATTTTGAGAAATAGGAAAAATATCACAAAATTATCGTAAATATAAGCCCATCGATACAGTTCCGATGTCACACGAGTGTATTCAGCCATCACAAATGGTAAGCACTGCTTATCTGCTTATAAGGAATGCACGCCCCTGTTCCGATGCACATATGTCGATAAAAAAAATGTAAAAACAAATAAGAGGTACTATGTATAATTGCGTAGACGACCAGCCCCCACAAGCAGCACCTGTTCAAGTATGACGAGAATGCCAGCCATCGCCCTCCTCAACCATTATAGAGGGAACTGAGCGACACGTAATCCATTGTCTTTCGAACCTAAATTTTGCATGAATTATGCGAAGGTTTACCAGAAGTGTACAATATGTAGAGAGGTTCATTGGCCTCCACGGAGACGCAGGGCACAGGGTCAGCCTCCAAAGCCTCTTCGAAGGATATGTCACGCTCAGGTTCCAGTTGGCACTCCAGGACACGACGCCGTTGGAATATTATACAGTTGTTTGGCTGGTGAGTGCTCTGGGATAGAGCTTCGTCGAGGATGTCTTTATATCTGCAGGTACGTAAACATAAAACCCTTATTAGAAACATGGCTAAAACCAAAACTAGTCCAAAGTCGGACTGAAAATATGAACATCTCGTGAAATCCATATCACAAAAAGACATATGCTTAATAAAGGTTCTGTATGATGCAGAACTAACGTAGAATCATACATATGCTCACTCCTGTATTCCCCGAAGGGGTAGGCAGAGGTTGTAATAATAACTTTTCACCGAAGATATTAAGTGCCAAAGATGGTGAGTCTACCGCCGTTTCAGCCACTATACATACGTCTTTGAATTCCTTCTCACATATGTGCAGGTTTCCTTATATATATATCGCTGGCCCCGCTGGGATTCGAGCGTCGCTTGCATAGCAGATGACTGCTAACCCTACGGCCACCACGGCGCTCACAAGCTATTTCTTAAACTAACTTAGTCAGGGGCGGATCTACTTAAAGGCTTTTTGGGCTGCAGCCCAGGGCCCCGCGAATACAGAGAGCCCCCACCCGAAATCACTACAAAAAAGTTTCTTGTCAAAATGGCAATTAGTTCAGTAATTAGGTAGGGCCCCTAAGCAGTATTAGCCTAGGGCCCCACAAATTCAAGATCCGCCCCTGAACTTAGTTATTTATCTACACTAATATAATAAAGAGGAAAGATTTGATTGTTTTTTTGTTTGCTTGCATTGAATAGGCTCCGAAACTTCATGACCGATCTTGAAAATTCTTTCAACAATGGATAGCTACATCATGAGCGAATAACATAGGCGATATTTTAACCGCGTGACGTCCGCTAGTTATTGATAAAGAAAAGGAAAACTAACCTTACAATCTTGTTGGGCTCCACGCCGCAGCTGGCTGCTATGATCACGGTTGGCTCTGCGTGCTCAATCCTCATCCTGAGCTCGCGGGCGGCGAAACCTGCACATATAGTTACTTGGCTATCTCGTCTTTTAAATCAAAATAAATGTAAAAGCAACCATCCATAGCCGCCATTCATCATAGGTATTGGCCACTTGTTTTTTTTTGTAACATGATCATTCACGAATTGACTTTAACCAACACTAGCTGTGCCCCGCGGTTTCACCCGCGTAGATTTAGTTTCATCTTTATTGTCGCTGAACCCTAATATTTTTAATAAATAAAAGTAGCCTAAGTTACTCCTTGAAACATCAGCTACCTGCCAGTGAAAGTCCCGTTAAAATCAGTCCAGCCGTTTCAGAGATTACCCGGAACAGACAGACAGACAAAGAAAAAATGTTAAACTTGGATCTTTAGTGTCAGTAGCGTGTATACTTTCATATGCATTTAGTGAAAAGCTATTATTTTGGAATTACAAACAGACAATTCAATTTTATTTATCTGTATATCTGTATAGACGTATGGATTTAAATAAATATTATGCATACTTATATATATCTATACCTACATATAATATTATAGAAATTGTTTGGCTTGCATAGCATTTGAAGCTACCTCCGGTATACAAACACAAATGAGTTGTCATTTGAACGTACTTTGCATAAGGTCAAATTAAATAAATATATTTTGAATATCAAATGCAATTGTTTTTGCACAAACTTTTATTCGAGTTCCGGAGCAGCGTTCTTATATTTAATAGGGTAACATCGCGATTCAATGAACTATTAAGCATCTTTGGAAATGGAGACCAAAGCTTCTTAACATACATATATATGTTCACGCCTGTATCCCCCGAAAGGGTTGGCAGAGGTGCTGTAATAACAACACCCAGTATTCATCAAAGATGATTAAGTGCCAACATGATAGATGGTGAGTCTATCGCCGTCTCAGTCAGTATACATACGTCTTTGAATTACTTCTCAGTTATATACAGGTTTCCTCACTTCACTCTAAAGCACGTGATACTACAGTCCAGAGTGCCTAGTGCGAGGTTTCTTAAAATCGCCGTCACAAGTCATCGCGTCGTCGACGTAAACGCAGATTTGTATGGGCTTACAATAGTGTAATCTTTAGGCCGACAGATGCGCTGGTCCGAATCTTTACAAATATGCATTTACGTCGACGCGATGACTTGTGAAGGCCTAGACAAAGTAACATTCTCTCGCGCTTGCTCTAATAGAAACGATACAAAATGTATGAAAATGACATAAATCTGTCACATGACATATGTCATCCCCGTACATTTTGTATCGTTTGAAGCGTGAGGAAAATGTTACTTTGTCTGCAGGTCCAGGCCATGCTGGGATTCGAACTTGCGTCATTGCGTAGCAAGCGACTGCTCTAACCCCAAGGTCACCACGGCTCTCAAGCTTCTTAACGTCGATTATATTATTCTATAGCCTTAAACATAAGTCCTACACACCTCCAAAGACAACGGAGTGTATTGCCCCAATCCTGTTAGTGGCCAACATGGAGATGATAGCCTCTGGTACCAGTGGCATGTAGATGAGCACCCTGGACCCTCGGGTCACACCGAGGGCTGACAGCTTGCCCGCCAGACGGGATACCTGGGGAATACAGGAAATATCAACATCTACCTATTTTTATCAAAGGTATGTAAGCAATAAGTTTTTTTATACAAAAATATAGCAAACAAGTGTAAGCCCCCCTGACGGTAAGCGGTTACTTATTGCACTCATACGTGACTACTTAATACGAGTATATGAATGTAGCTCACGGAATGCTTACATTATAATATGTAAATACAGTAAGAATTATACAATTGAAGTGTCTGTTTGTTATTCCAAAATAACAACATGTTACGGAACCGAAATTTTTTTTTTTAAATGATTCTCTGCCCCTGTCTGTTTGTTTTATCTGGCTAGACTCCGTAACGGCGGGATTAATTTTAACGGGACCTTCACTGGCAGATAGCTAATGTTACAAGGATTAACTAAGGCTACTTTTATTAGAAAAAAATATTAGAACCCGTACCCGTTGGAGTACGGAAATAAAATATAGCCTATGTTACTGACGATGTAGCTATCCATTGCTGCAATAATTTTCAAGATCGTTTTCGTAGTGTCAGAGCCAAACAAACAAATACATTATTCATCTTTATTATATTAGCATAGATCAGGATTAAGTACCTGATCCTTTAGTTCACTGTATGTGATCTTCCTGACGGTGTCTGTGAGAGGAGAGTCGTGGACCAAGGCCACCTGGTCTCCCTTCCCGCTGGCCACGTGCCTGTCTACTGCGTTGTAGCACACTGACATCTCTCCTCCTACCCACCTAGGGAAGAATATCCAAGAATACTTTAAGATTTAAGGCTTGTGCAAGCAACCCCCGAGACGACCACATCCTACAAATCTATACAAACACAGTTACATGTCAAAACATCGTTTAAGCGAAGATTAAAACAAATTTGGACTCAATCTATAAGAGCTTCTTTTAAACTGAAGATTATCTTAGTGTAGGTGGTATTAAAATAAAAACACCCACGTTTCACCGAATATGATTAAGTGCCAACATAATAGCTAGTGAATCCATCGCCGTCTCAGGCACTATACAAACGTAATTGAATTACTTCTCAGGCATATGCAGGTTTCCTCACGATGTATTCTTTCACCATAAAACTCGTGAATTGAAATTTAGAAAAAACTCATTGCAGTCCGCTCAAATACGAGCTTGCATAGTAGGCGACTGCTCAAACCCCATGGATATCACAGCTCTTATTTAGTTTAAAAACTAACCATTTCGTAAATGGTGGGTTGCTGTGATCCAGCACACGGTCCCAAGGTTTGGTCCATTCCAGTTCATTGGCCACTTCACCCCAGAATCCCTCTGGGTCGTTCAAAGAGCGCCTGTGTGCCTCCTGACATTCTGGAGTAATGCCGCTTTCACCTGTGTTAAATGGACCTCTTAATATATTCCTTGACCTTCCTTCTTAGTGTAATTAATACAATGTAAATAAGTTAGTATTGCTTATTTATTTTATATAAGCCACATTTCTCAGAACGCTCTAGAATGTTACTCGTATGGAGACGTAATACTTCCTACACTCGCTTGAGGCACTTTTTAAAGTTCCCGTACAAAATGAGGAAAATACGCAGACGATATCGTGAACGTAAAAATATGTTAAAACCTTGGGGCACTGAAGAACGGATTAAAATATTTGTATGGGATTATAACTGCATAAGTACACACTATACGTGTATGGAAGTTAGCGGTGTTTACACCCCTGAGTTACGCACCGAGGCGTAGTAATTACGTAGAGGAGCTATTGCGCAAATCATTCGATCAGCGAAGTTAAACAACCCTAACCCAAGCAAATAGTTGCAAGTGTGATTGCCCGAGTTCCCTCCGTGCCTCGGAGAGCACGTTAAGCCGTCGGTCCCGGTTGCCTGTTAATCATCTTTGGCAAACGTTCCAGGTCGGAGACCTAAGATAGTTTGATAACTGGCCTAGCCCGGATTAGCGATTTTCCTCGTAAAAGGGTTAAGAAGGTCAGGTGGCAGTCCCTTCGTATAAAAATCAGGTGATGTGATCAACCACAACGCGTTTAAAGGATAAGGCCAGGACGATGATGATGATCTACGCAGTAAGTACCTAGTCTCTGTAGTAATCCATTCGTGTGGTCCTGAAGTCTCAACCGTAAGTCTAGGCACTAAGGTATCAGTGGATGTATGAATGCCTGAAATACCAGAGGCTACTGGCTGAGTTTCAGAACTGAAAATCAAGACTCACCATAGCTCTCGATATCGGCGGCAGATAGGAAGGTTTTCTTCTTTAATTCACTGATAGAGGCTTCGAACTTTTTTTTTTCCAACTTCGATCCTACTTCCGAATCCTGATACATTTTTAAAGAAATATTAATTTAAAAATACACTTTAGTACCCCGCAAATGTGGTCACTGCAGGCTAAGTGTCAGTGCGCTACTGACGGTCCCAAAGTACACTTCGGTACCCTCCTATTCCTTATACATAACAATGAGGACCTATGAACCCTCTGAATTATTAAAACGCTTAAACATAAAAGAGTTTGACAAAAGAGTGTTCCAAAAGACTAAAGATACATTAATCAGATTATTTCTTTTAGAGTTCCGTTCTCGGTTAGGTATTTGAAGGGGGCTTGAAGACTAAAAAAATCGCCTCGCGCTTCGTACAAAGTAACTCTCTCGCGCTTGCGCTAATAAAAACGATACAAAATGTATAGGAATGAAATATGTCACGTGACGGATTTATGTAATTTCCATACTTTTTATATCGTTTCTATAAGCGCAAGCGCGAGAGAATGCTACTTTGTCTAGGCCTACAGGGGCCCAACCACGTGTCCGTCCACGAGCTCTTATTGCAATGATAATTCAGTTGTGCGACAGTGACAGATGTATGCACGTCGCGTATATCTGTCACATAAATGAGTGAAACTATCATGGCAATAAGAGCTTGTGGTAAGGCCCCTGAACATATACCTTGAGGATTGTTCGGCCATATTTAAACGAGGTATTTGCCACTCTAATCTCAAATATCCGTATCCCGCAGACTTATAAAAACCAGCCGCGTTATTCTGTAAGGTTTTTCAGCGTTGCACTCGACGACGAGTGTCGGTTTCAAAGATACAAAATTGAACATTATCCTCTATGTATTATGTATCTATTTCCTATGTTTGAAACTAACGCTCGACGTCGAGTTCGACGCTTATAAATCTTACAGAATAAAGCGGCAGAGCACTTCCTTCTATCATACTACTCGTAGTTTCAGTCCGACTCTTTTTACTCTTAGAGAAATATAATTTTGATTTTGCTGCAACGATATTCAAAGAATATGGAAGGTTAGGTTGAGCCGCCGCCAAAAATTGATGTGTATGCGAATTACCAATTAAATACACGTTGCAGATTTTACTCAAAGCTCCATTTATTTTACAATTAAATTTACGTTTTTCATTTTGACAGTAACATTTTTAAATTATCTACAAAAACATACAAAGAGGTTAAATATATATCATTTTACCTCTGCTCTGTCACGCGGGTGAAACGGTGTGACACCCGCTAGTATAAAATATGTTTCAGCTTTGGTTGTTTTTCGTGTGTGTGTATTTATGTAAATACGTGTCATCTCATCACCCTAATCTAATACATCTATACATCTATATACATAATTTAAAATTAACAGCTTTTCACTAAATGCATATGAAAGTATATACGGTACAAAAAAAATAAGTTTTAAAAAAAATCTCTATCTGTCGGCTGTCGGTTATTACGGCTAATCTCCGAAACGGCTGGACCGATTTCAAAGGGACTTTCACTGGCAGATAGGTACCTAAAGTTACAAAGAGTAACTTTGAAAAATACTTTTATTTAAAAAAATCAGGGTTCCGCGGGCTACTCACGAAATAAGTCTACGCGGGCAAAACCGCGAGCACAGCTAGTTAATTAATGGAATTAATGAAACTTTGCATAAAGTACGGAACACAGGGTTGACTCTAGACGTTTTACTAATAGCCTAACTTAGGTGCGAGTTATAATATTAAGTAAATTGCTACCTACTTGATTTAAAACCCCATTGTAATGTCTTTAGATATTATTTTTTAAAACGAGCAATTGTCCTACAAAAATTTATTTTAGTAATTATCATTTTGATCACGCATCTCGGAAACTATTGGATGAAATTCTGTATATAATTAGTCATTTAAATAAAACTTAATTATATATACAAGGAACAATACTTAAAACTAATTAAAGGTAGTCATTAATTTGTTTTTATGTATGAATCATATAGTTGTTTTTTGTAATAATAGGTACCTAGATATATCTCAGAAGCGACGAATTTGTGCAGCAATAAACACAAAAACATTATTCATGATTAAGAAAAATAAAAATAAAAACAAGTTAAAATAAATAAAGAGTCAAAACACTAAATTATTTAGTTTTTTGGATGCTTACAGTTCGTTATGTTTTTCTAATAACTATTATGACGCCTATTACCCGGTCTTGTTGTGACGTCGCCTCATGAGACATTATGTATAAGAATACGTATGTATGTAGGTGCCTCATTGGTGATTATCCCAGTAAAGTTACCAGTCATGGACAGTGCCTATAAGAATTGTTTTTTTCATATTTGCTCTGTAACTTCTTCATTTTTCGACATTATATTCTTAGGGATTTGGAGGTAAATTAAAAGCTCTTTTCTCAATCAGTATTTAAAGTTTAATTTCAGTTTAATACTAAGTACAATTAAATTATATAAATAAACAACACTCCTACTTAGTCACCATTAATTGACATTCAAAATCCAAGACCCCTAAATCATGGTCATTATCTAATTATGGACAGCTATTAATGGACAGTAATAATCCAGTGTAGGAGCCTTAGTTTATGAACAGCTAAGTATATCTTTAAGCGTATTTGGGCCTTTGCTAAAAATGGACAGCGCGGGGCAATTCCTATCGCCTATTCATTTAACTACTCGTGAAGAGCTTTCTGAATTACGTCACTTTAGACCAAAATTTAAGCATGCTAAAGAGAGAAAAAAATTATAAATATTTATTCAGTTTGAGCCGTGATAAGGCACTTATGAACGTCAAAAACTACCATGGGTTCGGAAACTAGCCCTTGAGAAGAACCGGCAAGAAATTCAGTCAGGGATCATGTAGGTTTCATCGTAATAATATGTCAAACCATAATTATGATTAGTAGGTAAGTACGGCAAATTAATTAACGTGCAAAATTTTACAGCCCTCAAACCGTTTTATAGCTAAATTGAATTTTAACGGCGTAATTACATGTAAATGTAAAATTCACAAAGGAAATTCAAGAGCTGCAGAATGCTTCACTTGGCCGTTATTTTGATATGTAAGTTAATAAGATAAATAAGATACAATGTAGGCAAATACATAGCCGTGGTGATCAGTTCTGCGTAACTAATCGCCTGCAAGCGAAGCAAATTCAAAAGTCTCAACGATCTTTATCAAATGAGATTTTCTATAAATTTAAGTGATGTCACGCCAAAAGCATTACGGAGAAGGAAACCTGTATGCATCTAAGAATAAATTCAAAGACGTAATGTATAGTGCCTGAGACGGTGATGGACTCACATCAGTCACGTTGGCAGAACATTATCTGCGGTGAAAAGTGGATTTTACCAGCCCAGGGGCCTAACCTCATATTGCCATGATAGTGTAACTCTTATTATGAGACAGGTATATATGATGTGTATAAGTCTGTCACTGTCACACAGTGGAACTATGGTGGCAATAAGAGCTTATGGTAAGGCCCCTGTTCTCCTTTAGCATTTTTGCAACATTTAAAATCAAAATAAAATAATACCTTTTGTATGCCATTTGGCAGTAAAGCATTCAGCCCGCCGCCCCTTCCAGCTTCGCCGGCGTCGCCCGTGAAGGTACCTTCGACTAGTAGCAGCATGCAATGCAAAGGGCCAATGTCTTCACATCCTTCTTGAAGGATCACAGAATATTCAAATATGTAGCGTTCTGCAGCTCGTTCCAACGGAATTCTTTTTCGCATAATCGCGGGTAGTTATCTCTCTATCGATGAATAATCAAACTACCCACATTTAGTACTTTTGCAGAAAATCTTGCAGTATGTTAACGCCATGTTTAAATTTTCAGTGCTGCCATCTCTAGTGCAAAACTATGCCATTAAAATACGAGGTAACGTGGAAATAGGAGACCAAGCAGGAAAGATATTCCAAAATGTGCTCGGTGAGATAATGAATCGTATGGGCGCTAATAATGGAGGTGTGAACCAAGATGATAGTTTGTATAAGTTGTTCGCGCCAAAGATCGAAGATAGCCCATATCCACAGAGACATGAGAAACTAGAGAGTTACGGACAGTCTTACAATCCCAACAATCAGCACTGGCCACAGAATATAAATGTACGAACGGATTTGCTGAAGGAAGTTCTGCGGGATGAATAAAAAATTTCTATTGTTTCTGTTTTAATACACAGCTAAATAAAATTTTACTTTTATCTTTGCTAAGTATACACAGAATAGAAAGATTATATGTCCTACCTATGTACCTATGTAAGTACCTAGTACCTACCAACGCATGCAAAAATTATTTTTTCATTTAATAATAATGAGACCTTGCACGTACCTACCTATAGTATAGTTATATGGTAATAACAACTTATAAAACTATTTATTTAAAAGCCATTGCAGGTAGGTAAACATAGGGAACTAGTGCTGTAGGTATGTACAGGTAGTAGTCTAGTAATCTGAGTGCCTAGTGCGAGTTTTTCACTGCCGCCGTCACAAGTCACCGCGTCAAAGTTAACGCAGATTTATATGGGATCCAAACAGCGCCTCTGTCGGCCTAAAGACGACACTATTGTGAGCCCATACAAATCTGCGTTTACGTCGAATCGGTGAATTGTGACGGTAATTTTAAGAAATCTCGCACTAGGCACTCTGGTAGTTTAGTGATTTAGTGGTCATCATCTCCCTGGCCCTCCCATACATTGTTGGGGTCGGCACTTGATTCAACTCGATGCGGCTGATCACCTGATTTTTATACGAAGCGACTGCCATCTGACCTTCGTAACCCTTTTTACGAGGAAAATCTGTCAGACACTCTTAGGACTCCGACTGACCTGTAACGATTACCAAAGATGTTAAATTGACAACCGGGACCGACGGCTTAACGTGCTCTTCGAGGCACGGAATTCGCCCGTCACCCATCCAACTACTGGCATGTGCAAAACCAACTGCCACGAGCTCGAGTTAGTAATTAGGTGGTATTAATCAAAAATCAAACACATGTATGTATTTAACACTTTATTGTTTTACATTGAATGAGTAGTATCAGTGCGCCTTACAATGCGGTACATAACTGCTTTTGCTATAATTACGGATATTTGCAAAACGTTAACTCTATCATTTAATATAATACTAATGTGTAGATACTGTGCATTTATGTCCTTTTGTTCATTAACTACTCTTTATCATCATCTCCCTGGCGTTATCCCATATTTTGGGCATTTGATTCAACCTTCCGAACCTGGCGGTAGCATGTATAATCCTGTATCATCATGTCGTTCTAACGATTTGAAAGTACTTTGTTTAAAGACTATACGAATAAAGATATTTTTGAATTACATTTTGTCATAGGAACACTTGTAATAGAAAATAATTTGAATAATAAGATGGTACGCTCTCCCTTAAAAAATCAGCTAATTTTGGATGTTAGCATTAAGTTCTTAATGTTCAAAGCAGATCATTTGTTACCTTTAAGCGCCTTACCCAATATTACTATAAATTATTGAAAATACCTTGCAAAAAATGATTTAAATTGAAAAAATTGTGTAAGTGTACTTAGTTACTTTAATGCAATGTTCTGCGGTTCTTACCCAACTATAAAAAAGGAGTGCAAGTAAATATTCAACTCATAACGTATTCACATCCATATCGCTAATTCTAATCGTATATACTGAACAAAAGCCGACGTCTGTATGTCTTTCTAACAATTACCTACACTATTCAAACACAATAGTAAGTATTTCAGTCGCATCATGCATCTGATAACATTACCTACATACTTCTATAGAACTATTTTTAGTTCTTTAGGTTAGGTCGAAACATTTGCTCTTTAGCATTAAAAACGAAAAAAAAAGATCGTATCAAAAACTTCCATACAAAAGGTTAAATAAATACAATACCTTTTTAAAAATAAAATATCGGATTCGGTACCACAGACAAAATAAAATCACTGCGTATAGAGTTTGCACACATGTGGCTTACATAATGTAAAATTAAAAAGGTAACCTTTTTTTAATCTTGGGCCATCAAAACAGGTCGATCTAACCCGATGTCTGGCTTTCTGAGTTGTCAAGCATTTATCATAATAACGAGGAAAATCTTAAGTTTATTTAAATAGCACAGTTTCACCGGCGTAGAAGATTTTTTGTGCGAAATTCTAATACATTTTCTCATACAAAAGAACGCCCGGTTATAACTGGTTACATCAGCAGTTCTTCCCGTGGCAGTTTCTGTCAGAATCGGTCTAGACAGACGGACCTAAAATTTAAGATTCGTTTGTAAGTTCCGTATTTTCGTATGCATTTAGAGAAAAGCTGTATTTTGCGCTGCGTTTTGTGCTCCAACCAATTTTCAATATTGCGAATAATTTATTATGAATTTTATTGTAATTAATAATCATTTACTATGTAATACAATGTACATGATAACAAATGTCGGTTCTTCTCAGAAGACTAGTTTCCGAACTGGTGGTCAATTCTTCGACGTTCATACCTTACTTGTAGGTCTAAAACGGCCACTTTGGGAGAATCATAATGTGAACCCAATATGATTCAGGAATGATTCATATTTCGCAATTCACCTGTTTGACACTTTCCTATGAAGATTCTTAAAATGGTCCACAAAATATGAATTGCTTTTGTGACAAATAGCAGAATCATAAAAAGTTACATAGGGACTAACATCTACAATTATTGTAATCATTCGTGAATCGTAAATATGAATTGCACCTAAGTGACCATTGTGTCATTCCGGTGATGAATCATATTCGGATCACATTATGATTACCCCAAAGTGGCCTTTTTAGATCTACAGGGCCTAAACTGAATAAATCATTTTCATAAACAGGTATAAACCGACATTTTGTAAAGGACATTAAATGACAGTTTCAAACACATTCACTAATGTTGATATCATTGAAAATTGTAAGCCTTATAACAAGGCGAAGTTATCTTAAATCTATTATTCATACGATGGTTATTAACATTCCACAAACTAATTTAAGGGTACACAAATACATTGTATTACTTGTGTAGCCTTACTAAAGGAAGCTTATGATTATTAAAAAAAAGGAAACGAAAAATGAAAGGAAAATTAAACTATAAAATTTATTAACGGAACAAGGTATTTACAGCAACAAAATAGATTTTTTCTACATAAAAATTTTAATATATTCTAAATGAGAAAAGGTTCACTTTTCCTTTGGAATTATCATTACCAGAAAAATAAAACAATTTATTAATTCAAACGTTGAGTAGGGCTAACATGGCTCCCACAAGTTTTTTATCGATCTTAATAATCATGTCATATTGATTCATAAAAACAGATATATATGTCAATTAAGTAACCTTACGACACCCACATATTCTCTACTTAAACATATTACATATTTTAACTCGTTTAATGTAACAAATTTGCAGTAAGTAATATAATTATATACGATATTTTTGTGGCAATATAATTCCAAGTTAAGTATAGCACGAGTTCTGTCAGTTCCCATTTCAGTTAACAATGGATTTTATTCAAATATTAACTACATGCATTATACATTTACTCGAAATGTTGGAAAAATTACGAACAGACATTTCATTCTAACACTAAAATAAATATATACAAAAACAGCGTTATATTAAACACAAATAATAAAGTAATACAAAACATAAATCGTGTACTTATATTAAAACATGGAACTTTATATCGTACAATCATTGATTTTCTATTATTAAAAAACCTGATTATTAGCTCGACTTAATATCTAAATTTTATATCATATCGTCTAAACGTCGAATACTAGAAATATATTATTTGGTCCACTGTCGACCTTTAGGAAAACATTATTAATAGAACAAGCTTAATAATTCATAATATTCATGTCGCTTTTAAAATCCAAGATGGCCGACATGTTAAGATGGCCGACATTTTAAACTGTCGTGCATACGCCTAAATATCATAAATGCGAGATTGTTAGTAGAATTATCAAAAGAAACTTATACGTTATTAAGTATATGGTTTAAAGATACATTATAAATGTGAATTCAGTTGCGTTCTACAAATAAGTTAATTAGCAAGTAAATGATATGACTAAAGGTCGCCAGTGTAACCGCAACGGTACTCCAACCAATGAAATAGGCATGAATACTACATAATTAGGTTACAAAGAGAATAATGCCCACCACTTGTCGCTCAACTTTTAATTTTATCAAAAATTGCATTTTAGTCGCACAATAGTTGCTTTGAAAATGCTGGAATGCAGATTAAATTATCTTAAATATAATATTTTCTTCTAGTCTTACAACACTACAACTAAGATTTATGGTGGCAATTTAAACATTCTACAATTAATGCACGAGGGATTTTGAATAACAGCCAACACAATTGAACATTATATAAAGTTTTCCATCATACAATAATAAAAATTTCACGCGTCATACCTCCATAGTAGGTACATAATTCCTACGGCTTGACCAAGATGACGTCACGAGCGTTGCTGTCAAGTGCTGTAATTTATTTAAATTCCTTAATACAAACTAGCACCGCCGTACAATCACCTTGGTTAACACGCGGCTTGTTTTTGTTTTTAGAAACGTGACATTTTCAGTAACAAAAGACGCACACTTTTTGACTTGCAAAACACTTTTCGATGCGTTGAAATAAATTGCGTTCTCAATTAATACGCGAAAGTTGGACTTGATTAGCTTGATGTAATCATAAAAACATACCAGAATAAAGGTATAATGCACACTTGTCTATGCCGAACGAAGCCTTTCTAGCCTTCGGAATTCTTCTGCTATTCGTATTCGGTTTTAAGTATTTGGATGACTTGATACAAATTTCAACTTTTAAAAGAGCTCTCTCGGTAACGGCTCCAACGATTTTCATGAAAATGTTGTATGCATGGTGTTTCAGGGGCGATAAATCGACCTAGTTAGGTGTCATTCTTAGACGTCTTAAACGTCAAAAATAACGAGCATAGCTCGTTTATCCAAAGCCTGTAGACAAAGTAGCATTATCCTCACGCTTCACTCATAGAAACGATACAGAATGTAGGAATGACATATGTCACGTGACAGAATTATGTCATTTCCATAAGTTTTATATCGTTTTTATTAGCGCAAGCGCGAGAATGGCACCTAGGCCTACTGGTACCAATTCTCTAACTCAATACAGTCGTCTTCTTCAGCTCTGATAAGTGTGCATTCACCTGATTTTTTCTTTCAACAACTAAGATTCGATCAGTTACTAACAATGATATAACTGCTAACATACATAATAACTGAGCCAGCATATTCTCAGCATTCATAGTGACATAATAGGGTTGTCTGTCATATCTCCGTTTGACTATGACGTAAGACTTTAATTAAGTATATCTAAAGGTTCATTTTTAATCGTCGATTCATTTTAAGGTTAAATTCCACCAATATTTGGAACTGGCGGTGTAGAGGTATACTAATTATGGTGAAAAGTATGACAGATCCAGAACTATCTTAGTAACTAAAAACAACATTTTCTTCCTTCCCTATGGTATTAAAAGATGCTATGTACTACTCAAGTACCACATCTTTTAACCTCACTCGGAGTGACTAACACGAGATTTTAAAATGTGTACAATGAGTTTAATTACTTGTTATTTGAATATTAATGTTATAAATTAAATAAATCACTTTTTGTTTTTCCATTTGTTCATACTATTTCTTAATTATAAACATTAAAGTGATTTAGACATTACGTACAAAGCTAATGTGATATTTAATTACGGTTGTTAAAATTGCTATTTTCATGTTGTAAATAAAAATAATTGAAATAATTCTTTATATTTAAATTTGTATATCAAACAGTGTATACTACCTAAATTATATATTTAATTACGAATGTTATCATGTCGTAAATCAACGATTTTCTTTGTTAATAATATAATTTTTTCATTAAATCAAAATGACAGACAGGTCTATACAACTCAAACGTGATATTCCATGACGGTTGATAAAGTAGCTGTTTTTATGTCGTTAATTAATCGAACGAGATAAAATCAACGATTTTCTTTGAGAAAAATATTTTCTTTTTTTCAATAAATCAAAGTGACAGTTTTAGACAGTGTATACAACCCTAATGTGTCACTATGAGATGTCATAGCGTACTCGAGTAGTGACTAAACAAAGCGAGCAACTCACGCGAGACACGCGCGATGTGAGTAGGCATGGGTCGCCACTCAACGGAGGTCAGGGTTGTCGTTGATCTGCTTCTTGATGCGCACCAGCATGGTGGTGTACCACTGGTCGAGGCGGGATATGCTGTCGTACGTCTTCACAGCCTCGGTGAACGCCTCCACGTTCTGCTCCTCCAAGTGCTCGATCAACTCCTGAACAAGTTACATTGTAAGCTCACACCTTGGAACCCAATATATCTCGAGTTCAAACTAAATATTTTTTATTCGATTAGACTTTTAGCATGTGCTGTGTAATCATGTCATTCTGATAATTTGAAAATAATTTGTCAAAAGTCTAATAAAATAAAGATATGTTTAATTTGATTTAATAAACAGTAGCTTTACAGTAGAATAGTTCGAGCTAACGCTTATATTAACCCGTGATTGGTCTTAAAATATAGTCTACTAGCTGTGCCCCGCGGTTTCACCCGCGTAGATTTAGTTTCATCCTTATTGTCGCGGAACCCTAATATTTTTAATGAAAGGTAGCCTATGTCCTTTCTCAGGGTCTAAAGATTGTCTGTGCCGAATTTCATCAAAATCGGTTGAGAGGTTTAAGCGGGAAAGCGTAACAGACAGACAGAGTTACTTTCGCATTTATAATATTAGTAGGGATAGCCTTAGTTGCTTAAGTATTTTACAGTCGTTTTCAATAAATAAACCATCTGTCATTTCGGTGTATTATTTTAGACATGTGAGATGACATTTGGGCATTTTGTAATTTCCCAAAAACTACTCCTAGGCCGCAAAAAACAAGGGAAGGAAAAATGTGACGCAAGGGGTTTGTCACGAGTAGTTCAGTAAACAGAGCAAATTGCACAGTTAGCAGGTCGTGTTCATATTTTACCAACCTATTTGTTTTTTTTTAAATTTGATGTAATTTTTTGGCCTTTGACAGCGCTCTTGTAATTTTTTGGAATTTTGTTATTTTTGGCATTGGCCAGGGCTCAAAACTGGTGTCGGTAACAGACCAGTGAGACAGAAACTGGGGTCTCAAATTCATAAAAAAATATAGGGTTACCTTAATGAGTTTGCACTCCCTAGTGTCGGTGAATGCTGGATACAGTCCGCAGTACTTGTCGAGCGCGTGTTGTGCGTTCAGTAGATCGACGCACAGGTGGCACAGCGCCGCTCGGAACATGTACTCCTTGGCGCTGTACTTCAGCAGGCTGTTGTCCAACGATGATCTCGCTATCTGTACACATACATACACTATAATATATATTTATAATACTAGGTGTGACTCGCGATTATATCCGCGTATGATTAATTAACGATATAAACTATGTTACTTATCGTAAATAAAATTGAAGTGTCTGTTTGTAATTCCAAAATAACAGTTTTTCACTAAATGCATATGAAAGTATATACGGTATTGACATGAAAAAAAAAGATTTTTAAATTTTTTCTCTGTCTGTCTGTATGTTTGTTCCGGCTAATCTCTGAATAGGTTGTACCGATTTTAACGGGACTTTCACTGGCGGTTAGCTGATGTTTCAAGGAGTAATTAAGGCTCGATCATGAAACTAAATCTACGCGGGTGAAACCGCGGGGCACAACTACTTAGTACTTTCAAATGCATTTAAAAAAAAAGCTGTTAATTTGAAATAACAAACAGCCACTTCAATGTTACTTATGTGCATAAATCTTATACATAAAAATGACCAAGGTAATGGGGATTCCATTTCCCTCGGTCACGGCATCACGCCTAAACGGCTGGATGGATTTTAACAGGACTTTCACTGGCAGATAGCTGAAGTTTCAAGGAGTGTTTTAGGCAAATTTTATTTAGAAAACATATTAATATTCCGCCACTACGCGGGTGAAACCGCGGGGCACAGCTAGTAGATATAATAAGTGAGTGTAACCTGTTCATAGATCTGTATCGCCTTGTCGTAGTGCTCGAGCTGCGCGGCGTACTGCGCCAGCTTGAGCATGCACTTGTTGGCGGAGGAGGTGGACTCCTCGCCGCGGAAGTAGTCCGCCGCCTGCTCGTAGTGCTGCATGGCGCGCGCCAGGTCCACGCACTCCGTCTCGTACAGCTCGGCTATGTTCTGCACCGCGCCAACCATTATTGTTGACGCCTCTATCTACGCTCGCTAGCGTCTCTCGCAATATTTGTATGACATATTTTAGTTCTTCACGTCACCGCTGGGAGGCGCCGTGCAATTCCTCATACGAATATTCGGCGGAGACGTTAGCGAGTATTAGGAAAACAGTTGCAAATTCGTGATAAGGGTACAGTTCAGTGCAGGGGGCACGCGTTTGCCACTGTTTTCGTAATCTATGCTCGCTAGCGTCTCTCGCAATATTTATATGAGATATTTTAGTTCATCACGTCACCGCTAGGAGGCGCCGTGCAATTCCTCACACGAATATTCGGCGGTGACGCTAGCGAGTGTACATTAGGAAAACGGTTGCAAATTCGTGATAGGGATACAGACAGTTGCCTGCTACACAAACGACTTAGGTGCAGTCATTTCACAGCGCATCCTTTACAGTGAAGGAAAACAGCATTCCTCAAAAGATATATAAATAAATAAGTGTCCGTCATAAGCTTTTCTATTCATTACCCCAAGCAATTTTGTGTGGGAACGTAAAAGCCCCTATAATAAAAAAAAATATTTACCTGGTGTTGTTTAGCAGCGACAGTGAATCTTCCCATGTCGGTGTAAATTTCAATAGCTTTCAGCAGGCAAGAGACGGCCTCTGTAATAAACAAGACAAACATACAGTATTATACACATATACCACACAATAACATTATAAATGGCTTTACGGTGAAAGAAAACATCGCAAGGGAGAGAAAATTACATACATAATGCTTACGTCACCGCGCCTGTGGGGTATTCAATCAGGCGTTCCTTGCCGGGTTCTTGACGGCTTAACGTGCTCTCGAGGCACGAAGGGAACTCGAGTGGTCACCCAGTCAATTACTGGTTAGGGTTCCTTAACTGATAGAACGATATGCGCAATAGTAACTGTGCCACGAGCTTCTCTCTGATAGCAGTAGAGTTGTAAACCAAAACCAATAAACAAAACTAGCGGACGTCACGCGGTAGTTCCTATTCCCGTGGGAATACGGGGATAAAATATAGTATATGTTACTCGCTGATGATGTAGCTATCCATTGCTGAAAGAATTTTCAAGATCGGTTGAGTAGTTTCGGAGCCTATATTCAATGCAAACAAACAAACAATCAAATCTTTCCAGTTTATAATATTAGTGCAGATGCAAATTATCAGCATTACTTCCGTTAAGCGCTCATATCTCGTGACGGCTAGTTTGAAAGTGTAAGCGATTACACATTACAATAGCCAGCTGATAAGCTTCCGAGCAGTAAGAGTGACCCAGGCCTTGGTCGTTATCAACGCTGTTATCATATTATCAACGGCGAAACTTAAATTGAATATCGGGCTGATGTAAACATTGTAAACATCTGTTACGTGTTCTCGTGTGCAAATATTTTTAAACTTGCTCTACCACATACTGAAATGGGTGTTGATTTTGTATGTGAAATGTTACTGCCACACAGCTAGTTTATTTAATACTAGCTTTGCAACGCGTCATATAGAGTCACCATCTGTCATATTGGGACTTAATCATCTCTGACAGGCTTACTTTTGGAAACGGTAGTAAATTAA
Organism: Watsonalla cultraria; assembly: GCA_964035505.1. Taxonomy (NCBI): domain Eukaryota; kingdom Metazoa; phylum Arthropoda; class Insecta; order Lepidoptera; family Drepanidae; genus Watsonalla; species Watsonalla cultraria. The sequence continues at coordinate 8,674,372 of OZ037730.1, forward strand.
CTTAAGTTAGCGTAAGAGAAATTACGTTAAATAAGTGTTTCAAGTGTCCCTTATGTTGAATAAAACTTATTGATTTGATTTGATTTGATCTGATGAAAAGTGGGACAACACCTTCGGAGAACACAGGCGTGAGCATATGTATGTAACAAATCAAATCAAAATAGTCTGTTTACATGAGCAGATGAAACTAAAAGTGAAACTAGTATAATTGGGTAAGTTATCTTTAAAACTGTAGATGAAAATAATATTTTTTAAATTCCCTTTCATAAGTTAACAAAATCTCTCTCCATGTTTCCTGAAACTTATTAAAACCAAATAGCGAAATCAGTCTTTATATAGCTTACCGTTAGGATCGCATTTCTTGTAGCAGTTGGAGGCGTCGACGAAGTTGGTGGCAGCATCGTGCCTCACACCAGCTTTGAGGTGGAGTTGGGCAGCCAGGATGAATGCGTGACCTGCTTGAGACCACTTCTTGGACATCTTGAACAGGTTCCCTGCTCGGAGGTAGCAGTCCACTGCCTCCTCCACCTTCGACGAGCCACTGTTGGACATTTAGGATTAAAAAAAACTTCCTATAATGGAATAAAGCTTTGTAATACATTATTTTGTTTATATAACCATGTTACGTATAAAAAAACTTTTTTTCCTCGCAAAAGGCATTGTGAATGTCAGATGGCCGTCATTTTGTGTAAAAATGGCCATGGGAAAAGGTGATCAACTGCATCCATGCATCAACTGAATTATTATTCTTTTATGTTATTTAACAGAATCCAGAAAAGAAATACCTTATTATTAGTACTGTACCTAATTCTTAATTGACAATTTGAAAGTACCTACTTCCTTGTTAATTGTAATATTTCTTAGCAGTCTTTTCAAAGTCCTAATAATTTTTTTTACCTAACCAATTCCATTGAAATTGGAATGTGTCAATTTGATAATGGAATAGAGGAATCTATAATTTAGGGTTACAGAAACATACTTATCTATGGTTGGATGGACAGAGGGTACTCAACATGTTTTTTTTAATATTTGATGTTCACCAAAGTGACATCATAAACTGTCCTCTTGATTCAGGTCAAACAATAATTTGTGAATTTACGTATCAATGTAAGCCATGCTATAATATGCAGTAGGTATCTAGGTATCTATATCATCAAGATGAAGTCATACCACATCATCTTGACTGATTTTTAATTAGAACATCTAGAGAGAAACTAGGTAATGATCAGTGATTCAACACTTTCAAATTGTTAATGAATGACTCAGGCCTTATTAAATTTTAATTATTCGCTACAGTTTAATTTATAATATTTAATACATTAATAAGACGAACATGTACAAGATGTAGTACAAGAAGTTACTACAAGATTATTGTTTCATTTCAATAAAGTAAGAACAGAGATCGTCGCCAACAACGTAACGTAATAACGTTTTCACATATCAATACCTCGTGGATATTGAACAAAGGGGAACTAAATAGCAAAGAGCCTCCATCCCTAGCGTATAGGCTGCACAAAGGTGCCATTATCACCCCATAAATACAATTATTCTTCAAAATAATTAAGTCATTGTCCTCACCCGAAAAGTGACCCGAGGAAGGATTTTGATGAATTCAATTTCTTCTCCGCCTCCGCCATCAACTGTAGAGCTTTTTGTTCATTTTCTGCCATGATTTAGGCTTATCAACACTAAACACTAATAGAAATTACTGCAATTCCCAAAATTTTACAATTTATTGACAAAATGTCGTCTAATACTCGAAGTACTAAATCCCGTCGCTGTCATCGATTGGTTCAATGTTACCAGAGTGGAAAAAGATAATGAATCATAAAATATGTCCATTTTAAAGGAAAATTTAAAAAGAATAAAACTAAAAACTCGAAATTGTAACAAATCACAATCATAAATAATAATATAAATAAATCAATACTATGCAAGAGTAGTTTAGATTTTAATTTAAAATTAGCGATCTGCCCTAGCTTCACATCAGGCTACTTTTAAGATTATTATAAAACTTAACATTACATACCTTGAGGAATATACATCTACACACAGAGCAGAAAAAGCAAGCTTGTTCTTTTTGTTCTATGCATAAAATATGCTACGACAGAATTACCTGTCGACCTACTCTGTATAAAAATTATATGGATTTTTAAGCTACATCTGAGTTCAATTCCTACAAATGTTAAGAACGTGGTAAGATCCCTAACGTAGTTTTGAAGAACGATGCATGAATGCACACAGACAAAATATATTTGTATAGACATGGCGACTTCATCATACTATAGATGTTCATAAATTAGGCATTTCACCAGCTAGAGTATAGCACGCTGTCTTGAATCATCTTTACAAACATATTCCCGAGAGGTTTAGGTACTTCTATGCTTTACACATGACATGCTATCACGTAATAGAAAGTAATAATATTTATTTGCGTGTTTCATCAAAATTTTGGGCATGTTCAAATTTAAACTTGGATTTGTCACGCTCGAGCATACAAAGTAGTCTGAGCAAATACCTACTTGGTATTTCAAAACGTACAGGTACTTATAATAAGTTACTTACAATCCGATTGTTTTATTAAGTTCTTACCTACTAGATTAGGTATCAACTTTTATTAGCTAAGCCCACTAAAACTTCCAGTTAGAGCTTAACATGATGCGATGGTCCAGGCAGCTACGTACCTGTAGATATATTTTGTAAGTAGGCACCTATTTCTACGATCAATAATTATCTACGTAGGAACTATTTTATATCTCTGGTACTAACTATTTTTTTTTTAAATATTTCTTAAAAACATTCACATTGGAATCTTTAGAGTTGCCAGTATTCAGAAGGTCGTGTAGCACATATAAAATAAAGTAAAATAGGATTTTTAAGAATAAAACACTGTAATAAACTTATATTTTTATTGTTTTATAGATCAACCGCCCTCTATCTGCGATTTAACAAGATACAACGTTCGAAAGCGTTTAGTTGGGAGTGATTTGAACAAGGATATTTGGACAGTTTGAAGTACGATAGAAATTTAACATAGCTACGATTAAGAAAACCACTCCTAACAAAAATATATTTTCCAACTTAGCAGGTTTCATTTTAATTGCATATTACTTTGGGGTATTTTCAGAGCAAATCGAGCTTTCGAAGCTATTTAATGCAATGCAATTCAACATTTAAAATGTAACCTGATCTATGACTAAGTTCCAGCTAATTTTAACAGCTTTACAGTAATACTAGGATAGATTTACACTGACTTATATTTTTAATATAATACTGTAATAAATAATTTGATTATAATGTTTCCTATTTCTTTCTCTTTTGTACACGTCTGTCGTTAGGGTGGTCGCGATATTATTTCTAAAGTTCATGCGTGAAAAATGCTTAGTCCAAGTGCTAGTGAATAGTTTTACTACATTCTTTACGTGCAAACAGACATTAACACGTTTAGTATTGTCATTGGAACAAGAGGTAAACATTAATAGACACACTACTACAAATATAAATCTTTTTGCTAAAGATGTAGGGTTCAAATTGTATTGACTGGTTTTTTGTGAACTTCTGAACTTCCTACATAGATAGAGGCTTAATTATGGACCCAAGGGTTATATAAGGGCTGCAAAACAGGAGCAAATAAAAACGAAAACAAAATAATATTAATCGATTTATTTTCATAAATAAACTAAACTGAATATCTAAAGACGAAAGAACTAGTAAATAACAGAGGATATTTACATAAAACATAACTCATTGATAAAAATAATAGAATAAAATTTACAACTTATGAATTTCAGGAGCAAGTTATGCTAGTTCTAAGACTTCGTTATAATGTGTATACAATTGGGTTATGTATTTCATCTCCTCTTAATAAATCAAATCTTACATACGTAATATAACAGTACATTTCATTATTTCAAATAAATCAGTCGTACCACGCATCACAGCATATTATAATATAAAAAAAAGTACGGAGTGTCGATTTGTTTGCGTTACATATCCTCCAAATAAGTAAATTATACAAAAACCAAAATATACACTAAGATATAGAGTAACCGATTTGGTAATCAAATCATTTCATAATTACGAATCTCACGTGCGGCGTAAATAAAATATTGCACAAAACTTAAATAAATGTACCCATTTTGCACAAAACTGCATTGGAATAATTTATACATCATTCTTGGGTTATAATGTAAAGAGTTCTGTAGGTAAACAGCTCATATCACATTTTCGATTTGACAGTGACAGCTGTCACTTTCTTCATAAGATTCGAGCTCGATTCGCAAAGTATCTACAGAGTATAACAATGGCGAATCTTTTACTGATACGAGGAGCCATTATAAAAAAACAATTTTATTATTTAAATTAATTTGCGGTTACGACGCGACGGTTGCAATTTTCATTAGATCAATTATTACATAATACATAAATATTAAAGTGCTGAATTAAACAGTAGTAAATATATTTAAAATAATAATAGTCAGAAGAAGCGAATAGGCGTGTTCTGAATAGGATTCATTTAAACCTGCATTCACATTTAAATATACAGTACGACTACAACACTTTAATATAATATTGGTGATACATATTTTTCTACAAGTAACATTGATTTAGTGCAGCAACTTTGGTGTTACCATACATGCATCCTCATTGTCTATAAATATGAGATAAGCACAAATTTATATATGGCAATTATTTTATTTGTCGTCTTGAAGATGGCAACAATACAAGTACAATACTTTGTCCAAACGATATTGAAGTGGAAGATAAACATATTTTGGTGCGTAACTAAATCCTATAATACTTTGAAAACGATTGCAGTCTTTAGAAATCAATATATCACATGAAAATTTATTGCTTCTCGTTTGTACAAAGTATTGCCACAGTATAAATATAAGCTAACAAATAATTCGAAATGACACACACTCATACGCGTAATGCTTCGGCGTAATGTTTGTAAGAGGTGTCAAGTCATGGCTGTTAGGGTAAACGTAATTTACGTGTTTTACATATTTTTATACTTCAGATCGACAAATCGCCACCTCTTGACAGTAAATTTAAAAAACTTTATGAGAGACCCACGATTGAAGGAACAAATGTTCTCATTTCAAAAAAATTGTCTAGATTATATACTGCTTAGTAACTTAACCTATATATATACTGTGGTATTGCTAAATTGTTAGACTATTGAAGGCAAGGCCGTTCACCTCATTTCGCGAAATATTTGGCAAAGTCCAACCGATTTTAATTCCTTGGTGGCACGAAATCTTGGCTTTCGTGTGTTTCGTGCTTACCTTACGAGTATTAACTATTTCCATAAATTTTCATCTCTGCAACTACAGCAATGCAGAGTTATATCATAAGAATATCAAATATTCGTTTCGCTCCCTCCCTCTCCCAATACTTGCATTAGAGCAAGACAGTGAGACAAAGTGGGTTTTGAAGTGTTGATCTTATATATTTAATATTCTTATGTTTATTTGCAGAAGCACCTAGCTCATATATTCACAACAGCAATACAATAAAAAATATACACCCGTAACGCCTAATTCCATAACAATCTAATCCGATAACCATCTATACATATATATTTTCTATATGACAAATATAGATATTTTTACATAAGAATACTAGAGGATATGGAAATAACTTTTTTTAATTGTACTTTTGCAATACAGCAAAAGTGCATTTTGTTTTTCATACAATGCCCTTAACAATATTCAAGATTAGGTACATATACATTAATATTGAAGATATAGTTTATAATAACTATGTTACTACGCAATCATATACTAGAACTAGATAATTTCAAACCCAGGGTCTAACGATATAAGGTCTGGAATCGTTTGCATCAGAAGATTGAGATCGTAACGGTGTGAGCAGGGGTTTGTAGACATGTTGCGTTAGACCCGAAGGTGTTAAAAACAAAACTAGATTCCACTATCAATTCCAATTCATAAATGCTGACTATGTCAAGGTAGGATACACAGGGTCTTATCAAGTGACACATGACATTTATAGCAATATCATTGATAAGTATACATTAGGCCAGTATATGTATTAAGCGCGGATATCGATCTCGCAAAATAGTTGGTCGTATCATGCTCAAGCAAGCCGAACCAACAATAATTAAAAGGATTATAAAAACTAACCAACTCGAAATAATTGTCTATAAATGCCTTGTGCATATTGTAGAGTCCTGAAAGCCAGATTTCATACAAGATGTTACAAGAAACCAGCCTATTCTATACTGACAGATAGTGAAAAAACAATCCTGGATTTTGCTCCGTATTTTCTGTCTTTTCAACTTTCTTCGATAAATTCTGGCTTATGATGTTGAGCAATGATAAACCGAAACATCATGTAGTTTTTTCCCAGCCATATTCAGATTCATCTATAGCTTTCGGTTTTAAATCTGGCATTCAGAACACCATGTACTTCTATTACGAGTAAGGCTGCCTGTCTACTGGAGCAGAGCGTGGTGGGAGAGCGCGGCAATAATTCACCAATAGATTTACGATTTGATACACGGAGATTTTGTCTCAAATCTATTGGACTCAATCTCACTCCGCTCAAATGGACAGGCAGCCTTAGCCACCACTTTCGAGATGTTCAACAAACGCGTCACCGTACAATATTTGTATAACCATGATTAGTTACTTACAGGTTCAGTCCGGTTAAGCAGTGGAGGTAACTCCCCCCTACCAACTGCGAGAGACCATATCCTAAAAAAAATTACAGGTTCCGTCACGAGTTAAAAACGCGCACTGGTTTGTCTCTGTCTGGTGCCATACAGACAGACGTAGTTTCGCGTACGTAGTATCAGTATCGCTTTGTTTTTATCAAACTCAAGTTTTCGTTCGTTTCATAATTTAATTAAAATAGGCTTAGAATATTTGAACGTTACAGACTTTTCTTGCGGACAACGTTCGGATGTAATTTTAGAACGAATAAGAACCGAGGTAGGAGGTGCATTGGAACTGTGTCCATGGGCTTACATTTCTCAAGTGATTTACTTTGTTTTTAAAAATTGTATAATATTTTTAAAAGAGTAATTTCTTTATATATAATAATAATAAGTTTCTTGCCAGGTTCTTCTCAGTAAAAGCAACCTTCCGAACCTGGCAGTAGCATGTATAATCCATGTCGTTCTGACGATTTGAAAGTACTTTGTAAAAAGTCTAATCGAATAAAGATATTTTTGACTTTGACTTTGACTTTGAAAGGAACTTTGCGAAACTTCAGCCCAAGCTTAGTTTTTCGGAGAAAGCGAGTAGGCCTCATGTACATTCGCATAAATATTGTTCGGTAACTTAAGCGTAAATCCATAGGTGACTGAAACGGCTTGTAATAGAAGTGTATGCCAGTTATTAAGACCCTATTAACGCAAATAAGATACAACGAGCTACTTAAACATTCAGAATAATAAATTATGAAACTTTTGTACAATATATGGAATGTGATGTGATGTCTGTTAAATTTCGAAACGAATAAGAACAAATTTTTCACAATAAATTACTTTCATGATTATTAAAATACTTTTTTTTTGTAACAATCGATTTTTCCAAATATAAATATAGATTTTTAAAGCTGGCAATTCATTTTATTATGGACAAATATGAGCTGGCCACATTAATATAATAATAAATCTCAATTTAGGAGTGATGAACGACGCAGCGAAATATATATAAAATTATATACAAATATAATAATTATATTTCAAAACATACAGACAGAACCTAAACTAAACTGAAGTATACGATAGTGTAAGTATACAGAAGATTAAATTATACTAGCGAGGATTTAAAACAACTTTACATGACTTTTCCGTGAACTTAATGATTTTAACGTTGCTTACACATTTATTATATAAAATATGTTTTGTCTCGCTTTCTCGCGTAACATTTACTAAGAGAGTAAAAGAGACAACACGCATCTTAAAGATGTAATTTGTAAGTTCTCAAGCCCCGCTTTGAATTCAGACCGTTACAATTTTTGTATAATTGGAAATTAAGCAGTTGTTTTTATATGAATAAAAACTAGGCGAAATATTAATTGAATCGAACAAAGGAATACCTATCCGTCTCAGACGTCAGCTTTGGCGATATTCATTTAATTTAAACCCGACTGCTTTGAACATGTCAACAGATGGCGCTACAACACTTTATAACACTATCACTTGTGGCAACTAAAACATACACTTTTAAGACTAATGCGGTTCATACTAATATAGAACATATCGGGTTCAGAACCCGATCCACCTTATTACATAACATGGTTAAAAGAAGAACAAACTTGGACTAAAATTATGTCCATCCCTTTTTAAATCCGTATCCCAGATAGAGATGAGCTACTTTTAAATCTTATCTTAGTCTATGATTTGTAATGAAGGGGATTTCGAAGGCGATGTGCCGATATCACCTAACTATGGCAGTCAAGAATTTACACAAATTGAAAAATATTTAAAATAATTATTTAGAAGTGATTTTATCGAGAAATTTCAGCTAGGTCGATATGTTCTATACTAGAACAAAACCACATATTAAAAAGAGAACAAAATTTTAGTGCATGCTAAATAATCAGAAACGCTTAATTAGACCGCTAGGCGAGGAGTAATTAACCTTGTTGGACATGAATGATGGCATATTGTAGCAGTCTGATTACTATTTAATACCAATAAGTAGTGTGTGGTGCTTAGCTGAACTGGTTGGTGGTGGGTTGCGGAGGTATCGCCGGCCGCATGGGCTGAGCCATGGCCATGGGCATCATGGGCGCGCCGGCCATGCCCATTACCATGCTTGGCTGTTGCTGGAAGGGGGACAACTTATTGTTAATGCATTTCAAATTGGAAACTGGACCCCTATCACGAGTTTGTCAATGTTTTCCTAATCTAGCGTCTCCGCCGAATATTATTTAACAGCGCCTCCTAGCGGTGACGCGAAGAACTAAAATCTCCCATACAAATATTGTGGGTGACACTAACGAGTATAGATTCTGTAAGTACATTCGTTTTTTTTCTACATTCTTCTCGCAAACACTAATTCTGACATGAAAATAAAATATCGTCTAATGCAGAAAGTAAGATATTAATATGTTATAATAATTAAATTTCACAATTTTTTCAACGCATTGCGGCATCGCTAAATTCAATTATTTTAAGGCAAGACAAGGATCCCTGTTATAGATGAATTAGAACGCCATTTCACTCTAGATTCACATACTTCCATCGCTTCATCCCCATTTAAAAACCTCCTTTATAAAATACTACTTTAATGTTAATGGTACTAAAATTTGGTAAATAAATTATTAATTTTCTGCAAAATACTTTTGAAACTATAAATTACAAACTGAAAATGGCGACAGTTTCTCACAGATCTCAAAAATATGCGACTTATTAAACCTATAAAGGTATTCAATGACAATAGTTAAGTACATATTTTACACATTTACAACAAAAATGTAATTATTTATTTTTATTTTCAATGACATACATTTAACATTTAAAAAGTTACCAACAGAAAATGAGTTGCATGAGAAAAGAATTGTATGAGATGGAATACAAACAAAAGTACACACACGTATCATACCATAAGTCATGCTAACATGTCATACACTCATGCATGGATTCAATTCCATAACTCTACTATGTAAGTTAGCTGGACATTTAGAGGTGCAGTCACGATTTATGAGCGCTCAGCGACTATAGGGGAAGCTGCGCATGTATTTTAATTGCGTCGCGCCATACAGATAAAATGACTACTGCACCTCACTGTCACCCCAACATCCACAACAATCAACTAGTTTATTCAAATGAAGCTCGATTCAGATTTTTGTACTCCACCAATTTAAGGTCAGCGCACATAATTCGTGACGGCGCCCTAAAACAAAAATCTGAATCGAGTTCTCTTGGATATATTTTTGTTGCGCACATGCTGCTCTTTTGCAAGAAATTTATTTTGCTTTACACTAACATAGAGATAGATTATACTTTACCTTATTACGAAGAACCTATACGTATTGAAACATCCATGGAATCTTTGTATTAAATTAATTATACCCCTATAATAATATTATGAGGAACCAATATAAAAAAGATATCACTTGAATTTAAACCTTATCACTATGGAATACGACTCATAATTCTAGTAAGCAAGGGGCACAATTAATTTCAACAACGCACCAGTAAAATACCTACTCGTCCTAAAAAACTACATCTGCTCCAAAAATATTAAATTGGCTAAGCATAAGCCGTGAGGGGTCAGCAGGCCTAGACAAAGTAACATACGTTTTGGACGAATTTGTCTCCAATCGATCACGATTCATCGTCAGCGAATGACAAGCCAACGATCAAGCGCATAGAATAGACTCCGTCATATTAACTGTCAAAGGTGCATAATTTTGTCTACGAAATTGTATGGGGAAAACAACTGATTGAATATATGCACAATCGTTTTGTATAACGAACGTAATATTTATTTTTTACACATGCATACTGATACAATTTTCACTATCGATAATGATTTTATTGTAATTGATAATTATTTACATGTAATAAAATATACATGATGCCAGCCGAGTTCCTTGCCGGTTCTCAGAAGGCTAAATTCCGAATCGGTGGTCAATTCTTCGACGTACCTAAATGCATATTTTCATTTACAATGTCAAGGGACATTATCTACCAATTTTCAATTCGTCGGGCGTGATTTATGTCATTCCCATGTCTGTCATAACCAATATCTACCTACATTATATATTTTTAATATTGTATTGTATTGATGAAATCTACATGCCTGACTGAGTTACTTGGCGGTTCTTCTCAGAAGGCTAGTTTTCAAACCGATTGTAAATGTACGAGTTTCATAAGTATCTTACCTTACCCAGACTAAATATATATTTATCATCATATATCTGCCTCCTCAACAAACCTATTGTCTTTCATCATATATCTGCCTCCTCAACAAACCTATTGTCCTTGCAAAGAACACAAAATAAAATAATTAAAGCACTATTCCATTATGAGCCATTAACCCCATCAAATTTGTTGTATCAAAAATCTAAACTATTTAATCTGAAACAATTATATATATTCAGTACCTGCGTCCTCATAAAGAAAATAACAACAAACTCCGTCAAGTCAAATATTAAGTTACCTAAGAAGTTATATACACATAACCTTAGGAGTAAGCATAAGTTAAATCTCGGCAACGACTATCGAACCAATTACGGTAAAAAAACCATATTATTTGAGGGAGTACAGCTGTATAACAAATTACCAAACGACGTTAAGGAGTGTAACAGTATCCCATTATTCAAAAGTAGACTTAAGAAACATGTATACACGATATAGACTTATTGTAAATCAGAGCACTTATTTGTATATATTACTACCTAAATATTAAGAATTCTTTCTGTATCTCATTGTAAGTGAACTTGTTAGTTTTTATGAGAATAAATTCTTTAAACCTAAACCTAAACCTATTTACATAATTTTTTATCGTTTCTATTAGCGCAAGCGCGAGAATAATGTTACTTTATCTAGGCCTACGGGGTTAAAAATCTAAGTACGCAAATTATAAAGTAAATAGCATACGACTTACCATAATATAATGCGGGGGGTGGTATGTATGGGGCATAGTGTGAGGCATTGACGGAAGATTCATGCCGGGGCCCTGTAAAACGCAAAAGGAAGCATGCTACGGAAAAAAAACAAAAAAAAAAAGAAAATGACAAAGGAATTAGGGCTTTAAATCGAACGCTAGTAAGTACATTTTAGCGTTTATATGCAACATAAAAAGCAAAAGAAGAAGGTAGCATTCTAGTTATAACATTTAATGTAACACAGCTGTTAGGGAAATGTCTTTAGAGCTATTTTCAACTTTCTACTCGTTGTAAAAAGGTCGAATTTGCAACTACGGCAACCATTATACCACTCACAATGATATGCAATAAAGTATAATATCGTTTAATTACTAATACAAATTACTTGTAATGTGAACCTTAACGATAACCCATTTACCACTAACGTCCGCGGCTTCGCCCGAGAGATGGGTATATTTTAGTACTTGAAACCAGTCTTTATTATTTATTTATTTATTTGTGTAAAGGAAACATACAGTTTTATGTAAAAGGAATTAAACTAAACATAAACCAATTAAGTTTCCAAAATTAAAAAAAAAAATCTCGACGGAAAAAAAACAAAAAAATAATCAATTTAACTTTGTTATATAATTTTCATAAATCAATCCATTTTTTTATAAGGATGCAATTTTATTTTAAAATTGGGTCCGATACTCCTTTGAGTACACTTAACTATTCGACAGAGTTTCAGATTTGGCACTCTCTAAAAAAAATCCTATACTAGAATTGCTATTTTCAAGAGATATATTTAAGGTATATTTTCCCTAAATATTGTATCTCCATACCTTGTCAGTTACAGCAATATTTTATAAAGCATATTTTGAATCATTACTAAATAATGGCATCTTTAAAGTTAATAAAAATAACGAAAATGTTGGTTTATGTGTAAACCACAGACTAAAATTAAACACATAACGTAAACTGTTTTGACATTACACATAATGTGACTGACGGCTGTCAGTTCACTTCCTTTTTTCTGTCCTCGCCCTTGTAAGTGCAACAGCTCAAATATATTAATCTTCGATTATCTCAATAGAGCTTTTATTTAACACCCATAATCCATCAGGTTATGGGCCCAGCACGCTTCCACTGCGAACTACGTACTAGCTTTGCAGTCTACAAATTGAATTAAGCGTCTTCTATTCTAAGTGCTTTTTCACTCATTAATAAATAAGTATAAACATGACACATTTTAGAAGTAGCAACAGCAACATTTTAAGAATTTTTCCGACTACATTTGCACGTAACGTGTACTGTACGTTGAGTTATAGGCGGTAGTTTAGATATTAAGACAGTCGCTAATATATAGCTTCCAATGAAGACGTGTTTTCTTAGTGCTCAAACCACTTATCTATATCTATACAGATAAATAAAATTGAAGTGTCTGTTTGTAATTCCAAAATAACAGTTTTTCACCAAATGCATATGAAAGTATACTCGCTAATGACACTAAAAAACCAAGTTTTAAAATTTTTCTCTGTCTGTTCCGGGTAATCTCCGAAACGGCTGGGCCGATTTTAACGGGACTTTCACTGGGAGGTAGCCGATGTTTCAAGGAGTAACTTAGGCTACTTTAATTTATTAAAAATATTAGGGTGCCGCGACAAAAAGGATGAAACTAAATCTACGCGGGTGAAACCGCGGGGCACAGCTAGTAGTAAATAATCTTCCACCACGTGTAAAAAGGGTGTGTCCCTTTTTATATATGGTGGGAGATTATGGTAAAAAAATATATATTGTAAAAAAAACCGGGGAGTTTGTTTCGCCGTTTTATTCTCCTAGTATTTGGTAACTGTAGTAAGTTAACCTAAGTTAGCGTAAGAAAAATGACGTTCAATGAGTGTTCCAAGTGTCCCTTATGTTGATTTTTTTTTTAATATTGAATGTTAAGTAAACTCTCAGTTGTTTTCAAAATATTCAGAAGCATCTCTTAAACAATTAAAAATTTACAACGTAAATGCTGATGTAACTTCTAACATATGCCAACATATAAAGAGCTATGTAATCTTACCATAGGCCGATATCCGGCGCCTGTGGTGGCCTGCATGGGCTGGGGGGTCCAGGTGGCTCCAGGCTTTGACGCGTTCTTCGGCGAGTTCCACTGCATAGGTCTACGCCACACCACAAATACACATGCATTACTTTGTAAGTGGAAGCATCTATTAAAGTGACATTGGGCTTTACAACAATAAAAAGCTGGATGTCACGTTGGAAGTAACGTCTCGAAAATTTTAGGAAACTAGGAAACTTTTGAACAAGTTTTATTTTTTATTTTTTTGACAAATTATCTATACAGATAAATAAAATTGAAGTGTCTGTTTGTAACTGCAAAATATCAGTTTTTCACTAAATGCATATGAAAGTATACACGCCACTGACACAAAAAAACCAAGTTTAAAATTTTTTCTCTGTCTGTCTGTCTGTTTGTTCCGGGTAATCTCTGAAACGGCTGGACGGATTTTAACGGGACTTTCACTGGTAGGTAGCTGATGTTTCAAGGAGTAACTTAGGCTACTTTTATTTATCAAAAATATTAGGGTTTCGCGACAATAAAGATAAAACTAAATCTACGCGGGTGAAACCGCGGGGCACAGCTAGTAAATTATAAATATAAGAAATTTTTTTTCTTTTCGTTTTACATAACCACACTCTGTATAGAAATGAATGTATGTCCTTTATAGAATTGTAAACTGCATACTATTTGATCATGTGATGATCTTCAGCTGTTGTGCATGAGCCCACTAAAGTTTCTGAGTTGGTACAACCAATCTTCGACAGGTGGCGCCACTAGCATTACAATACATTTCGTATATTGCCGTGACAGAACTCTACGCGGGTGTAACTGCGAGGCACTGCTAGTTAATAATAATGATTATGGTAAGATTTTAAGTTACATAATCGATTTGTTGACATTGCTTGAATTTTAAAAGACAGTCATCTAGAAAAGTGGTAATTGATTGAGCTAAAAATAAATTTGATAAACAGAATATAACCAGTGTACGAAGAGACTTCCAAAGAGTATGTAATGTGTCATGTCACATATAATAAATTTTGCTTGTCTTTTGTGTATGACAAAAAAATGCGTGTAAAACTGTGTGAACTGTGTGTTTTAAGATGCTTTCACTCACATTAAACTTAAAATAGCATTATAATATTATCTCAAGTAAGTCAAGCAAAAATTCGAGAGTAAAATTCATCAAAACCTACGCTATGTAAAAAGTGCGGTCCCAATTTACAATAGTCACATTTTTATTATTGCCTTAATCGTTCGCTGACTTAATAAACTCCAGGATAATTTAAATGATTGTACTTTTGTGAATCACTGTAAGTTATTGCGTAAAATGAAAAAGATACAGTCAGTCTCAAAAGTGATAGATAGTTATGGTTTTATTTAAAAAAATGATAAGTACTGTTAATTGGGATTTTTATAGGTACCTCGCATTCTAGAACTCACAATATGATAAAGTATAGTTTAGCAAACAATAAGAAACGTAGTAACGTAAGTTTATTTGTAAAAAATATAAATTGTATCTGAAATGGTGATCTGAAGTGATTTCGCCCTAAATTCAAGGTTTCCAAATTCTATATTTCAATATATATATATATATATATATATATATATATATATAATCTGGCATGAGAGAAATTTTATAAACACGGATTTTATTTTGTGGGAAACTTTGCAAGTTAAAAATGAATCGCTTATTAATTTTCTTGCTACATTATTTGTAGGCAAATTCAATTCCACACAAAATGAGCTTCCATCTGCGGGTCCGCCCGAATGATATCTATACTTATATTATATGGGAAAGTGTCTCTCTGTTTGTCTGTATATTACTGGGTAAGCAGAATTTTGGTATAAGGAGCATTCAGTCGAAGGACGGACATATAGGTAATTAAAAAACATTAATTAGTCTGTAAATATATGATCATTATCGATCATTCAAAATAATTTTTTTTTTTTTTTGAAATGGATGAATAGTTTTGGAGATTACCTCCTATATATATAACTTTATAATATTATAGGTATACATAAATAGTTTGTCAAAAATGTATTCTAAATACTAAATATGTCCCACGTGATAAAATCATTGGGTTATGAGTCAAAAAACTATATTATTAAGTATTAGAGTATTTTGAAATGTACTCACTTCTGTGCCGCGGCTGTTTTGTTGATACTCAAGTTGTTTGCGAGCGATGCCAGTGAGGAGTCCAAATCACCAGTTAGCACTTTGCCCGGCTGCTGTTGCTGTTGTTGACCTGGTGAATGAACTCTATTTACTTAAACGTAAGGTGCAATTTCAATGACACGTTATGATGAAAAAAGGCATTAATGAATGATGTCTCACTCCAGCGCGTGGCGGTTGACACTAGCGTGAGCAAAACAAAACATTTTTAACATTCGGGTAAATAATCGTTAGATGCAACTGAAAAACGAACGTCGATGAGTTCCTGTCATGTGATGGTATTCAAACTTTAACATTAGCTTGGCAGAATGATCTTCGTGTCACATCAAACATAAAAAATACACAACTATATACATACACACAGAAACACAAACTAATGTGCCTATTTACATAACTTGCTGTGCAACACGAGAAAAACGCTAAACTGAAAGAAAGCATTCTGTTACTGGCCGCTTAAGCTGTCATTAACGAAAAAAAACGTCGCATTCTCAATTCAAATTTCAAACCGGTCATCGGCGCCATTGGCTGTCTCGCTGGGGAGCCGAACATGTTCGGCTGGGACATCGGCATCGACATGACGTCACTGAAAGACTGCGTTGCCATTGGCTGTTGAGTGATGGGTTGGGTTTTGGCTGGGGATCCTCCGAGGGACATACGCATCACGTCTTCAAGGTCGTCGAAGGCGGACTTGGGCTGAGGGGGGATGTTGGGGGGAGGGGGGCGGGCGGGCGACGCCGTCATTGGCTGGGTGGGGTCTCCCATACCCATGAACGGGTTAGCCGCGGCAGCTTGCAACAAATATTGTACATACAATAAATATACCAACACCGAGGAAATTGTAAATTACATTATCAGTAAGTATAGTAAATATTTTAGACTAAGGGGCGTTGCCATGTGCTATGCGACTCTTGATAAAATATAATTTAAAACTTTCAACAACAAAAAAATTTTTAAAATATGGAAAATAACATTATGCATAAAAAACACTGTATTAATTTCCCCCTTAAAAAGTGGGGCAATGATCCAAGCACATGACAACACCCATGTTAAACTACGAGTGTATAAAGCGGCTCACCTGCCGTGGAGTCAGTGTTATCGAATACGTTAGAGAAGTTAGCTTCAGAGACAAATGTGTTGTTCGCCTGTTGCTGGGGGAAGGAGGTCGCGAAGCCATTGGTCGGGGCTTGGGGCCACGCGGGCGCCGCCGGCTGAGACGCTAGAATGTGCAACCCCACTTCAGTTACCCTAATACTAACTACACTACTACCACACGACACAATACACTACCAGAGATCGAGTTTCTTATAAGCGGCGCGCTCATAGGGCACTCACACATTTACTAAGATAACTATCTATAGAGTACCCTTTCCCTACTATGTAAAATGTAATATGTAACTTATGTGTTTTTTTCAATTAAAGTAGGCTAAGTTACTCCTTATAATATTAACTGATTAGTGAGTCTCATTAAAATCGATCTCGCCGTTTTTTTAAATGTCAGTATCATATATACAGGTGGCAATGCTGCCAGCCTTCTTGGCACAATCCCAACAGACACCGACTTGGGACAAGTTTTCTACCTTTAATTAGTTTTAAGTACCTTGTGTATATAACTAAGTTTTTATTCAAAAAAAAATGTATACTTGTGAAAAGCTGTTATTGTGGAATTACAAACAGACACATCAATTTTATTTATCTGTATGATATACATATATATATTTTGTAGTGCTTTAAAAGCTTTAAGTGTGCTCTATAGCGTTGTGCTACCTTTCATGTACAGTGTTGCAATATCATTTGATCATAATTTTACCAAAACAATAAATATATACAGGGTGTCGGGGAAACAAGGACAGCTGTTAAAATATGTGATAGGGTATAATTTTAGGAAACAATTAAAATTATTATGACATAAATATCTTCATCCGTTTTCGAGTAATTGACGTTTAAAGTTGACCATATCAAGACCTTATTTTCACATAAAATCAGCTGTAACGTAGAGTTATTCACGTGAAATCTAACTACGTTTTTTTTTGTCCCACTAATAAATCCTGAAATAATCCCATAAAACCATTTTTCGAAACCATTAACCTTCCCCTTAATATAAAAAGTTTAACCGCGTACGTAATGTAGGTAAACGCGGCCGCGCGTTCATTCAATCGCTTAAGACCGCGAGCTCTTCGGCCATAGCCTATAACTACGTTATCGTTGGAGCTAGATATTTTACTATTTCAATATAGTGATAAATTCATCAAACCCTACAACTTCTAGAAGACAACTGTTCCTTTTTCTCCGACACCCTGTATATATGTTTTTAACTTACCCACACTTCTTGAAGAACTTGACTTTAAAGTACTTTGAAGGGTTTTTAAAAGGTTTAAAGCAATTTTTTTATGTGTATGGTAAAACTTTGACGTCATGACAATGAGAAATACTTCATACCCGGTGCCTTTCACAACAACACCCTTTATCCAATAAACCTCACATTAGTACGTATATTATATTCACAGGAATTTGTATAGTAATATTAATATTATGATTATATCTGTACAATTTGATTTATTTGTATATTAATATTTACACGTAGTAAGAAACGACTCGTCGACCGCTGCTCTTGAGTCGCATACTATATTTTATAAGCAAAATAAGGATGAGCATATCAATATCTTCCGTATGCTATTTTGATATATTAATGTAGTTATTGTTCTGTTAAATTGTTACAAGTTAATCATGTTTAGATTACAGAAGTAATTAATTACTGGCCATTCTGTAACATTACCTGGTGATAAATATTGCAATTCGACCTCATGAAAGAGACAAGCGACAGAGATACGAAGCCGAAGTTAGCCGATTCGGGTCGGAGCCTCGTTGGGAATAATGCATATCTATATTAATTAATATTCAACTGGGAAAAAGTTCTGTCACTTATAGACTTAAAAGACCCTTTACAGATTAAACAAAAACAATTATTATGCGACTTATGTTTGGAACCATTTTTGCGTAAATAAGTTGTCTGTCTGTCTATATATCATCTACTATTACCCTTCCACTGCTCAACGTATAAACTATTTCTTTTTAAAGTTACTGAATTGCATTTGAACATACAATTATTAATACATATTTCTCTTTGAAACCGCTTTTTTATTCGAATAACTGACGTAATATTCCATTTTCAGACTTCATATAAGACCGTAAAGATCACTTTGCAATGGCAATAACCTCAAACTTACCTCCAAACATATCAGCGAAGGGATTGCCAAGCGAAAGTAGATCATCGGACGCCTTGCTTGTGGTGCTAATTGAATCAGCCGGTGTGGGACCGAAGAGATCCACAATGTTCTGCGTTTGGCTCACAGGGGCTGAGGCTAGGAACGGGTTGTTCGCTGCATTTGTTGGAGATTGCACCTTATTCTGCAAGATATAAGGTTTAGTTTGTAATTGTGTTTCTGGTATTCGATGACCATCACCGGACTTTATGATATGTACAGAAAAACATGACGTTTGATGTAAAAAGCAATGAAAACAATAATGGAATATTCCTTCGGTAGATTACGATTCGCTAGCGACTGATAGTAAATTTTTATGTGTCCCGCGGTTTCCCCCACGTTGACTTTACGTTCATGGCTTTGATTCGCGATGCTAAATAAAAAAAAAAATTGCTACTTCTTATAAACACATCTGCACGTGAAATTCGCGTTAAAATCGATCCAGCCGTTTCAGAGATAGCCGATCGAACAGACAGAGATATTATTTTATGCTGGTACCGTACATACTTTCATCTGCATATAGTGAAAAGGTTTTAATTTAGAATTACAAACGCACACTTCAATATTATGTATAGATTTATAATATCTATTTTTTGATAAATTATGATATTTTATGACCTCTTCATTTAAGATGTAATTATTATATTGTATGAAGATGTAATGGCAAATGGTTTATGGACGCATGTATGACGTGTATGAAACAAATCTGTGCCACCATATAATATAACGCAATTCAATACAAAATACAAACAAACCTATATATAATATATATATCGTTCACTCACACACGTACATATAACAACGATAACGAATAAATGATAACATTTTTTAAAAGATAAATATACCAGGGTTGTCACTTTATTGAAATAAATCATTATAATAAATAAAAAAAGTACTGTGAATAAAACGTAAAAAGATACTATATTAAAATTAAGTTGTGGGTAAAAACGCGCTTTAAAAGTGCAAGATAACAACCAATATCACAAGGAACAAATTACATATTCAACTCATATTGTAAGTCTAAAACTTAAAATAGTTTTAGACAACAAAAGGGACACTTAGTAAAATAATTGAAGATATTTTAAGCCTGACAGGAAAAGAAACGTTGAAAATACTGTTTAATAGGTCTTTTAAATTGTTTGCCGTAGGTATAGCACGTTAGGATAACTTCGACCCTGGCATAAGACCACGATAGACATTTCCAGCGAAATAGACCATATTTTGTGGAATACACAACCCTACTATCCAGTTTCAATCCACATGATGTCCGCATCTAATATATGGCTTATTACGCCAGAAATTTCTACCATATATATAAATAGCGTACTTTGATGACAACCCTTATTAAGGAGATATGTATAAAGGCACTGAATAGCACATCGCCGAGCAATCCCGTGACAGAAGCTATCAGAAACAACATTAGCGTAAAATGAGCGTTATTACTTAAACATTAGGGTATCTTGTCCAGCGAATAAGTTGCCGTAATAATAAGTAATAATCCAATTATATTACACAAGTGGGTTTTGTTTCAAATCTAGGACACGTTCATATTAGATACTAATTATATACCCCTTATTACAAAACGTGGTTTAAACTAAGACTAGACCAAACTCGGATTAAAACTACTATCCATCCCATTTGAAATTTGTATCACATAAAGAGATGGGGAGTACTTTTGAACCAAGGACTCATTTAGGCATTGTTTTCAAATAAGGGGGATACGGTTTGGATTTTTAGATGCTTTACTTGTCTTTTATGGAAAAATTATGAAACCTCAGACAGAGTAAAAATATTAAACAGTATAAAAAATTTACTTATTAAGTTTATGAAATTAGAGCGTATGCTCGATTGGAGCATTAGGGTTGTCGCAATGTTATAACATTTTTGTCTTTATTTAACTGTCAAATTAAGATGATTTCTCGTATTGGTGACTCCCCTTGCTGACATTACGCCGGAGTAGATGAGTTTCTGTGTTTCGAACGATTTGTTAATTTCCATAAGTGAGCTTATACTGTGTCTCAGGGCTACTCATTAGTAGAACAAGATAAAGATAATGTTTGAAGTAATAACGCAATAATACAAAGCACCACTTCCCACTAAACCAGTGGCTTACAATGATATCAGTTATCTCCTCGTCCCCGATCCACTGGTCACCTTGCAACAAGTGCACCTGGAAACCCACGGCACGTTATATTTTTGATCCCCTGCCAATTTGCCCCAGTCAAAACAAAACCATGTATATTTTTATACTGCTAGGAAGAATACAGGCTGTGTTCAGCAGTGGAAAAATACAGGCTGTATAATATGAGATTTATTACTAGCGCCAGCATGACTGTAAGAACTTTACATTCCTTGAACCCCCTTAGGGGTGGTATTTCGAATAACTCTTTCTCAGTGGATAACTAGACAATCAGAAAGTACTTTAAAGTCTAATCCATTAATTTTAAGCTTGATTTTGAATAGAACATAGAAGGATGTGGTCAAAAAATTGCTTCTATGTTTCAAAACTAATGATGAAATTTGATAGGGTCAATCTATTTAATGAATTTAGAGTTCAAAATACCAGTCCGTTCTATTATATTCTTAAACCCAAACTTTGCTCATTGTTTTTCATCGGACCATAACTTTCCATCAGATGAAAAGTGGTCTAATGGCAAACAAAACATTTGCCTAACTCTTAACGACTATGCACAATCACCATAAAACACAATGTGAATTTAAATCAACTACCTAGACACTGTTCTTTATATGAGTGTATTAAAAGTAAATTCCTTCAATTTACATCCAAAGGGGAATAAAATATGTATGGGCTTAAGCCAGTTGGTACCTCGTGTTTATCATACCTTATACTGGTTCATAGCAGCTTCTTCTTCAGCCAGCACCTGCTGCCTCAAGGAGTCGTCGATGAAGAGTGGAGACGCCCCGTTGGGCTGATTGTCCAGCCTGGTGGAGGCTGCTGCGTTGCCAAATGACGAGGAAGTCGAAGACAAGGCACCCATTACACTTGCCACGTTCTTTTGAGCACTGAAATAAAAATAAGTAGTTGCGATAATAGCTGAAATAAGCAGGTAAGAAAAATCACATTCTCTTCATGGAAGATCAGCCTTAAGGACAGTTATTTCTTTAATATTTATAATCTCAAAGGATCTAGTGACTTTAAGATTGTAAATCTTAGTAATTTAACCACCACCGCTTATACATGCGACCACGGCGATTGATACAGTGAAAACATAGGGAAAAGAAAAAAAAAATATCTTAATGAGTCTGAAGATATTTAGGCCCTGATAAGGAACTTATGAACGTCGAAGAATTTACCACCGGTTCCGAAAATAGCCATCTGAGAAGAACCGGCAAGAAACTCAGCTGGCATCATGTACATTTCATTACATAAATAGTATTTTCTCAAAGATCTGATCATGCACGATAGTATTTACATAAAGCCTCAAAAGTGTGTTATGTCATTTCCTACTCTATAGTGTAATTTACCTGGCAGTTTGCGTGGGAGTGTTGGCGGCGGAGCCCTTCTTCCCTTCAAGTGTGGCGAGGTGGCCCTCCAAAGCGTCGAGCAGAGAGCTCGGGGCCTTCGTGAGATCTGGGATGTCTCCCTTGTCTATGCCCACATTCTCTGCTACCTGTCAACATTACATTGCAACTCAATAACTATGCAGGTAAATCTTGGGATCGTTAATTGTAACCATATTTTGGCGATAGGTGGTGATAGGCAGTTGCCAATTTAACATCTTTGGCAATCGTTACAGGTCAGTCGGAGGCCTAAGATAGTCTGACAACTGGTTTAACCCAGAATACCGATTTTCCTCGTAAAAGGGATTACGAAGGTCAGATGGCAGTCGCTTCGTATAAAAATGAGGTGATCAGCCACATCGGGTTATCGGGGTACACTAGATAACTACAGTCGATAACAAAAACAGTGGTACAAAGCATACCTTCAAGAACTCTCCGACCCTATCCATCCTGATGAGGAACTTCTTATAGAGGTCGAGAGCATCTCGGCAGTTCTTTTTGTTCATGTCGAAGTACTTCTCCAGCAGGTTGATGATACCGTCGTTGTAGCACGCGAACAGTCTACAAAAACGACAATTTATATAATTAAATCAAAATATATATACTCACGCCATCCCAATAGGATCCTTGGGGTAAGCAGAGGTGTCGTAACAACAACAACACCCACTTTTTACCCAAGGCGATTAAGTGCCAACGCGACAGATGGGTCCTACGCCTGATCTCTCTCCGGTCGTGTCGAATTGTCGTCCCATCGGACTATGAGAGTGAGAGATTGAAGAGTGCACCTGTGTTAGCGCACATAGTTGTGCACTATAATATCTCCTCTGCAGATGGCTAATCCCTGTTGAAAATAGCTGCCATAGCCGAAATTCGGTAGGAGATCATTATTTTAGGACAGTGATTCCATTCTTTAAGGTAGGCAATGCATGAGTGACCGGTCACATTCATAGGCTGCAGTAGCCGCTTACCGCCACTTTGCACCCTTGTTCACACTAAATCAGGGCGCCGAGTCAGTGCCTAGTGAGAGTTTTCTTAAAATCGTTGTATGTGCTCACAATAGTGTCATATTTAAGCCGACAGAGGCGCTGTTCCGATCCTATACAAATCTGCGTTTACGTCGACGCGGTCACTTGTAACGGCGGCAGAGAAAAACTCGCACTAGGCCCTCTGGTCGCCCGTCCCCAGTCGGGCAGTTCCCAATTACCTGATGAGATCCCTAAAGAGCAGCATGAAGCACATGTTGATGACGCCGTTGGTGAGGTCGTTGGCGGTGCAGTCGAACTCCAGCAACCCGTCCAGCTGGGCCTGCAGCACTGGGAGCGTCTTCAGCAACTTCTCCGCGTTCATCATGCGGAGGGAGCCTTCCTCTTTGCTGGAACACCAATCATTGTAATCAATTATAATTAGTTGCAAGTAGATACTCTGAATGAAGACTGTTTGTTGTTTCTGAATGTTTTCCTAGATATGAAATAGGATAAGCACAACTTCACACTATTCATGGATGAGTTCCACATAGCACTGGATTTCAGAAGTTCATGTATACATGATTTGTGAAGTGTCTGTTTGTAATTCCAAATTAACCTTTTTCTACATTTTTGTCCATCAGGTCTGTCTGTCACCTCTAGAGAATCTTTGAATTTATTCTCAGACACAGGTTTCCTCGCTACGTTTTCCCTAACCGTAAGCTCATCAAATATAGACTTTGACACGATCAAACATCGTCACTTCACTTTGCGTTTTGTTTTGGTCCTTGGTAATTGAATACCAATCATACTCTTATGCGATGAGCATGTTTAAATTTCGAGTGTCAAAAGAAACTCCTTTTAGATTTAAGTATAAAGAAAGTAGCACTCACCCCCTCTTGACCTTACAAAAGTCAAACGCCACCGTCCTGTAGGAAAGCGCCTTCTCATTGAGGTACTTGGCGTACCGGCGGATGAACGGTGACATGTCATAGCCTGCACGTTTATAAGGAAAATGAGTCTTATTCTCTAAGCAAGATGGTATAAAGCAGAACGCAGACGACGGACGAATATCCACGACCTTATTATAAGTATAAGGTGGTAATTATTAGGGAAAGATTTATCTGTCGTCTGCGTTGCGCCTAAAAAGCTGTATACTTTGTTTCAATTGAAATTGCGTAAGATGTAAACCACGTCACAACTCAAAAATCAACATCTTTTTTTTTTCAATGAATATATTATTTAGTTTGAATACTTAACATGTATTATGTTCAATGATAAATATACACATAAATTTGTTAACATTGTTTGCAAGTTTTATTGAAACGCAGTGTAAAACAACACATCCCTCTATTGACATTTATACATGTGACAGGTGTCAAACTTGCATTCAGCTTTTTTAAAGTGCTAGTATGAGTGATCCAAAATTGTATGTACTAGGAATCTACTTCATTCATTATATTGACTTAATACCAAAAGTATTATTGTACATCATTTAAATTCCATACAAGGATATTTTGACCTTACTATGTATGTACGTAACTGAAGAACAAAATAGTCATATTCATGTATGGAATAATTCTCTTTATTATAAATCTTATAAGGTCCGATCTCTAATACTAGCACTATTGGAACATGTAATAAAAGCCATGCAAATACTCCTTAAGTGCATCTGCATAAGGTGCATTTAATCAAACTATCCAGTATTTAATTATGCTAATACAGAGGTCAACATGGCCGATAATGGTCTGTCGATATGTCTACTGGTTAATGTGGGTAATAATAATAACGATTAATAGATTTGTAGTGGCCACAATGTGTTTAATAACATAATTTACTGATAATAATGTAATTAATCGAACAACTGTATATTTTATCATTTCACTTTATGTTTATTTTAATTATATAAAAAAATACGTTTTAAATACTTTAGCGCTACAAAACTGAAAAGTAGAAAATGTCGAGAAAAATCTCCTCAATATTGTGCTAACCAGTATTTCTAATGCAAAAAGGTATAACGCTAAATTCTTTTAAAAATGGAATGTTACTTTTTTAAATATTTGGTGCTTCAAAAGACAAAAGCGTGCAATCAAACATTTACAACAATAACTTTTTACGAGGAAATATATGTATATGGCCTAAATACGTAACAATATTATGTGGTACAAAGGCACGTGCAATTCTAGCTGTTCATGATAGCCTAGCGACAAAACATGCGTCAAAGCTCGCGATTTTCTACTGCTGCTATATTCAATCATGTACAATGTTGGACAACATAAACAATTAAAGCGATCTAATGTATGAATAAATAAAAGAACATTGATTAGCTAACCCAATTCATCTGTTTCATGTTTTCTTGTGATACCATATCCAAGAAATGAAATAGCAAGCACATACATGCCTATAAACAATCAATTTACATTGTATCATAAACTTAAAGGTTTAATAAAAGTTTTACTTGTTGAGTAAGAATTGTTTTAAAGCGTTCCTTAAAAGCGACACTAGTGCTGAAGACGACGAAGAGAGAATAAACCCACAAAGCGTGATCTATGAAACTACAGACGGAAAGATGAAAAAAAACCCGCCATTTTTCTTTAACTCACCAATTCTGGCACCGGCCGCGCCTTTCCGTAAGCAATAGGGAAAAATTAAGAAAGATTCAGTTACACAGAATGTCGGAAATCAAAGTTTTGGGTGATAATTGTTAGGAAACCAGTATACGTGAAAATGTGAGATTATGATTTGTTACGTTTTGCAGTACACATAATTCATTGACTAACTATTATTTAATCAGGGGCCTTACCATGAGCTCTTATTGCCATGATAGTTTCACTCATTTATGAGACAGATGTATGTGACGTGCATACATCTGTCGCTGTCGCACAACTGAATTAACTTTGCAATAAGAGCTCATGGTTGGGCCCCTGGGACCTTA
Source organism: Watsonalla cultraria (assembly GCA_964035505.1). Classification (NCBI taxonomy): domain Eukaryota; kingdom Metazoa; phylum Arthropoda; class Insecta; order Lepidoptera; family Drepanidae; genus Watsonalla; species Watsonalla cultraria. Next base: position 8,700,872 of record OZ037730.1, read on the forward strand.
TGATGATAGTTTGACTCCTATGAGACAGATGTATATGACGTGTATAAGTCTAGCTGAACTATCACTGCAATAAGAGGCCATGGTCAGGCCCCAGGGTTTGTTTCTTTACAAAGATTATGATTTCCTGGGATGCATACATTTGTAGCTTGGCATAAAATAATTAAGACTGACTCTCCAGTGAATATTGTGCACACCTCGACAAGATACGACTATTATACATGTAATGATGAGGTGTCTCATTAAAAAATAGAAGATATGTGTGTAAGACACAAAATCAAGCCATTTTTTTACAACCAAGAAGATAATGTATGTATATTAAAAAAATCAATCTTTTCCCAAATCTTAATCATGGTGTAATGAACGGAAACCTGTTTTTATTTTACTTAGATAAACATACGAGTATATGTTATGAATAACTTTGTTATCTTATATTATTGTTTACTCATGACATTGTAATGACGGCAGGTACTTTATAAGAAAGATAAATATGGTTAGCTTTATCTTTTCATAACCGATTACGCTATAACACTACGTCAAAAAATTGTGTTCGTATTATTATAAATTTCCTTATTTTCTATATGGCAAACGAGCCCGAGGCCGGTCTCCTATCAGTAGGACCGATGAAATAAAAGACTCCAGGTCACCGAGGTTTAGCTCCGTCGTCAGGGCCGCGATGGACAGAAGCCGATGGAAACAAATAGTTCACTCCAAGTGTGGACCACTTGTTGATGACCACGATCCTCAGACATGAGGGAACGACTAGAGAGAGAGATTTTCTATATTTTCTTGGATGTGACATTTCTCTTACGGGTGCTTTATTTGGCAACAAGCATAGAGTAAGTAAGGACCTTAATTATGCAAACTTGGAACTAGAAAATGTACTCATCTAATGTTAAATGGATGTTGAACGGATAATATGGAATACTGTGAAATATTTTTATTGTAGTTATTTGTAGATAGAAAAAAAAACTAAATTTGAAAATTGTTCTGACTCTAAGCTTCTCAAGTGTAATTTCTTAAAAACGACAAATTTACTGCAAATAACAATAGTACGACAACGTGAAAAGGACTAGGGGTGTAAAACCTGTAAAATATTTAAAATCCGACATTAACACATTGACGATTGAGTGAGTACGATACGAAAACTAATTAAGATACTGGTTTCCTAACAAAATAACAATATTGGTGTATGTTGATAAAAAAATTTGGACCTTAGCGGACCTATTCAATGTGAAGTAATATTTGCTTATGAAACTAACATTGCATTTAAACATTGCTTTGATAACGATCAAATGTAATCTACAGATAATGCTGCAAATGAAAGTATATTCTTAATGAGTGTGAATAACCCTTGGAAATTAGGAAACATGTAGGTTTTTACCTTTGAATTTAATATCATCTCTCAGCAACTCTAGATGAATACTTTCATTTAAATTATAGGGTTTCTCAATGTCTAAATAATGGCTAATCTATAACCAAAACTTCCTAGTCACAATAAGATTTTATATTTTTAATGTTTAGCATATTTGTCGAATATCTGTGTATTTGTGGCAATCTCTCTCTACCTATACGCACAAATATAATTATTATGATATTATTAGCACTATTATATGTAAATGTTTTTAAAACAAAGTTATGCCCGTCGATCGTCCCCTATTTACATTATAATTTGTATGGCAACAGATGTTTCTTACATGACTAATTACAGACGTCAATAAATTGATATAAGTAATTATATTATTGCTGGTACAATCACAAACGACTTTCTAGTTTTCACCAATGATCTCATAATAAATAAAAGATATTGAATATATGCCATTAGTATCATATTTAATTATTGTCCAATATTTCCCTGATCCTAGAGACATGAAATTTGACGGATGTTTTCTTTCTGAGGTTGAAGATATCCTAAACTAAAGAAAGTGTTTTCCCCAATTCCACCCCCAAAGGGGTTAAATGGGGGTTGATAGTTTGTTTGTGAAATCTTACATGTAGTATGTTCTGGGGGTCTACCATCATCGGTTTAAGCAGAGCGACTTCTGAGCTTTCAAGTTTCATGTTTGCACCGTAACATTAAGAAGTTCTTAATACGCGCTGCTTAAACGATCATAGTTACCCCCCTTATCATATGATTCAATCAAATAAGACATTGTATCCTACTCATCATACATCTTCTTATACTAGCGAATGTTTTCATCAACAGTGCCACTTAATTTCGTGGTGTTCTATATAATAAACTTCCGTCATTCGAAATTGAACCCAATACGTATGTGTGTGTAAGTATAAATCTGTGTTTAATAGTAGGGACAGCAAAAACCAACGAGGCGAGGACACGCCAAGTCAACGAACTCATAGGTCGAACGCATAATATGTATGTTATATTTACAGTTATGTACCTACTTGTATTACATAAACGTTTTTCATTCACCTAGACATGTAATAAGATTGTGTGCGCGATTACCCAACTAGGCATTTACCTACACCCTACAATAAACGTGACGTAAGAAGTACGTATAGTACTTAAACCTAGGCTTAGAGTAGACTCACATTTTCCGCACTGGTCATCGGGTACATATCAATTTAAAAATCAAATAAAACAACCCTTCACTTTATTCTCAATTGTTTGTCTTTTATAAAAATTTGAGGCATTCTTTTTAGAATTTAATTTTACAACAAACATAAGTATTATCTTATGTTCCACATATCGTCCAATAAGCCCTAAAGGTTCAACCTTAGGTAACCTCTAACAACTAAACATTACCGAAAAATTCAAAAGTAAGTAAAACCCCAATAATTTAAAGAAAAGTATTTTATTTTTATGTACAACCAACCCTCCGTGCCAAAAATGTGCGCCTTAATAATCTAGACCCTTTATAACTTCATACTAGGATTCATAACTGATCACCTGATTAGTAAAACGACTGACATCTGACCCGAAACCTATAGTTTTAGAAGTCACGGCTTCTAATCACTGAACCATGTGGCCATTCAGGAAACAGATATGTATTTAATATTGTATCTATAACTATGACATTGAGTGTCATGTAAACCCAGTGAGAGATACCTAGTATCACGTACGCCCACTTTTTACAATGTTTAGAGTTCACTGCGATAATTTATGTACTGAAGTCTGCTCATTTAATTAAACCACCCATACAATTGTGGACTATATTATAATATGAATCTTAACTATATTTTTTGATTCATAAACTCTTCCTTTACCCCTTTTTACTTAGAATTTAGAACAATCTCTTCACATTTATGCCCATTACGACAAAAAACATGCTCAAAATAGCAAGTCTCTCGACCAGCGGAGGACAAATAAAATTACCTAGGTATCTGATAAATTGGTTGCCTAAGAAGACCCAATTGATATCACCCGCTAAAAAATATTTTCACAATCTATTGAAATATGCTTGGCTGTTTTTCTTCTACGTATATACTTTATACAAAGGTGGAATCAGTTTCAGAAACAAACATTATAGCTTTAATTTAGGCTCTAGTAAGTCTTAATCGAAATGATAAATTGAATTTTATTAAAACGACATGAATTCGAATTCACGATTCAAATGGCAACGACCGACCACACCGAATATTGAAGTCCATAGATCATTTACAATATAATCATAGTATAGTAGGCATACACAGTAATGGACGCGTAATAAGTCCCCTTGCCAAACAGGCGCCAGCCATACTTGGCAATGATAACATATAAACGTGGCGATGTGAAAATCTTCCCTACACATAGCCTAGTTGTATAACAGTGCCGTCGATAGAGGCCCTAATTGTTGTACTCGATTGTGAGATTTACTCACTCAAGATTCAACTAGTTTTTTATGATTTTATGAAACGATGAAACGATTGGATGTATATTTTTTACACATATACAAACTGATTCAGAAAATACAGCGGCCAGAGATACTCCTCGCCTAAACGGCCTTATATCCCTAGCAAGTCCGAAAAACTCAACTCATGGTTAAATAAAGGTGCCCATTAATAACGCGATCTTCTACTTATTATTCTTTCCAAATGATGAAAGTCACAGCAAACTCGAAACCCATTTAAGAGTCATAAAAGGCAAATGGTAATACCACCATGAGTTTAATATCCGCACTGTGTTGGTTCGTAAGTCGAAGGAAGTACATACTATACATTTACAGATATTAAGAAGTGCGGATATAAGACTAGACAATAAACATATGCGGAATGCAATGCAAAGAGATTGTATCTTAGGGGTATAAATTAACCAGACATTTTGAAATAAGTCTTAAATCTGGAAGGGACATTTAAACCATAGACTATCCTTAGTCTTTGAATTCTTATAAGGTTTCGTGGTCGCGTAAGTATAGACCTAAATGTATCCATTCATGTGTTAGTGATCCTTAATACAAATAAATAAATAAATCATTGGTGAAAACTTTTATACCTATCATTTTGAGTGACAAAATATTAAGATATTGTGTTTTTTGATGATGTTAATATATGTTTTCATTTGCAGCATTTCTTTTGTGTATGTATTTAATTTATTAATTAATTAATGTATAATATTTTCAATGTACATACCTTGAACTCCACTTTTATCTAGAAAATTACTTAGTTGAAATGTTGAATTACTCGATGCTAGATATTGTGTGAACCTCTGAAATAGATGAAAATATATATAATTAGGTAAGTACTTAATATAATATTATAAAAATACTAGCAGTGCCCGACAAACGTTGTATTGCCACATATTTTTGGGGTGGATCACCCTTATCATTAAAGGTATGAAAAATAGATGTTGGCCGAGTCTCAGACCTACGCGATATGCACACAAAATTTCATACAAATCGGTCCAGTCGTTTCGGAGCTTGGTACAAACAAACACTGCGACACGAGAATTGTATATATTAGATTTACTTACACTTACACACTAATAATTATATTCGATAAGCTAGCCTGCGCCCTCACTGGTGGTAGATTCCTCGACGTTCATAAGTGCCTTACCAGGGCCTAAACTGAATAAATCATTTTCATTTTCATTTTCATTTTCACTTTGCTTGCGTGGCAGTAGGGGTAAAATCTTCTAGATGTGAAATTTCGGAAAACTCTTTCTTAATCTCTCTCCCATATTCAAAATTTCATTTAATTATTTATTTATTTTAGACAATATATACACTTACAGCTAACGCCAACACATTTATACATTTAGATAACAATTCAACAGTGATAATAAGTAGGATGAAGTACAATATTTACGACATGTATAGTCTAATTCTTTGAATTAGACTTGGCATGGTGTCTGCAAATACGTCAGCATCTTGACAATTTGAAAGAAAGTTGAAGGCGAGCGGTATAGGTTGTGCGTTGATATACAACTCAATCAGAGCTTTGAATTTTATATGTATAGATTTTCAATTGATTTTCACCAATATATTATTAGTATTACAACAAACTACTTAAAATTGGGTTATCCCTTCTGAAAACCTTATCTATATTGGTTACGTGTAATTTTTACAAATTGTGTATTGAGGAAAATATACATTACCCAGAATTTTATTGAACGTGATAACATCGAGTTCAAGTTCATTATAAACACACATAATTATCCGAAGGGTAGGTAGAGGTGTACCAATAGTACGCCTACATTTCGCCAGATATATTTAAGTCCCATGTAATAGGGGGCGAGCTTATTGCCATTAACTGGGCGCTACTCCAGACACCGGGCTGCTACTGGGAAATTATTTGCCTAAGAGTAAATTTTTTTCATAAAATCTTTTTTTTTGCATACTATCCTAGAATTGTTTTCCCGGCGGCTAAATGATACTCGTGTATGCACTACTTGTAAAAGAAAACAGTTTTGTTAGTATGTACGTAGTCAGGCATATGGAATATTTCTAAATGTCAGAATCATTGACAATAGAGGAGACCAATCAATGCTTTCGTTTTATAGGGATCGCGACCTTCAAATCGAGAGCCAATAACGCACTAAATTGTAACACATTCACTAATTACGTCTGGCCAGCTGCGAGCTCGATATCTGATCGAAACCAATACGTGTATATGGAGTACTATATGCGTAGCATTAATAATGAAAACTATGTTAAGATTTTTTTTTTATAAAATTTAATTAGCTTAGGTTACTATCATCTATCTGCCAACTATCGGCTAATCTCTGAAACGGCTGGGCCAAATTTTACGGGACTTTCGCTCGCATACCTGACGTTACAAGGACAACCTTAGGCTAATTTAATTTAAAAAAGCTATCCATTGAATTCAGTCTGCCTGGTGGAAAATAAAAATTGCGTCTAAAAACAAACAATTTCTCAGAAGATGTTTAATTTCTATGAATATCTGAGTATTGCTTTAGTGTAATCACTAAATTATATTATGTACCTTATACACCTGTAAGTAAGTTCCAGAAAGCAGTGGAACGTTTCGAAGAACAGAACATCAAGACTCAAGATTTTAAAGACTTACGAGTCCTGGACCAGATATGACTAAGACATGTACATCCATAAGTAAGGAAAGTCCCGTCATGTGTTATAAGCGCGTACCTTGAGTAGTCATTTTATGAGTCTGTCTTTGTTTATACGTGCGGCGCGAGGCGAATAAAAACATGGGCAGTATCCCCACCATTATTACTGCGCGCTCTTATCTTGTGACGGCAAACTGTACGATTGTATATCCATGTATGTAGTTATAGCTTTATTGACACAAGTGTGTATATTGAAGACTGGTAAACGCCGTAGCCAGCTATTGTTACCGATGTACCTATATGCATGTAAAACAGCCTTCTCTGCGCATGAGTCGCTTTACGTGTATGCTGAAAATGTATTAGCGATAACCGTTGCCGCGGAAAATTAATATTTGATAAGACATGAATTATTGTTTTAAACTTTGTTTTTTATTCATGTGGTCTATGATGAACGCTTGCAATTTAGAAAACAGCATGATAATTTTATTTGAATTTTATTGTCTATTCTATAATCCCTACTAATATTATAAATGCGAAAGTAACTCTGTCCGTCTGTTACGCTTTCCCGCTTACACCAATCAACCGATTTTGATGAAATTTGGCACAGACAATCTTTAGACCCTGAGAAAGGACATAGGCTACTATTATTTTATTATTATTAATATTTATTAAAAATATTAGGATTCCGCGACCATAAGGGTGAAACTAAATCTACGCGGGTGAAACCACGGGGCACAGATAGTAATATTATAAAGAGGAAAGATTTGTATGATGTTTTTAAAGAATTGCCTCAAAAAGTAATGCACCGATTTAAAAAATTCTTTCACCATTTGAATGCGCCATTATCACTGATTAATATAGCTATATTTTATCTTCGTACTTCCACGGGAACGCGTGACGTCCGCTAGTAATCAATAATTATTACTATGTGATGTAATGTACTTGATGCTTATGATGCGTTCCATTCGTGTATTATTCGGTAGAAGACTACGTTTCTACTGTTCTCTATGGAGCCAGACATCGACAACAGATCGAGTTAAAGAAGTCTTATTAAAAAAGTTATTTTAAGTTACTCGGAAATTCGAACTAGACATCCCGTTATAGCGCTTCCTCTCTTTAAAATATATTTCTCGGAGTATTTTACTAAGCGACTCCAGCTTACAGCAGACACGAGCGACCGATACATGTAAGTACATTAAATTTATAATCGTGAGAGATTCAAAAATCTAATTTTGTTGCTTATTATGACGAAGTATTACGATGATTGTTATGGACTATAACAAAACATCAGCACAATCTGGCGACGAGAGCCGGACCTGGTGACGTAGCTATTCATCGGCTATTTTCGTCTAGAGAATTACGCTACTACGTACCGATGATCAACGATAACATTTTCAATGTGCGTAATCTCATCCTTACGCAAGGGATTTTCTTTACTCCTCGTAGTAAAAATATTCCAGCCAGTTTACAAACGCTCCACCGCGTTCTAAGTTCCAAACGTGACCAAAAGCGTCAGATTGCATTATTTTTAAGTTACCAGATTGGTCTTCATATCATCATCAGTTTGACGCGCAGCAGAATAGTCAAACCTCTCAATTTCTTGTAATGTTAAGACGAAGAAGTGCGATCCACCTGATGGTACGCGGCTGTTGCAGCCTCCAGCCTTCTTCCCTCTCGCACCTCAAGGAGCACTGCCGACCTTACTCACCGCAGGAACACAATACTATTCAAAGGAAGCATTATTTGGCTGGGATCTTCTGTAAGGTTGAGGTACAGCCCCAGTCGGGCAGCTATCAATTACGAACAGCAAATCCTATGCCCTATCCTATCGTTCTTAAAGTGCAACATCATTCTAATGTACGTATGAGTGACACCTCTACTCGAGCAATAGATCCAAGTAATAGTTTGATGTCCGTCACTAATGGCACTTTATAAGTACTTTCACAAATACATTCCACTGTAACTAAACTACGTCATGGAACGTGATAGCCACAGGCTGTAAGGAGTCCGACCCCGAATTAATGTTTGTATAATTTCAAGCCCCTTGTGCGTGGGTTGGCCGAAGCCTCAGATTGTTTGTGCATTATACTTTTCTGGTGCTGCAAGAATCCATTGGCTAGTAAATTAACTGTAAATTCTATAAGAATAGACCTAATATACTATCTGTAACCTGTTTCACGTGATAAAAACCATATTGACAGCATTTTCGTATGTAATATATCAAATAACGGATACAAATACTTAATTTCTTCGCGAAGTAGTCAAGTTACGATCTTATTGTCCTGTCGAACTACGATTGTGTAACATATGACTATCAAATTTGGATAGGATTTCGATCGAACGATTTTAAACGTTCAATAATATTTTGATCGACTGATTTACGAGAATCAAGCTAAGTTCACTGACTCCTAGCAATCTATATCAATTATCTACATAAAATCGCCTACAGCATTTTCCTACGTATATGTTCCATTATTTTATCTTCGCTGAATGGGCGAACACAACAATGAGAAGGTATATCTATTATTATCGTACAGAATGTGTGGAATTCATTGATATTTCGAATGGTTTATAGGTACGGGGGTTTATTGCGCATGCGACCTCGAGTGATGCGGTCCTCTTTGCCCTCCCATCCCTTAATACCTCGTAAAGATTACAGTAGTAGTACCTAACCACATTTTACGACTAACTCAAAGGTCACGAGTTCCTTAGTTCTAGGACTACTTAATAAAGATTTTATATTATAGATAGGTACCTTCAAAGTTGGTGAACAAGTGTACAGTCAGTCTGATGGTAAGCGGTTACTGTACTACGAAGAGTTGTTATTTTTACATTTGCATGCTGATATAATTTTCACTATTGTGAATTGTGAATATAAATAGTTCACAACAGTGAAAATATAATAATACTTAATTGATTACAATAAATATACATTTTATTGTAATCATTTTTTAATTCTGTGTTGTTCTCAGTACCCCAGGTTTATATGGGAGGGTTAAAAGGCGCCCCAAGCGGCAAGTGTAGGAAGATTTACTTCTCCATACAAAAAACGCCCAAAACGCAAGGTTAAGCGACGACATTCGACCGTATCAAATACTTGGGGCCTGGGGGCTGAAGGCTAGATTCCCATACATTTTCATTTTCAATAGTATACTCACTTCGTTCCCATATGCTAGTAGATGATGTACGGTGATGAGTGATTTGTAGACCACCACCCAATTAGTGTTCTGGGTGCGCTCGACCAACAGGTTGGCCAACTGGGGGATCGACACGTTGGGCTCGTTTGTGCAGTGGACTAGATCTGGAAGGTAAATAAATATACAGTTAATTTTACAAACACTAAATTTGGTCTATAAGCTACCATAGGTAGGAGGGGCCACGCTAGCTGTCACTCTACGAGATTAATGTGGGGATCCTTAGAAGAAATGTCACTGATATAAGTGACAATGAGCAGCGCATAGGTTGACAATTACTGATGGGGTAGAAACTAGGATGGAAACAAATCAAATAACTTTATTCTTGATAAACTTTTTCTAAATTAAAAGTTTTTTTTTTTCAGATTTCTTGGAACAGTTTTTTATAAGTGTACCTGTACATCCGGGTACGTGATGTCTATACGAGTACACATATATTCATGCCCAGTGCCTACCCTACTAGAACTCTATTATGGAAACGGGAGAGAATAATGACTTCTTAATAGAATATTGCTAGTAACATGTCAAGAAAAGTAAGCTTTCATAAAATTTCATCGTTTGTATTATCGCATGGGTATATTATAGCTATACAAATGGTAATTACTTCCCTATATCAGAACCAGTGCTTGAAATACTTATTATGTTCAACTTATTTAGGTATCATATGTCTATTTACATTATAACCCAAATTAGATTACAAAATATTAAACCAGATGTGCCGAATAAACACTGTTGGTGATAAAATACAATGTAACATGTTTTCATTGACCGCATTTACATAATAACTATCATTTTAATCTTCTATACATATACAATTTAAAGTCCTTATAAATAGGTTTTTCTATCTACAATAATATTATAAAGAGTAAAGATTTGATTGGTTTTTTGTTTGCATTGAATATGCTCCGAAATTACATAATCGATCGTGAAAATTCTTTCAGCAATGGATAGCTACATCATCAGCGAGTAACATAGGCTTTATTTTAATCCCGTACGCCCACGGGAACGGGAACTACTCGGGTGAAACCCCGTGACGTCCGCTAGTCTGTAATATTCCAGTAGCAGTCTCGAGTCTGGATCAGTCCCCGTTAATGGCAATGAGCTTGCCCCCCAAAAATGGGCGTAATGAGAACGACCTATAAGTATACTACTGCCTACTGCCCGCTTCAGGGAATACAGACGTGAGCAAGGGATGTACATAAGGCTCTAAGCATTTCTTGTATATTTTCATTCATGTTTTAATATTCAAAATGATTCCTAGAAAGAACCATTTATTCTACACATACCTAAGATCTAAACATAATTTTCAATAACAATAAATACCAGTCGTAACGAGCTGAACTAGATATGGGCGGGTGAGGTCCAGGCAGTTATTTTTCAATAAAACAGGCAAGGCCAACGGTTTACAGATACAATAGATAAACAATTAATATTAATTGTTCCAGGGCGCCTACTATTGACTAACTAGTCAATAGTGCCTATAAAAATTCTTTTGATATTTAGTTAAATAACTAAGATTGTGAAACACAAGCCTACAGCTGGCCACCTTCAATTGGTACATAAGGGGACTAAACCCAGACATGTATATGTAAGTCAGGACCCACTCGTCCCCTGATCTATCTAAAATATTAAGGCGTCAGAAGTTCAAAGAGGTAGCTTCAATGTTTTTCGACTTTTTGTCCGTTATCATAACGTAACATTTATAACAGGAGACGAGTACCTTAATTTATATAAAAAATTGACTGTTCTTCTCCCGGGGGACCAATGGGCACCTATATATAGGAGCCGAATCTACAATTTTTATTCTAAGGTGCGAATATTGGGGACACAAGGGGTCCTGACCCGTCTATGTGCCATATTTCGTTGTCACTGGGCCTGCCGCCACCGCAGACATGTTAAATATTGGTGACACTGAGGAGAAACGCAAATTCAATATAAATAAAAATGTTCACACCATCCCAGAGCTAGGATTCAACATAAGAAAAGTCATCATTGTCTATTAACAATGTGTTACGGGCACAACATACACTAAAGTAACGATTTAAAATCTATAACGATCAGAGCGTTTGCAATCTTGGTTGCAAACATATTGCAGAGTATTCGCTATAAGTACTGACTTTTACATTCGACCTATCATCAATAATCCAAACAGAGAAGTAAACATTATACTGCCACAAACTACATAATTGAGAAATCCGAGAGCAATCATACATTACATAAGGCTTTATATCGCAAGCATTGCAACTACTCAATCATTGGTGTAATTTTGAAGGTGGATCTTCAATTAGCGACTATGTTATTGATTTTTGTAAGGCGACGAATAAGCATACGATCGATTACGTGGTTCTGTAGACAAAGTAACTTTATCGTCATGCTTTGCTGTTCTTATTTTGTAAATAAACAATACAACTATATTTAATACAAAATACAAAACGTTACATAAACTCGTACGGGTTTTTACGAACGCTATATATAACATGATGATTTTAACACCTTTTGGTTCACCTGCACGCAGACAGAACGCTTAGAGAAACGATACAAAACGTATGGGAATGACATTTGTCACGTGACTTATTTATGTCATTGCCATCCATTTTGTACAGGTGCCGTCTTGAGTTATGGGCGTTCAGCGAAAATAGTGGGGATACAGTTATTACAAATAATGAGCATTTTAGTTTGCCTACATAGGTAAGTAGGTACTTCTGAAAGTTTGAAGCACTCGGGCATTATTATTTTGAAGGGTGGGGTACATAAGCCCTTGACTTAAATTTTGTGAGTATTTCAAGGCCTTATTCGAACCTGGGAGTGCGTTCGATGAAGAAGTCGGGGTGCAGTCAAGTAATACGAGCAGTTTTAAAGAAAATTCTTTTCTGTTTCTACTCCACCACTTCTTCTCTAAATGCGTAACAACAACTCTCAAGAAACAGCACAGGATAACAATTTCCACGTAACAATCGTATAACCTATACATTGTGTCTCCGGCTATAGAAAATACGCCAAGTTGATTACGCCACCGGAGTCTGCGGAGGTCGCGAGTAGCGTATCAAAATCGTTACTATTGTCACAAAACAGAAAGGGTATAGAAGTTCTGCTTCCAACATTGTTAGGAAAATCGTTGTACACATGACATGCGCGCTTGCTAAGTAGTATCTCTGAGGAAGATCCCATTGGGCTTAATCCAGTAGTATATTTCAGGAACAGGCTCGCGATTCTGTTTTTCATTCCCCACAACCTATCCGCACTCAACTCTCCGTGAACGTAATTTGTTTGCCGATGAATTGATACTTTTTCAGTATGCTTGGTATACTGTAAGATGACTGTGTGAAAGTGTGCATTAGTAGTAAAGGCTTTTAGATAGCCTATAGTTAATATCAATAAATAAATGCAGTGATTTCACACCACGTGCTTTACGGTTAAGGAAAACATCATTAGGAAACCGGCAGATGTTTAAGATGTAACTCAAAGACCAGAGACGGCGATAGACTTTCCATTTGTCACGTTGGCACTTAATCATCTTAGGTGAAAAGTGTGTGTTGTTCTTAGGGGGCGTCCATAAATTACGTGAGGTGTTTTTTTAAATTTTCTGTCCCTCCCTCCCCCGTTGGTGAGATGTCGTGAGATTTTGTTCAACCCCTTCCCCCATCCCCCAATCTCACGTGAGATTTTTCAGAATGTGGGTTTCTTACGTAAGCGCGTTGGATTGTTATTGTAGAAAGAAAAAAACAATTTGCTTCGTGCTTTTATTTACGACTAGTTAAGAATAGTAATCAATATTGCTGAGAGTTATAAATGTAATAAAAATTTGGATTGAATGGACCAAAATAGTATAATTATTTTTTGTTTCAATCAAAACAAAAATTGCGTGATATTTGTCGAGACCCTCCCTCTCTCTAACGTGAGATTATATGAGATTTGACTCAACCCCCTCCCCCCCTAAATCATCTCACGTAATTTATGGACGCCCCCTTACAACACCTCTGCCTATCCCTTCGGGGAATACAGGCGTGAGCATACGTATGTAATAAGTGCATAGGAGCCGACCTTTTGTAAGTGTACAATTGTATTATGTGACTTGTGCGTCTGAACTTGACCCCGTAAGGCGTGATGGTGGTAAATTCTGCCGACTTTTTATGCATTCAGTTTTGCCGCAACGGCCTTGAGGTTGCGAAAAAACGGATGTAGGTATTCGTAGCTTCGTGAAAGCCTAAATTATTAATCTTCACGCCTCGCCAGTCTCCGACCGAAGTGTTACGTTGAGATGTTACAAGACCGAAGGCCGAAGATAAAGTGTCAACGTGACAGATGGTGAACTGTTATGAGCCTTTTCTTGACATCACAAGCGTCTTTGAATTGCTTCTTAGATTGTCTGTTGCATCACGATGTTCTTCTCAGTAAAAGCAACCTTCCGAACCTGGCGGTAGCATGTATAATCCTGTATAATTGTGTCGTTCTGACGATTTGGAAGTACTTTGTTAAAAGTCGAATCGATATTATTTTTGAGTGTGAGTTTGATTTTATATTAGGATGATAAACTAGGTCCCGTCACGAGATATGAGCGCGTACCTTGAATGTACAGTAGTCATTTCAAGTCTGTTTCTGCCTGAATGTATGGCGCGAGGCGAATGAAAACATGCGCTGTATCCCCAATATTTTCGCTTACTAAAATGTAACACATTATCAATGTCTGTGAACAAGACGTGTGGTTTGGGTCTACAAATAGCACACAAACTTACTATCTTAGCATATTTCATTGTAGAAAACCCACTTTCGGGCGACCTCCCACGGAATAATATCTACAAGGCGATTAAAACTTCAAACTACAAAATCGCGAGCGTAACATTGTAGGCAATAATGTAGGTCACGGAGGTCAAAGCAGTCAACTACGCACCCAACGTCTATCGCTTGGATAACATAAGCCCCAGTTAAATTCATACCAAAAATTAAAAAAACATTACGCATTGCTAGACTAATGATAAAACCCGATAAAGTGGAACGAGGTCCAATTGGTTAGTGCCTTAAAATGAGACCTAGTGGAATTGTTTATGATTATTGCAAACATATTTATCCTGATTCAGTTAGGTGTTGTTTGTAAATGAGATATAAAATATCCTTAACCAAAAGTAGGACATAACATTGCTCACGCCTGTTTACGGTTAGTTTTTCACCAGTTATTTATTTATTTATTTATTTATTTTAGACAACATATAAACTAACAGCTAACGCCAACACATTTATACATTTAGATAACAATTCAACAGTGATAATAAGTAGGATGAAGTACAATAGTTACGACATGTATAGTCTAATTCTTTGAATTAGACTTGGCATGGTGTCTGCAAATACGTCAGCATCTTGACATAGGAAAGAAAGTTGTTTAGTAAACAATTTGAGGTCCCTATGTTATAAGGGGTTAGTCTATTGCCCTAACAAGGCATTCATCCAGACTCCGGGCTGCTATTGGGTAATTACAGATAACAAAATTATTTAATTTTGCCATCCAATCCAGAGAAATCTTCTTATATATAAAAATCAATCCCCATTTCCCTTGGTCACGGCATCACGCCTAAACGGCTGGATAGATTTTAACGGGACTTTCACTGGCAGATAGCTGATGTTTCAAGGAGCGTTATAATTTTATTTAAAAACAGCTTGAAACTAAATCTACGCGGGTGAAACCGCGGGGCACAGCTAGTTATAAATAAAAATCAATTGCCGAATATTATGTACGCGCATCACTTCAGATCAGCTGCAAGATAGGACACAGTTTGCATGCAAGTAAAAAATAAACACACACAGAAAAAAATATTTATAAAGAAGTGTGTGTGACAGAAAACACCCATGAATTCGAATCTAAGCGAATGCAACTGCGTGCGAGCTAGTAATTAATCTATAGTCAATTATATAAATCTAATAGATTAAAAATACGTATAAGTAGTAATAAATCATCATAATAATAAAATAAAAATGATTCATAATCGCTCATAGGATCATCACGTCTTTGGTAAATGCCAAAGCATTAAGCTTAATAATTTAATTGGTCTTGCATATTCCTGACCGGCTTTAAACTTTGTCTAATCTAATATTATAGAGAGGAAATATTTGCTTGTTCATTTGTTTGTTTGCATTGAATAGCTACATCATCAGCGAGTAACATAGGCTATATTTTATCCCCGTACTCCCACGGGAACGGGAACTACGCGGGTGAAACCGCGTGATGTCCACTAGTAAATGATAAGTTTACTATAAAATCACAGCTATTAATAAGTCAATAGAGTGAAATTTAGGCTAGCAAATCTCGCAGCCACTAAGACGCGATCGATAGCAGCTTTAGACTTATGCCCTTCGGAATTTGTGAATACTTTAGTAGTACTAGATAGTCTATTCTTGAACAACACAGACTTAGAGCTTTGAAATGTAAGCAAAAGCAGTCCATATCTTGATCCAAAGATCCCGTACAGTTTAATGTCATTATGACGATTTGAAAAGCTTTGTTTACTAATCAAATAAAGATGTGACATTATCAATACTTATATTATAAAGAGTATTTGTATTGAATCAAATCCGACACTACTAGACTGATCTTGAAAATGCTTTCAGCAATGAATAGCTACATCATCAGCGAGTAACATAGGCTATATTTTATCCCCGTACCCCCACGGTAACGGGAACTACGCGTGTGAAACCGCGTGACGTCCGCTAGTTATTAATAAAGTAGTATACCTTAAGTCCTTAACCTAATTATAACGTTTTTCCTTATACAATTCTGACAAGACCTTATTTAGCAAGCTTCAAAATTGAATGAATCGCAACAAATGCATATAACGTGTACACAGCAGCTCTATAACACACTACACGAACAGATAACACAGGAAATTGTCCTGTTTATCACTCAATCACACAAATTAACAATAAACATGTGTC
Organism: Watsonalla cultraria; assembly: GCA_964035505.1. NCBI lineage: Eukaryota > Metazoa > Arthropoda > Insecta > Lepidoptera > Drepanidae > Watsonalla > Watsonalla cultraria. The sequence continues at coordinate 8,717,444 of OZ037730.1, forward strand.
CGCACTCCGTACATAGATACAGTCGGCGGGTTCAACATCCACTTGGTAACAGAGTGATACAATTTGGATCCGTTTTGGATGTGATCTAACAAATTTAAATTGTTTTAGGACACTATGTATGTTTAAAAGAATCGATTTAGCGGTTCTATGTATACTATTGACATTTAACTTATTAGATACTAGCTGTGCCCCGCGGTTTCACCCGCGTAGATTTAGTTTCCTTATTGTCGCGGAACACTAATATTTTAATAAATAAAAATCCAGCCGTTTCGGAGATTACCCGGAACAAACCGACAGATAGACAGGGAAAATTTTTAATACTTGGTTTTTTATTAAGTAAGTATCAGTAGCGTGTACACTTTCATATGCATTTAGTGAAAAGCTGTAATTTTGGAATTACAAACAGATTTCAATTTTATTTATCTGTATAGATTTGCCTATTATACACCAAAAGTTAAGAGTGCTCTCCCAAAAGGGTCTGCGAAGGGATAGGCAGAGATGTTACAACACCCACATTTCACCGAAGATAATTAGGTACCAACCGCAGTGCCCCAAGTATAGATTTGACACGTTCGAACATCGTCGCTTGACCTTGCGTTTTGAGCTTTTTTGTATGGAGTCTCAAAACTTCCTGCACCCGCCGCATGGGGCGCTTTTTAACGTTTTCATACAAAATGAGGAAAATACGGAGGCGATATCCTCAAAGTAAAACATGTTAACATATATTTGGGGCATTGAAGACCATCGACGTCGTCTCACTATACGGTAGGTACTTCTTTGAATTTCTTCGTAGACAATTGCAGGACTGTCCACAATGCTCTTCATGTACTTAAGTTCTAGAGAAAACTCATTGGTATACTGGTACAGCATTATCATTTGAACATGCGGCACCATGATTTTATTAAAACATATTTTTTTGATATAAACTCTTGTTATACTTCAATATTGAGATTTAAATCGGAAAATATCTCTCTGTCAGTTTTTCATGGTTAAACCACTGAACCAATTTTGCTAAATTTAACGTAGCAGCGTTTCTCCGTTTGCTACATAGATGGCGCTACTCGCTAACAATTACAAAGTTTGAGTGCCAATACACGAGTACCTAAATCGCGCAATAAGAGTTATTGAGCGCATCCAAGTTTCCAACTAGAACAGTTGGAGCTGCTGTTCCCCAGACATGACCCCCGCCTGGTTGGAAGATCTTCCCTTTGCTGGGGATGAGCATGATCACTCGCTCTCCCCACATTAGTATAGAGATAGCTTCGAAATCCAGAACGACCATAACATACTTAAAAAAGGACACAATTTTGACACAATCAAACAAAAAGCTACTATGACTAAAACTCCTTATAGTGATGTACTTGCACACAAATTGCAATTAAAACTGATTCCGAGAAGCTTAAACTTATGCCTCGTAAATCAATGAACGTTGTGGAGATAATATCATTCAGAGCAGACACTTGTCGTAACCAGACGGAATGAGTCACGGGACTTTACTTTGGATCTTTCTCAAACAAAACTAAATAACACAACTGATTTTTATTATATTTTTCATCAGAGTGTATTCCCCTTTAAGCTTAAAGTAAGTAAAAGTAAGAAAAAAAAAAAATTTTGTTTCACTGAAAACATTACAAGTACAAATACGCATGTACCATACCTATATCTATATATTACATATAAATTAAATTGGTGTCTGTTTATAATACCAAATTAACAGCTTTTCACTTAATCTATACGAAATTATAATCAGTATGTAAGTAAATACTTAAGTAATAAGAAAAAAAAACAATAGTCATATTTTTTCTCTGTCTGTGTATCCGTTTGTTCCAACTAATCTCTGAATCGGGAATCGAACTTGCGCCGCTTTTATGCAGACAAATATTAATAGACGAAATACACATACTTAAGTTAGGGATGGCGATCTGAGATCGATTAATCGAAGAATCGATTTTTCGAGCCAAATAAATCGATTTTATAAATCGATATGTAACACTGAATCGATTCAGTGAATCGATATTTCACCCTAGAGAATCGACACTCGATTTTTTCTATTCACAACACAATTTTAATCTATTCAGTAGTTTTAGAATTAAAATTTGGAACAGTATTTTTTTTGTTAAATTTATTACTTAATATAACAAATACATTTAGAAAGTAGAATTATGTCTTCTTTTTACCTGATACTTTCATCTATACTAATATTATAAAGCTGCAGAGTTTGTTTGTTTGTTTGTTTGAACGCTCTAATCTCAGGAACTACTGGTCCGATTTCAAAAATTCTTACAGTGTTGGATAGTCCATTTATCAAAAAAGGCTATAGACTATATTTTATTCTCATAAAAATTAGGGGTCCGTAAGTAAATTGCAATTTTGTAACCTAAGGTGTAAAATCGAAAACCTAATTATGCGTACGCTGCAAAAACTATTGACAATAGAACAAAATGATGTACTATGAGTTTGTAGGTCTTATTAAGATCTATAAAAAAGTCCGCGAGAGCATATATCTAACTCTCATAGTTTAGTCACAATAACCGTTTAACGTTCATAAAAAAAAAATTACCGCCTGAAGAAAGAAACTACGGTAATTGTGTATCATAATATTAATTCTTATCCGAAACAAGCATTCTGCTATCTAGGGTATTCATATAGAAGTAAAATACTGTTTGTTTTATTCCAATAGGACATTGCGTTTAGAAATTATCACGAGTATAAAAACGCAAAGAATTGGTACCTAATAATGAGTTATTTGCCAAAGAGTAATCTCTGAAACGGCTAGACCGATTTTAATGGGACTTTCACTGGCAGATTGCTAATGTTACAGGGAGTACCATGGGCTTTTTATTTATAAAGAAAAATTTGGGTTCCGCGGTAATCAAATTAAATCTACGCGGGTGAAACCGCAGGGCACAGCTAGTATTGTTATAAAAATGATTGTGATCATCGAATTTCTTGAACTAAAAAAAATCCCTGATTTTAATACTAAGTGATCGCTTATTATGGTATCTTGTTTTTCATAAAATGGATTTATATTTACATTGTAAATGCAGACTCGAGAAAAAATAGATTTTTTAGAAATCGATCTTTTTGACCTCGATTTTTTTATGAATCGATTCATCAAGTTACGATTCGAATCGATTTAAAAATCGATCTTTTTTGGAAAGAATCGCCATCCCTAACTTAAGTACTTAATTGCTAAATACTGAGTCATAATTTGTACACTGTTTATTACCTAACTAGCAAATTAGTGGACAGAAATGTATGAATCATAGGTTTTGACCCCTCAGTATTGCTTACAGCAATTTAATATCAGTTGAATCACAACTAGGGTGGGATATAACTAGGGTGCAATGTTTAAAATTGAGTCATTACAGTTTTCTCTTTCATAAGGACTTGTTATCAAGCAGACAGCCAAAAGCTTCGCCTTTTTTATTTATCTTTGAGTAACTGTGTAAAAATACTAAAAATGAAAATGATTTATTTCATTTAAGCCCTGGTAAGACACTGCGAAGACTAGCCTTCTGAGAAAAGCTAGCAAGAAACTCTATATCATATTCCTAATGAGGTGTTGTGCATGTTTGGTATGCTGTTAGCACAGGAATTTCTAGTGAAAAGTTGGGAGAGCTCAAGTGACATGCACTGGTGTTACAACAGAGTACTAAATTTCATGCTGCAGTCACCAGTGCCCAAATTTGAATTGTGACCTGAGGGCCATGTGAGTGAAGTAATGGCAGATTTGTATGAGACTAAAAGAGCATCATCTGTCAGCCCACTGATGGCATATTACAATCAAATTGATGGCTGTTACAATCCCATAGGGTTTTGCCTTCGGGTTTTAAGTCAACTTGATGGCAACAGAAAAATCTCACACTCAATATCTGTATCCCTTTAAGCATAATAACAAAAAGTTGTAAGATTTAAGAAGATAGTGTGTCTATAAGTTACATAAATAAGGACTTTACAACAATTTCACCCCACATGTTATATGGTGAAGGAAAGAATTGTGAGGAAACCTGCATAATATGTCTAAGAAGTAATTCAATGACATATGTATAGTGCCAGTGATGGACTCACTATCTGTAACATTGGCACTTAATCATATTTGGTGGGGGTTGTTGATATAACACCTCTGCCCCTTCGGGGACTCTTCTGGGATAGTATGAGCATATTTAATTTAATTTATTTAACTTACATAAAGCATAATTATCTCAGGAAAATGTGGTGACCTACCTTATCAGAGGATAATTTTTTATTAAAAACAAACATATTAATGATATGAACCTTAGTCTGAACTAATTGGTCTGAGAAAACCCAGTGTGAAATATTTATCAGTGAGGGTAGTTATTGGGGTGTTAGCTGCACCCTTTCGCCAGTGAATGTTTGGTTTAGTAAAATTTTAAGATGAGATGTGAGACCACAACAGAGCTAACATTGTCTATGTTTGACAAATGTTTCTAAATCAGTAAATGAAGATATTATATTAAAAGAACTAGCTGTGCCCTGCAGATTCACCCGCGTAGATTTAGTTTCATCTTTAATGTCGCGGAACCCTAATGTTTTTAATAAATAAAAGTAGTCTAAGTTACTCCTTGAAACATCAGCTACCTGCCGGTGAAAGTCCAGTTAAAATCGGTTGTTTCAGAGATTACCCGGAACAAACAGACAGACAGAGAAATAATGTAAAACTTGGTTTTTTACTGTCAGTAGCATGTATACTTTCATATGCATGTAGTGAAAAGCTGTTATTTTGGAGTTACAAACAGACACTTCAATTTTATTTATCTGTATAGATGTAATTGAATTAATCAAGTTATACCGTCATTGTCATTGCAGGGTGTAACATGTTAAGTTAACTGTACTCTACATCTATTTAGAGTGTTTCTTGAAATTAAGTTTGAATGAGATTAAATAGTATTTCTTTCAGTTGTCTTTGAAATCCACTAATTATTTTCATACAAAGATTCTTTCCCAGCTCAGTCTGACTATCAAGATTAAGGATTTAATAATTAAAATAGCCATGAAGATCTGAATTTTAAGTGATATTTTTAAATTGAGATCAAAAATGCAAGTAGTACTCATATTTTGTACCCAGTCTCAGTAATGCAGGTACTCTCAGCTGTCAAAATACATAAAAACATTCATTGCATCTACCTACACAGCCTATAGGTTATGTGCCTACACAGTAAACTGCAAGTACATTAGTTTAACATGTACACTTATATAAAACCAGTAAGTAGGTAACAAACAATCAACTTTTTTCGATTCACCAGCACGTTACAAGAAGTGATTCTTCCAGTATGTCTAATATGACATAACAGAAAGTATGTCAAGTCGGGTATTACGGCCGTGGGACAATTTCTTAACTTGCAAAATAACATTTCCATAGTTCTCCTACGTTTGTAACACGTTGCAAATATCATCTTTATGCTGTTTCGCTGTTAAACGGCGGTAATAAGTCGAGCGACATGGAATAGCGGTCGTCATGACTTATTCTGTTATCGAGTATCGACCATAGGTCGAACTGCAGCCGACAGTCTCAATTGCTGAACGCAAAAAACACATCTACCCATCTAAATTGAGAATTATTTTGTTCCTTATAGCATCAACAATACTTACAATCTAAATGTTTCTTCTTGGGAGCTATCATTTCCTCGGTAGTGGCTTTGCAAACTGATTTTGCTAAGCCTTGCCCGGCGATGCTGTGACGGGCGGCTAGGAGCCTATCGTTTATTGTCTGACCCGCCATCCTCACGTTCAGTCCTGACATAAACTATCCACACAGCGATATTACACAGGTTTTCGCGTTTTTTCAACAAATTTCATAAAAATTACGATGACGGGTAAAATATGTCACCGCCCCCCCGACTGGCAGAATACTAAATTTAAGATGGCGGGCGGGCGGCGCGCAGTCAGAGACAGTGTTGCCACTTTTTATAATGTTTCATAACTGTCTATTCATCATTCGGTTAACCTCAATTCGATTTCAATAATAGAGTTTTACATACATATTGCTCATCTGTATCCCTGAAAGGGAAGGCAGGCAGGGGCGTTTATATACACCGACATTTCACCAGTTATTTAAATTTATGTCCCATGTACAAGGAAGCGGGCTTATTATCTTTAACCGAGCTGCCGGCTACTACTGGAGAATAACAGACAGAAAAACAAAATAAAACTTAGTTCGACCCGGGAATCGAACCGTCTTCGTTTTCCGCAGTTGGCGACCGCTAGATCAACGCAATTCGATGGCAATTCAATGAAGTTTTATTACATGGATGTAGTGTTATTGTATTGCCATGAAATAATGGGTGAAGGTGACGGTGAAGGTAAGTATCTCTAAGAAGTTGACGAAATTATTTAGTAGCACCCTAGTTATTGTTCTGACTTATTTAAACAGTTAGCATTTTTCTTTCTCAATAATTCTGAAAATAGATATTATATTCTAATCTGTGTCAGTATTGTTTAGTCTACGTCAACACCAAGTTCTATTGTTTATGACTTTCATATGTTTATTTCATTCATTCATTCCTTCCATTCAAGTAAGACATAATAATGTTATGAAGAAGAATTAAATTTTCATTCATTCAGCCAGCCATGTTTCTTGTAGTGTTGGATTTTTTAAATTTTGATTTCTCATTATTTGTGTAAATGCACTTGCTTTGTATAGAATATGATCTGACTTTATTTTTAATGTAGAAGCTATATTTTATTCCACATTCTCTTGTCACTATTAGACTATTTGTAATACATCGTAAAGAAGAGAGAGACTCGTGTTGATTGAAATAGTTGTGTGTAAAAATGGTTAAAAAGAAGCAGAAATCGAAGTCTTACAAGCGCGCTGCCAATAACCAGCCATGTATATCAACTGCGATAAATAATGAGGTGATAGCGGAGGCTTTGAGCTCAATAAATCAGCCGACGTTATTGAAAGTTTGTAGACTGTGCGAATCTAAAGATGGCCCATTTCTCAACATTTTCGACCCTGACAAAGTAACTTCAAAGAAAATTGAAGATCTGATGCCGTTTGAGGTGAGACTCATCATATTTTTTACGATTTAGTCCCATTACCCACTAAGTAAATGCCTTTTTTTCCATATGGGAATCGAATGCGCGACCCTAAATGTATGAGTTAACCACGTAGCTACGGAAGTTGCCCGACCTATGGAAGTTGTTTTGAATTGTGGTGTGAAAAAGTCGCAATAATATTTTCATCTTAATTAATACCTTTAGCAAATATTTGATTTGCAGTGAGTCGATTTGAAAGAAAACAAATAAGTAGCATTAGTTTCTTGTTACCTAGGTACAGATGCCGTCAATAGTTATGAGCGCTGAACTTGAATGTACAGTAGTCATTTTATGACCTGTCACAGAACTCATACTAGCACCTATCTATACCTATTACTATACTAGCACTTAGTTTAGAAAGTAAATGAAATGATAATATAATATTTAACACAAACTTACTTCACTTCTTATATCAAATTCTCCCTTAATCTCTCATGGACATTGCCTAGTAAAATACTGATCTTTATAAAATAAATATTTTTTGAGTGCTGGTAAGCATTGTATCACGATTCATGTATAATCCTGTGTAATTGTGTCATTCTGATGATTTGAAAGTACTTTGTATAAAGTCTAATTGAATAAAGGTATTTTTGAGTTTGAGTTTAAGTTTGAGATAGATTCGCTGCACTTATATTAGATTGTCTAATGATGCCTAAATAAAAAAAAAAAAAAAAAATAAAGTACTTTCAAATCGTCAGAATGACACAATTACACAGGATTATACATGCTACCGCCAGGTTCGGAAGGTTGCTTTTACTGAGAAGAACCTGGCAAGAAACTCAGTAATTACTCTTTTAAAGAATATTATACAGTTTTAAAAAATACATAATAAATCACTCAAGCAACTATAAGCCCATGGACACAGTTCCAATGCTCAATTGTAAAAATAAAAACTAAAAAAAATTAATATTACAAAGTAATAAAAGTAATAAGTAAAGTTCCAACAAGCAAAGTATTTACACAAAGTAACCCCTTATTTCTCAAAATTTTTAGATTTCCGAAAATGATGACCTGCCACACAAAATCTGCTTCCGATGCTCAGCCAAAGTGGTGGAGTTGCATGAATTTATACAGAAATGTTCGAATACGCAGAATAGTTTGCGGGCAGCTATTGGAAGGAAAGGTCCAGTTCCTCTCAAAACTAAAACAAGAAAGATTTGGGAACAAAAATTAAACAAATCAAATATGTCTAATGATGATATCTGTGATGCGCTAATTAAAAAAGCAATGGAGAGCATTAAAGACATTCCTTTGAATCCAGTACCTGATGAAGAGCTCCCACCTATTCCTAATAAGCCTGAAATCACAATAAAACCAGCACCCTTGAAGAAGGATGACAATGAGGATGTTCCTGTGAAGGAATTAGCACTAGATAAAGCTGAGGATAGGAAAACCAGATCTTCTCTACGACCTAAGACAGAGTCAATAGAGGAAGCAAAAACAAATGTAGAAATAAATACTAGGAGGCCCCAAAGAGCTGCCGCACAGAAGAAAAAACAGACATTTAGTGATAGTGGAAGTGAGTCGGACATAGAAGATACTACACCAATTAGCAATATTCCTAAAATAACTACTCCTAAGGAACCTGAACCGCCTAAACCTCAAGAGCTCCCTCCACCAACTTTCAATATCATGGACCATGTCAGCAAAATAACAGTTAATGGTGTAGGTATTCTGTTCCAATGTAAGTTGTGCAACAGAAATTTCCTAAAGAAAGATGTTGTCTTATCCCATGAGTGTGCTAAAAAGGGTAAACCTAAGGTAGATTTCACTAAACATATAGCTCCACCTGAACCTCCCAAGGTACCCACTGTCAAATATATCAAGATGGATACAGATTTTAGAAAGTCCTTATCTAATGATGGTAAAGTAAACGTAAGAAATGATAGCAGAGTTAAGAGCATACCAGAAGATAAAGAAGAAAAGAAGATTCCCATACTAGAATCTAAGCCCAAGCCAAAAGCAGGGCCTGCTAGCAAAATGAAACGTAAAGTTGATGATTTGAGTGCAACTATTGGTATGACAGTGCGACCTAGAGAACCTAGCCCTGAACAAGTGGTATCTACTCCGCCCCAGCCAACGCCACCTCCAGTCCAGCCAATCCCCACCCCACAGCCAACCCCAGCTGCAAATTCAACTTTTACAATGCCATCTCTGAACATTCCTGGTCTTCCAAATACCAGTTTCAGACTTGTATTAGGTCCAAATAACACATTAACTCTAGTAGCAGATAAACCCGAAACCCTAGAAACTCCAACTGTTACACCCGAAGCAGAAACCCAGCAAAAGGCACGAAAGAGGAAAAGTGATGACCCTAAGCTTGTGGACCAAAAAATTCGAAATCATGGGGAGTCATCAAAAAGTGCTAGAAAGTCTTCCAGCCCTGAAGTAGTAGAAATTGATGAAACATTGAGTTCAAAACCCAAGTCTAATCAACCATATCCAGTAGGTTTATTTCAAACAGTTTCTCACCACTCTAGTATGTATGTGCCCCCTGTTCCAGTGGAAAAACCCACAGTAACTACACCAGCCATGAAGAAGCAATCTTACAAAGTGGTCCAAACCGGGAACCTAAACAAATTGGTTATATCAACCAAAGCGCAGCCCGTAGAGGAGGTAACGAAGAAACGGCAAAGGAAATCAAAACAAGAAGTAAGACCAGACTTTGAACCAAAACAGCCGTATTCAGTGACTTTAGAAGATGCAAATCACCAGAAAGACCCAGGGTTTTTTACATTTATTAATGTGGACCCGTTATTGCAGCCCTCCTATGTTTTACCTACAGATAATATAATTCAAGAATCACAGATCACAACGTCGACCCCAGCGGCGAAGAATGCAACAGACACCAAAGACAAATACTCTTGCAATATGTGTGAAGAAAAGTTTTCTAGGGAAAAGAAATTACTCGCACATATACAGTCTCATTTCACTAAAATGGATGCAGAAGATCAGGAAAGAGAGAAGATTAATAAGAAGAGAGGAAGAAAATAAGATAATAGCATTGAATGCTTATTTATCCCGTGAAGAGATACCACTGCCGTATAATACATCAAGAATTATGTTGATGGAACATGAAGTGGGGCGGAAGGGAGATCGCAACATCTCTCATGCCCTAAGTGCGGGCGAGAAGGCGATACATTTATTAAAGTGGATGACATTTCTTAAGCTCATCCTTGTATGAGATTTTTACTATATTATAGTATATTTAATTTGTTGTATATAGTTAGTATAATAACAGGAATTATTTGTGTTTGTTTGTCATGTTGATACAATCAGGTTTTCAGAACAGATGATAGTTAAATTTATTTTAGTTTTTTGTCATGTTGCCAAATGTCTTATTTCCATGTTCATGTTGTTAGATCACAGTTGTAAAGTTTAATATATGTATGTATGTACATGCCATTTCCAAAATATATGTATAACTGAATTTGAAATGCATATAAAAATATTTGACTGTAGATCATAATAATATTGAGTATTTCTTAAGATTTGCTGTTCGTAATTTAATCATACATTTAAATATGTGTAACAGAAGACTGTCTTATATTTCGTTTTGATTTTCTCCTATTACTCATTTGATTGAGAGTATTGCCTTAATGTGGGTAGGTTTGTTTTTCATGTAGGTATATAATTTCTTTATATCAGGAGGCCTACGCTTTCTCCGAAAAACGAAGTCTACCACGGTTCTTATTCGTTCTAAAATTACGTCCAAATGTGGTCTGCTAGAAAATTCTATGATATTCTAAACCTACTTTAGATATGTTAATTAACGAACGAAAATTAGAGCTATGGAAACAAAGCGATACTGAAACTACGTTTGGATTTCGTTCGTATGCGAAGTTTATTTTTCGGAGAGAGAAAGTTGGTCACCTGAGGTGCTAGCTCAGAGTGCCTAGTGCGAGTTTTCTTAAAATCGCCGTCACAAGTCATCACGTCGACGTAAACGCAGATGTATGGGCTCACAATAGTCCTCTTTAAGCCGACAGAGGCGCTGTTCCGATCCTATATAAATCTGCATTAACTTTGACGCGGCGACTTGTGACGGCGGCAGTGAAAAACTTGCACTAGGCACTCGGCAATCATAATGTGGCTCAGTGGTTGATATTAAGGTTCTTGGACTTCTGAGTTCGATTCCCAGTTCGAGCCAGTATTGTTATACTATTTATTTACGAACTTACAGTAAAATATGCTCTTGTCAATGAAAGTACCTTAATGTGCCACAAAGCATTTCAGTGCATTTTATAAGACACCATTTCTAGGCCCTTTAGAAGCCCTGAGTATGTTTTGTTATTGCTTTCGTCTGCCGAATGATTTCTCAGGAATAAGGCGAGTTTGATATTTGATTTTAATGAAGAATTATTGTTTTCTTACTAATTGAAGATAATATTTAGTTTAGTTTTGTCATGTTTGTGTATGTGTTTGTATTTTTTCTCATTTATTTTCTTATATACCATTTCACTCATACTTTTCATAATATGGGAGCGGCAGTGTTATTCAGAGAGATTACTAAAGTAGAAACAGACAGAGAAGTGATTTAATCCGAATTTTTATTCCCTCTACGTCAAGTCGCTTTATGTCGAGTCAAAAACAATCAGCTACTCACGTCATGTCGAGTTAAATCCTCATCTTTTAAAATTCTTTCACATAAGCCTAGCAGTTTACTCAACATCATCTTTTATTTAAGAGCTAAGCTCCAGTCGGTGAAGCAATCGCCAAGTTTACTTCAATTCCAATTTAAAATTAATTATAACTTTGTGTATATATCTTGCCTGATGCATTGAAGCAAATGTGTCTCTAGGTGTACTGCAATTTCGGTCTATTTTAATTAGAAACTAGCTGTGCCCCGCGGTTTCACCCGCGTAGATTTAGTTTCATCCTTATTGTCGCGGAACCCTAATTTTTTTTAATAAATAAAAGTTACTCCTTGGAACATCAGCTACCTACCAGTGAAAGTCCCGTTAAAATCCATCCAGCCGTTTCAGAGATTACCCGGAACAAACAGACAGACAGAGAAAAAAATTTAAAACTTGGTTTTTTAGTGTCAGTAGCGTGTATACTTCCATACGCATTTAGTGAAAAACTGTTATTTTTGAATTACAAACAGACACTTCAATTTTATTTATCTGTATAGATTTATACGTTTTCCGTATCTACTTATTCCTATAATTTAATTTAATTTGTATGACAGTATAAGAAAGGAAAAAATGGGGTTGCGAAGGTCAAGTGGCACTCGCTTGGTATAAAAACAGGTAACAACGGGTTGAATCAAGTGCTGACTACAACAAAAGATGGGATAAGGTCAGGGTGATGAATTTCTATGGCAGTTATTTGATTTCTATAATTACCAAATTCGTACCATTTGCATAATGTTATTGTAGCCTAAATACAATAAAAAAAAAAATCGATTTGATGGCCGTCGTCACTAGCTGTCTATATTATTTAAAGCTAATAATGGTATTAAACTGAAATAATCTTTAGTACATAGTTACAAAGACACATTTGCTTTAAAATGTTTTATTTTCTGTGGCACGAATTCTCCATCACAATGTAACGGTTATCTAAATAATCATCTTGTTCCTGGAACTAAAACACCCTGGGAACTAATGGTTGCCTACCACGGATCTGTAATTTCATAATATTACGGTTTTCACTACCTTTTAGTGCATTTAACAATACAATTTAATTTTTAATGGTACAACTTAAGTTGTAAATGCATTTTGTTTAAGAATAAATAGTTGTTATTGTGTTTAAGACTATAAATATTTTAAATAATAAATAAGTTTAGAAAATATATTCATGGTAGTCTGTTTTAAGTATCCCATACATCTGCTAAAGAAAAAAAAATCCTTACTTTGATTCTAATAAATCGCTAGTAGATATTATTTATAGAATTAGAGATAGACTTGTTTTTAGAATATCACAATGTTCACATTTTATGCTTAACCGAACATTGGCTGAAGAACCATGAGCTATTGCTCACTAATACAAAATATAGACTTGCAAGTGCATTTGTCAGACGTTCAGCAATACATGGAGGCTCATTAATCATTGTTTCAAATGAAGTTAAATATAAGGAACGGAAAGACATAGTTAATATTTCCGTTGAGCGCACAGCTGAGTTATCATGCATCGAACTTGATAAATTTGTTATTATTTGCGTGTACCGTCCCCCCTCAGGGAACTTTTGCTTATTTGAATCTCTGTTAGAAGATGCTATACAGCGAGTTTGTGTACTTAATAAAAGTTTAATAGTTTGTGGCGACTTTAACGTCAATTTGCTAGACAGTGGGCCATTAACGGTTAGGTTGGTTAGTCTTTTTAATTCTTTTAATTTAAAACATTTATTCTCTGAGCCTACCAGAATCACAGCAACTACAGCCACATGTTTAGATAATATATTTTGCGACTGCGAAGCCACAGATAGTGCTATTATTAGTGATCTCACATCTGACCACTGTGGTCAAAAGATGACTGTTTTGTATACAAGTAACTTAGATACACAAAAAGTAACATGTAGGCCTATCACAAAGAAACGGTTAAATTTGTTTAGATCTAACATAGAAAGTAAAATTCCATATTTGCAATGTTCACAAACTGATCCCGATAAACGTTTCAAAAGCCTATTTCACCTTATAAAAAATGAGTTTAACAGTACCTTTAAACTTAAACCAGTTCATAAAAACATTAAAGCAAAATTTAATGAATGGGCAACTCCAGGTATACGTGTTAGTAGAAATAGGTTGTATGAGCTATATGGGTTGAAACAATGTAATCATAACCCAGAATTTATAAATTATGTACGGACTTATTCAAAAACTTTCAAGAAAGCTTGTATAAAAGCTAAAGCTCTATACCTCTCGTCTAAAATAAAAAATGCTGATAACAAGATTAAGGCTACATGGAATATGATTAATGCGGAGACAGGGAAAATAAAAAGTCGCGATACTCGAATAGCCTTGAATATTAATAATAATTTAATCCGCGATAATATTCAAATTGCAGAAACGTTTAATAATTTTTTTATTAACATTCCGGTAGCTACAACTTGTTCTTTGCATTCTTCATCTTCAGACGCTGAATCTCTTCTTAAGTCAAGTGTGTCAGAATGCGACGCCGGCTTTTGTTTTTGTTCCGTTACCCCATTAGAAGTAATTAGGACATTTAAAAGTTTAAATTTAAAAAAAACGGGTGATTTGTGGGATATATCTCTAAAAGTATTACACGATATAATAGATATAATAGCCCCAACCCTGGCTGAAATTTTTAACAATTGTATTAAATTAGGTAAATTTCCCGATTTGATGAAATATAGTAAAGTTATACCATTGTTTAAGGCTGGTGATATTAATGATCCCAATAACTACAGACCGATTTCAATTTTACCTGCTCTTAGTAAAATTTTTGAGAAAATCATATTAAATCAGCTAGTTATCCATTTCAACATAAATCATATTTTACACAATGAGCAGTATGGCTTCACCAAAGGTCGGTCAACTACTGATGCCGGTGTTGCACTTCTTCGACATGTATATAGGGCTTGGGAGAACTCACATGATATGATAGGTGTATTCTGTGACCTATCTAAAGCGTTTGATTGCGTCCATCATGAGACATTATTGCTCAAATTAAAACACTATGGAGTCAAAAGTACTGCACTCGATTTAATTGATTCATATTTAAGCCAGAGGGTACAGAAAGTAGAGGTAAATGGCGTTAAGTCTTCCGGGTCCCCGGTACTGATGGGCGTGCCGCAGGGATCAATCTTAGGGCCTTTTCTATTTCTGATATACATCAATGATTTACCGCATTTTGTTAAGAATATTTGTGATATTGTACTTTTCGCTGATGATACATCACTCTTGTTCGAAGTTAGCAGAGGTAAAACGGATTATGACGATGTAAACAGTGCCCTTGACAAAGTATTTAAATGGTTCACTGTGAATAACTTAGTTTTAAACGCGAAAAAAACAAAATGCTTAAAATTTACTTTACCTAACGTTAAACCTGTTCCGACCAAAATTATGATCAATGGTGAAAAACTGGATATTGTTGAGTCAGTAGTTTTTCTAGGTGTAACACTTGATAACAAACTTCAATGGGGCTCACATATATCTAGTCTATCGGGGAAACTCAGCTCGGCAGCATATGCCGTCAGGAAAGTAAAGCAGTTCACTGACGTAGACACGGCACGATTAGTTTATTTTAGTTACTTTCATAGTGTTATGTCGTATGCTATCTTGCTTTGGGGCAAAGCTGCCGATATAGAAGCCATATTTATATTACAGAAAAGGGCTGTAAAATCAATCTATAACTTAGGATCTAGGGCATCTTTGAAGGAAAAATTTAAAGAAATAGGAATTTTAACAGTGGCTTCGCAGTATATTTTTGCAAACTTACTACTTGTACATAAAAATATAAATTCTTTTCAAAAGAAGAGTGATGTACATAATGTCAACACAAGACATAAAAATAAATTAGTAGTACCTACACACCGCTTACAGAAAGTCCAGGGATCATTTTTAGGGCAAAGTATACGCTTTTATAATAAATTACCTACATGTATTGTAAATTTGCCCTTTGATAAATTTAAAGAAACTGTAAAATCTGTATTACTTAAAAAGGGTTATTATACAGTTAGTGATTATATGTGTGATAAGGAAACTTGGAATAATGTATTACCAGACAAATATTGTAAGTAGTCTCATGGACACTGTACTTATGCTACAATTCTTTTTAATATTTCTTTTGATCTTTGTTTTGACTGGCTTGAGTTGTCATGCTCACTAAAATGCCTTTGCTTGCGGCGGCGTCAGGGTGACGGGTCGCTCACTTCCCTCTATAATGGTTGAGGAGGGCGATGGCTGGCATTCTCGTCATACTTGTGAACAGGTGCTGCTTGTGGGGGCTGGTCATCTCAAGCTACGCATTTAGATATAAATAGAACTACTAGACTTTTCTTTATGTTAATTTTTATCGACATTTGTACATTGGAACTGTGTCCATGGGCTTACATTTCTCAAATGATTTATTTTGTTTAAATTGTATAATATTTTTGAAAAGAGTAATTACTGAGTTTCTTGCCAGGTTCTTCTCAGTAAAAGCAACCTTCCGAACCTGGCGGTAGCATGTATAATCCTGTAAATTGTGTCATTCTGACGATTTGAAAGTGCTTTGTATAAAGTCTAATCGAATAAAGATATTTTTGACTTTTGACTTTGACTTTGACTATTGTGAAATTGAATGGATAGATTCAAACTGACAGATCACTAGCAATCTATCCGTAAACTTTTATAGGTTATTGAAAATGGTCATGGATTGCCACTGTGGTATTAAAAAATAACCTAGAAATAGTAGGTGCGGAAATAAAACTCAACTTCAAGAATTCATTTATTGGTGTTACTTAAGAACAATAAGCCATTTATATTATTTAAAACACATAATGATATAGAGATTGCCATTTAAGTAGATCTTTTACAGTCAAGATCTGACGCGAGTTCATTAGTCCAAGAAATCTGGTACCTATTAGTTACTTACTTTCTATACTAATCTGTTAATTACTCTCTAACTCATAACACTCAAGTATTGAATACTTGCCACTATAGCCACTACATAGGTGACGATTTCTCGAGTCTGGTTTTTTTATAATCTGTTGCTCTGTATTATGAGTAAGAGGATTTAACTAACAGAGAAAGTTGCCTACAGGTACACATTGAAACATTGTGATTGGCTAAGTTTTGGCGATTAAAGTTCTGGGCCTGTAGACAAAGTAACATTATCCTCACGCTTCGCTAGTAGAAACGATACAAAATGTACGGGAATGACACATGTCAGACTGATTTATGTCATTTCCATACATTTATCGTTTCTATTAGCGTAAGCGCAAGAGAATGTCACTTTGTCTAGGCCTAGTGAGACAGGACTGAGTTAACAACTTTGGCAAATACAGGCCAACATACAAATTTAACATACAATACCTTTTCAGTAAATCACAAATTTTAAACCAATCTCATTGGGATAGTATTTCAAAACTTGAACAATTTTCTTTAGTTCTCTGACGCATTTTTAAAGATATATTCATCTATTCTCTTAGTAAATGTCACTTCCTTGGTGTCCCCTTCTCAATTTAAGATCATGTACTTGATTCCTTAAGCGTTTCCCTCGATATTAAGTAATTCGTTGTCTTCTACCTAGCCCGCATTTGACAAAAGTATTAATTACAAGACAACACCAATTTTTGGAAAGATGAAATAGAAAATTTATCTCTAATTAGGACCAAATAAGGTTATTATATCTAAAATGATATGCATCTACATCTTACGCTAAAATAAGATATATTTTCTAATGTAGGTCAATCACATTAACTTTGATATGTATCGAGACGGGAGGGCATCGTTTAACACGCTCTCCCAAAGTGTTGTTAAAGTTTTCTACTAAAAGGACCTATAAAATGTATCGTAAACACTACAAAATCGATCATATTAAAATAATTGTACTTTATCAGCTATTAGGGCCTTACCATAAGCTTTTATTGCCTTCATAGTTCCACTGTGTGACAGTGACAGACTTATACACTTCATATACTTCTGTCTCTTGATAAGAGTTTAACTATCATGGCAATAAGAGGTCATGGTGGGGCCCCTGATTAAATCTATGATATGTATCGTTTATTTTCTACTTCTAACATTACATTTGATATGTGTTCATGGTCCTACTCTGGATTATTCCAAAAGCAAAAGATATAAAGCGCATGCATTCTTTCAACGATCCTTATTTTTTATTAATCTAGGGACATTTTAGCTTATCATCGATAGTCGGCTTTATATCTTGCTTATATTGGACGCTTTCACGTTTATAATGGAGTCGCCTCTGACTCGAAGTTCAAGGTTTTAAGGGTGTTGGATTTAGGGCGACATTCTCTCACACACACACCGTTCGGTTATATATAGAGTTACTCAGGGTTGTCACTGGCTGCGACAAACACGTTTTAAATAAATATATAATGATAATTTTCGATTTATCACACAGCGCCACCTAGTCCCAAAAAGCAAAGCTTGGGTACCAAATACCCAGAAGGCAAAAACAAGATCTTATCACATAACATGTTTGCCTTGACGCGGGATTCGAATCCGCAAAACCTACTGTACCACATGTACCAGTCAGGTTTGTTAACCACTGAATGGTGTCGTCAAAATCGGTTATTTATCTCAATGTTTTGTCGCACCCGATGACCAAGACGCGAGGATAGAACCCTGAGTAAACAAACGGCCTACAAAATCAACACGACCGCAATCTAATGAAGCATGTTTATAAAAATATACCTATCCTATAAAAAAAGTAATACCCTCTTTGTCTATCTAAGAATGAAAGTCGTCGTGATCAGACTGAGTCCACGTGGCCGGTGTGGAAGTCAATCGTGATTCACGACGAGTTGAATTACCGATCACATTCTCACAGGAGTATAGGGGTGGGAAAGATTCACTTTCTCCTATATTTGATGGAGTCGTAGGGAAGGTAGGAGTAGAAGGAGGAGCTGATGGGAGCGAATTGGACAACGGAGTAGTAGTCAGAGGCAGACTCCGGTGCTATTCAATCGAGGAAACCGGTGTTGACTAGTTTCTCGAGGAAAAACTTGACGTCACCGAGCTCGGAGTCTTTGATGCCGAGGGATTTGAGCATGCCAAGGTCGCCGTTCTCCACCGCCATGAACACGGAGCGAAGGTGCTCCAGGTCGGAGCGCATCAGGTGCAGAGCCGCGCCGAAGTCTTCAATCGTTTGGGATTCTGCAAATGAAAAGTGTAAATTTAGTACTTATCTAGTAAGTGCTTGATAATTTATTTAGGACCATAAATCTAATTTATTAAATTTTTGAAATTGTGTGAAATTTCTTACATTCATATATTCTTTTTTTGTAAATATGTATATACTTATAATACATACCAAACATCTATCACAAGGCAAAGAAAATGCTAAAAACATAAAATATTTGCCCTGACACGGGAATTGGACCCTAGCCACCAGATTTTTTATTTAACCTTTATTGCACTTTTACATCGAATACTTAGTTTTTTTCTTTATTTAAGGCGACGAGTAAATATAATATATATCTATCTATTTATCTGGAATAATTATGTCGCCATCATATTCGGATCTTATCACGTGTTAAGAGATTTTCGAGAGGGTATTGGAGTGTCCTCACCTGACAAAGCAATAGCAACCTTCTCGACACCACCCAGGGGCTCCAGAGCATCTCTAGCTTTGCTGCCGAACAGCTTCTCCAGGTAGTTGGGTCCGTGGGAAGCCAGGAGCGACTGCAGGAACGACGCTGTCTCCTCTACTGGGGGGCGCTTGGCTGGAAAAATGGAATTTGGATTATATTTTTTAGGATATTCGAACCAAATATCCTAAAAAAAGTAGACAAGCGGACGTCACATGCTTTCACCCGCGTAGTTCCCGTTCCCGTGGGAGTACGGGTATAAAATATAGCCTATGTCAATCGTTGATGATGTAGCTATCCATTGTTGAAAGAATTTTCAAGATCGGCTAAGTAGTGTCGGAGCCTATACAATACAAACAAATATTTCCTCTTTATAATAATAAGTACTGTTGTTCACTGGCGTACCTACTTTACCTACATACGTGAAAAAATACGGGGTGACCAGAAAAATGGAACAGCTGTTGAAATATTTATGTGATAGAAGGATATAACATCGATAGGTAGCAAATAAAAATATCTTTTTCCGTCTTCCTGTAATTGACTTTCAGAGGTCTCCCAATTTAGACCCTATTTTCGTATAAATGTCACCTATTCAGTACACATGAATCGAACTACATTTTCACCGTATCTCGGAGCTTTGATAAAGTTTTTCCTGTGTTATCTATCTCTGTTAAGTACGTACTCAATTTAGTAGAAGGATCCTTTCAGCACGATACAGCCTTCAACCTATGAAACGTATCTTGTTGAACCACAGCCCAGCATACAAAATATACTTTGCTAGCGTTTGCTTGGGCGGGTTGGAGCTGCCTTAGGCTATTTCATAAGAATATCGAATACGAAATGCGCGATGCGATGCAGAGAAGTGATACAAAATTAGGTGCATCTTTCCATATTATGTTTATTTACCAACTCGGTAAGCTTCAAATTTGTTTGATCGAAAGTGAACGTAGAAGAACCGCTTTTCAGTTAGGTATATATGTATGTATCGAAATACGTTCCTGTATATTACATACATACATACATATGCTCACGCCTGTATTCCCCGAAGGGGTAGGCAGAGGTGTTGTAATAAAACAACCACTTTTCACTGAAGATTATTAAGTGCCAACATGACAGATTGTGAGCCTATCGAAGTCTCAGACACTATACATACGTCTTTGGATTACTTCTCAGACATATGCAGATATCCTCACGGTGTTTTCCTTTACCGTAAAGCACGTGGTGAGAAATCTCTGCATATAAGTTTTTTAGAAAAACTCATTGGAACAAGCTCTGCTATGTACAGGATTCGAACTTGCGTCGCTTGCGTAGCAGGCGACTGCTCCAACCCCACGTGCCTTACCACGATTAATTAAGTACGTAGTAAGTAAGTAGACTCTGTTTATAACTTTTATGACATTATCGCTAAAACGTAGCACATTGAAAAGTAAATGAGAAAATAATCATCCTTTCCTAAACTTGGAACGTGGTAATATTACGTAGCAAGCAATGAAAACACATGTCGGGCTAAAACATATCGCTAGCGTATTTTATGTTGCCATCAAATTGCTTAGAAAGCGATAAAATTGCATTTTATGATACGGATATCATGTTGGTTATTTGCACTGATGTGAACTTATATTATGATATCGGTTGAATAAACGAGCGCGTAACATTAATTCTACTATTTACATATCACACCTTTGGGAATAAAGGTTTACTTCTACATATATTATATGCAATATTAAGTATCTACGTAAACTTGAGTAAGTCTTCAATATGACGTTCAAGGAGTGTTCTAAGTGCCCCTTATCTATACAGATAAATAAAATTGAAGTGTCTGTTTGTAAATCCAAAATAACAGCTTTTCACTAAATGCATATGAAAGTATACACGGTACTGACACAAAAAATCTGTCTGTTTGTTCCTGAAACGGCTGGACCGATTCTAACGGGATTTTCACTGGCAGGTAGCTGATGTTTCAAGGAGTAAGTTAGGTTACTTTTATTTATTAAAAATATTAGTGTTCCGCGACAATAAGGATGAAACTAAATCTACACGGGTGAAACCGCAGGGCACAGCTTGTATATAATAAACATTATATTCCTTACTATGATCGTTTTACCACAGACTTACTACGGTACCAAATTGAAACGTCAAAGCTCAAAAGTTCTTAATACGCAGAGCTAACGTCAAAGCTAAGAAGTCCTTAATATGCTCTGCTGAAATGATCATAGGAGGCCCCTTCTAACTAATTCAATTGATATTCAATTTGTGTATTTATAATATTACTTTTGTTCTAATCACTTGCTCAAATCTTGACTGAGTCACACATTTCAGGATTAATGCGTCATTTTATGGCACCTCTAAAACAGAAAGTTAAATAAGTACATAATAAAATGGCGGGCCAAATTAAAGTACGTATTTTCTCGTAAAAACTTTGACACTGATAATACCCCGGTGGTTTCTTACGATTCCAAACTTTATTAGAGTGGGGTAAAGTT
The DNA here is from genome assembly GCA_964035505.1 of Watsonalla cultraria. NCBI lineage: Eukaryota > Metazoa > Arthropoda > Insecta > Lepidoptera > Drepanidae > Watsonalla > Watsonalla cultraria. Next base: position 8,739,206 of record OZ037730.1, read on the forward strand.
TTAAATTGCCTACGTCGTGGTGCCGCTTGCCGCTACATTATTTAGAATCCAGGAGGATTTTGTCAGACACAATTCAATATAAATTTACTTTATTTACTTTGCAAATGCAAATGGTTCTTCAATATATCCGAGCATTCCAGTAACAGTCCTGGGGCCCAACCATGAGCTCTTATTGCAATGATAATTCAGATGTATACTCGTCACATACATCTGTCTCATAAATGAGTGAAACTATCATGGCAATAAGAGCTCATAGTAAGGCCCCTGATTAGATTAACGGTAATGGCAATAGGCTCACCTCCTATAACATTGGACTTAAATATATCTGGCGGAATGTGGGTACTTACCTACAAGGAGTGTAATATCTATCTATAGATTTGTATTTGAGAATAAATCCTCTAGTAGTAGTGGTGGTTAGTTAGTTCGCCTACAGATCACAAGGGCCCGGGTTCGGTCGGGTAAAAATTAAATATTGGGTTTTCTGTCAAGGAATTCACAATACATGCCCGGAGTTTGGAAGTTGGTGGTGTTTACACCCCCGTGCCTCGGAAAGCACGTTACGCCGTTGGTCCTACGCCTCATCTCTCTCCGGTCGTGTCGGATTGTTGTCCCATCGGACTATGAGAGTGAGGCAATAAAGATTGCACCTGTGTTTGCGCACATACTTGTGCACTATAATATCTCCTGCGCAGATGGCTAATCTGGCTAATCCTGTTGAGATTAGCCGCCGTGCAATTGGGTAGGAGATCATGATAGATGTATAACTCACCAGCAGTACATAGTTTGGAGTCCTCGTCGTAGCCGTCGATGCAGTCCGGGGCTCCATCGCACAGGTACTGGATGGAGATGCAGTTGCCGTCCACCGGACACTTGAACGGCTCGTATGGGTGACAGTATTCTGAAATAAAACATACAAATAAGTATACCTTGTGGTAAATTATTGGGCGTCTATAAATCTAAATATATATAACAGACTGACAGTGATCTATCAACGCACAGTCCAAACCACTGGACAGGTCGACCTGAAATTTGGCATGCAGGTAGATGTTATGACGTAGGCATCAAAAAAGGATTTTGATTAATTCTACCCCCAAGGGGATGAAAGAGGATGAAAGTTTGTATGAAACTAAATTTACGCGGGTGAAACCGCGGGGCACAGCTAGGTTTATATTACCAGCTGTGCCCAGCGGTTTCAACCGCGTAGACAATTTCATGGGTGGCTTTATACAGCGGCACTCTACTTTTTTATATAAATGTTTATTAATAAGTGTTTTCTTCTTCTTGTAGTGCCTCTCCAGTTACTGAAGGTTGGCCGTCAGTTCGGTAAACTTCTGTCTATCCTTCACGAGGCGGAAGAGCTCAGCACTGCTGATGCCAGTCCACTCGCGAATATTACGCAGCCACGACTTCCTCCTTCGGCCTACTGATCTCTTTCCAGCCACTTTGCCCATCATAATAAGTTGCAGCAAGTTGCAATAAGGGTTTATGAAACGTAAATAGTAAAGAAAATTGGAGGAGATTACGATCTTAAGCATCAATGTAATAGGTATCAGTGAATGTGTGATAATTACCGCTCTAAAACGAACGACTTACTAGCATGGATTGGACGAAATCTGGGTAGGTAAAAGTATCTTCTTTTCCATTGTGATTATAAGACCTTTATAGACTGATAAATATTTACACACCAACGGCTTACTTTAGTCACATAAAAATTTAAATGCCAGCCATTTATAAGTATTGACACCTGATTGGTGATTTGTCAATAAAACTCCGCATTTTATACTAAAAGCTCCGACCGTAGACCGGACATCTGTATAAAGATTTTACGGTGTCGTTAATAACGTTTTCCTGAAATCCATACTAATATTATAAAGCTCAAGAATTTGTATGTTTGGTTGAACGCGATAATATCAGAATCATCTTCTTATTATAGTTACCCTCTTGACAAAGCGGTCATGGTCATGATGTGGTAAATAGGCGCAGATTCCACTCGCCTCACGATTCTGGTGATGGTCTTCTGGTGTATTCGTGTTAGGGACTACTGTCAGGAGCAGTCACGTTATTCACAAAGGTTCCTCAGCATCGCACTCGTCGTCGAGTGTCGGTTTTAAAGAAACGATATTGAACCTTATTCTCTATGTGTCAATTTCCTATGATTGAAACCAACGCTCGTCGTCGAGTTCGACGCTGAGAAACCTTAGTGAATAACGCGGCAGGAACTGAGTATATATTTTTGTGTTGGGTATTTAAGCTTTAAAACTATTTTTTTCTGTCAAATCTACGCGGGTAAGATCGTGGGGCACAGCTAGTTTTGAATATAAATATTCACGATCTGCGTTTTTTTGAAGGAATAGATACTAACTAAATAAGTACTAGAAAAGTTATTCCAACCAAGGTATTTAGTACATTAATTAGTACATTAATTATTCCGAGGAGACACTTATATCTATAAGTAAATGTCTGAAAGTCTTGGAAGAACATTAACTATGTAATATCTAGGTAAGATATTTTGATGGACTTCGCCGTACTTACTTTAACATCAAAGTCGTATTGAGGAACGATACGTGACCTATCACGCAAATAAACTTTTTGGTAACTTCTTACGTCATTGTATTTTTCCCTTCAATAACGTAAGTTCGAGGTAGTCAATCAATTACTTCACATTTGATGTACATCATTCAATTTATTTTATTTATATACTACGCAGGTGGAAAATAATGCCTATTTTTTTGGATATGTTTTCTCGCAGTTGGTTGGGGGAGTTACCTCCACTGCTTAACCGGACAAAAGGGATCTGAGTTGTATTATTTTTGGGAATGTTTAAGGCTAAGTAGTGGCTCGGCACGCGTCGGCTCTAGCAAGGGACCGAGGGTAGATGACGTGGAGTTCGCGACGAGCCCCGTCGGCGAGGACGGAACAATGGTCGGTTCGGTGTGTGCTTTTGAGACTAATTTCCTATTGCGCATTGCTTGCCTTAAGTTTTCTATGTGAATATGAAATGCTCCCACTAGAACAGGGATTCCTAAAGTAAAGAAGGATGCCGTGACTCCATCATTCATTATCCGAAACCACAAATATATGTAACCTGTAGCGCTCTCATCAGTACAGACAATAGGCATATTGTAGATATTTGCTATGCTAATTACTATTTTTGTAGTAACCTATTACTTTCGACTGTATCTTAGTTACTGCACCCTGAAAGAAGTAAGCACTGCGCCTCCATTCGCCTGTCCCCACCATCTCTAACCTTACTCACCGCAGAAGCAGAACACTTAATCAAAATTGCGTTATTTGGTTGCGTTCTTCTGTAAGTAGGGCAGTCCCCAGTCGGGCAACTCCGTATTTCGAAAAGAAAGATACAGTTATGTCCTATTGAAAGTCCTTCTCAAGATAGGCAGATATATTCGCAAAGGTAAAACTTTTGGTCAAAGAAATGTATGAAGGTAGGACTGGTACGATCTGCGTCTAATTATAATAAGTTCGTTAATGAACCCTTAAGCTTTAAGCCTCTTTAGAAAAACCTTTTTCGTAAGCTCACGTTGAATAGCAATTAGTCAAAACGAAACGTAAGTAAGTACCTAAGTAATACCTTTTCACTTCTACTCGGCCAGTGGAATTATTGATGAAAGCTTTGGAAAAGTGAACATTCGAATAAGGTACAAAAGGTATATATTGCTTTGATGATGATTTGAATGACTTATTTATTTATATTGACCAAGTGCGAGTTGGACTCCAAGGTTCCGTGCAAACATAGGTATTGCGTAGGGACAAGATTTATATTCGTTCAAACTCGAATTCATAATCTATATCTATACAGATAAATAAAATTGAAGTGTCTGTTTGTAATTCCAAAATAACAGCTTTTCACTAAATGCATATGAGTGTATACACGCTACAGACACTAAAAAACTAGGTTTTAAAATTTTTCTCTGTCTGTCTGCCTGTCCGTCTGTCTGTCTGTCTGTCTGTTTGTTCCGGGTAATCTCTGAAATGGCTGGACCGATTTTAACGGGACTTTCACTGGGAGGTAGCTGATGTTTCAAGGAGTAACTTAGGCTACTTTTATTTACCAAAAATATTAGGGTTCCGCGACAATACGGATGAAACTAAATCTACGCGGGTGAAACCGCGGGGCACAGCTAGTCAAAAATATATTTATTTGATTAGTCTTCTAACAAAGTACTTTGAAATTGCCAGAAAAAAGTACACTATACAGAATTATAAATGTTACCACCGGATTCGGAATGTAGTTTTACTCAGAATGACCCGGCAAGAAATTCGGCAATTACTCGTTTCAAATTTACTATTTTCTTCATACTTTTAAAGTATATAGGTATCGGGTAGTTATTTTATTATTTTAGGAACGCTTACAGGCTAATTTACATATCATCATCTCCCTGGCCTTATCCCATACATTGTTGGGGTCGGCACTTGATTCAACCCGATGTGGCTGATCACCTGATTTTTATACGAAGCGACTGCCATCTGACCTTCGCAACCACATTTAGGAGGAAAATCTGTGATCTGGGTTAAACCAGTTGTCAGATTATTTTTAGGCCTCCGACTGACCTGTAACGATTGCCAAAGATGTTAAATTGGCAACCGGGACCGACAGCTTAACGTGCTCTCCGAGGCACGGAGGGAACTCGGGCGGTCACCCATCCAACTACCGGCTAGGCGTATGGTTGCTTAACTTCGCTTATCGAATGATATGCGCAATAGCAACTGTGCCACGAGCTCCTCTACATATATTATAATGATATTTACATAGTAATCAAGTTGCTAAATAAAAGCTTCCACAGTTAGACATCTTTGTTGAATATAAGGTTATGCCTTTTTTCCAAAAATAATTTTAGGTCGAATGTAGGTACTTAAACTCCCATATTACAAAATATCGCCTCAGATAATCCTTGGTTTAGAAGTAGTTCCATCTCTCTCTTTGTGAAAAGTATTTCAAAAGGGATGGAGATAGTTTTAGTCCGATTTTGGTGTAGTCTTGGTTTAAACTACGTTTTGTAATAAGGGAATAAAGTTTTTAATAACTTTCCAGACAATACGTGATGCTATAAGGGTTCCTTATTTTCTTTTGACGTATGGAACTTTACAAATAATTATTTTAATGAGGGTTTCTTCTCAGGTCATTATGAGAGAGAGCTTGGGTTTTATTCTCACGGTTATTAAGTTTATAAGTTGTTCTACTTGTTTGGTTTCGTTTAAGGTAAAGTTAGCTAACTCAGGCGGAATAATGAGATAAATTATCTATATCTATACAGATATATAAAATTGAAGTGTCTGTTTGTAATTCTAAAATAACAGCTTTTAACTTTCAAATAACATGTTTGTTCCGGGTAATCTCTGAAACGGCTGGACCGATTTTAACGGGACTTTCACAGGCAGATAGCTGATGAATTGGACTGATACAAGGAGTAACTTAGGCTATCTATACATCTATATCTATATAATATCTATACACATAAATAAAATTGAAGTGTCTGTTTGTACTTCCAAAATTACAGCTTTTCACTCAATGCATATGAAAGTATACACGCTACTGACACTAAAAAACCAAGTTTAAACATTTTTCTCTGTCTGTCTGTCTGTCTGTTTATTCCGGGTAATCTTTGAAACGACTGGATCGATTTTAACGGGACTTTCACTGACGGGTAGCTGATGTTTCAAGGAGTAACTACTTTGATTTATAAAAAATATTAGGGTTCCGCGATATTAAGTATGAAACTAAATCTACGCGGGTGAAACCGCGGGGCACAGCTAGTATATATAAATAAAATCATTATGTTCAATTAGTGGTCCACCTAAGTCCTGGAACCAGCTCAGGATGGGTCATGACCCCCATGACCCTGGATCCGCCGTTGGGTGAGATTGGATCTTATGTCACTTGCATAAAAGGCGAATAGTCGAACCACGCCTCCTACACTTAACATTAACTAAGTAATTGAACAACAAACACGTAAAACGTAAAAGTACATTACTGGTAATGTAACTTGGTAATGTACGAAGAACAAGGAGGAGCTCGTGGCACAGTTGCTATTGCGCATATGATTCGATCAGCAAAGTTAAGCAACCATACGCCTAGCCAGTACTTGGGTGACCGCCCGAGTTCCCTCCGTGCCTCGGAGAGCACGTTAAGCTGTCGGTCCCGGTTGCCAATTTAACATCTTTGGCAATCGTTACAGGTCAGTCAGAGGCCTAAGAAAGTTTGACAACTGGTTTAACCCAGATTGCCAAATTTTCAAAAAAAAAAAAGGGCTATGAAGGTCAGATGGCAGTCGCTTTGTATAAAAATCAGTTGATCAGCCACATCGGGTTGAATCAAGTGCCGACCCCAAATACATGGGATAAGGCCAGGGAGATGATGAATGTACGAAGAACAAGGGAATATCTCGAATACGCTTCTAATTAAACATTATACAATTAAATACAGTAGCAGCCTGGAGTCTGGATTAGTGCTCGCCCCCTATTACATAGAACTAAGTAGGAAAACATTACCGGCGAAATTTGGGTGCACTAAAAGTAGGTACACTCTTATTGCACCCACGTTTGGCGATAGGCTGATATGCACCTCTGCCTACTTCTTCGGGGAATACAGGCGTGAGCATATGTAGAGCAAATACGTGTTAGAACATGAACCTATTAATATAAGCAACAAAACATTGTTTACGAACTATACAACCCTTTGATGTGAGTTCTAAGTACAACAATGAACTTTCCCTTGGAGATAATGCTGTTACCCGCCCTTTGAGTAACGTGGTTGATATTTAATCTAATTAATTACTGTTTGGTAGTCGGTTTGAACAGTCGTCTGCTACGCAAGCGACGCAGGTTCGAATAGCAGTGGGGCCTAAACGAATGAGTTTTACTAAAAACTTTTGTGCAGTGATTTTACACCACGAGCAGGAAACAAAAAAAGGTTACAGTGAAGGAAAACATCGTGCCTAGACAATATAATATTTTCCTCGGGTTTGCGCTAATAGAAGTGAAACAAAACGTATGGAAATGTCATAAATCAGTCACGTCGATAATTTTATTTTGTCAGACCCTGCGCAGCTAACCCCTTTATTTTCACTGAGCGCTCATAACTCGTGTCTTGTACCAACATTTGAAAGTTAAATGGGTCCAAATGTAAATACATATCCTGAATTCGATAATTTCTACATTCAACCTCGATTTACCGTTGAAATATCATCCTCATCAATTGTTCCCGCCGCCAGCTCGTTTAAGATTTATGAGACTCGATTCGAAGCTCGTATTTTGGCTTCAATTTGCCAAAGCTATTTATGCTTTGAATATATTTCTTCATTTGATATGACAGGAAGTTTATCCCTTTACTTCGAATGCGACCTCGGAACTTTTTTTATTGAGAACCATTATTTAAAACTAGGTATTTAGGTAACATTTTGCATTATTATAAAGAGGGAAGATTTGTATCTTTGTAACGAATTGCCTCAAAATGTACTGGACCGATTTTAAAAATTCTTTCACCATTTGAATCCTACATTATCACTAATAACTATAAGATTATATTTTACGACTTGGTCCTGGCGGAAGATCAGTGATGGTTGTCACTATCGTGGCAGCCAGATTATGCTGAGTTGGGACCAATTCGTAACAACTATAAAACACTGTTACTATAATCCTTTTCGCTCTTTTGTGTATGTTGTTATGAATAAATTTATTTTCTTTCTTTCTTTTATCCCCGTACTCCCACGGGAACGAGAACTACCGCGTGACGTCCGATAGTACATAATAATCGCGAAAAGTTCTTCGGTTTCATTAGCCATAAAATGTAGGCCAACCGCCTCGTTACCCTAAAATACTCACCTAAATTTCGAATAAAAACATTTAAACTCAATAATATCGCAAAGCGTTTTCAAACCCAAAGCTCCCAGATCGATATCCGGAATTAAGTCATGTTTTCCAACGGTTCCGCGGGCATTAGAGAGGCTTCATTGGCAAATTCCGGGAAATTACATTAGAGCCAAATTTATGCGGAATGCTAAGCAGCCACTCATTACGACAGTTGTTCGCAATTTGTGAGCTTCAAGACTAATGGATATGATTATGGGTTTGAAATGACTTTGGGTTCTATTTATATGTTTAGTACCTCCATCACGAGATTGGCACCATCTTCGTAATCTATAGTCGCTAGCGTCACCGTCAAATACTTCCATGAGGAATTATAGAGGCACAGCGCCTCCTAGCGGTGACGTGAAGAACTAAAATATGTCATACTAGCGGAGGATACGCGGTTTCATCCGCGTAGTTCCCGTTCCCGTGGGAGTACGGAGATAAAATATAGCCTATGTTACTCGCTAATAATGTAGGTATCCATTGCTGAAAGAATTTTCAAGATCGGTCAAGTAGTTTCGGAGCCTATTCAATACAAACAAACAAACAAATCTTTCCTCTTTATAATATTAGTGTAGACAAATATTAGTAATACGAGTATGTAGGAGACGCTAGTGAGTGGTAAACTCGATACAGGATACAGGGCCATGGAGACTGAGTACTCACCGGTTAAGTATAGAATCGACGCAAGTTCTAATTTTACCGGTATGTACCAATTCTTCTATTTAAAAAGTTAAGTGCAAGGAAATGACGAGAATTTCAACGGCTAATATTACAAGAAGTAGCTTAGGCTAGAACAGTGGACCATGGATGTCTGGGAAAAAGCCCTTTTATTAACAAATAAAAACATTAGGGTTCCATTCTCCCATGAAGTTAAGTCTCCGTGAGTGAAACAGGACACAGCTAGTGAAAAATAAACCCTGGCTAAATAGATACCTCTAGTCTTTTGAACGTCGATATTACTTTGTTACTTAATTATTATTGACTATTGTCTAAAATATAATATAACAAAATTCTCTAAGAATTCGATGCGATTTCTTACGTAAGTATAATCATCTCCCTGACCTTATCCCATGTATTTGGGGTTAGCACTTGATTCAACCCGATGTGGCTGATCACCTGATTTTTATATGAAGCGACTGCCATCTGACCTTCATAACCCCATCGAAGAAAATCGACAATCTGGGTTAAACCAGTTGTCAGACTTTCTTAGGCCTCTGGCTGACCTAACGATTGCCAAAGATGTTAAATTAGCAACCGAGACCGACGGCTTAACGTGCTCTCCGAGACACGGAGGGAACTCGGGCGGTCACCCATCCAACTACTGTGCAATAGCATCTGTGCCACGAGCTCCTCTCCTTACGTAAGTACAATCTCGCACAATTTATAAGTAAAACGACTTATGTTACCTACTTAGTTCTTGTAACAAGGACTTCAAGTGTACATCACCGTGTCTAAATGACCTCATTACGGTGTTCCCTCGAGAAATTCTTATTATCTCCACAGAATATAGAGTAATATACATTTTCTTCGTTAGAAAGGCGCTGAGAACAGGCAGGCTTGTGAGTTAAACTAAATTAGATGCGTTTAAAACAGATCTCCTTGTGATTTCATTTACAGTGAGGTTTTTTAGGTGGTCCATCTAGTTTTCAATTTAAGTTTTCAGACTTTTTTACTTTACATACATACTCACGCCTGTATTCACCGAAGGGCTAGGCAGAGATGTTGTAAGAACAACACCCACTTTTCACACAAGATTAAGTGCCAACGTGACAGATGGTGAGTCTATCACCGTCTCAGGCACAATACATATGTCTTTGAATTACATTTCAGCCATATGCATATTTTCCTACACCGTAAAGCACGTGGTGTGAAACCACTGCACATAAGTTTTTAGAAAAACTCATTGGTACAGATTACGTACCTTTCTAAAAACAAATCTATACAGATAAATAAAATTGAAGTGTCTGTTTGTAATTCCAAAAGCAAATTGCATGTGGAAGTATACACGCTACTGAGACTAAAAAACCAAGTTTTAAATTTTTTCTTTGTCTGTCTGTTTGTTCCGGGTAATCTCCGAAACGGCTGGACGGATTTTAACGGGACTTTCACTGGTGGGTAGCTGATGTTTCAAGGCGTAACTTAGGCTACTTTTATTTATCAAAAATATTAGGGTTCCGCGACAATAAGGATGAAACTAAATCTACGCGGGTGAAACCGCGGGGCACAGCTAGTATATTTATAAAATTCCCTAAACCCTACCTCATGTAAAGGGGATTTTAAATAAACGTAGCAGAAGATTATATCATAAAGACACGTCATGCTCTGAATATACTGTCTGAAACACGCTGAAAGCTGCACAAGTTCACGAGAGAATATACCAAACGTATTTCAATTTGTGTTCCAGCGTTGCAAGGTATTTCAAACCTTATTTCGTTTGTATAAAATACACTTTGCATTTGAATACGGAAATGAGGTAAAATGCAGCATTTAAGCTGGATATGGAAGTGTACTAATTCACTTTGGTCGTGAAAGCCAGGATAATATGTTTAGTTCACGCGATAAATGCATTGGGAAAATCGTTTGAGGTTAAATGCAAACCGTATCAAGATCCGTACCGTAGCTTAGAAGAGCGATGCATTCAAATGGACAAAATAATGTTGTAGGGAATGGCGACTTCAATCCCTACTAATCCCTACTAATATTATAAATGCGAAAGTAACTCTGTCTGTCTGTCTGTTACGCTTTCCCGCTTAAACCTCTCAACCGATTTTGATGAAATTTGGCACAGACAATCTTTAGACCCTGAGAAGGGACATAGGCTTCCTTTTATTAAAAATATTAGGGTTCCGTGACAATAAGGATGAAACTAAATCTACGCGGGTGAAACCGCGGGGCACAGCTAGTGTATTATATACAAGTCTATTAAGAGAAGTATAGATAAAAATCTTGTCCATAAATGTCAAATTTGGAGCACTTATTACCAAAGGAAGTTTAAAAAAAGTATGTAAGGATCGTAGCATGTGGCAAACGGGTGGTCTCTGCCTACCCCCATGGGATACAGACGTGAGCATGTGTATATTATCTATACAGATAAATAAAATTGGAGTGTCTGTTTGTAAATACGAAATAACAGCTTTTCACTTAATGAATATGAAAGTATACACGCTACTGACACTAAAAAACCATGTTTTAAAATTTTTCTCCGTCTGTCTGTCTGTCCGTCTGTCTATCATCTGTCTGTCTGTTTGTTCCGGGTAATCTCCGAAACGGCTGGACCGATTTTAACGGGAAGTTCACGTGCAGGTAGCTGATATTTCAAGGAGTAACTTAGGCTACTTTTATTTATTAAAAATATTAGGGTTCCGCGAAAATAAGGATGAAACTAAATCTACGCGGGTGAAACCGCGGGGCACAGCTAGTGTAAAATTATAATAATCGTCGTACACCCGGGTATGCGCATATAAAAAGTTTTTTAAAATTGGTTCTATGGCAGGTTGATACCAGGTTCTCAAACTTCCTACCACGGATCTTATTCGTTCTAAAATTAAGCCCGAACGTGGTTGACTAGATTATTTTTTCAATATTTCTACATTCTAATCCTACTTTAGTAAAGTTATTAAACGAACGAACATTTGAGTATGATAAAAACAAAGCAATACTGAAACTACGTAAAATTTTGGTTCGTTTGCGAAGTTCTGTTTTCGTAGAAAGAGAGTACTCATGAACTAGGATGACTTCTGTGTCTCAGGTCATACGCAATCCCCCTTGTAAGTGGTCTTATATCTTGTTTAGATAGTCATTAGATTTTTACATTACAACTAGCTGACCCGACAGATGTTGCCCTGTCTTAATTATGAGAATCCAGCACGTATTTTGTCAATTCTATGTCAAACGTCATAAGGTTACATCAAAAAGTTTTTATTGTCCAAAGCGCTAAGGTTAGATTTAAGAAGAAAGAAATAATTTTATATGTTTATTAAGTATTCTTAAATTCAACAATTTTTCACGCAATTTTCTTAGTTTTTTCTTTCATAAGAACCATCTCCTGACAATAACGAACACAACAATTTTTTTTTATCGAAATCGGTCCAGCCATTCACCCGTGATGTCGTGACCAAGGGAAATGGGGATTCATTTTTATATATATAGATAAGATTACTAAGTATGAAGGTATATAATGACAACGACGCACGACATTTCCAATCATTATGTATGTAGATCAGAAGATTAAATTTAGCTCAAAGCAGCAGGGTTCTAATGCAGTGAACGCCTTTGACCTATCACGAGTACACGAGATAACCTAACACTCAAACAGCGTAACTTAACGGTCGTTAAGTAGAGGTAAGGATGGATTCAAGTATCGTTAAGAACGGGGAGAATGCTTCCCAAGGGAGTTGATTTAATTATACCTCTTATGTCCTCTCATGGTAACGGTAATCCCTGCTTAATTTGATTATAACATGGGATATAGCTGGTGCGAGTCCAGGGGCGGATCCAGCTTTGGCGCCAGGAGGGTCGCATAGTCGTGGTCAAGTCAACAACTTATATTTTATTTTTGATAATAATAGATCTATACAGATAAATACAGTTGAAGTGTCTGTTTGTAATTCCAAAATAACAGCTTTTCACCAAATGCATATGATAGTATTCACGTTACTGACATTCAAAATCCAAGTTTAAAATTTTTACTCTGTCATGAAATGAAATCGGTCTAGCCGTTTCGGAGATTACCCGGAACAAACAAACAGACAGACAGACAGACAGAGAAAAATTTTAAAGCTTGGTTTTTTAGTGTCAGTAGCGTGTATACGCATGTTTCATATGCATTTAGTGAAAAGCTGTTATTTTGGTATTACAAACAGACACTTCAATTTTATTTATCTGTATAGATGTATAGATATTGAATATTGAAGGCATGTAGTTACACAAAATCTGTATGGTGACAAAATATATAAATAAAATCATTATGTTCAATTTGTGGTCCACCTAAGTCCTGGAACCATGATGACCCCCCCCTGGATCCACCTCTGTGCTCGCACAGAGGCGGATCCATAATGTTGATGGACTCGTCCATCAACATTATCTCTTTATATTTATCTACGCAAATAATATAAAGAGGAAAGGCATATGCAGGTTTCCTCACGAAGTTTTCTTTCACCGTAAAGCACGTGGTGTGAAATCACTGCACAAAAGCTTTGAAAAACTCATTGGCGCTGGCCCCGCTGGGATTTGAACTTGCGTCGCTCGCGTAGCAGGCGACTGCTCAAACCCCGAGTTTACAACGGCTCTTGCTAAAGCATTTTCTCCAAATTCACCATCTCTAAACATATAGGAAATCTTTTCGTGCCTCTCTATACATCTACAACGATAAGAATAATTCATATTTAAACACAATATTTCACACGTTAGATCAATAAATAACAGAGACTCACCCTCTTGTCCTATTTGAATAAATAAAATCTAAGGAACGATCATAAATCTGGTCTCGCAATGAAAACTGTCCAAAGAAAGGAGTTGGAAATAATGGATTTACTTCAGTTCCTACATACATAACCTCTATGGAATAAAGATTATCTTTTGCAATTGTGTGTCTACGCGGGTTCCAGACGCGTTATTCACTAAGGTTTCTCAGCGTCGAACTCGACGACGAGCGTTGGTTTCAATGGTAGGAAATTGAAATAATACATAGAGGATAAGGTTCAGTTTCGTATCTTTTAACTGACCCTCGACGACGAGTGCAACGCTGGGAAACTTTAGTGAATAAAGCGGCAGGAGGGCTAAGCTATTTCAACACCCACTTTTCTCCAGGCGCCAATGTCACAGTTTAAATATAAGCTTAAGTTAGGAACTTACGAACAAATAGTTTGAAATAACACACTCAATAAGCGGAAAAGGCGTAGTTACAGTAAGAGGTGTCACGTCGTAGCCGATTGCGTATACGTCATTCATTTTAACGACATACTCTACGCTAGCTTGACGTCAAGCTAGCGTACCTAAAACAATAATACCTATATTTCCGTAAATATCATCAGTCCTGCTACGCAAGCGACGCAAGTGCGAATCCCAGCGGGGCCTGTACTAATGAAATCTCTAAAAAATATGTGCAGTGATATCACACCACGTGCTTTACGGTGAAGGAAAACATCGTGAGGAAACCTGCATATGTCTGAGAAGTAATTCAAAAACTTATCGGAGACGGTGATAGACTCACCCTCTGTCACATTGGCACTTAATCATCTTCGGTGAAAAGTGGGTGTTGTGTATGTATGTAAGAGGGGGAACGCAACTGTCCCTATCGATCGATGTCTGAAGTAAGCACCATTATTTGTAGACGGCGCTGTTCAAGGCTTGTCCAAGCATAATCACCTTAGAGTTCCGGGGAGCACGCTAAGCCAATCTGACGCTGTGCTGGCAACATTTATTTATGTTATATAACCAACGACATTTATTTTCGCTAGAACACATTCGAATCACAGCTTACTAATAAAATAAAAAATACCTAGCTGTGCTCACCGGTTTTACCTGCGTAGAGTTGATTTCATGCGTGACCCGCGGAAACCTAATGTTTTTTCCAAATCAAGTAGCCTATGTTGCACTTTGTTACATTAGCTACTCAAACAGACAGACAGACGGGCGGACAGACAGAGATTTTTTTTAAATTGTTTATTGTATCAGTTCTTATATGCATTTTGTGAAAAGCTGTTAATTTGAAATTACAAACAGACACATCCATTTTATTTATCTGTAGGTATATGTAGATCATTAGAGCTTAGTTTACTAACCGGATCGTTTAGTATGGTGTCCGTAGAGCCGATTGAGGTCCAACGCGAAAACGGTGTTGGGCAGCGCACAGCTGACCGCCGCCAGAGCAGCCAGGCACGTCACTACTCGGCACGATGACATTGCTGCAAAGAAAACGAAAAAATAAACAAACAAGAAAACAAATAAATATTAAGATGGTAGTAGTTTGAGTATAGTCGCATACGCATGTGACAAAAATTCCCCTTGTTCTTTGTAAATTACCAAGTAACATTACTAGTAGTGTACAAAGAAAAAATATTCTTCGTACAAAACCAGGTAATGAAGGAAGAAATTTTCATTCTTTGTACATTACTGGTTCCGCTAGTAGTTATGTACAAAGAATTAAATATTATTCCTACATTACCCGGTTATGTACGAAGAACAAGGGGAAAATTCTAATCCCAGTGGAATGAGTTTCTAAATCTCAAAAGTTATGTGCAGTGATTTCACACGTGTTTTACAGTGAAAGAAAACATCGTGAGGAAACTTGCATACGTCTGAGAAGTAATTCAAAGATATTATATTAGGCCTGAAATTGTAAATTTACAATACCTATTTGTATAGGATCAAAATAGTGCTATCCGTGCGCCCACAGGTGGCGCTGTTTCGGTTCTATACAAATCTGCGTTTACGTCGACGCGGCAGTGAAAAACTCGCACTAGGCACACTGGTATCTTCTGTTACGTGGAGGTACAGTCCCCAATCGGGCACCTCCAAATATGAAGCGAGAGATCTCGAGTACTCACTTAGGCACCATGAATATTTTTACGTAAAATTACGATTCCATCAAAGAAATTACGGAAACTCTATGACAAATTGTATTTTTCTTTAGCCGCGTTCCACAAAAATTTAGGGTAGTCCTAAAAAAACTCTTACTAATGGAAAGCGACAATTATGTCAGGCAATTAACGTAATCGCCTGAATTTTCGCTTTTATTTTTATGGCAGACTCGCCTGCCAATTAAGGGTAATGTCTTTAAAGTTCATTGACATTGATGGTATTAAACTTTTTTCAGACAGACACTTCTTTCAGGTTCTGGATGGTAATTGACTTAATTTCTTCGTCGAGGTTGTCGATACGATCTCCATTATATTTGTTCTTATATTTACAATCTATCTTTTCAATAAAACATACATAAAACTGGAACCATATCTGCAAAGTCTAAAGAATCCAGAATTCGAAAAAGTCTCTCAAAGTTTTTAAAATATACCGTCTTATGCAGAGTAAGTCAAAATAATGTAGGTTTTATATTTTAAAACAATACGTGAAGTGACACCCCTCAATGACAGCACTGCCAGGGATGCTTAGAATCTCCTAGATGCGTGCGTTTGTGTGAGTGGTCCATTTCGAACGATTTGCTCTTAGTTACCATATTGCTTGTAACTACTTCTTGCAGCTTATATGTATACAAGAGGCCTACCATCATCGGTTTTAGCACAGCGTTTTGAGAACTTCTGAGCTTTGACATTACATTTTGGTTCCGTAAAATTACACTTTAAAGCTAAGAAGTTCTTATTACGCACTGATCAAACGATCATAGTTCATCATAAAGGTGAAGGTTATCTATTCGACTGTTATTTTTTCACCGAAACGGTGTTTTATAGATACCTTCTTGGTAAAGAGACTTTCTAAAAGATCTTTAGTCAGCAAATGTAACATTATCTTATCCCTCGGAACCCCTATAAACTTAGCAGTATCGGATTAATTCGATACTTAGTATCGCTCGGGGATTGAAGCCAGTCAAAAGACGACTCTATTATCACAGCACTAAGTTCGACGAGACTCAATTAACGGTGCCGATACGAAAATGTTTTGACGACCGTATTATTGGGGCGTAAAGGTCAAAGTTCAGGAAACTATTTTGATAAGATCGAATAGGAATCCGGTCACAAGGTTTTCACACTGCTAATGACAAGAAAGCCTTTCATATACGCTTTAAGACAGAAATCCTTCTAGGAATCGCTTGTTCTGCTGAATATTTTAGTAGATTTTTTTTACTTATCTTTTATCTAGGAAGGTGGCAAACAAACTAGCAGTCCACCTGATTGTAAGCGGCTTCTGCAACGAATTGACTTAAACAACACCAATGTCACTCGCGCAATTCCCACCTTATAAAATTGGCTTTATAACATGCGACCAAAAGGAGCGAAGCAGCAATGGAAAATGTTACAAAAACGGAATCAATTTCAGTAAAAAACAACGGTACTTTTTTATTGTTGATCCTACAGGCAAAACCGCGAGGCACAGCTCTTTTAAGTATATAATTTTCATAGTCATCATATCGTATACATATATCTGACAAGTAATAGAAGAGTGAATGCCAGCAGTTCAACATCATAAATTTTTTTTAGAAAAACTTATATGTACAAGCCCCGTTGGGATTCGAACTTGCGTCGCTTGCGTAGCAGGTCACCACGGCTCTCTTTTCACTTTCCACGGTACTCTTTTTTCTTTAACAATTTTGAGTGAGCGAGTCCATTTGATTTTCTCCATCCTTCTCCAACGCTTCCAGTTAGGGAGCGTAAATCACACAAATACTTTATTACAAAGTTAAATCCAGGTTTGCGTATAAATACCTAGGAATACCGTTGCGCGGTGAAATCCCATTTGCATAGTGTAAATATTAACTAACTGCTAGCGGCGGGGATAACAAGCACCTGCTGTAACTAAACAAACCGTGAACAGTCGGTAATGTACAGAATACGATGCAGTTTGGTGCAGAATTTTAAATACTGCTTTGAATATTGTGTTGTTGATAATTAAGAGTCGTGGTGATCGTGGGGTTTCAGCAGTTGCCTGCACAAGCAACACAAGCTCGAATCCCAACGGCCTGTACCAATGAGTTCTTCTAAGAACTAAAGTGCAGAAATTTCACCCCATTGCTTTACGGTGAAGGAAAGCATCGTGAGGAAACCTGGATATGTCTGAGATGTAATTCAAAGACGTATGTCTAGTGCCTGAGACTGATGGACTCACCCTTAAATTAAGCAGACGATGTTTCGTGAAAAGCGATAGCCGCTAAATAATTCAGTTTTTGTTTTATACAATCATCGCATCAGTTACGTACGGATAGTATATACAAATCTATATACGTCTTATCAGAGAGGGTTAACCTGACGAAATATTTTACAAAGAAAACATGACAGCCAGTAAAAATGCTACGCTAACTAAACTAACAAAGATTAATAGATTTCTAAAAGCTTTCATGACCCATCAGTTGTAACGAACAGCCACAAAATATATTGGTAACAGAACTTCGGCTTTCATGCCCTCCTTAGTTTATATGGTTTTAGATATTTATTTAGTAATACAAGTCATTTGGCTGTGAAATAAATATTTCACTTACATGTCTAGATATAAGATGTTTTTTTCGGAATGTCGTTATTGGAGGTAGCAAACGGTGTGAGAGGGTATTTACGGTCGCGATATTTAGTGTTGCGAGGGTTCTAATACATTTAACAAGACCAACAGTACAAAAACAAAGTCTCGAAGGCAACTGATTAATTGATCGCGAATCACTCGCAACCGCAATGCATCTCTTTTTAAACATATTATTCTATATCATAAGCAACGTTCGAGTTTCTCAGGACAATTTTAGAAGTAACAACAAAATGAGATCCCTCACCGAGACCTGCACCAATGAGTTTTTCTAAGAACTTTAAGTGCAGTAATTTCACGTGTTTTACGGTGCAGGGAAACATCGTGAGGTAACGTACATATATCTGAGAAGAAATTCAAAGACGTATGTATAGTGCCTGAGACGGCGATGGACTCACCATCTGTGACGATGGCACTTAATCACCTTCGGTGAAAAATGGGTGTTGTTATTACAACACCTCTGCTTATCCCTGCGAAGAATACAGGCGTGAGCCTTCTCAGAAGAACGATTGAGTGCCAACGGGACAAAAAGTGAGTCCATCGCCGCCTCAGGCACTATACACCTTTGCAGGTTTCCTCATCACTCGATACAGATCGCTAGGAATTGAGTTCGTCTCGTTTGCCAAAGTCATTAATTAGCTCAAACCAATCATAGGGTTTAGCCAAGCGGCGTTCGTTAGATGTCGATCCGATTCAAACGAAGTCGAACGCTTAAGCGTTGTATGGAGGTAGGCGTTCGCTTGACACACGACGTTAGCTCAAATTACATAACGAAAACAAATGTCAATCCCATATATTCAGCATTCTATTCGAATAGCGATCGTGCCATTTGTCTAAGCCCTTAGCTAACACGGCTTAGCAAGATTGTAAGTACCCATATGTACCCATTGTAAGTATGTGATGTGAGGGAGTCGACCATCTGTAATTATATATTTTGTAGAAGAGAATTCCTAATTTGAAGCAAATTTCATTTCGCTGAAGAGAACTAATGCTGCTCATTAAAAATATACGTCCAATTTGCTAGGCCTTTGTAATTAGGCTGGCGTTTTGGACAGGAGACGGGTATTAATATTTTTTATACGTAATAACCACCCTGATAACCCAGCCTCTATTAATAATAAAACTCAGGTTCTTGTTTTAATTAGACCTTAAACAAATCTGAGCGAAACGGTGGCCGTCACATTAAAAATCTAAACTATTTAAACTTTGTAAAATACTTATTATATAATTGAATTTGAATTATTATATATCAGTATTACCGTAGGAGCAGCTTGTAGCACAGTTACTATTGCGCATATTATTCGATCAGCGAAGGTAAACAACCCTAACCCTAGCCAGTAATTGGATGGGCGACCGCCCGAGTCCCCTCCGTGCCTCGGAGAGTACGTTAAGCTGTCGGTCCCGGTTGCCAATTTATCATCTTTGGCAATCGTTACAGGTCAGGCCTAAAATAGTCTGACAACTGGTTTCACCAAGATCACGGATTTTCCTCGTTAAAGGGGTTACGAAGGTCAGATGGCAGTCGCTTCGTGTAAAAATCAGGTGATCATGGGGTCGGCACCTGATGCAACCACCGACAAACACCGACAATGCCCAACAATGTATGGGATAAGGCCAGGGAGATGATGATTACAGGCGTATTCGGGAGGTTGCCTTACAGGCAACAAACTCTACGGGCAGAAAACTCTTTTCAAAAATAAATTTATCTTTATCATTACAATAATGAAAATCTTAGCTCTTGAATAGTGTCGATACTCAAATGTCAATAAATATACAAATTATAAAACCTCTTCATAGTTAGTCTATAAATATAAATAATAAGGCTATTTTTCCAACCCCACAAGCACCTCCTGTTCGCAAGTATGACCAGAATATATTATTCATTAAGGCTCCCGGTTCATGAGTATCTAGTTATGAATATGTTTCTGTGTGTTCGTGCGTCATAGCATAATTTCGTGGAAAAAATATGACGCAAAGCGACGTGAATTATGAACTACCCACTCAAAAACCAGCTGTTTTTACTAGCTTTTGGCCCGTGGCTTCACTCCAAAAAGTAGTAGTATGAAAATTAAAATGATTTAAGAGCCATGGGGTTTGAGAGCAGCAAGTTCGAACCCCAAACCCCAGCCTGTGACTTTTATGTGATCCAATGTTTTTTCATAAAACTTATGAGCCTGTACATATACAACTTAGCAACAGAGAGAGTAACAGTGTCTGCTCAAGAGCTTATGTATGTTTGTGACGTAATGTTAAGTACATTACGTCACAAACAACAAACCATTTATTTCATACCTTATTAAAAATTAATTTATGCTGCGTCTCATTTTGCGTTTGAAAAATTTTCTTTCTTTCTTTTAATTAATATGTTCGAGAAGACTAATAGCATTGTGCTAGGTACAACATTCTAAGCTAACAATGCCTGCAAAGCTTCCATTAATTCAGTCCGTGAACTAATTAAAACTTGGCGGTTCGTGCTGTAGCAGTTCATTTACTAGACGAGTAAAGCGGCTATTCACATCCCAACATGTTGGTTTAATAGTTTCAACACTTGTAGCCTAAATGAATGCTTTCATTAGACACTAATTGGGCAAACGGGAGCCCATTAGGTACAATAGACGTCAATAGCCAATCAGGTGGACATTACATATACTTGTTTTTCATCTACGCTGAAACCAAAGTACATTAACCCGTTAATAAGTAACAGATCTACAAAAAATACCTTCGCGATTTGTCATCTCCATCATAAAGACCTTGTTCATGACTGATCAAAAAATCAAAATCAAAAAGTTTTATTCAACATAAGGGACACTTGGAACACTTATTGAACGTCATTTTTCTTACGCTAACTTAGGTTAATTTACTACCGTTTCCAAAAGTAAGCCTGTCAGGAGAAGAAACGGCGAAACAAACTCCCCGGTTTTTTTTTTACATGTGTCCCTTCTATACACATAGGGTTGTTTAAGTACATTTCAATGGAAGAGTGAGCAACTCATTGCCATGTTTGGCTATCATCAATATACTCAGTTACACTATAATATGCTTTTTCACAAAGTTTCTGTTTGATGCTTGCCTTAAAACTTAAAAATGGTAGTTCACACATTTTTAATGGTAGTTTATTGAAAAGGCGTATACTTTGCCCCACAAAAGAGTTACTAGTTTTGTGCAGTCTAGTCACAGGGACACGGAGTTTATCCCTCTTGCGTGTATTTATATTGTGCATATCACTATTTTTCTTAAAACTATCTATATTCTTTCTTACATATATCAAATTTTCAAATATGTATTGACATGCCACAGTCATTATCCCTATTTCTTTAAACTTCTCTCTGAGAGAATCTCTAGATTTGAGTTTATAGATTGCACGAACAGCCCGTTTCTGCAGCACAAAGATAGAACTGATGTCCGTAGCATTTCCCCATAAAAGGATGCCATAAGACATAACACTATGGAAATAACTAAAATAGACCAACCGAGCTGTGTTTATATCAGTTAGGTGTCTAATTTTCCTTACTGCGAATGCTGCAGAACTGAGTCTTTTCGACAATCCAGCTATATGGGGCCCCCATTGCAATTTATGATCCAATGTAACTCCAAGGAAAACTGTTGTTTCAACAAGGTCCAACACTTCGTCGTTGATAAGTACATTGGTTTGCACTTGTTTCACATTTGGCATAGTGAACTTGACACATTTCGTTTTTTTACTATTGAGTACTAAGTTATTAGCGCTGAACCAATGTACTACATCAGAGAGAGCATTATTCACATCGTCAAAGTTAGCTTTTTGCCGGTCTATCTTAAAAATCAGAGAAGTATCATCAGCAAATAATACAATATCGTGTTTATTGCTTACCATGTAAGGTAAATCATTAATATAAGTTAAAAAGAGAAACGGACCAAGAATTGAACCCTGTGGAACACCCATCTCTACTGGGCACCCCGGAGATGTTACGCCATGTATATCGACTTTTTGTATTCTATTACTTAGATATGAAGATATAAGTTTTAGAGCCAGGTCTCTTACACCGTAGTGATCTAACTTCCTGATCAACGTTTCATGGTGCACACAATCAAAGGCTTTAGATAGATCACAGAATACACCTAGAGCATCCTGTGAAGCTTCCCAAGCTTCAAGAATTTTTCTAATGAGCTCGACACCTGCATCGGTAGTCGAGCGACCCTTTGTGAAACCGTATTGTTTAGTGTGCATCAAATTATGTTCATTAAAAAAGGCTAAAAGTTGATTAAGTATTAGTTTTTCAAAAATTTTACTGAAAATTGGCAGTATTGATATAGGTCTAAAGTTCGTAGGGTCGTTAATACTACCAGCTTTTAATAAAGGAATAATTTTACTATACTTCATTTGATCAGGAAATTCACCACTTTCAATACAAACATTAAATAATAAAGCTAGATCAGTAGCAACAATATCAATAATACTATTGAGTACTTTAACAGAAAGTCCCCATAAATCAGCTGACTTCTTCATATCTAGCGTTTCAAAAGTTTTGACAATGTCTCTGGGGGTAACAGTTTTAAACTTAAATGCAACGTTACATTTATCCACATGCATTTTTAAAATGGCTTCTGCTGCTGCAGGAGACGAATTTAAGACTTTTGTTAATGAAACTGGTATATCAGCAAAGAATGTCTCAAAAGTAGTTGCCACATCAATATCAGTCTTAATTATATGATCATTAATTTTTAGAGTTATTGAGTCATTCTTAAGAGAAGTTTTTCCAGTTTCAGAATTAATAATGTCCCAAGTTGTTTTAGTTACATTGGAGGACTTCAAAATTTTATTTCTCACAGCAATAGACTTGGCGTCTGAACAAACCTTTTTAAATAATTTTGAGTAATTTTTAACATAATTTGTAAATTCCAAATTAAAATTAATAGATTTTTCTTGATAAAGTTCATACAGCCTTCGTCTACTTATGTGAATGCCTGGGGTAGCCCACTCACTAAACGACAAACGCTTTCCCAATAGAACCGTCTTCGGGGTAAATATGCGCTTATGTTCTGCGTGTACAATTTGAAAAAAAGAATTGTACATTGCATTACACGCAAGGTGGTTATTTATTAAAGGAAACTTACTTTGGACATTACCTCGAAAACGGCTCAAGCGATTTGCATTTATGGGAATATAAGTAACTCTTTTCTTGGGAGCTTTCACATTTTTCTTACTGAAAGTTATTAATTGGCCACAGTGGTCAGAGTCTAATTTACTTATGATTTCATTACTAGTGGGCCGAAAGTTTGTGAACACGTTATCAATGCAAGTTGCTGATGAACTTGTTATTCGTGTTGGCTCAGAAAATAAGTAAAATAAATTAGAGGAACTAAAAAGGCATTTTAATCGATTGCTCATGGATGAATTTTCTAAAATATTGACATTAAAGTCTCCACATATGATTATATTTTTACCTGATTTACAAACTTTTACCAAAACTTCATCCATGATTTGTTCAAAATGCTCGAAAGCTCCACTAGGGGGTCGGTATACGCACACAACAATGTATTGCTCTAACTCTATACATGACAACTCAATAGTACTCTCCGCAGAAAGGTGCACAACATCCAGACGTTCTTTATATTTCATGCGTTTTTCTAAAATAATCATGGAGCCTCCTCGTATTGCAACCTTCCTGCTGAAGGCACTAGCAACCTGATGGTTACAGAAGTTGAACATGAACTGCTCGTCCCTAAGCCAATGTTCTGTTAAACATAATACATGAATATCATTACAGTCCATGAACAACTCCAATTCTAATTCTTTATTTAACATTCCTTGGATGTTCTGATGAACAAGTTTAATAAAGGAAGTAGCATTATTATTCATAAAATCGCCAGAGATTGTCTCTGTTGTCTTAGAACTTAATTTAAAGTATTTGGAACATATTCCAAAGAATCATTACATATAATGTCCTTGTTTGCCTGCTCAATAGAAGCAGTCTTGTTAGCCAATGATTTGGCTGTGTTCAAATTAAATACGTGTATACAATAATGTAGCATGCTTGCTACTTGTCGTTTATATCTAAAGGAAAGATAAAATCTTTCACTTGTCACATTAAAATATGAAATAATTGAATTGTTATTTATGTCAATAAATGTAAAAAAATTATTATAATTGGTTATTGTTTGCATGCAACAATTCAAATTATATCTAATATTATTTTCCCTCTGTGACAATCCTCTGCTGTAGGGAAATGCAAATAATATTATATTTTTCGCACTAAGGCAACTCAGCGAATCCATTAATTTAATTAATTCATTTTTATTCATATTTCCCCTTCTCCCACATAAGATAGCTAAGGTTGAGCTGGTGCTGCACTGGTCGCTCAAGATGTTTGCCACAAGATGTTTAAAATCTGCACCAGGTATACAGTGGTTAGTACCATGACCAACACTGTGCGATAAGTGCAACCCCATATTTTGTCCCAACTCATCACTATACAATGTCAAGATATTATTTTGTTGAAAACAGTTATGGGAAGTACTGCTTGTGAAATGCTTGGTGGAGCTGTCATTCAGTACAGACTGACAAACAGGTGTATGGACTTGTTGTACATCCGAGTCGCAATCACATTTATTTGATAGTGATATAAAGCGGTCATAATTATATTTGGACATATCAACTACCTCAGTTAGTGCCATAATGTGCTCCTGAATTTCTTTGCGTGAGCACTCATATTTTGAAGTCATTTTATCTAATGATATAGTTAATACTGAGATCTCTGCCTGCAGTCGCTGAATGTCAGCTTCATATTTTAAATAACTATTTTCTAATTGTAACTCTGCCAATTCACTTTTTAATTTTCTATTAGTTTCTATTACATTAAGTACTTCCTTCTCATTGTCATCTCTTTCCTGTAGAAGTTGGTCACACAGGTCTTTACTTTTCTTTAATTCCAGCAACGTCAGCTGGAGTTGGTTCTCCTCCTGACGAGCTATTGCCCTTCTAGTCATCATTTTATAGATTTTATAGGTACGCAAGAAAGTTTGTGTACAACTATTTGAGGTTATGTCAGTTTTTAAATTGAAAATAAAGTATGTACTAAGCTTTTGACTATATTAAAGTGGAGTAAACTGATAATCTATACTGATATAAAGCAGAACTCACCTGGAAAACGATGACAACGATTCACAACTTTGAATTAAAACTATTGTACCGGTTACGTACTGTCAAAAAGTTATCACAATATTTAATTACTTTTTGCACAAGATTCACACTATAAACTATTTTAAACTATAGTAATATATTATTCGGAGCTAAATACAACATAAATTAACAATATTACTTTAAAATTACTAAATAAAACTAAACAAATTTAGGGAGTTAATTTAAACACAGCTGATTGCTAGTGTTGCCCAACTATACTATACTATATATTTCTTGGATGTTGCGAGATACAGCGCGTAGAGTCTGGCTCGAAGAATGGCCCGACCAGGCAGGACTATCCCTTTTTCGGTTTGCAAAATATTGGATAACTAGCGGACGTCGGTTTCACCCGCGTAGTTCCTGTTTCCGTGGGGGTTCGGGGATAAAATATAGCTTATATTAATCAGTGATAATTTAGCATTCAAATGGTGACAGGATTTTTAAAATCGGTCCAGTACTTTTTGAGCCAATTCGTTACAAACATACTTAAATGAAAATCAATCCACTTTAAAATATTAGTAAAGATATAGATTAGTCCACTAACACCAAGGTGATTAATTGTTGTACCCTGAATGAAATAAAGTAGAACTATACACAGCATTGCTCTAGCTATGGTACTTAAAAAATCTAACGGTTGCAGTTATGGAATCTTGCACAAGGTGCAGAAAACCGGCACTTTGTAAGGCTCTGAGTGCCTAGTGCGAGTTTTCTTAAAATCGCCGTCACAAGTCATCGCGTCGACGTAAACGCAGATTAGTATGGGCTCACAATAGTATCATGTTTATGCCGACAGAGGCACTGTTCCGAACCTATACAAATTTATATATTGCACGAGACGATGGCAGAAGACCTGATGGGATGACGTTAGTTCCCTGGAGTGTCGGGAAGCCCCTTGTGTGGGACGCGACCTGCGTGGACACACTTGCTCGCTGCCACTTAAATTCCACTTCGCAGCAAGCTGGGGCCGCGGCAGTGTGTGCAGAAAACCTCAAGCGGCGGAAATATGCAGACATAAGTCATAATTGTATATTTCTGCCGTTTGGGGTTGAGACTTTGGGACCATGGGGTCCAAATGCGAAAATCCTTTTTAAGGATCTTGCAAAACGCCTGGTTGACGTCTCCGGTGACCGCCGAGCTGGTTCCTACCTCGGTCAGAGGATCAGTTTAGCGATCCAGCGAGGTAACGCAGCCAGCTTACTGGGCACCATTCCCGCAGACACTAATTTTAATTCTGTTTTTTACTTATAATTTTAATTTTTATTGTAGTTTAAATTTAAGTTTAGTTTTAATTTAAATGTAATCTAATTATAAATATTTTATCTAACAAGAAGACGTGGCGATGGTGTAATAAAAAAGATGTTACGAATTCTGTTTATAATTGAATGCTCTCTCTGTTCAGAGAGTCGAGTAATAAAAATAAATTTCTATGTTATCATTTATAACGAGCAACCTTTCAAAAGATACGGTTCCGGTTTTCCTGTTACGGCCACATACGGAAACGGTGATTACATAGAGCTGGCATGTGGACCGTCGTCGCAGCCTTAATTAACTTAATGTTCAGTGTTAACGGATACGATTAGGCGTTACGTGAATGGAAGGATATCGGGACAGTACGTTAACACAGAGTATTTAAATTCCCTCTCAAACAGTACTTAATACATTTCGCGTTCGCTAAAACAGAGAAAAAGATAATTTGAAATTCGACTGAACAATTTGCAGATGCCGAAGGTAGCGCTCCCGCATATATTCATTTTCCTTACTTATATTTTCATTTTTTTAAATTATTTTGGCAGCAAAGCTTAAATCAAGGGTCATACCAGGTTCTCTTATATCTATAAAGATACATAAATTGAAGTTATGTTTGTCATTTCTTAATTGCGTTTAATTAAATACATATAAAAGTATATACGGTACATATACTAAAATGTGTGTCCATCTGTCTGTCTGTTTGTTCCGGCTAATCTGAAGCGGCTGGCCCGTTTTCAACGGGACGTTCATTTGCAATAGAAGTAATGTTACAAGGAGAATATACTCTACTTTATTAAAAAAATAGGGTTTCTCAAAATGAAGTCACGCATAAAAATTGCGATTGAAACCGTGGGACACAGTTAGCTTACATAAATCTGTCTCAGTCACAGCCAAATTTCATCTCTCTCTTAAAACCTGTATTAACTCCTTAAAAGTGTAGTTGTGGCTTAATATTTGGAGCCGTTTATTTTAGGAGCCTCTTAACCCTCCCGACGCCATCCATTGTCATAATGAGCAAGCCCGTTTTATCCGTAAAGAGCCGTGCCTGCGACACACATTTACAAATGTATTGTATTTTTCTTTGTTACCAGCGAAATGGCGTGCCCTCTAATGGATTATATCCATCTTAGTTGATGCGTTATTATAATGGAGGTGGCTGGTGCTCCGTTTATGTTTGTTGTTCATTAGTTAAGAGTATGTTTCGAGTTAATTTACTCGACTGAAGTGTAGGAAGTGGTGGTTATGATTTGATTTCTCGTGTGTTTATGTAACATTTATCTAACTATGTACTTCATTTTGATATAGTATTACACTCAAATGTATTAATTGGAGCCGTGGTGGCAGTGAGGTTTGAAGTGCCTGCTCTGTTACGCAAGTTCGAAACCGCGGGGCCTATACCAATGATAGACACACCATCTGTCACGTTGGCACTTAATGATATTATGACTGAACGCTCTTAACTAGTTACAGAATCTATACCTTCACCTACCTTCCTCTATAACGTGGTCTTGACAGACAGAGAGACATGTAAGTGAGCGTATACATGTTATTTTTTCCTTTTGCACAACGGAAACCTTAAAAGAAAATTCTAATTAAGTACCTAGATAGTACACATACGGAGTACTTAATAGCACACAGGAGTAAACCTAAGCGACGGTTCACTGGGTTGGAAAATGATCGGAAGGGTTATTTAAAGCAGGCCGGTGGTGCCATAAACTTCACAGAATTAACCGTACTTACATTCTTACCCTATTTGCAGGAAAATGAGTGGGATATGAACCTGTACCCCTATCCTATATCTATATCTATATCCTACCCTATAATAGGTTTGCCACCTTTTTCGTAATCTTTGCTAACTAGCGTCACCGTCGAATATTTGTTTGAGAAATTGTACAGCGCCTCCAAACGGTAACGTGAAGAACTAAAATATGTCATACAAATATTGTCGGAGACGCTAGCGAGTGTAGATTAGGAATACGATGGCAAACTCGTGATAGGGACTGTTACTGAATAAAAAAACGTGAATACAACTGTCTTGCTGGTCTAGTGGTCGCAAATGCTATTGCTGAACACGAGGTCTTGGGTTAGATCGCCGGGTCGGGAAAGTGATATTGGATTTCTTCCCATTTGAAATGTCAATATGAATGAAATGTTTGTCCAAGAAAAAATATATTCAGACTATTCTTTGCATTAAAATAACGAGAAAGTTTTTTTCCATTTTCTAAAGTAAATTAGGCCTCAGGTATTATTATATTACTTTCATTATCATAGAGAATTAGTGCCTTCAGCGTTTGTATTAAGATTTAAATTACAACGTTTCTTTCATGGCTCATTTCTATTGTACATACATACATATACTCACGCCTGCATTCCCCGAGGGACGCAGAGGTGTTTTAATAACAACACCCACTTTTCACCGAAGATGATTAAGTGCTAAACTGACAGATGGTGAGTCTATCACCGTCTTAGGCACTATACATACGACTTTAAATCACTTCTAGGACATATGCAGGTTTCCTCACGATGTTTTCCTTCACCGTGGTGTGAAATCACTGCAGATACATTTGATACAAGCCCCTCTGCCACCACGACTCTTCTTTCTATTCTATCGTACGAATAGTTAATTTTCTTGATCTTTCATTAATCTTAAAACTACCCCAACAGTACTAATTAAATCCTTACAGCGAACAACTTACTTATACTCGACTGGTCGCCACTTAGTGAGCCTCACTGGACGTGCTTAATTACTTAGTTTGTACATCGTAAATAAGTAGTGTTAATTAAGTTTCTAAGTTATAGTGTTCACTAAAGTAATTATGTACAAAGTCTTTGAATCATAATTAGGGAGTGTAAAACTTAACATTATAAATTAAGATTTTATATTCTTTGAAAGATGTTTGTGAGGTGTGGGCCAATTAAATGTCTAATATAACTAGCTGTGCCCCGCGGTTTCACCCGCGTAGATTTAGTTTCTTCCTTATTGTCGCGGAACCCTTATATTTTTAATAAATAAAAGTAGCCTAAGTTACTCCTTGAAACATCAGCTACCTACCATTGAAAGTCCCGTTAAAATCCGTCCAGCCGTTTCAGAGATTACCCGGAATAAACAGACAGACAGACAGAGAAAAAATTTTTGGTTTTTTAGTGTCAGTATCGTGTATACTTTCATATGCATTTAGTCAAAAGCTGTTATTTTGGAATTACAAACAGACACTCCAATTTTATTTATCTGTATAGATTACTAGTATAATTAAGAGTCGTGGGTCTTGGGGTTTGAGCAGTTGCCTGCTACGCAAGCGACGCAAGTTCGAAACCCAGCGGGGCCTGTACCAATGAACTTTTCTAAAAACTTAAGTACAGTGATTTCACACCACTTGCTTTATGGTAAAGGTAAAAATCGCTAGGAAACATGTATAACCCTGAGAAGTAATTCAAAGATGTGAAGACAGACGGCGATATACTCACCATCTGCCACGTTGGCACATAATTATCTGCGGTGAAATGTGGTTGTTGTTATTACAACACCTCTGCCTACCCCTTTGGGGAAAACAGGCGTGAGCATATGTATGTATGTATAACTACTAGCTGTGCGCAGCAAACTCTATATTGCCATTTTTTTTGAGGGTGGAAACCCTTATTATATAGGGCTAAGGGCACTCGTATCAAAAGACGTCACGCAATATTACTTGAAAACATAATTAACATAATTATTTATGTTGTACAATACTAGGTGAACAAACCCAAAGTTTGTTCATGAATAATTTCATATTCTATATTCTTCGATAACTTGTAAAAAGTGCAGCCCGTTCTTCCAAACAATAAAATGATGGCTGATATGAAATATTATATTTACAAAAGGGAATACAACCAAAAACAATACTGAATAAGATAGGTTTCAATATAAATATCTTCAAGAGCAATAGTATTTTACAAGAACAATATATTTTTAATTCAAGAGCAATAATAATGAATTCAATAACAATAACAATAATAAGTAAAATTGAAAAACAAAAGAAAATCGAATCTATTTTAAATTTAAACTTATTCTTATTTTTAACTGTCGATGGCCAGTAGCAAAATAGGTCCTGGCCTTCTTGAATGTTACAATAAATTTAACATACCGCCCACCATGGACAAATAGTATACATTTTCCATTCATATTCCATATATATTAAAAAAAATACAAAACACAGTAGTTCGTATAAACTTAGCTAAATAAAAAATTATTTCTAAATTACATTCAAGCCGTAGGGGCTGTATAAATCATAAAACATCTTTAAACTACTAGGAACTCCACATATATGTCACTATCAACAATTTTCAAAACTAAACCTGGATAAATATCCTAAACCACTTAACCAAACAAAATATTCGTCTGACATAACTATTTATATTCACATTATATATATTTTTTATTAAATATTATGAAGATCAATATCAATAACAATGAATTTCATATTAAATTACTATTATAGTATCAACTCGTGTGATACCAGGGTGTTTTTATACAATAATATCTCGTATCTAACAATCGCGCAGAATGGTGGCGTTGACCACCTTCAATATTCAACTCTACATCTGCATTTTGCAGTCCAGTTACAGCCTCCGGCCACTTATGACGACATTCACCATTATTATCATCCTTGATAATATTTATCTTATCTCTCACAATACTATTATCATCCGCATACTCTATATAATTACATAATATGTTACTATTTTCTTTTCCCTGACTATTTCTAATAAGGTTAGTTGAAACCATAGGTTTCTTTTGATGGTTGTAACTTGTCAACGGTGTAGTATCATGATTAAGTTGCATATCACTTGTCAGTACAGAATCTATAGTTTCTTTACGAAAATGTGGTTCAAAATTGTAACGATGCAGCAACGAATGATGTTTTCTCCTACATATTCTGCATCGCACAGATAATCGACAAAAATAAACGGAATGATTCGCGCCAAAACAATTAAAACATAATCCCTGTGTCTTAATAAAATTACGCCTTGTTTCAATTGATGCATTGGAAAAAAGTTTACAATTGACAAGTTTGTGTTGTTCAGAGCAAAAATTACAATTTACGATGTTTACATGATGACAGCTTACTTCTATATCTCCACTACCGGCATTTATACTATTATCAATAAATTCTAAAGATCGATATCTGTTTTCTAAAAATGTTTGGAAGGAGACTAGAGTTGGCAAATCGTTATTTACACTTATTTGAGCTTCCCATAGTTTCCTCGACCCTATATCTAAATTTGAACTCAAAATATAAATAATCAATATGTCCCAATTTTCAATATTTACATCCAAGTTCTTTAATGCGTGTAAACATTCATTTGACACATCCAATAAATGTTTTATAGCTGTAGAATTTTCATATACTATATTTTTTTGATTCATGAAACGTTTCAAAATGCAATTAACTAAATATCTTTTATTGTCATACCTGTTCTCTAACTGTGACCAACAAATAGCGTAGTTAATGCTCGTGATCGGGACATGGCGCAGCAGTTGCTCAGCCTCGCCACTTAAATGAGCTTTCAAATAATGAAGCTTTTGCACGTCATCTAAGTATTTATTATTATGTATTAAGGAAGTAAACAATTCACGAAAACTTATCCACTCTGTATACTTTCCGGAAAATACTGGCAAATCTATTTTTGGTAGTTTGACATTATTTTGATCTATTTTGTTTGTATGGTGTTCTGCAGAGTTTGCTGCCCTTAATTGATTAAATACTATTAAGTCCTCCTTTAGTTGTGCCTTGTAGCACAAATACAACTCTTCCGTGGCCTCAAACAACTCGTCTTGGAAATACAAAGCATTTTCTATATCTATATCTGTTACCATTAGAACTATTTCTCGATGGGTTGTACAAAACGAAAGCCATTGTGATTCTAAGTTCTCTAACCTTGCCTCTATATACGACGCGGACAAGCGATCTTTTGGGGACTTGCTATAATTCGATATAGCTTTTGTTATATATATATTTACATCATTCTGTAACTTACTAAGAGACTCCATTATTTACAAAAGTATCTCTTCTTATGTAACAAACCACACGCTTCAATAAGATATATATACAAATTAACTTTAAATTAAACCAAACTATAACAATACTGCTATAATTATTTTTAGGTTGGATGAATAGACAAACACTTCTAATGCAGTATAATAATCTGCCTCTATAGAATATTCTACAACTCACACCTACAAATTGTCAGTCTTTATCCATAGGACACTAAATACATATTCTTCCACTTTGATTTTTACACTATATAACGTACTCACAGTTTAACTTCTATATACAACACACTTCGCTGAAAACCAGGTTGACTCGGTTCACCTTCGTTCCTCCAAACAGCAGTACCCTTTGCATACAGGCTCTACCACCGGCGCCGCCCACCGTTTAGCCGCTAGCCGAACTCAGGAACTCACTGAATTGCACCTCACCGTAGCAATGATACGTGGTCATCCGACCACTAGAAACGTCGCCGCCAAGGTCCGGTCAGCCCAGTCATCCGACATAGAAGGACCAATGAACAAACCCAAAGTTTGTTCATGAATAATTTCATATTCTATATTCTTCGATAACTTGTAAAAAGTGCAGCCCGTTCTTCCAAACAATAAAATGATGGCTGATATGAAATATTATATTTACAAAAGGGAATACAACCAAAAACAATACTGAATAAGATAGGTTTCAATATAAATATCTTCAAGAGCAATAGTATTTTACAAGAACAATATATTTTTAATTCAAGAGCAATAATAATGAATTCAATAACAATAACAATAATAAGTAAAATTGAAAAACAAAAGAAAATCGAATCTATTTTAAATTTAAACTTATTCTTATTTTTAACTGTCGATGGCCAGTAGCAAAATAGGTCCTGGCCTTCTTGAATGTTACAATAAATTTAACACTAGGTAATTCTTGCTTTCTGGATAGTATATGAATTTGTCGTTTTTTGTTTGGGGATTTTTGGGATAATATTTTATTTTCTTATTTTATTATTCCAAAGTTATTATTATCGCATTTGTTCGTTCACAAAGTGTATTAAGGACGTTGTGACAGGCTCGATTTTAGGTATTGAGCCGGCAAACATGCAAACCGCCACAGATAAAAAAAAATCAGGTTTCATTGCGATAATGAGAGAAAGAGGCCCATGTATGCAACTACAAGTCTGTACTGCAAGGTAAGGTAAATATTAAGTCATTCATTATATTCGTGTCGACTAGTTAATGCAGAATTTCCTAGGAATTTCCTAGCGTCTAACAGTGTTAATTGAACCTATTTCACTTTCCTAGACCGCACAGCTAAACTAAACGGGCGTTTTGTGCAGACGAGCGGGTTTGAATGAGCCAGTGATTATTTTAAATCTACCTGTGCCCCGCGGTTTCACCCGTGTAGGCTTATTTTACGGGCTTTATTTCGCATAACCCTGTTTTCTTTTTAAATTAATGTAGTTATTAGTTACTTCTTACATCAGCTAACAGTTCTATAGCCCGATTCACGTACATTCGTATTCATTATATCAAAGAAAGCTCGGTCGTCGTAATTGTTCAGCGATATTTGTTTGTTTTACGTGAATTATTCTGGGCACTAATCATTGGTTCAGAAACTAGCCTTCTGAAAAGACCCAGCAAG
Organism: Watsonalla cultraria; assembly: GCA_964035505.1. Lineage (NCBI taxonomy): Eukaryota > Metazoa > Arthropoda > Insecta > Lepidoptera > Drepanidae > Watsonalla > Watsonalla cultraria. Next base: position 8,773,316 of record OZ037730.1, read on the forward strand.
AATCACAGCTAGCAATGTTTCTCGGAAGCAGCTTATTCCCACCTTGGAACTGTAGTGTGCATACTTTTTAATTACCTAGGATTGTACATCATAAATAATTATGTTTTTAAGTTAAAGTGCCCACTAAAGTAATATTGCGTGATGTCTTTTGTGTCGGGTGCTCTAAATGATTAAAAAAAATACAAAAAAGTATGATTTTTTTGTCAGAAGCAATCCGCTCGTCTATACAATACAAAGCTATTCCCTCGGCTGTCCGTAGCAGCCTTCCTTTTGTCCAACGACGGTAACTAACGAATGCCAAGTTTCTAGAAACTAATTAATTCTTGCTTGGTTTTATGACTTTAGACAGATTGGAATTGTGACGTAAAGATATTTGCATTTCCAAATTGGTAGAGTAGAGCCGTGGAGGCCAAGGTGTTTGAGTAGTCACCTGCTACGTAAGCGATGCAAGTTCGAAACCGAGCAGTCTGTACCCATGAGTGTTCTTAACTTAAGTGTAGTGATTTCACACCACGAGCTTTGCGGTGAAGGAAAATCTACATATGTCGCCCTGGCCTTATCCCATGTACTAAAAAGTAACCAATCTGGGTTAAACCAGTTGTCGGACTTTCTTAGGCCACTGACTGACCTGTAACGATTGCCAAAGATATTTAATTGGCAACCGGGAGCGACGGCTTAACGTGCTCTCCGAGGCACTGAGGGAACTCGGACGGTCACCCATCCAACTACTGGCTAGGCGCACGGTTGCTTAACTTCACTGATCGAAGCATATGCGCAATAGCAACTTTACTACGAGCTACTCCTGGATAACCTACATATCTGAGAAGTAATTCAAAGGCGTATGTAAAGTGCTTGAGACGGCGCGAGGCGATGGACTCACCCTCTGTCATGTTGGCACTTAATCATCTTCGGTCACAAGTGGGTGTATTAAAACCTCCTTTGCTATGTTGTTATTATATTCTAAAGGACCAAAAATAATAAAATAACCCTTAATTTTTACTTAGTTAATGCCAGCTGAGTTTCTTGCCGGTTCTTCTCAGAAGGCTAGTTTATGAATCTGTGGTAAATTCCTCGACATTCAGAAGCCCCTTTCCAGGGCCTAAACCGAATTAATCATTTTCATTTTCATAGTTAATTGTTTACGTAAAATCTCAGAGGTAAATTAGGAATATAAACTTTAAACTAATTGGGTTACGGTAGAAATAATATTAAATACCTATTTATAAAATAAAATAATGTAGGTCCAGGGGCTTCGATCCTTTGATTATAACAAAGGAATATTATATACAGAAAGGGCAAGGATTCAAAGCGACCTTAATTAAACGCTACATTTTTATGAAAGGTTTTTGGTTTGACATAATGAGCCCTTATCATGTCTATACGAGTCATAAAGGACAGATATATAGGGCGGTAAATTTGTCAGTAGTTGAGCAGTTAAGTCTTAATGGATTTGATTAGTTTCAAAGCAGGATTATTTCCTAGCGGTCTGTACAATGACATTATCCGATCCCGACTCAGGTTGTAGGTAAGTACCGATGAAAAGCATTTGATTATTAAAATTAAATCAATGAACTTTTGACGTGATAATTATTCCATTTAGAATTTTACGCATTTTCGATTCAGACAATTCAGATTAAAAAAAATAAACTTATGCGGGATTTCACACCATGTGCCTTATCGGGAGGAATCAATCCTGCATATGTGTAAGAAGTAATTCAAAGACGTATGTATAGTGCCTGAGACGGCGATGGACTCACTATCTGTCACGTTGGCATTTAATCATATTCGGTGAAACGTGAGTGTTGTTGTTACAACACCTCTGCTACCCCTTCGGGCACCATTCTGGGATGGCGTGAGCAGATTTATTTTTTATTTTTATTTATTTAATTTTTACGTTTCAGCCCACCGTTCAGTGACTCCCTGAAATTCTCTTACATTGTTCTAGGATTTCAAATTAGAATCTTTTATGCTTACTTTTAAACTTCATGTAACAAAGTGTCCAATTGACTATGAAATTGAGATTGATAGTAAATAACTTACAGTACATACAAGCGCCTGTATTCACTAAACGAGTAGGCAGAGGTGTACTTATACTACACCCACATTTCGTCAGTTATGTTTAAATTCCATGTCCCCATTGTATGGCGAACATATTGTTATTAACCTGGTTACTAAGTAATCTAGACTCCGAGACACCACGACGAAACGAGAATCTCCGGTACCCAGGACCTCGTGCTCCCCAGTAACAACGACCACTAGACTTGGCAGTCTATACACTGAGTTTTTCTAAGAACTTAAGTGCAGGAAACGTTAACAACATTTTGCAAGAAACTCGTGCAAAATTGGGCTCTACAAATAGCATAGCCCCCCGCATCTCATCCCTCGCCCCCATGGGGCACTTACTGAAAACCCAACAATACTCTAGGGTAGTATTACTTTACTACGATCTTCTACAAAGAGATACAGTTCCCAGCCGAGCAACTCTGAATTTTGAACACGAAATGCTAAGGCCTTACTCTCATTAGCTTCTAAAATGCCTTCGATAAAAGGTGCTATTACATCCCGACGTGCGGAAGGCGTGAATAATATTTTATCGTACCGCAAATGTAAAGAAAATAAGGTTCCAGCCAATTCTATCTAGATTCCACGAAGTCGAAGCGTAGATTACTTGCTAACAATCTAAAACAGGCAGAGTGCGCAATGCATTTAAATGCCCTCTAAGCCGCGGTAGGAACCTTTTGTTGGCTGTTTACGATGTGACTGGCTTTTAAAACGTGCTTCTTTTATGTAAGCACTTATATTTTCTACGTTATGTACTTTCTATACATACTTTTTTCTATTTACTATCGCTTGTGTTGTAACTAGTAAGGTAGATATTTTAATTTCATAATGTTATACACAAGGAGGAGCTCGTGGCGCAGTTGCTATTGTGTATATGATTCGATCAGCGAAGTTAAGCAACCATACGCCTAGCTTAGTAGGATGGATGACCGCCCAAGTACCCTCCGTGCCTCGGAGAGCACGTTAAGCCGTCGGTCCCGGTTGCCAATTTAACATCTTTGGCAATCGTTACAGGTCAGTCAGAGGACTAAGAAAGTCTGTCAACTGGTTTAACCCAGATTGCTGATTTTCCTCAAAAAAAGGGGTTAGGAGGGGCAGATGGCAGTCGCTTCGTATAAAAACCAGGTGATCAGCCACATCGGGTTGAATCAAGTGCCGACCACAAATAAATGGGATAAGGCCAGGGAGATGATGATAAGTCTCGAATGGAGCCCCTTTAGGAAAGGAATCCCTTTACTTTTTAAAGGAATCACTCACTTAAAATGAACTTAAATTAAATATAAAATTATGCAAATAATTAATAAACATGCGCATGTGGTCTCTTTAATTTTCTCATTAAGATAAGCTCTAAAATTAAATTAAATTTTCGTGGTCCCAATAGCAGGTGTGTTTATGATAATTTATATGGCGTGGCCGTGTATGAATAGTTAAAATGAAGCAGATTTCCTAAAATTATTAGTGAACATAGGCACATGGTAGGCTTTTTGGTATTCAAGGAAATTATTATTATTATTAAGAACTTTTGAGCTTTTACGTTTCATAGGTAACCTTAAAATTATACGTCAAAGCTGAGAAGTTCTTAATACGCGCTGTTTAATCCGGTTGGACCGATTTCAAACGGGACTTTCACGTTCAGATGGCTAATGTTCCAAGGAGTAACTTAGGCTACTTTTAATTAAAAAAAACAATTGGTTTCCGCGGACCACCTATGATATGAAGTCTATAAACGAGACCCTGAATTAGCTACGCATATTCTAATACTTGGTTTTTCATTCAAGCAGTCAAAATATCTCAATAATGTGAAACTAGAAAGTATTAATAAGTATTGAGGCTAGAAAAGTATTTGCGAAGGCAAAACTCGTTCTACCGACGTAAAACAAACACTTTTGAGGTTATGTGTACACTGGCCAACCTTTGCACGGCAAATTGGACATTCGTTCGGAAACAAAGGACCTATATGTACTCGTTTAAGGGATCGTTACAACTTTTTGATTTAACTTTCAGAACAAGGTATATGTAACCGAGTCATTTTATTATTTTCTATCATTCAGTTATTTCATGGGTGACCCGCGGAACCTTTGTTTTTTTTTAAATAATAGGTATGTTATTCCTTAAAACATCAGTTATCTGCTAGCAAAAGTCCCGCTAAAATCGGGTCAACCGTTTTGGAGATGTGAGATTTAAAAAAAAAAATGTTTTTTTTATTTCGGTATCGTAGATACTTTCATAATATTAATTAAGTGAAAAGCTGTTAATTTGGAATTTCAAACAGACACTTCAATTTTATTTACCTGTATGAATGTATATGTATGTAAATAATACTCACCCTTCATCCGTTGAGCTTCTATTGATAAATTGAAATTATCGATTTGTTTGCCTCGAGGCACGACACGACACAATTTCAATACAAGCATGGAACCCGTGAAATAAATTAAACCGTTATAAAAGGAATGTAATGGAAAAACGGTGAATGCAAGTCGGAATATAAAGCCATATCTCACAGACTTATTACCCTTCGATTCAATACGAATGAATATGTACCTACGTTTAAAATGATTGATGTTTTTGGTAAATATTACTTCTAAATGCGGTGTTTAACAACTGTTTAAAGCGTTTTTTCTACTGAGTTGGTAACGAGACATACGGCTCAGCTGATGGTGACGGCTGTATCCATAGCCTATGAATACGTGCACCATCCGAAGACTAGGAGTATAGCACACGCGTTACCGATCAATAAACTTTCTCCACCTTTCTTGAAGGACCCAATACCAAAAGCGTTCCCCGTTAACTATTTTCTTTTTAATATATTGTAACTTTGACTTTACGTTGAGGCATTACGTAACTACAGTATATGAAAATGAAAATGATTTATTCAGTTTAGGCCTTGGTAAGGCACTTATGAATGTCGAGGAATTTACCTCATCTATATCTATACAGATAAATAAAATTGAAGTGTAACTTAGTCTACTTTTATTTATTAAAAATATTATGGTTCCGCGACGGTAAGGATGAAACTAAATCTACGCGAGTATAACCGCGGGGCACAGCTAATTAATTAATATTATTTCAGTAGATGTCGGACGGCAGGCACTCTCGCTTGGGTTAAGCAAACATTCTAAGTCTATTAATAAGTTAAGCTCGAGAGTTCAACTAAGGGTCCATTTGGGTCTGAAAGCATTTTAATTAACTAACGTGGAAAATGTTTCGCACGGGCCGGGATTATTTGCAAACATTAAAACTAGTTCGGGTTGTTAGTTTGTTTTTCCAAATTTGATTTAAACTAGCTGTGCCCCTCGGTTTCACCTCGGTTAATTAATAATAGTAGACTAAGTTACTCCTTGAAACATCAGCTACCTGCCAGTGAAATCCCGTTATAATCGGTCCAGCCGTTTCAGAGATTACTCGGAACAAACAGACGGACAGACAGACAGAGAATTTTTAATAAAATTGGTTTTAGTATGTTAGTATCGTGTATACTTTCACATGCATTTAGTGAAAAGCTGTTATTTGGCAGTTACAAACAAACACTTCAATTTTATTTATCTGTATAATCTGTGAAAAGCTGTTGTGAGTAAGGTTGCCAATACTCCATACCAAAAAGGAAACAACATACATACATATGCTCACGCCTGTATTCCCCGAAGGTGTAGGCAGAGGTGTTGCAATAACAACACCCACTTTTCACCGAAGATCAAGTGCCAACGTGACAGATAGTGAGTCTTTCGCCGTCTGAGCCACTATACATATGTCTTTGAATTACTTCTCAGACATATGCAGGTTTCCTCACGATTGTTTTCCTTCACCGTAAAGCACGCGGTGTGGTCTCTGCACAAAAGTTTTTAGAAAAACTCATTGGTACAGGCCGCACTGGGATTTGAATCGTAACCTGTTTAAGTGGCTAAGCAAGAAGGTAACCTAGTTTTAAAATATATTGTCAATTCATTACTTCATCATAGCTTCAGCCGCTGTGATAGTTAAACTATCTAGAAACCATCAACTATATCCCTCGCCTTATCCCATACATTATTGGGGTTGGCACTTGATTCAACCCGATGTGGCTGATCACCTGATTTTTATACGAAGCGACTGCCATCAGACTTTCGCAACCACATTTAGGAGGAAAATCTGTGATCTGGGTTAAACCAGTTGTCAGATTATTTATAGGCCTCCGACTGACCTGTAACGATTGCCAAAGACGTTAAATTGGCAACCGGGACCGACGGCTTAACGTGCTCTCCGAGGCACGGAGGGAACTCGGGCGGTCACCCATCCAACTACTGGCTAGGCGTACGGTTGCTTAATTTCGCTGATCGAATGATATGCGCAATAGCAACTGTGCCACGAGCTCCTCTAAACTACCTAGAAACCGCAATATCGAACAACTTGAGCGCTACGCCGTAGCAATATCAGCTACGAGGTGCTACGGTGCTACGAAAATCAAATTTACTGCTACGCGGTATAATATCTACAAAAACTTATTGCCAACCTAAAATATTATGGTTCTTAGCCACAGTTTTTTTTTATTACTTTAATGGTTCCCGAAGGGGTAGTTGTATATAGGTGTATTTCACTGTCTTCTCAACATAAGTAACTTTGCCCCGCGACCTCACCTGCGTAATTCCATGGATAGCTTTTTGTAAAATACACTAATATAATAAAGAGGAAAGATTTGACTGTTTTTTTGTTTGTTTGCATTGAATAGGCTCCGAAACAACTTGACTGATCTTGAAAATTCTTTTAGCAATGGATAGCTACATCATCAGCGAGCAACATAGGCTATATTTTATCCCCGTACTCCCACGGGGACGGCAACTACGCGGGTGATAACGCTTGACGTCCGCTAATGAGAAATAATCTTGTAACATCAGCTATCAGCCGGTAAAATACCCGTCAAAATCGCTGTTGCAGAGATTAGCAGACAGATTAAATAAATTTAATTTTATCTTGTTTTATTTATGTAAGCTGAGAGCCGACGCAAGTTCGAATCCCAGCGGGGCCTGTACCTATGAGTTTTTCTAAACAAAACTTATGTACAGTGATTTCACACCACGTGCTTTACGGTGAAGGAAAACATCGTGAGGAAACCTGCATATGTCTGAGAAATAATGTATGTATAGTGCCTGAGACGGCGATGGACTCACCCTCTGTCACGTTGGCACTTAATCATATTTGGTGAAATGTGGGCATTGAAAATTACAACACCTCTGCCGGCGTGAGCATATGTATGTATGTATGTTATGTAAGCTGTGCCCCACGGTTTCACCCGCTTAGATTTAGTTTCATCCTTATTGTCGCGGAACCCTAATATTTTTAATAAATAAAAGTAGCCTAAGTTCCTCCTTAAAACATCAGCTACCTACGAGTGAAAGTCCTGTTAAAATCGGTCCAGCCGTTTGAGAGATTACCCGGAACAAACAGACAGACAGACAGAGAAACATTTTAAAACTTGGTTTTTTAGTGTCTGTAGCGTGTATAATTTCATATGCATTTAGTGAAAAGCTGTTATTTTGGAATAATAAACAGACACATATCTGTATGAGTATATAGATGTATAGATAATCAATGCTGGTATTATTCTTGTGTACACATAATATACAATATGAAATTAATGTACATTGTACTCACACCAAATTGACAATGCATATTCAATTCAGTTCACTCGATTTTAAATATTTACATAATGACTGGAGGCGAAATACGACTCCAATTTTGGCAATTTCACGAGTTTCGTGACTATATATATCTACAGATAAACAAAATTGAAGTGTCTGTTTGTAATCTATACAGATAAATAAAATTGAAGTGTCTGTTTGTAACTCCAAAATAACAGTTTTTCACTAAAGGCATATTAAAGCATACACGGTACTGACACATAAAAACCAATTTTTCTCTGTCTGTCCGTCTGTCTGTCTGTCTGTCTGTCTGTTTGTTCCGGGTAATCTCCGAAACGGCTGGACGGATTTTAACGGGACTTTCACTGGTAGGTAGCTGATGTTTCAAGGAGTTACTTAGGCTACTTTTATTTATCAAAAATATTAGGGTTCCGCAACAATAAGAATGAAACTGAATCTACGCGGGTGAAACCGCGGGGCACAGCTAGTACCTAAATAACAGCTTTTCACTAAATGCTAGTGAAATCGCGGGGAAAAAATTATTAGTAAAACTAGCTTTGCCCCGCGGTTTCACCCTCGAAGATTTATTTTCATGCTGTTTTCTAAATAATATTAGCCTAAAACACTGTTTGAAACATCAGCTATCTGTCAGTAAAAGTCCCGTTAAAATCCATCCAGCCGTTTGCGCATGATACCGTGACCAAGGGAAATAGGGATTTATTTTTATATATAAGATGATTAGCAGTACATTTAACTACAAAGTTAAGTGCATTATTACGAGTACATTTAAAGGTAACCCTGAATATGATTTGTTTTGCGTATCAATGGAAGAACACCTGTGTTTTTGTGAGAGGACTCCACGAATGCGTATAGTTTTTTCTTTTATTGTAAATCACTTCAAAAGCCTTTCTACAAAGTAAATAAATAAACTACAATAAAGGTTATTCTAGCGAATCCAAACAGAAAATAAATGAAAACCAATGACGAAAATCCACAAGCATTTATTGTCATAACAAAAGTAAATACGAAACTTCGTACAGACACTCCTGTGTCTTGTTATTTGATACTGTTGAATCGCAATCCTTATAATTGTGGTTATAACTTTGGGCTCGGGGTGAAACACCAAGTTATAACAATCGTACAAAAGGAAGAGCCGTGGTGGCCATGCAAGTTCAAATCTCAGCGGGGCATGCACCAATGAGCTTTTCTAAAAACTTATATGGAGTGATTTCGGCGAAGGAAAACATCGTGAGGAAACCTGCATATGTCTGAGGAGTCATTCAATGACTTATGTATAGTGCCTGAGACGGCGATGGACACACACTCTGTCACGTTGGCATTTATCATATTCGGTTAAATGTGGGTGTTCTAGCTACAACACCTCTGCCCACCCCTTCGGGGATGGCGTGAGCATATTAATTTAAATTTAAATAAATTAAATTAAAGTGTCTGTTTCTATTGCCAAATTAATAGCTTTTCACTAAATACATGTGAAAGTATACATGGTACTTAAATAGTTCCGGTTAATCTCTGAAAGATTTGAAAAGATTGGAACGGGACTTTCCCTGGCACATAGCTAATGTTACAAGGTATAACTTAGGTTCTAACAGGAACTAAATAAAACTAGTATTCATATCCAAAGGTTCGTTAAAGTTCGTCAAAGAAAAAGAGAAAAAAAAAAGATAGGCGTATTTATGTAACGCAATACAACTTTCAATGGCGCGATCTATTTAACTAGTAACGCCATCTACTTACAAACAATAAAACTAAAACATACTCGTACAGTTGTTTTTTTTTTAAGTTACATTTTATTAAGTAACACGCATAAGCACATCTACTCATAAAATTAAGTCTACGCGCTAAGTAAAAGTGACGTGGTAGCCGCCTGCAACGCAAGTTCCATTCACAGTTTTGTGCCAAATAATGAAAAATGCGGTTTTCACAGTAGTGATGTTTATACTGCTACACAAGAATTATATTGAAGGAAAACTTGCGACGTTATGCTGCGGTTACATTCACTTAAGCTATCTTGGGATAACTTGAACCCTCCGTTACACAAAGCGCTCAAGTTTGTAAATTTAACTTCTTGTTAAGTTTTAAACTTTTTAGTTACTATCTAGATAGTATCTGAAGATATTATAATGTAATTAAATGTTTCAAAATGCCAGCTGAGTTTCTTGTCGACTTTTCTCAGAAGACTAGTTTCCGGTGGTCAATTCTTTGACGTTCAAAAGTGCCTTACCTAAGTAAGTAAGTAAGTACTAATTCACATTTTAATTTTCACACATCAATGCTACTTACATTTCTGAGGATATATCACTGTCATATCTACTACTGCACGCAGACAAATACGCGAGCAAAAGCTAGTTATTTCATAAATAAATAATACGCAGATTCAACGGTTAATATCCTCGGTATTACAAAAGTATTCCGACAGTAAAAACTTTTATACAATAAGATTTATATGGCTTGAAATATAATAATCGTACGGATATAAATAATATTCTTTACAATACCCCGTATAAAACTCGGTAGTACATACCCGGATTATCCCAAGTTGTCCGGAATAGGCTTAGTTATGCTTCACAAAGGTTTCCTTGAAAGGGAATTGGTTTGATATATGTTTTTCGTGGCTTTTGTTTCAGGTATCTATAGTTTAATAAGCAGAGAGCTTAAACTCGTTGGGGATGAGAGGCTTATGAAGTCGCCTGCTATGATAGCAAGCAAGGTTTAATCTTTGGAACCTATCTCAGAAGGACTGAATTATATGGTACTGTAATTGCTATCACAGTATGAATAAAATTAAAATTAATATGATTTATTCAGTTTAGGCCCTGGTAGAAGTGGAACGCATCGTTCAAAATGACACATCCAAACATTCGCAAACATCGACGAGATTATTAGCACAATGGCAGCAGATAGCATCATCTGGTTGGGTTATCCGGTTCTTCTCAGAAGGCTAGTTTCCGAACCGGTTGAAAATTCTCGACATTCATAAGTGCCTAAACTGAATAAATATTGTTCATTTTCATTTTCAACAGTAAGGGGTTTCATTTCGCGACCGAGTGCGTATACCTAATTTCTGTTTTACCGACTTCTTCATAACTTCAAAAAGACAAATCTTCATTATTTTGACAGCTGTGTTTGACAGTAAATAAAAAAGTAAATTTAAGATTGACATCCCTTACGGTCAAAGGAGTAAAGTTTCTTATTTTAAAAATTAGGCCTACATTCCTAAGTAAAGATAAGCTTTCTGTATCGCTAGTCTCCTTTAGATTTCATATTAGAACCTTTAATTTTATGCCGTAATTGTATTGTATAAAATTATATTGTATCGTATATTGTTGGTCGTTTCACAATTCCTTGTTTGACTATAGAAGGTTTATTTAGAGGGAAATAATATGTATAATCTATACATCTATACAGATAAATAAAATTGAAGTGTCTGTTTGTAATTTCAAAATAGCAGCTTTTCACTAAATGCATATGAAAGTATACACGCTACTAATATTAAAACACCAAGTTTTAATTTTTTTCTCTGTCTGTCTGTCTGTTTGTTCCGGGTAATCTCTGAAACGGCTGGACCGATTTTAACCGGACTTTCACTGGCAAGTAGCTGATGTTTCAAGGAGTAACTTAGGCTGCTTTTATTTATCAAAAATATAAGGGTTCTGCGACAATAAGGATGAAACTAAATCTACGCGGGTGAAACCGCGGGGCACAGCTAGTTCTAAATTCTAAACCTGTAATTTATAATCTGTAGGTAATATATAATTTATGAAATTCTTTCAAGGCTTCTCGGTTTTTCTTATTCTTAACTTAATTCTTAAATTAAAATGCCTTTACTTTTTGTTATAATATTTTTCTTCTCGAGACAACATAATGAACTCTGGATGAGAGCTTTGCACCATTATACCTAAAGTAAATGTGTGTCGATACGTTGGCTCCGTCCCATCTCCCCGGCACTGCTGTGGCGGCCGGTGCTGCTGCTGCTCAGCAGGAGTGCCTCAAGCGCCGGAAATATGCCTGCATTGGTCAAGGATACATATTTTCTGCGTTTGCGGTTGAAACTCTGGGGCCTTGGGGTCCGGATACTCATCAGCTTTTCAAAGAGCTTGCACATCGTCTGGTAGAAGCCTCTCGTGACAAGAGAGCTGGGGCTTTTCTCGCCCAGAGAATCAGCATTGCTATTCAACGTGGCAATGCTGCCAGCCTTCTTGGCACGATCCCGAGAGACACCGACTTGGGACAAGTTTTCTACCTTTAATTAGTTTTAAGTACTGTTCCTTGTATATATAATTAAGTTTTATTGAAAAATAAAAATGTTGCTTAAAATCCACCTTTAATCCCACACAATAAGGTTTAAAACAGAACGAAAATCGATTCTAAAATCTTTGCTTTATACATTTACTTAATCTGAACTTTATCCTAATACAAACAAACATACATATATAAACACTAGCTGTCCCCCGCGGTTTCACCCGCGTAGATTCATCCTTATGGTCGCGGGAACCAATAATTTTTAATAAATAAAAGGTAGTCTATGTCCTTTCTCGGGGTCTAAAGATTGTCTGTGCCAAATTTCATCAAAATCGGTTGAAAGGTTTAAGCGGGAAAGCGTAACAGGCAGACAGAGTTACTTTCGCATTTATAATATTAGTAGGGATTACGCCTTCATTCCCTGAAGGGGTAGGCAGAGATGTTGTAATAACAACACCCACTTTTCACACAAGATGATTTAGTGTCAACATGACGGATGGTGAGTCTATCACCGTCTTACTATACGTCTTTGAATTACTTCTCAGACATATGCAAGTTTCTTCACGATATTTTGTGTTTAAAGCACATGGTGTGAAATCTCTGCTCTTACTGAAAATTTATTCAAAAAACTCATTAGTACAGGCCGCTGGGATTCGAACTTGCGTCGCTAGCGTAGCAGGCGCCACTTAAAACCTCACAGCCGTCACGGCTCTCACATACAAATAGACAAAGAAATTGTACGATTCAAAAGTGTGGTCAGTTGTTTTCTTATTTTCAACCTTATATCTACGAGTGAAAATGTAGAATGTAATGGCAAAAAGTTTGTAAAGTTAGATTTCCACTGGGACATTGTTATAAAGGCAAGACACGAGTACTGAGAACTTCAGAACCTTTTAATATGAAACAACTTTTGTATGAATATATAAATATTACTACGGAACGGATTTTTGCAGTTTTGCTACGTTTCACGAGGGTTTGCAACGGAGATGATTGGGCGCCAAGAAAGCTGATGGTTAGTCCGTCTCAGGCACTAAGTTATCGAGTTTGAATTTATTGAACACAAGCTGTGCCCTGCTGTTTCTCCCGCGTAGACTTAATTTTTGGACAGTTATGTATCGCAGATCCCATTTTTTTTTAAATTAAAGTACCCCAATTACTATTAGAAATCTGTCAGTGACAGTTCCCTTTCAGGTAAAGATTTAATAATTGGTTTTTTATGTACTTGTTGTACTGTATATGTGATGATATTTATCTAAGCTTCTAATCAAGATTACTTTGACATTAAAAAAAAGAATATATTTTAAAAACTTTAAGAGTGATCACCCTAACGCTCAATGGAGAAACGTTCTAATTTCGAAGCGTTTTCTACATTCCATACTGCTTAGTTAGTTTATATTTATACTGTGTCACTGGACCACCACGCGTCCCTAATAATTTAAAGAAATGAGCTCACACGAATTCGTAAAATTCATTTTATTTCCATTAAGTAAATAAAGTTAAACAACATTTCCAATTAAAATATTATTCAGAATTGCGTATAGTAATTATCTTACGCCACACTGAGTTTGTGCTTTTGTTTCATAAATAATTGAAGTGTACATATCAGACTTTTATTGGAAATAAAGTTATTAAAATTGATGAACAACTTTCTGATACAAGGCCGTGAGCTATGTACATAAATGACCACTGTATTTTAAATCAATACTATTATACATTTAACCACTAACTATAACTAAAATTATAAATATAATACCTTAAAACCTTAATAAAAACATATATAATCTGATACCTAAAATATATTATTAAAAGGAGTCCCTGTAGGCAAGGTTCCGAAGATACTGGCAGCATTCCCCCTCTGAATAGCTAAACTAATTCTTTGTCCGAGGTAGCTGCCAGCTCTTCGGTCTCCGGTGATGTCGACTAACCTTTTCTTTATTTCATTGAACAGCCATTATACATTATACATAGAATTGTGTAGGTATATTTTCTTTCTGTCTTTTTGTATCATCACATTTTGTACTTTTTATAGTCTGTACCAAGAGTTTTTCTAAGAACTTTAACTTTAAGTACAGTGATTTCTCAGCACGTGCTCTACGGTGTAGGAAAACATCGTATGTATACTGCCTGAGACAGCGATGGCCTCACCATCTGTCACGTTGGCACATAATCATCTTCGGTGAAAAGCGGGTGTTATTACAACACCTCTGCCTACCCCTTCGAGGAATACAGGCGTATGTGATAGTAGTTTTTCTATCTTCTTCAATAAACAAACAAACTCTTCAGGTTTATATATGATGAGTATAAATATAAATATAGATATTATGTTTCCTTACAATGTTTGCCTTTATCGTTCACGGTATGATATCCGTAATATCCGTGCATTTATTTATATCCGTTTATTTGGATATAACCGGCTTAAGTATTATACCGAGCATTTAAAATATACAAACCGTAACACAGTTTTGCCCTCGGTATAATATTATCCCGTCTTGGTATAATATCCCAGCTCGGTATAAATGCATGGAGAATTCGTAAAGCGGTAATCCTTAAAAGGCCATTGTTCGGTAGCTGTTCCATTAAGAGGGTTTTCTTAAGGTATCCTAAAAAAATAAACGCTCGCGGCATTTCACTTTATAGTCTGCGCAACGTGTTATGAAAAATTTAAACTAGTATTATAGAGGTAACGTTTGTAAGTAAGACGTAGACGATTTTATGAATTCGTTCACCTATATTTAAATCTAGCTTACACCTGAAGCTTGGCACCACTGGTTTCTTAAACTACTAGCGGACGACAGGCGGTTTCACCCGCGTAGTTCCCGTTCCCGTGGAGTACGGGGATAAAATATAGCTTATGTTACTCGCTGATGATGTAGCTATCCATTGCTGAATTTTCAAGATCGGTCTAGTAGTTTCGAAGCCTATTCAATGCAAACAAACAATAAAACAATCAAATCTTTCCTCAAAATTATTTCGATTACAGCAGCTAAGCTCAACGGGGATCAACCATCTGCGCAGGAGATATTATAGTGCACAAGTGGGTGCAAACACAGGTGCACTCTTTATTGCCTGACTGTCATAGTCCGATGGGACGGCAATCCGACACGACCGGAGAGAATCGTAGGACCAATGGTGCTACGTGCTTTCCGAGGCACGGGGGTGTAAACACCGCCAACTGTACTATTATATCATTACTCCACAGGTACAACAATATATTACACAAAACAATTTTATTTTCTATTCCATTTTTCATAAACACTCGTAGCATTTGCTACGGCGCACAATAAATTCCCGCCGTAGCGTCTACGGATCTACAATTTATCTCTCACCCTTAGCCCTCTATAAGTTTGCCTTTCATTGAACAAAGAATTGAATATCCAATTGATATTGGGAAGAAAAGAGGCTTATTTTTCCAGAAAAAGCGAAAAGTTTTGTTGTTTTTGATGATTGAATTAGTTTGCTCTTTGTCTAGGTCTCTTTTATCCAGGTCACCTAGCTTAGAGCTAGGCATTGAATTCCTATTTATCTTATCTTCAAACGTCTTTGTTTATCGAAGTAATAGAGATGTCAGCCTTTATACATTTCTCAGTACTCACTAAGTACACACATAAAAGCCGTGGTGGGGGTTTAAGCAGTCAATGAGATTTTCTAAAAACTTTAGTGCAGTAATTTCACCTCACGAGCTTTACGGTGAAGGAAAACATCGTGAAGAAACCTGCATATGTCTGAGAAGTAATTCAAAAACGTAAATACAGTGGCTGAGACACGCCTGTGTTCCCCGAAGGGGTAGGCAGAGGCACCGAAAATTATTTAGTGACAACGTCAGATGGTGAGCCTATCGCCGTCTGTACCTGAGACGGCGATAGGATATATTCATACATCTTTGAATTACTTCTCAGACATATACAGACCTCATGATGTTTTCCTTCACCGTAAAGCACGCGGTGTGAAATCACTGCACAGAAGTTTTTAGAATAACTCATTGGTTAGGCCCCGCTGGGATTCGAATTTGCGTCGCTTGGGTAGCAGGCGACTGCTCAAACCCACGCCACCATTTGATTTTGCCGGCTTTGAATTTGATACGTACAGAAATAGACAGACAAATATGGAATAATTATAAATTCACGTCGCTTCCAAATAAATGAACCCGATAAGTCAAGTTAATTACGCTAAGCATTGTGTTAATAACCATTGTTCAGGCGGAGTTCAAACAAAGACTTTATATAATTTACTTGCCTGTCCGACCTGTCGGAACTGTCCAACTGCTTTGACGTAGGTCTGTGTAACTTTTGCAATCTATGACATATTTATTACAGAATATTCAGGCATTGACTTTATCGAACAAATTCATCATTAACGGAGCCGGTGTGGCCTTGCGGTTTGAGCAGTCGCCTTCTACCCAAGCGACGCAAGAACCAATGAGTTTTTCTAAAAACGTAAGTGCACGTGACCCCGAAAACCACGAAAAAGGTGGTCGAATCGGAACTATGGTCTAATCAAATATAATACATAGAATATTTTATACATGTATCTGTCATTTGTTTTTTTCTCTCCCATAAGGATAAAAGAAAAGAAATTTCCAAGTTGCTTTTTTATCAACATAATTTTAACATTATTTTTAATAATTACACCATATATTTATTTATACCGACGAGGAAACATATGCTAATTTTGGTAATTATATTAATAATTTTTCCTCATCTTTGTAATATCCATTAGGATAAAATATAACGGTGCATAAAATACGTAATTAAAAAATATGTGTAGTAGCGTTTCTCCACTCGCTACATAGATGGCGCTACTCGCTAACAAATGCAAAGTTTGAGTACAAATGCACGAGAACCTAAATCGCGCAATAAGAGTTTTCAAGCGCATTGCAGTATATATACAAGTTCCCAACTAGAACAGTTGGAGCCGCGGTTCCCCAGGCATGACACCCGCCTGGCTGGAAGATCGTCCCTTTGCTGGGGATGAGTGTGATCACTCGCTCTCCCCACACGAGTTTCACAAGTGTAGGACGAGGCATACCTTTACGAAACCCAATTAGAACAGAAATTACTGACAAAGCCTCTTTACTTCACACGCAGCTCGCTGTAACTCCCAAGAGTTATAAACTAGATTATAAACTTGATACCAATGCCAAGAGCTTGTTAACAATGCTATATATCGTCAACTACGTCACGACACGACAAATGTGAATTTAACGATAACAATGTCACAGAATAACTGTAAGCAGTACGCAATCTAGGAACAAATCGTTTGAAATTACTCACTCGCATTGACGCGCGCTACGAGATAAGCGGCACCGGCCTAATGTCAGTAAGAGTTTCACGTAGTGGCCGATCACGTATACGTCATTTAAGCATTAAGGATTGCCTCCCATCGGGCTATGAGAACGAGGGAATGAAGAGTGCACCTATGTTTACGCACACACTTGAGCATTATAATATCTCCTGCGAAAATGGCTTATCCCCGTTGAGATTAGAAGCCGTGATCGAAATTCGTTTATGAGATCGTCATCATTTTACAGACATTTTCTAATCTTCAAATCGACATTACTTTGACAGTACATAAAGGAGTAAATTTTGTGACAAATTTCACGCTCAATGGAAAATAAATCCTATTCAAAAATTTGATCAACGTTCCTTACTGCTTAGTAAGCTTATATTTATACTGTGACGATGTTGATAGATTGACAGATAGGTGAATTGCGTCACAAATATGTCACACGCGATACAAATAAGGGTTCACTCTTAAATATACATTCATGTATGCGAAGTTATTCAGGGTGGAAAAAAGAGTTAGTCATGCAAGTACCGCTAGTATTTAACACGGGCTGTTTCTAATTCTAATTTTAAAATTAAAATAAATGTCATAATCATTATTTTATTTCTTAAATAAAAAATATTAATGTTTATTATTTCATGTGCAATCAGCTATTTGTCTATTTGTCTTAGGAACAAACTGACAAATTGAACAAATATCTAAGTATCGTATAAATACACGTCAATTAATCCACATGCATTTAATAAAAACCAGTTTAAATTAATAGGCTGTAATTTTTTTGTATTCATTTACCTAGTTTTTTTTTTAAAAGTTATAGATCAGACGAGATTTAAACTATCGTCATTAGTGTGACAACAGACATCTCAAACTACTACGCCACGACGGCTGTCAGATCCACATAATTTAATTCATGTACGACGTATTAATACTAGGTAACCCAATTGCTTAAGCTTCACTCACATTTACAATATTACCCTTAAACCATCTGGGGTATTTTATTCCAACGACCGAAAAACACTTTATTTAATGAAAAGGAAAATGTTAAAACGATGTCATTACTTTGAGCGTTAGTCAGTTGGGATACGTACGAGTGTCCTTCGAAAAAAACGATAAGTTGGTAATAAGTTCCGAGGTAACAAACATAAAAAAAACTTACATTCGTATTGGGAACCTTTTTTGAAGTCGGTTATTAGGGCTAATGTGTTTCAGTGGAAAATAAAAATAAAATTATACAATTTTTATTCGTGCGTAGTAGTCGCAACAGCGCAATCAAATACATTTACAGTAATCCCCCACTATTTTCGCTCAGCACTCAAATTTCGTGACGGCATCTGTACTATATTTCCTCTCAAAATACATTTCTTTACAGCTTGGAGACAAGCCAGAATCCCTGACAGAAAGCGTATCGCTGCACCACTTAAACCAAATAAATCGCAACTTAGCCAAAAAGCCAGTTACTCCAACTAACTATCTAAACTAGTTCTTATATCGCATAGGGTAAAGTTTACATTACTCTAGCACTCAGACTGATAAACTCGAGCCAAATTGGAGGTAAAACCGGTGCAGTTTCTATTTTAGTGCAATGTGTATCTAGAAATGTATGTTCTAAGAACAAAGCTGGGTAGTTGGACCAACTGAAAGTAAATTTGGGCGGACACATTTAGTTCTGTTAGACTTTACACTCTCTTTGGTACATGATTCTACTGACGCTTGATTTCCCGGAGTTGGCGAAGTTTACTCAAAAACTATAGTACCTAATAATAATAATAAGGGGGCGTCCATAAATTACGTGAGGGTTTTTTATAAATTTTCTGTCCCCCCTCCCCCGTTGGCGAGATGTCGTGAGATTTGGTTCTACCCCCTCCCCCATCCCCCAATCTCACGTGAGATTTTTCAGAATGTGGGTTTCTTGCGTAAACGCGATGGGTTGTTATTGTAGAAAGAAAAAAAAAACAATTTGCTTCGTGCTTTTATTTACGACTAGTTAAGACTAGTAATCAATATTGCTGAGAGTTATAAATGTAATAAAAATTTGGATTGAATGGACCAAAAAAGTATAATTTTTTTTTGTTTCAATCCGAACAAAAATTGCGTGATATTTGTAGAGACCCTCCCTCTTCCTAACGTGAGATTATATGAGATTTGACTCGACCCCCTCCCCGCTTAAATAATCTCACGTAATTTATGGACGCCCCCTAATGATCTCCTATCGAATTTCGGTTACGGCGGCTAATCTCAACGGGGATTAGCCATGTACGCAGGAGATATTATAGTGCAAAAGCGTGTGCGCAAACACAGGTGCACTCTTTATTCCCTCACTCTCATAGTCTGATGGACCGGCAATCCGACACGATCAGAGAGAGATCAGGTGTAGGAACAACCGCTTAACGTGCTTCCCGAAGCACGGGGGTGTAAAAACCGCCAGCTTCCAAACTCCGGGCATTTTATTGTTAATTAGAAAAACCCAATATCTGTTTATGACCCGACCCGGGAATCGAACCCGGGACCTCGTGATCGGCAGGCGAACCTACCAACCACTAGACCGAAACGAAGCAGTTAAATTAGTACCTACAGTAGCGTTAAAATTTTAGCATTACAAGCACACAGACGCACGTATTTACGAGAAAATAAGGAATAAGCGTAACGACAGAGAGAGTGTCACGTCATTCACGTGTTTTACCGACGTTTTCAAAACTTCAAAATGATTAATCTACATTATTGTTATCTATACATCTATACAGATAAATAAAATTGAAGTGTCTGTTTGTAATGCTAAAATAACAGACTTTACTAAATGCATATGACAGTATATACGCTACTGACACACAAAAACCAAGCTTTAAAATTTTTCTCTGTCTGTCTGTCTGTCTGTCTGTCTGTTTGTTCCGGGTAATCTCTGAAACAGCTGGACCGATTTTAACGAGACTTTCACTGGTAGGTAGCTGATGTTTCAAGGAGTAACTTAGGGTACTTTAATTTATCAAAAACATTAGGGTTCCGCGACATGAAGCATGAAACTAGTTCTACGCGGGTGAAACCGCGGGGCACAGCTAGTAGTAAATAAAAGAGTAATTTTTACATCTTTAAGATTGAAAACCCTTACTTCAAAGCAAACGTTCTTCTACACATATATTTTAATAAGGAAAGATTTGATTGTTTTTTTGTTTGTTTGTTTGCACTGAATAGGCTCCGAAACTACTTGACCGATCTTGAAAATTCTTTCAGCAATGGATAGCTACATCATCGACGAGTAGCATAGGCAATGTTTATCCCCGTACTCCCACGGGAACGGGAACTACCCGGGTAAAACCACGTGACGTCCGTATTTCGTAAATAGGCATTACTGTTATTAGAGCTTAATATTTATGTTGTATTGTGAAATAAAAAACGAGAGAGAAAATCTGAAAATAATTACAAAAACGTAGCTGAGGTGGACTACAATCTGTCGCATTTCACCTATCGGTAAAAATGGGTAATAACTCCACGTATCCTTTTGGGAAGACGTGAGCTTACACGCCAAATATTTTTGTGGCAATTGCCCATTTTGACATGCTAAGACTACTTAGGACCAATTTTAGCTAACCTTTAGTAAATTCAATCTATTATCAGCTTTATAACACTACTAGCGGACGTCACGCGGTTTCACCCGCGTAGTTTCCCTTCCCGTGGGAGTACGGTGATAAAATATAGCCTGTGTTACTCGCTGATGATTTAGCTATCCATTGCTGAAAGAATTTTTAAGATCGGTCAAGTAGTTTCGGAGCATATTCACTGCAAACATACAAACAAAAAAAACAATTAAATGTTTCTTCTTCATAATATTAGAATAATGTAATACTATAGATAAGGTTCCATTACCAATGACGTCGTAACAAACGAATGACGTACAAAACCATAACGTATGTATCCTTTGTTACATTATTAATGCGGTAATATCACAAGATAATACATTTGGTTCCTGAACCTCGGTCTTAGGGGTGGAATGAAATGGATTAGATTAACACCATTATGTGCGGAAGCCTTATTTTATAGTCTAATGTCGATGGTGGAATATTTAATGTGGATCCGAGCAATATTTGGGTCCCTTTGATCGTCAATTTGTAGCGGCTTTGGATATTAAGGGTATATGTGTACTGAATTTGATATGTTTGATATCTATACATCTATATCTATACAGATAAATAAAATTGAAGTGTCTGTTTGTAATTCCAGAATAACAGCTTTTCACTAAATGCATATGAAAGTATACACGCTACTGACACTAAAAAACCAAGTTTTAAAATTTTTCTCTGTCTGTTTGTTCCGGGTAATCTCTGAAACGGCTTGACCGATTTTAACGGGACTTACACTGGCCAGGTAGCTGATGTTTCAAGGAGTAACTTAGGCTACTTTTATTTACCAAAAATATTAGGGTTCTTCGACAATTAGGATGAAACTAAATCTACGCGGGTGAAACCACAGGGCACAGCTAGTAATAACTATGTCATAAAATACGAGAAATGTAAGTAACTACATCTAAATATATGTAACTCAAAGGTGACTGACTGACTGACATAGTGATCTATCAACGCACAGCTCAAACCACTGGACGGATCGGACTGAAATTTGGCATGCAGGTAGATGTTATGACGTAGGCATCCGCTAAGAAAGAATAGGGGATGAAAGTTTGTATGCAACTTTGTCAATTTTAAACCGATCGGGCCGAGACTTTGCATGCATAATTTATTTATAAAAAATATTACGGTGCCGCGAAATTAAGCATGAAACTAAATCTACGCGGGTGATACCGCGTTAGGGGTATATGTTTACTGAATTTGCTATGTTTGATATTTTAACTATGTCTTAAAATACGATAAATGTAAGTAACTACATACATACATCTTTATGTACTCACGCTTGTATTCCCCGAAGGTGTAGGCAGAGGTGTTAATAACAACACCCACCTTTCATCGAACATGATTAAGTGACAAAGTGACAGATGGTGAGCTATCGCCGTCTCAGGCGTTATACATACGTCTTTGAATTATTCCTCAGACATATGCAGGTTTCCTCACGATGTTTTCCTTCACCGTAAAGCACGTGGTGTGAAATCACTGTACTTTTTAGAAAAACTCATTGGTACTTTACCCACTGGTATTCGAACTGGAATCGCTTGCGTAGCAGGCGACTGCTAACCCCATGGCCACCACGGCTCTCGTAAGTAAGAAACAAGAGTGATGTTTATAAGATAGCCGTGGTCTTATACCACTATACTATTAGAATGTATTGTTTCAATAATTTGTCTGTCTGTCTGTTAAAATAATAAAACGCCCAAAATGTTTGACATTTCCACTCAAGTTCCAGTTACATAGTCAAGCATTGCGGTGGCCGCGACAATCGAACCGTTTCCCTTTCCGGTCACCGATCACAAAATTCCCGCACCGGAAGCTGTCTAACGAACCAATCAGCGTAAATCTTGCGCGGAATATAACCTTACCCAGGATATGGCCGCAATCAATTGCCTGGAATATTCACGGTGACAAAAATATTATTTTTGTGTTATAATTTTCTTTAAGCTCACGCCATCCCAGAAAGGTCTCTGAAGGGGTAAGCAGTGGTGTTACAACATTTCAACGAAAATGATTTAGTACTAACGTGACAGATGGGGAGTTGAGATCTCAGACATATTTAGGTTCCCTCAAAATGATTTCCTACACTTTATAGCTCTTCTCGCATACATATGCTCGGGCCTGTATTTCCCTAAGAAGTAGACAGAAGTATTCTTATAGTATACCTACATTTCACCAGGCTAAGACCCATGTAATAGGGGGCGAGCTAATGCCTGGTAAATGGCAATAGGCTCTTAACACCAGCCTTCTACTAGGAAATTTCAGATGAATAAAACCACTTTGTCCGACCAGAGAAAAGAACCCAGAACCTCGTGTTCCACAGTAGCGTTACCGACCACTAGACCAACGATGTAGTATCTCGTAGACCTTGTATAAACCAACATGTGTCTACAAATACTTGTACCCAGCTCACGTCTGCCTTTGAATGTAGTCGGTAGCTTCAGCGGAGCCAATGTAAATACGTCCTATTCATATGTTAACTGACGTACAAAAGCTACGAGCAAATTTAATATACAAAAACCCTTTATCAGGGATTTTCGGATGTAAATTTAGTGAGTGGGAGTATTTTGAAGGTCAACTTTATCGTGTTACTGTGTGACTTGAATGTCATATATGCATATACATTGATCTATATCTATACAGATAAATACAATAGAAGTGTCTGTTTGTAATTCCAAATTTACAGCTTACCAAATGTATATGAAAGTTATACGTTACAGATAGGGTTGCCAACTTTTTTTACAAGAAATAAAGTATTTTCAGGTCTGTGAAGAATTTCAAACAGTATTTTAGAAAAATTAACAGTATTTTATTTATTTATTGTTTCAAGTACATAATTTTTAGAACTTCTCGCGCAACTTAATAATTTACAATCTTTTTTAAAAACTTCATACGAGAACAGTATTTTATACACTTTATTTTTGTTCAACAGTATAAAGTATAATTGAGTCAAAAACAGTATAATACTGTTGAAAATTGTATAGTTGGCAACCCATAGATTGCCACTAGGGTTGCCACACTTACAACCAGACATTTCTATTCTAGTTATCTGTATAGATATAGATCAATGTGTAGTTACAGACATCGTAAAACCAATTTTTAAAATGTTTTTCAATTTGTCTTTATATAAAGCCTTTATAAAAATGTGAAAAGATGTCTGTCTGTGTGAATGTTATATTTCGAATATAACAATCACTTTCTCAAGTCTACGTTATAAAACATAGACTATTATATTTCATAAAAGAGTAGTTTGAAAATAAATCAAACGATACAGAAATTGAAACACGTTTGGAATACTTTCATGTGAACTTTAAAGTTTTCAGCTCTAGAGCTTTTCAGCGTGTTTCTGACAGTATGTTCAGAGCAATATTGTGGAAATGGATGACGAGATCTGCGAGGTGCTGTGTTATATTAAATGTCTCATTCGTAACGTCCTTATCGGATGGATTGCATTATTAGACGATGCGACGGTATGTAAAGATGATGGTAGTCAAAGTCAAAGTCAAAAAAATCTTTATTCGATTACTTTTTACAGAGCACTTTCAACCCTTCAGAATGACACAATTTACAGGATTATACATGCTACCGCCAGGTTCGGAAGGTTGCTTTTACTGAGAAGAACCTGGCAAGAAACTCAGTAATTACTCTTTTCAAAAATATAATACAAATTAAAAAAAAACAAAATAAATTACTTGAGAAATATAAGCCCATGGACACAGTTCCAATGCACAAATGTCGATAAAAATTAACATAAAGAAAAGTCTAGTAGCTCTACTTATATCTAAATGCGTAGATGAGCAGCCCCCACAAGCAGCACCTGTTCACAAGTATGACGAGAATGGCAGCCATCGCCCGTAGAATGATGCAATTAGTGGTTACTATACTTATTGAAATTAGAACATTATTAAATGTATGTGTTTTTACTTTCTTATTACGAAGTAAGTTTTTTTAGTTTTGATTCTACGCTAATATTATAAAGAGGAAAGATTTAATTGTTTGTTTTTTTTTGCATTGAATAGGCTCCGAAACTACTTGACCGATCTTGAAAATTCTTTCAGCATTACCTACATTATTAGCGAGCAACATAGGCTATATTTTAAAGGGACTGGAACGGGAACTACGCGGGTGAAACCGCATGACGTCCGCTAGTGTAATAATATGCGTAAAAAATTGATTAATTTCATATGCATTATTCATGCCCGAGTTCCCTCCGTGCCTCGGAGACCACGTTTAGCCGTCGATCGGTTTCCAATTGATCTTCTTTGTCAGTCGTTACAGTACAGACATAAGTTTTTAGAAAAACTCATTGGTACAGGCCCCGCTGGGATTCGAACTAGCGTCGCTTGCGTGGCAGGCGACTGCTTAAACCCCAAAGCCACCATGCCTAACCATTCTTAAGAATTTAGAATGTTAATATGTGTGTCATGCATAAATCTAATCTATATATTATGTATTACATACAGATAAATAAAAATTAAGTATCTGTTTGCAATTCCAAAATAACAGCGTTTTACTAAATGCATATGAAAGTATATAAAAAAGAACTTTAATTATTTTTCAGTGTCTGTCTATCTATCTGTTCCGGGTAATCTCCGAAAAGGCTGGACAGATTTTAACGGGACTTGCACTGGCAGCTAATGATACAAGGAATAACTTAAAAGTAAGTAATAATTTAAAAAAAACAAGCGCGACACACCCTTGAAATTAACGCGGGTTGAAACTGCGGGGCACAGCTAGTATTTAATATCTAAACGCCCACAGTTTCCAGCGAAATGATACAGCGTGGGTTTATTGTAATGAAATGTGGCCGCGATATCGATCAGATATTTGACACTCGTTGTTAGAACGCTGTGGGGGCGTCGCGGCTCGTTAGTAGCGAAATATTGTTGTAACATAACATTTTCGGGACTCGATATACTTTAGGGAGGTAGAATAATGTGATCTCTCGTTCGCAATTCGGAGGCTTGTTTAAGTAGGACAAGACAAAGTAACATTTTCTCGCGCTTGCGCTAATAGAAAATACACAAAATGTATGGAAATGACATAAATCAATCACGAACATGTGTCATTCCCTTATCGCTTCTACTAGCGAAGTGTGAGTATAATACTTCTTTGTCTACAGGCCCTGGAACTTCAACTTTACAGAAGATCGCAGACAAATACCCCCTTATTACAGCATAGACTAAGATATAAGAGAGCTGAACACAACTTACGTGCAACTTGCGTGCTCACCCCACGTGCCTTACGGCGAAGGAAAACATCGTGAGGAAACCTGCATATGTCCGAGAAGTAATTTAAAGACGTTATAGTGCCTGAGACGGCGATAGACTAACAATCTGTCACGTTGGCACTTAATCATCTTGTGTGAAAAGTGGATGTTGTTATTACAACACCTCTGCCTACCTCTTCGGGGAATACAGGCGTGAACAATTAAAGAAGTTTAAAGCTAAGTTTAGAACACGTTTCTGAAACGTAACAACTATCTGCTGTAGAATTAGTTTGTTAGTAAACTCGGCAGATATAAAACTCCAATTTCATTAGTCTTAACTGCCGCTTACGTGTATCGCTGATTAAAAACGTGACTTGACTCTCAAAATGGAAGTTATAGATGGATGTTTCAAACTGGGTCAAACTACGTCACCTTACGTTACTTACGTTACAATAAACTGCCACGTTTTACTGTAAGGTTTCTCAGCGTCGAACTCGTCGAGCGTCGGTTTCAATTATAGGAAATTGATACATAATACATAGAGGATATAGTTCAGGAACAGCACAACATAGAATGGAGCGCCAATACTGGACTACGACATTCGAAGCAGTTCATAGGCACTTGGGGTGAGAGCCAAAGCAGAAAGCTATTACAGCTGAACAGATGTCAGCTTAGGCAACTCACAGGGGCACTAACAGGTCATTATGGGACAAAAGAACATCTTCATAAGATGAACCTATCTAATGATGTGGTATGTAGGTACTGTCAATCAGAAGCCGAAACCATGAGTCACCTAATATGCAATTGCGATGCACTAGCCAAATGGCGAATGGACCTACTGGGCAAGGCGTATCCGAAACCAGAGGACTATAAGCTCTTCCCCATGGGCAAGATCTGCCGGCTTGTTCAGGGAGTATTTGAGGAGTCAGGTACGTAGAGCATAAGGGCAAGGGCGGCACAAAAGATCCCAAGGTTCGACGTGCTTCCAGGTAACCGGACTCAATAATGCCACAACAAGATAAGATAGTTCAATTTCGTGTAATTGAAGCAGATACTCGACGTCGAGTGCGACGCTGAGTAGCCGTTACAGAATAACGCGGCTGGATAGGTCGCGGGTTCGATTCAAGTATTGACATATGCAAAACATTTTCCCTCTTTTTACAAAACATGGTTTAAACGAAGACTAAACACGAACAAAAACTATTTTTATCACTTTCTAAATCCGTATCACCGAAAGAGATGGAGCTACTTTTAAACCACGGACTATGTTTTAGTCTATGTTTGTCTAAAACCGTTTTATTACATAGGAAAGTTTGGAATTTAAAAAAAAAATATTTGCAAAGGTCCTCAAAAGTGGGTTATGTTACGCCTGTCTACACCCCAGTACAGGTTTAACAATATCCGCTTTACACCGAATATAATAAATCAATAGATATAAACAAAATCATAATGACGCGATCATTATGAAAATTAAAAATCAGCTTCATTAAAAATATATTTTTAATATTACGACAGCACTGAGTTTTCTTTGAGAGAATTTACCTTTTAAATTGAGATACAGACCTTTTATATAATATTTCCAATATCAACGGGTAAAAGAAAATAAATTGACTGGAATAAGGGTAGAAGCGTTTACGATACAGCATTTTACCGAGAGATATTTTATTAGAACCTTCGCAATTCTGTATTATATAGATATGTCCGTGATTTCACCCGTGAAGACTCAATTTAATAGTTCCTTCTGTTACTTACACTTTTATTAATGATGCCAGCTGAGTTTCTTGCCGGTTCTTCTCAGCAGGCTAGTTTCCGAACCGGTGGTAAATTCCTCGACATTCATAAGTGCCTTACCAGGGCCTAAACTGAATAAATCATTTTCATTTTCATTTTCAATGAAGTTTAAAAAAAACCTTTTCATTCGGTCAATTATTAATGATTCATTAAATTAGCAAACATGAAAAAAAAAGGTTTTAGAAAGGTCTTTAAAAACATTTTTTTTATCAATTCCGCTTAAATTGAAGGCAAGAAAACGGACCAATAACGTATACTATGAACATAAGCAATTAGGTACGATTTCAAATCCCAACTTGTTCCAATTTTGAGAAAAATATATTAAGGAAATGGGACATAAGAATACCTTTTTTCTCAAAGCATGTTTTTAGTAATCCAGGGAACCATGTGAGAAATTAATTTTATTAAAATATATAAGCTCACACCTGTGTTCCCCGAAGGGGTAGGGAGAGGACTAGGTAATTAAAGACACCCACATTTCACCAGTTATGTCCCATGTAATAGGGGGCGAGCCTGATGAACCGGACACTATTTCAAAATTCGGGCTGCTAGATACTTGGAAAATTACAGATGAAAAAACTAAATACCACTATGCTCGACCCAGGAATCGAACCCAGGATCTCGTGATCCGCAGTAATTTGCAACCACTAGACCAACGAGGCAGTTTATTAAAAATGCCACACTGTAAATAAAACAGTAGGTTACATCGTTACGTACAAGGGGTCTACTCTCTTTCTCCCAAAACGAAACTTCGAAATCGAACGAAAATCAAACTTAGTTCCAGTATCGCTTTATTTTCTTCATAGTCAATTTTCGATAGATTTAATAATTTAATCAAAGTAGGCTTAGAATATATAAACGGCAATATTTAAGAACGAATAAGAATAATAATAAATGTTATTATAACTTAGCATTTGTTTGGTATGTGTACGCGAGAAAGTCGAATCGTAATCTCAACTTTTCGATTCACGAGTGTCGCTGTTGTTTTGTACCAACTATTCTAGTTTTTTTATATGTACTGCCATTACAAAGTACGCATTGTGAGATGTGTTCTCATTAAGTGAATAATTGAAATGAAATAAATAATTCTAAATGAATATTTATTCAGTTTGGGCTCTGGTAAAGCACTTATGAATGTCGAAAATTTACCCAAGAACCATGGTCGGAACTTTGCGAACATTCGGTCGTAACTTCGTTATTCGGAGAAAGCGAGTAGTCCCCCAGAGAGCGTCGTATCTTACATCGTAAAACAAAATCAGTGTTTCATACATTTTCGAGTGGCAGGTTTATTAACGTTTGTGTGTTTTAATAACTTATTTACTGCCTTCATGGTGAAGCTTGTTGTATCTTGTTTTATAAACAGGGTGCTACTTTGTTGATTGGGTATCTCTTGAGCAGGGGCCTTACCATGAGCTCTTATTGCCATGATAGTTTCACTCATTTATGAGACAGATGTATGTGACGTGCATACATCTGTCACTGTCGCACAACTGAATTAACATTGCATTAAGAGCTCATGGTTGGGCCCCAGGGCTTTTGAAGGTACTACTTACATGCTCACGCCTGTATTCCCCATATATTGATATTGTAATAACAACACTTTGCCTACCCTTTCACCGAAGAATATAAAGTACCAACGTGACAGATGGCGGGTCTCAGGCAATTGAGATTATTTTTCAGACATATGCAGGTTTCCTCACAATGTTTACTTTGTAATCATCGTAAAGAACGCGGTGTGAAATCACTGCACATAAGCTTTTAGAAAAACTCATTGGTACAGGCCCCGCTGGGAATCGAACTTGCGTCGCTTGCGTAGTAACTGACTGCACAAACCAAACGGCCAATATATTAACTTACTTAATATATTTAAAAAAACAATTCTTTATTTTCACACGAATACAAAATCACGCGCATTTTAAAAAAACTTTATTTTTTCAAAAAGATTACATTTTACGAGTATCAGCATTTTAGCGGAGCCCTGGTTCGACTATAAATCCGGGGCTAAGATATGAAATCACCCTTAATTGACACCACAACAAATTCAGGCGAAGAGTAACCGCTTCCCCCGGGTCAGTGGGCCAAGGGTGTGACCGCCAACATTCGAAATTTACACAATCAATAATTCACAGGGTGGAAACGTTTACATTACCCTTGGTACGACCGGCGAGCTGTGTGGTGGTGCCAAGTTTTGGGTTAAAACTATATTAAGGGAAGATATAGAGTAGGATTAGAGAGAATAATGTGCGAGTATGTTATTAATTTTATAGTAATTACTAGCTGTGCCCCGAGGTTTTGGTCGTAGACTTAATCTATTTCGTGGAAGCCCAAATAAAAATGACTATGTAACTCCTTGTAAGATCAGCTCTACGACAGTGAATGTCACGTTAAAATCGAGATTCACTGGAACAAACAGACAGATAGACAGAGAGACAGACGGACAGATAGACGTACGGACAGACAGACAGAGGAGACATTGGAATAAATTTTTAAGTATGTAAGTAGCGTGTTTACACTTTTATATAGTGAAGGCTGTTGATCCAGAATAACAAACACACACTACACTTTGATTTATCAGTAGTGGAAATAGAACATAGAATAGAAATAAGAACTCATACTTGTACATTTTAGAAACACGGAAAGAAAAACGTGCTTATCAAATGTTGCCCTCACGCAGAAGTCGAATCCGCGACATCTAGAGTAGTCAGATATTAACCACTATACCACTGGTGACGCCGTATAGTAATTTCTAAATTCAATATCTTTATTTGATTAGACTTCTTACAAAGTATTTTCAAATCGTCACACACAAAAAATACATTATACAGAATTAAAACTGTTACCGCCGGGTTCGGAAGGTTGCTTTTGTTGAGAAGAACCAAGCAAGAACCTCAACAATTTCTCTTGCAAATGTAACTTTGATACTAGCTTATGAACAACATAAGAACTTGGTATCTAACCCACGTTCAGCCCAACATAATATGTTCGTTAAAATAAGCCCTATGAATAAAACATAAATAAATTGTACGTGTTTTGACAAACGTGCGTCACCAACGTAGTTATCTATATATTTGTAGCCTCGTATTGATTTAGACGGAGTCTCATGAAATATGCATGCGACGTTCACAACAGCATATACCATATACCTAACCATTCAGTGTACTGGGGACCTTCTACTAAATTGGCCTGTACGTCGGCAAATGTTGGCGTATGATATATCTAGTTAATTAACTCATAGAGGGAATATTTGGCTATTTGATTGGCCAACATTTGCACTGCTTGCAGACAAATGTGTAGGCAGCAATATGATATACAATTCCGTTTCGAGTTTCTGAATGGATACGTAGAGATACAACGTAAGCTTTTTAATAGCAAATTTTGAAAAGAATTAGTTTATCAGTTTCTTGACGGGTTCTTCTCAGTTAACACAACCTTCCGAACCCGGCGGTAGCATGTATAATCCTGAATAATTATGCCGTTCTGATGATTTGAAAGTACTTTATTAAAAGTCTCATAAAATAAAGATATTATTGAATTTGAATTAACGTTGTCTCGGCATTATACAAGCACTACCTATATACATAAAGATAAATAAAATTGAAGTGTCTGTTTGGAATTACAAACTCACAGCTTTTCACTAATAAGTATATAAGATACCTACTGACATGCAAAACCCGATATTTAAAGTCTGTCCGTTTGTCTGTCTGTCTGTCTGTTTGTATCGGGTAATATCCGAAACGGCTGGACCGATTTTAACGGGACATTCACTGGCAGTTAGCTAGTGTTTCGAGGAGTAACTTAGCTTAATTTTTATTTTAAAAAACCATAAGGGTTCCGCGGGACACCCATGAAATTAACGCTACGCGGGGAAAACCGCGAGGCACAGCTAGTACTTTATAAAATAATATACAGGACAAGTCAACACCGTTTAGGATTTAATAAAATCCACATATCGGCAAGATTTGAACTCGTATCGCTTGCCTCGATCGACTATTAAATCACATGAGCTCCACGACGTATTGCATTATAGAACAGCTTCTAGGAAGTTTTAGACGTTCTTAAACTGGAACTAGACTGTAAAGTCTGGTTTGTGATTTAGACTCAATATCATTGTTAAATAGAAATATATAAATACTCATATCCATATATTTGTTATTGGGAATTCCGGGAAACGGTAATTTGCGTGTGTCCAGTAATTAATTACACCTTACTGTGCCGAAATTCATGAATACTATTTTATTCCACAAAATTACGGCACCACGGGCATTTAAATATTATTTGCATTTTTCTTTTAAAATACCTAACTAGTCATCTAGTTATATAAAAGCCCATAAATGTCTTTTATAAAAATAAATAGGGATAGTTATCTAAGCACGTATCTGGCAGCCCTATTCACATCACGTGGTAGATTGAGAGATGGCGACCGTCCAACCATCCATCACTTAGGCGCTTTCTCGTCCTCGTACCTATCATTGCCCTCACTGCCGAGGGATGTGATAATCCCCTTCTTGACAATATGCCACATCTTAGGAACTTGGTGACTGCCACGATAATCTATTATAGCGCTACTGCGGCACACGAGGTTCTGGGTTCCATCCCCGTGAAAAGTGTTGAAAAATGAAAATGATTTATTCAGTTTAGGCCCTGGTAAGGCACTTATGAATGTTGAAGAATTTACCACCGGTTCGGAAACTAGCCTTCTGAGAACAACCGGCAAGAAACTCTGCAATTCTTTTTTTTAATCTGTAATTTCCCAGACGCAGTCCGGAGCCTGGAATTGTGCCCGGTTAATGGCAATACGTTCGCCCCCTATTACATGGGACTTGCGAAATTTAGGTGAAGTGAACTATATGGTGTACCTACATACCTTCTGCCTACTCCTTTGGGGAATACAGGCGTGGGCATACGTTTGCTATTAGAAACAAATCGCAGACAGACACTGAATCACCTCATATATACCTACATAGGTGTATCTGTTAGCCTATACTTAATAGGACCTAAATACAATTTGAATTACCTCAGTCTTTGAAGAGCCGACTTTTCACAATTTCATTATATAAACTTTACAAAGGGAATCATTTATGCGGCTTACCTACTCTGTTTTGCGATTACCTGCTAAACAAACGGTTGGTACAATGTAATTAATTCATACTGTTAAACGTCTAATTAACGAGCAATTTAGGTAGCAAGGTAAACTTGTGTTTAGTCCTGACAACTACTGATAAAAAAGATAAGTTAGTAAGCTTCATAGGTATGAAGCTTACTAACTTACTTATAAAGTATATATCTATACAGATAAATAAAATTGAAGTGTCTGTTTGTAAATCCAAAATAACAGTTTTTCACTAAATGCATTTGAAAGTATACGCGCTACTGACACTAAAAAACCATGTTATAATTTTTTTCTCTGTCTGTCTGTCTGTCTGTCTGTTTGTTCCGGGTAATCTCTGAAACGGCTGGACAGATTTTAACGGGACTTTCACTGGTAGGTAGCTGATGTTTAAAAGAGTAACTTAAGCTACTTTTATTAAAAAAAATATTTGGGTTCCGCGACAATAAGGAAGAAACTAAATCTACGCGGGTGAAACCGCGGGGCACAGCTAGTAGGTTATATATTTTATACTAGCTGTGCCCCGAGTTATTTTTTTAAATAAATAGCTTAGCCTAAGTTACTCCTTGAAACATAAGCTACCCGCCAGTGAAAGTCCCGTTAAAATCGATCCAGCCGTTTCAGAGATTATCCGGAACAAACAGACAGACAGACAGAGAAAAATCTTAAAAATTGGTATTTTAATTTCTGTACCGTATATACCTACTTCATATGCATTTAGTGACAATCTGTTATTTTGGAATTACAAACAGACGCTTCAATTTTATTTATCTGTATAGATTTTTGATATCATAAAGTTTTTCTAGCAATCTCGAAAGAAATCAACATATTAATTCGACGATTATCGTTTGGAGCGCAAATCTGCGGTGTTTTCACGAACGTCTTGTGGATTCTGAGAATTGAAAATAACAAGGAATCAAAAGCTCCGAGTAAATCTGAGCTCGGCACGATTATAATCACATTTCTTTATTTATAAACCTTATTATAAGTCTTTATGGAATTACCGCACGTCGTTTCGTCGGTTTTTGGCATTTGAAATAATATACTATTTCCGAAAGATAAATGTTGAAATTGTATGTACTAGCTATGCCGCGCGGTTTTACCTGCACTTATTTTCATGGGTGACCCGCGGAATATTAGTGTCTTTTTAAATAAAAGTAGGTTAATTACTTCATTGGACATCAGTTATCTGCTAGTGAAAGTACCGTTAAAATCAGTCCAGCCGTTTCGGAGATTAGCCGGAACAAACAGACAGACAGACTGACGGACAGACCTAGACAGAGACAGAGAAAATACTTATTAAAAATAGTTTTTTATATTGGTACCTCATATACGTCCATAAGCATATAGTGAAAAGCTGCTAATTTAGAATCACAAACAGACACTTTAATTTTATTTAGCCTAATAAATGGGCTATCTAACACTGAAATTTTCAAATCAGACCCTTCAGCTTTATATATTAATATATGATGAATGTAGCTAATTACTTCGCTCGTTCACACTGTAATTTAGTTAATTATTCAATGCTGGTTCATTAAGATTTTGTATCTATTTTGGGAGGGTATTAATAATTTTAATATTTTTGCATTCTAAAGTACCTAATTAGAATTTATAATGCTAAGTAATTCAGAATTAAGTTACATATCTACCAAAAAAATTATCTATACATCTATACAGATAATTACAATTGAAGTGTCTGTTTGTAATTAAAAAATAACAGCTTTTCACAAAATGCATATGAAAGTGTACGCTACTGACACCGAAAAACCAAGTTTTAAAATTTTTCTCTTTCCGAGAAGTATTTCAGACGTATGAATAGTGCCTGAGACGGCGATAGATTCACCTTCTGAGTGCCTAGTGCAAGTTTTCTTGAAATCGCCGTCACAAGTCATCGCGTCGACGTAAACGCAGATTTGTATGGGCTCACAATAGTGTCATCTTTAGGCCGAGTGAGACGCTGATCCGTGTGCCTAGTGCGAGTTTTCTTAAAATCGTCGTCGCAAGTCACAGTGTGAAAGTTAACGCAGATTTATATGGGATCGAAGCAGCGCCTCTAGCGTCAAGTAGCGTCAACTCAAATTGCGAGTATGAGTCCTTTTCACAAAAGTCATAGAGCAGTGACCATCGACTCATCCTCACTAGTGGCAGTTTAAATGCCTGTGATTGGTGGTTGCCAGAGTGTCGCGAGTATGAGTTACATTTTTGACACATTATCTATACGTTGGCACTTAAATCTTCGGTGAAAAGTGGTCGTTGTTATTACATCACTCTGCCTACCCCTTCGGGGGATACTGACGTAAGCACATGTATCTATGTCTGTCTGATAAAAAAGTCACGAGTGAATTCGGTATTTATGTTCCGTTGCGTGTAGAGTACCTGTGCATCCCAGGAGAGTATTCTAGCTTCGTCAAGTCAATTTGTGATCCCCGCGCGTATACTCACGAATACGTATACATTGCCGACGAAAAAGTTACAATTGCAAAAATTCTGAAACGCCATTACTTTGTATATAAATTACTTCACTTGCGTGACAGTATCTTTACATCTATACAGATAAATAAAATTTAAGTGTCTGTTTGTAATGTCAAAATAACAGCTTTTCACTAAATGCATATGAAAGTATACACGCTACAGAGACTAAAAAACCAAGTTTTAAAATTTTTCTCTGTCTGTCTGTCTGTCTGTCTGTTTGTTCCGGGTAATCTCTGAAACGGCTGGACCGATTTTAACGGGATTTTCACTGACGGATAGCTAATGTTACAAGGAGTAACTTAGTGTAAGTATAAAAAACTTAGAATTTAAAAAAAGACATTAGGGATCCGCGGGCAGTCATGAAATTGAAATCTACGCGAGTGAAACCGCAGGGTACAGCTGGTTTCAAAAAAAAACTTTCAGATCCCGTTCCAGCGGCTTAGGCTCTTTATAATATTAATTAGTACCTATAGATATATTTTAAATACGTATTATGAAAGTATATAACGGTTATCACGTAAAAAATCGATTTAAAAATCACTGTCTGTCCGTCTGTAGTGTTACAAGGAGTAACTTTAGCAACTTTTATAAAAAAAACAGTTTGAAAAACGCCCATGAAATTTACACTACGCGGGTGAAACCGCGGGGCACAGCTAGTATTATAATAAGGAAATGTCCAAATATATAAGACTAGCGTACCCGCGTAGTTCCCGTTCCCGTGGGAGTACTGGGATAAAATATAGCCTATGTTACTCGCTGATGATGTAGCTATCCATTGCTGAAATAATTTTCAAGATCGGTGAAGTAGTTTCGGAGCCTATTTAATGCAAACAAACAAACAAAAACAATCAAATCTATCCTCCTTATAATATTAGTATAGGTATAGACTAAAGTATGTACTTTATCGACGTCGCACAACATGTAACTTTGGTAATCATCCCCGGGGGGGTTGTAATGGGGTGTGAAAGTTTGAGGCTTCACTATGACAACCCTTGGAGACCTCGGGGATAAAGGTATACATAAATGATGTACATTATTTTGTTTTCCTTGTTTGCTACCTTGCGTTACCGAAATATACGTGCCAAAGATACTTCTTATCAAAATAGCAATTGCTATTCCTTGCTAGCTATTTAGGACAACACCCTTCTGAACTCGTGAGGAGATCGTGTCACAGTTGCTATTGCTAATATAATTCAACTAGTGTAGTTAAGGAACCCTTACAAAAGGCAGTAGTTGGATAGGTGACCGCCCGAGTTCCCCCCGTGCTTCGTTAAGCTCGTGAAGCAGTCGGTCCCGGTTGCCAATCAATCTTCGGCAGTCGTTATAGGTCAGTCAGATGCCTTAGAGATTCTGACAACTGGCTTAACCCAGATTATCGATTCGCCTCATAAAAGGGGTAACGATGGTCAGATGGCAGTCGCTTCGTATAAAATAATGTGATCTGCCGCATCGGATTGAATCGAGTGCCGCAATAAGGGATGTGGCCAGCGAGACGATACTACTGAACTCGATGGTAGCCTTTATCCCTAAAATCATGTAATTACTGACGGTTTGAAAGAAATTATAAAAAATAATATTGTACTTATGTCACTTTTAATTAACTAGTGCAAAATTGGAATTGAATTCATTATTGTGATAATATAATAAACGATTGCAAGAAAAACGCCTCAAACTATTCCACTCTATGGAGCATTGGCGATTACTCAGGAATACTAGACTGCTAAAGTAGTAATATTTGACTGCGATCTTTTGTAAGGTTTCTTAAAGTCCCTAGTTGGGCTCCAACTCAAAATCAAAAGCGCTGTGGAGTTGTTCCACCTCGCAAGGGATAGCAGAAAATATTCAGAGCTGGTGGCCAACCTTCATTAATTAGAGAGGCATTTGAAGATGAAGAAGTTGGGCTCCAAATTCAAACGAGAGATCAAGTTAAAACCTTACCTATCTTAAAAGAATAACTCTCCTCGGTTAAACAACTGATGAATCAAACTCTTAAGCTGACAAAGAAACGCAAGAACTCGAACCCGCGATATCAAAATGGCGTTTCAATAGCTCTTATTCTCAACCTTTTGTCCCTTTGAAAATCATTCCAATTATCATTCAAATTCTATCAAAGTAATAACTGTTCAAACAGAAAGCGGCCGTCAATTTCCATTATTCTGTTTAAGTCAATTTATACGGGAACCCACATCGCATCGAGTTTGACATTTCATTTCAGAAAATATATACTTTTCAACGAAGTACGCTCAAAGATAAAGTATATAATTCCCAACCTTCTGAACCTTTTCCAGCGTTGAACTGTCTTATAATTTAATCAAAAAAGGAAAAAAGCGCAACTTGTTGATTATACGCAACAGTTTGAGAGTCCTTTGTTCTACAGAATACCACACTACCCTCCACTCCCTCGAATATTAATGAAGAAAAAACCTTTGTTTACACGCTAACGTGGAATATTGACTTTTACGAGGTCGTTGCTGGCTTAGTCCACGCTGCTTCAAACATAATCAAATAACAATTAAGGCAGAGGACTTAATATGACGATATATTTAAAATAACTCCAATTGTCTTCACACATTTCTTGTATAATAATAAAATCAGCCTTTTTACGAATGCAAAGGTGTTATTTATCATTATTTATAGCAAAACCGCCATTTCTTATAATTTAAAAAAAATCCTAAAATAAGACAAATTTTCATAAATTATACGCTTGCCAAAAAATATCACTTACCTTCAGAATGCAGCCAAACAGCACGAAATCGGAATCACACGGGAATTTGAAGGCATTCAAGATCTTTGATCGCGAGCGCTTGCCTCTGCACGTCCTTACCGCTCGGCTGCTCGAGCGAGACTGCGTAGGCAACCTCTACTTTACCTGTTACGCTGTTTTCCCATGGGGTGGGTAGTTGGGCGTGGGTGGAACCGCTGGGTAGCGTTACTGCGAAACAGTTATTTTCACTTGACTCCATTAGGTTTGATACATGAGCTATTTCTAAGACATGTTTTGCGGGAAATATTATGCTAAGTAGAAGTGAAAATGTTTTTGCTTCTATATTATTAATTTAATTTCGCAGCTACCTTTCAAAACTAGAGGGAATAGGATTTCTTTCTCTTCAAACACTTTAATCAATCTCTTCATACATGAAGTAAACATTTCAGAGCCGTCTCAAGTCACCGCGTCAAAGTTAACGCCGATTTATATGGGATCGGAACAGCGCCTCTGTCGGCCTAAAGATGACACTATTGTGAGCCCATACAAATCTGCGTTTACGTCGACGCGGTGACTTGTGACGGCGATTTTAAGAAAGCAGGTGCAAATGTCTGAACTGGAATGATTCATATATGTATATTCTTTCATTAACCCAACATTTTCATGATTCATTCCATCTGCGTTTCTTCGCCCATACGTCTACGTCACAACTCTCCACCCTTACAATTGAATGTATACCCGTCTCTTTTCGGCACACTGTGTAAATTACAATTATGAATAAGAGTGAGCGAGACAAGCGTTATTTTAAACGATCGTAATAATGAGTGAGTGGAAACTCGTTAGGGGTGTCACGTATAAAGTTTTTTTGTAAAACAATTATGGATTTTACGCTGTAATTAGACTTTTTAGATTAGAATTGTTAAGGGCTTAGTACTTTCACACCCTTTTATCACTCCATTAGTACTTAATGGAATTAGGCTTTATCTATATATTATTTTAAGAATAAAAGGAGTCTTCAAAATAATGGGCTTTGAATTAAAGGGAATAATTCTTGATTTGAAAGATGTAGGTCTAAAACGGCCACTTTGGGAGAATCATAATGTGATCCGAATATGATTCAGGAATGATTTATATTTCGCAATTCAACTGTTTGACACTTTCCTATGAAGATTCTGATCTGAGACCCGGCACATTGATACTATCTTGCTGATTCACTGATGGCGAGGCGTCATCAATCATGTTTCTTCTTTATAAGTACTTACATCGATACTTTTTTTCTGTGTTTCTCCAACTCGCTATTCGGGGGGGACACGTGATACGTTTTCACATGCTTTGCCGTGAACCCCCCCTACGACCAGCTGCCCGAGGGCAGCCCCTCCTGAAGGGAAGAGATTACCTCCCCCCTTGGCCTAAAGGCCGACTCCGTGCAAGGCTGGATTCACTTAATAAAAACCATTACAATAGTGCTTAAGGATTAAATTTATTAAAAATAGCTTAGTTGTTCATCAGCCTTTATTAGTAACAGTTAACTTAAGCTAAGTTACTCTTTGTTACTTCAGCTATCTGCTAGTGAAAGTTTCGTTAAAATTGGTCCAACCGATTTAGAGATTACCCAGAACAAACAGACTGACAGGCAGACACACAAACAGGTAGATAGACAAACAGACAGACGACAGACGGATAGACAGGCAGACAGAGTTTTTTTTTAAATTGTGTGTTTAATAAGCGGTACTTACGTAGGTATATCATTTCATGTACATTTAGTGAAAAGTCATTACTTTGGAATTACAAACAGACACTTAAATTTTATTCATGTTTATAGATATTAATATGTATTTCTGAAAAGCCGGTGATTCAACTACTTTCAGTACGGACCGCATACTCTTCAATAACCATTCTAACTTAACTAGTTGTACTTTCGTAACTATTGGGATAATTTGACCATTGAAGCGCTGTTCGATGTAATGTTACATAAGCTTTTCTACTTTGAGATTACACTAACAACCCGTGACTTCGTACGCAATATGATCTTGATTTCAATGTTCAAAATTCAGCAAATGCAGTCCAGCCTTAAACAGGCAACAAACAGACCTAATTGTATTCACCTACTAGCTGTGCCCCGCGGTTATACCCGCGTAGTTCACAGATGACCCACTAAAACCTAATTTCATTTAAAATAAATACCCCAATAGCTCTTTGCATCAATAGCTAGATTTGCATTTATCTGCAAGTAAAACTCCCGTAGAAATCGGTACAGCCGTTTCAGAGATTATCCGGAACAAACAGACAGACAGACAAAAAGAGAAGAAAATTAAAAATTGGTTTTTCAATGTTAGTACCGTGTATACTTTTATATTGATATTTTGAAATTACAAACAGAGAAATTTTATTTATCTACAAGACTACATTACCTATATAGATGCAATTTTATATACAAAATTAGATATAGATTAGATGGCGATGATCATTTAGATTGCATAGATCATAATCATTAAAACCTCTCCTCATCTGTTTAAGGGCACGTGATATATACATTGAAAAACACCTAAATGTAATGCAAGCAATGTGCTGTAATTAAGCAACAGTCAACCCATCAAAGCCTTAATTAGAGCCTGCATCCGCTTACAGGCTGCTACTGGCACGTTCATTACCGTCGGTAATCACTGTACACATCGCCGCGGTGATTTACATAACATTACTCACTGGAACTGACTAATTGAACGCTCTACGGTTCTAAGGGGATTCCTGCAAAATCTATACATCTATACAGATAAATAAAACTGAAGTGTCTGTTTGTAATTCCAAAATAACAGCTTTTCACTAAATGCATGTGAGGAAAACCAATTTATAATTTTTTTCTCTGTCTGTCTGTCTGCCTGTCTGTTGAATATCAGTAAAGTAAATAAAATCATTCCAGCCATTTTGGATATTAGCCGGAACAATCAGACAATTTTTTTTTTTCTGTGAGTACCGTGTATACTTTCATAATGCATTTAGTGAAAAGTTGTTAATTTGGAGTTACAAACAGACACTTTTACAATTTAATTTATCTGTATATAGTATAGATATAGTGCATATTGATCCTCTGCCCAGGCGAACTGTAGATTTTCTGCAAATCACTATTTGGCTACAAATCCCATGAGCAGAACTTAACGTCTTTTTCAAATTCATCTTAACCAATATTTGAACTCTTGTCTTTTCGAAATTAATATACAAAGAGCTTGAAAAAGAATCAATCCTTATACAGCGTGTTAATTCTCCAGAATTTCTGCCGTGTTAAGGTTAAGGTTTCTCAGCGTCGAACTCGACGACGAACGTTGGTTTGATACATAT
This sequence comes from Watsonalla cultraria, assembly GCA_964035505.1. Classification (NCBI taxonomy): domain Eukaryota; kingdom Metazoa; phylum Arthropoda; class Insecta; order Lepidoptera; family Drepanidae; genus Watsonalla; species Watsonalla cultraria. The sequence continues at coordinate 8,814,756 of OZ037730.1, forward strand.
AAAACCGACACTCGACCGATCTTATTCGACAACCTTAGTGAATATGGCGGCTGCTCAGGGGATTTGTGTGCAAAAAATCCACAAGATCCCCTATGCAGGATCTTGTAAGGGGATTTGTGTATTATGCCTCGGGAAGATATACGTATATTGCATCTTAATTAAAACAGTTATAATGCGTCGAAGAATTTAAATATGCAATGATTTGCAATGTTAGTTAAATTCACAAAATGTATGTATTATGCATTTATTGAAGTTCTTACAAAGCACTGCAAAAACTAACGTCTTAAGCTGCACCATTCATAATTTTATTGTGAATCTTAATGTATTTAGTTACGGTTGATATTAGCTTGGCTTTAACAGGTAGTTAAGTCTATTTTTGATATTGTTTGTAACTATTATTTCATAGTTTGCTGAACAATGTCTAGAAGCGTAGCTCAAAATTAGATGAAAATCCTCGGAAACTAAGATTGCGCCTTGTAAAATTAATATTCTGTGTAATAAATCTTAACGGTATGGTTATAAATGTGAAATAATTATTATTAACTTATTATTAACGTAAATGTACCTTAACCTCTAATCATCGGCCTGGGGCCCAACCATGAGCTCTTATTGCAATGTTAATTCAGTTTTGCGACAGTGACAGATGTATACACGTCACATACATCTGTCTCATAAATGAGTGAAACTATCATGGCAATAAGAGCTCATGGTAGGGCCCCTGGCCTTATCCCATGTATTGTTGTAGTCGGCACTTGTATGAACTCGTTGTGACCTCATTTTTGTACGAAGCGACTGCCACTTGACCTTTTCGAGGAAAATCGGTAATCTGGGCTAAACCAGTTGTCACACTTTCAAAGGCACACAGCTAGTACATACATAAATATAAAATCAAAATAGCTTATTCATTAGCTTAAGTAAGAAGTTATAGCTTAAATAATGAGTAAGTAAATTTATACCGTGCTTTAATTTAATTTACCAACTATTTTTTTATAGCCACCTCGAAATATGCATAAAATTTAATAAATTATAAGTAACTAGCTGTACCCCGCGGTTTCACCCGCGTAGATTTAGTTTCATCCTTACTGTCGCTAAACCCTAATATTTTTAATAAATAAAAGTAGCCTAAGTTACTCCTTGAAACATCAGCTACCAGTGAGTCCCTTTAAAATCCGTCCAGCCGTTTCAGAGATTACCCGGAACAAATAGACAGACAGACAGACAGACAGACAGAGAAAAGAATTTAAACTTAGTTTTCCAGTGTCGTGTATACTTTCATGTGCAATTAGTAAAAAGCTGTTATTTTGGAATTACAAACAGACACTTCAATTTTATTTATCTGTATAGATCAAGGGAATATTTCAAACACAAGTCAATAAGTTAAACCAATGACGGTAGCACATTGGGAATTCGTAATAAGGCTCTTCTATTTTGAATAAAAAATTCCCTTGTTATTTAGGGACCTTTGCAAAATTATTTCAAGTTATAAAATTAATCTTCAACGCATTACGTATTCCAGCCAAACAAACTCTCGGGACTCTATTTAATCTATATATGGGCTTACATTTCTCAAGCGATTTAGTTTGCTTTTTAAAATTGTATAATATTTTTGAAAACAGTAATTACTGAGTTTCTTGCCAGGTTCTTCTCAGTGAAAGCAACCTTCCGAACCTGGCGGTAGCATGTATAATCCTGTAAATTAATGCCATTCTGACGATTTGAAAGTACTTTGTAAAAGTCTAATCGAATAAAGATATTTTTGACTTGACTTTGACTTTATACATCAATATCTAACCATCTACCTATATCTATACATCATCAGAAAATATATATAATATATAGATAAAATTCAAAAAAATAAAAGAGACAGAGTTTTATTTTTATTTTTATGTATCTACATGCATATATAAATACATACATATGCTCACCCCTGTATTCCCCGAAGGGGTATGCAGAGGTGTTCTAATACCTAACCCACTTTTCACCGAATATAATTAACGACAGATGGTGGTGCCGTCTCAGGCACTATACATACGTCTTTGATTTACTTCTCAGACATATGCAGGTTTCCTCACGATGATTTCCTTCACCGTAAAGCACGTGGTGTGAAATCACTGCACTTAAGTTTTTAGAAAAACTCATTGGTTCAGGCCCCAAGGCCACCACGACTTATGCATTTAGTGAAAAGCTGTTAATTTGGAATTACAAACAGACACTTCAATTGTCTATATCTGTATGTATATACTGTATAGATGTAACTCCCACATCTGAAATTCATTGTAATATTATCATCATCTCCCTGGCCTTAATCCCATGTATTTGGGGTCGGCACTTGATTCAAGCCGATGTAACTGATCACCAGATTTTTATACGAAGCGACTACCATCTGACTTTCGCAACCCCTTTTTCGAGGAAAATCGGCAATCTGGGTTAAACCAGTTGTGAGACTTTCTTAGGCCTCTAACTGACCTGTAACGATTGCCAAAGATGTTAAATTGGCAACCGGGACCGACGGCTTACCGTGCTCTCCGAGGCACGGAGGGAAATCGGGCGGTCACCCATTCAACTAATGGCTAGGCGTATGGTTGCTTAACATCGCTGAACGAATAATATGCGCAATAGCAACTGTGCCACGAGCTCCTCTGAAATTCATTGTAATAGTTGTTTTCAAACAGGTATGGTAACAACCTTATGTCTAAAATCCTTTCGTGTTAGCAAATGGAATATCCCAAGTCGCTTGGGATTCAAACGCTGAGTGATTGGCTTCGTTATTGAAAAAGTAAATGTTTGTTAATTTTTGCAAACTCACAGCTATTGTTTTCAATAACAACTCGTCGTCTGGGGATTTAAGTTACTGGGAGAATTTGCAATTTATGGATGTGAAATAATAGGTTGTTATTGAAGAGTTGTGATCTTTGAGGTAGGTTATACATGGATTTTCAATATTTTTTAAAGGTTTTAATACTAGTACCTGTTTGACCGGTTTCTTTTTCTCACAAAAAACTAAACTTTTTCCCACAAGAGAAAAAAACTTGACTTTTTGTCAAAAAAGCTAGCAGAAAAAAAGTAACCAAAGGAAAAAAATCGAACTGGTGAACGTCAGTCTCGAACCGGGGAGGTACTACAGTTTCGTTACCACCAGGTAAGCTGACAGCTTCACCTCTGAGCTATCATAACTTGACGGTTGTCGGCAAAATTTACTGTAGTATTGTATTGATATTTTATGAGGTTTTCAGTGCATGAAAACATGGTAAATTTTTTGCCCGGAAACCCCTTACATACAAAATTTCATAAAAATCGTTGCAGCCGTTCCCGAGATCCAGATTCTATATATATATATACAAGAATTGCTCGTTTAAAGGTATAAGATTGAGCTGCCCGCACTGATTTTGATGTAATTTATCAAACACGAAATTAGTAGGGCGAAATGATATTAGGTATTACCATCTGTGATTTATCAGTAGCAGCCCTCAATTTTTTTCAGATGTTGGCAGTTATTGTCACGTTAGGTATTCGATTAGACTTTTAACAAAGTACTTTCAAATCGTCAGAACGACACAATTACATAGGATTATACATGCTACCGCCAGAAGATTGCTTTTACTGAGAAGAATCTGGTTAGAATTTAGGGACATTTGTACATTACAACTGTGTCCATGGGCTTACATTTCTCAAATGATTTATTTTGTTTTTTTTTTAATTGTATAATATTTTTGTAAACAGTAATAACTGAGGTTCTTGAAAGGTTCTTCTCAGTAAAAGCAACCTTCCGAACCTGGCGGTAGCATGTATAATCCTGTGTCATTCTGAAGGATTGAAAGTGCTCTGTAAAAAGTCTAATAAAGATATTTTTGACTTGACTTTACTTGACTTAAGAAACATAATACCATACTTAGTGGCTGTAATAGCTTGCAGAAATAAAATCCAATTCAATGTAAAATAAAACAATAAAAATTGGTATTTCATTTAATAAATCAAATCGCAGATCCCACGGGAATCCAACAGGAAAGCTTCGCCAAACCCGTCCCCTAATTTTACGATGTTTGCTGTCTTTGTTCAAATAACTTACAATTCTTGTATTTTGCTGTACTTTAACTGCGAAAGGTCACGTCTTCGTAGAAATACACCCCAGCCGCGTTATTCACTAAAATTTATTAGCGTCGAGCTCAACGACGAGCCTTGATTTCAACCATAGGAAATTTATTTACATTTTATAGATTATATATTTATAGATAAATAAAATTGAAGTGTCTGTTTGTAATTCCTAAATAACAGCTTTTCACTAAATGCTTATGCAAGTAAATACGTACGATACTAATGAAAAAAATATATATTTTTTTCTTGTCTGTCTGTCTGTTTGTTCCGGGTAATCACCGAGACGGCTGGACAGATTTTAACCAAAGTTTCACTGACAGATAGCTATTGTTACAAGGAGTAACGTATACTACTTTATTTAAAAAAAGTATAATGGTTCCGCGGGGCACAGGTTGCTAAAAATAAAACCACAATAACAAATGGAAAATTTTTATGAAACTCATCACGCTCAATGCAATCACAACAGTATCACTATGGCACTAGAGTTCAGTTTACAGCTCGGTGTGAGTGGAGGGGAACTTCTTTAGGACTGCATGGTAGAGGTTATAGAACGCATACACCGATACACTCAGGATCACTATAAGCGACCCACCGAACACGAAGCTGAGGAAATTGCCGTCGATCATTGTACTTCTTTGGAGACTTTTCGCTGGAAAAAATAGAAAGGAAAGAGAAGATGTTAACCAAATCAAATCAAATCAATTTATTAATAATATAAGTACATGACATGTCATATCGCCATCTAGTCCCAAACTAAGCAAAGCTTGTACTATGGGTACCACACAACGGTATAACAATAATACAATAAATACCTTAAAGACTAACATACATACACCATCGTAATTTTATCACTTGTATTTCAGGTAACTGACAGATAGTTATCTGATATAGCGTAATTTACAGGAGCATTTCTTCCCAAACCTATGCAGGTTTCCTCACGATATTTTACTTCACCGTCAAGCGGTATGAAATCACTGCACTAAAGTTTTTAGAAAAACTCATTAGTATGGTATTGGGATTTATACTGGAGACTTACCAAACCACTCACTGACCACGCATTTTTCTTTTTTTTACTTTTTCATAATATTAATGGCGTGCGCATAAAAGGCGGATAATACCGTGTACGTGTGTACATAACATGTTATATGGCGGTAATTGTAATAAGTGTATCCATAAACATAGAAGGGTTGGTTTTATACAAAAGTATAATTGATTGAATAATATAATCTCCGTGTCGAGTTCGAAACGAGCGTCAGCCGCAGCCCGGCTGCAAAATTTATTTTTTGTTAGTGAATATGTCTTGTAAGTGAAATTATTTGTAATTTCATAATACAATAAAGATTCCCACAAATTCAAATATTACGTAGATATTTTGTAAGCACACACTCACGCTATACTGAGCGGCAACCGAGTGACGGCCGACGCTCAGCTCGGACTCGAGAAAGCAATGACACTAGATTATACTTAATGAATATAAATTATGAGTTTTATCAATATATAGCTGATCCCCGCGGTTTCATCCGCGTATAATTAATCTACCACAAAACAAATATTTCTTTTTATTCTATCTATTCTGAATATTTCTTCATTATTCGTGTTAATATATAGCGTACACAGATAACGTGACTTTCGTTTGGTAAATAATTTACAAAATCAGTTCAGTAGATCTAGAGATTAACGTCTATAACTTCACAAACTCACAAACATTAACTCTTTATAAATATTTAAATTGTCACAGTATACCTTGACCCTGAAACAAGTCCTTAGTCCCTGATCCAGCAGCTTTCCTCTCCTCCATCATCCTCTTCATGGAGGAGAGCCGTTCTTTGAGCTCATCTATAGACTCCAACATGTCATCTGACACTGTAACAAAAGGATTTCAGTGTAAATACTAGTTTGGGTAACCTTTCAGTAAAGCCAGTCTCTTTCTCTTGGACTGTGTCATCCAGGGATCAGTCGGTCTAAAACGGTCACTTTGGGAGAATCATAATGTATTCCGAATATGATTCAGGAATAATTCATATTTTGCAATTCACCTGTTTGACACTTTCCTATGAAGATTCCTAAAATGGTCCACAAAATATGAATTGCTTTTGTGACAAATAGCAGAACCATAAAAAGTTACATAGGGACTAGCATCTACAATTATTGTATTCATTCGTGAATCATAAATATGAATTACACTTATGTAACCATTTTGTCATTTCGGTGATGAATCATATTCGGATCACATTATGATTCTCCCAAAGTGGCCTTTTTAGACCTACAGCTCAGCTCAGCATCAGCTCGAAACAAACCCTACGGACACGCCTACTCCCTCCGCTATTGACGTTAGATCCGTAACGGTCAGTGTCCCAAGTATAGGTATTAACATGTTTTTAAATTAACGATAGCACCTGCGTGTTTTCCTTATTTTGTATGGGAACGTTAAAAAGCGCCCCAAGCGGCGAGTGTAAAAAGTTTTACGTCTCCATACAAAAAAGCGCAAAACGCAAGGTCAAGCGACGACGTTCGAACATGTCAAAACCTATACTTGTGGCACTGTTATCCCAATATATCCAGATAACAGTATGAAAGGGGGAGCTGGATTGTTGCTATTCAAGCAAGCCAGTACTTGCTGTGATCGCCGGAATTCTGTCGTGCTCAAAAAGCAGTCGTTCCCGTGAACATCTTTAACTGTTCTAACCCAGACTTAGGTCTTCCTCGTAAAAGGCTTTGCGAAAGGCACGGCAGTCGCTTTGTATAAAAATCTGGTGATCAGTCACATTGGGATGAATCAAGTGCTCACCACAACAGAGTGTGTATCGGTTCGAGTCATGATGAAGAAATTTGATAGATTTTCCAATTAATTTCATTTCATAAATAAAGCTTTCACCATACAGTCACTGTCTGACCTTTCTGTGTGTTAATCAGTTTTGCTTCTCACTACAACGCCCACATCACAACTCAACACCTTCGTCAATTAGAGAATGAGTTAGGTACAAACTGACAGATCAGTCTAAGTAGTGTAGTCTAACCAAAATGTTTTACATCTTACTTATATGGAAAGCTTTTAATAGCTTAGATGGGGCTGAACTACAATGATATAAATATCAACAATGATACAGTCTTCTTCTCTGTCCTTCTCATAGTTCTAGACTCGTTCACTCTTCGATTTATGTACAATCAATCAATCCTTCTCTGGAATGCGCTTCCCGTGGAAATCAGGACCGTAAGAAATCGTAACAATTTCGAAGCAAAAGTTAAACAGCATTTTCTTAAACTATTAGCAGAATCATCTGTATGACATCAAGTATGTATAGTATATATTATAGTTATATATAGTATTATGTATTTATTTCTGTCATATATTATTTATTCTAAGTAGGCAATATATAAGTATTTAGGTGTTTTATATTTAGTTTATTTTTTAATTATATAGTATATGTATTATTATTTTTATGTAAATGAATATTTACATATTCGTTTTATTTTACTTTTTTTTCTTCAAATTAACACCTGTCATGTCTGTCTGTGCATCACCCAAAGGGTGACTGGTAAATAATGCCTATGGCATTAAGTCCGCCTGTGCATTTATTGTAATGCGGGAAGTTGTTAAATAAATATAAAAAGTAGAGAAATGTTATGCGCTCACCAAATGTTCCGCACGCAGTTTGACACTTGTCAAATAAATTGTATAAAAGTTGAGATTAACTGAGAGAAGAGGCGAAAGTTCTGACAAATTTAATACCCACATTTTGGCTTATTACAGACATATCTACTTATCTCTTTAAGAAAGTCTAATATCATTGCGTGTATTTATAATCTTATCACGATATTCTGCACGAAGGCATGTAATATGTCAGAAATAGATAATGAAAAATATAAATTTGTTGACAACGGCCGCGTTATTCACTAAGGTTTCTCAGCGTCGCACTCGTCGCCGAGTGTCGGTTTTAAAGACACGAAATTGAACCTTATCATCCTGTAAGTATTATTTATCAATTTGCTATGATTGAAATCAACGCTCATCGTCGAGTTCGAGCAACCAACATATGTACACACCGATACAATCAAATCTATACAGATAAATAAAATTGAAGTGTCTGTTTGTAATTCCTAAATTACAGCTTTTCACTAAGTGCATATGAAAGGATACATGCTACTGACACTAAAAAACTAAGTTTTAAAAATTTTCTGTCTGTCTGTCTGTGTTTGTTCCGGGTAATCTCTGAAACGGCTGGACCGATTTTAACGGGACTTTCACTGGCAGGTAGCTGATGTTCCAAGGAGTAACTCAGGCTACCTTTATTTACTAAAAATATTAGGGTTCCGCGACAATAAGGATGAAACTAAATCTACGCGGGTGAAACCGCGGGGCACAGCTAGTATTTAAATAAAAATATAAACAAAAAATGTTGTTGTTACCGGTGTATGTGGTTTGCACGATAAATAAGTTGTTGCCGCACGTTTTTGTCAAAGGGTCACTCAACTATAACCGTAGACCAAACTGGGATCCAGTTCAGTCTAGCGGAGCTGGTTTACACTGGGCCCAACTTATTAGCTACAATGTAGGTTTGAGACCTACCTAGTCCAAGTCAAGGTCCTAAATCATTTATCACGTGCATGTCATTAAGATATGAATGATATTATTTGACAGTTAGTCTGAAGAAGAAATACAAGTCACTATAAAGATTAAATTTAGCGAATAACTATCCGAATTAAAAATTATATTATTCAGGTGTAAATAACATTAGTCGCAAAAAAACTCTCCTCTAAGAAGTTATCGGCATAATAATTGTATAAAAACTATTTAACCAATATTTTTCTGCACGAATCGGCAAGAAACTTCTAAATTCCTTGTAATATGCACAAAACCGGCACAACTACAACTAGATTAACCTGTATTTTTTGTAAATAAAAAGGGGAAAATACCTTCGGTTTCTCTCTCCGGACTCATTTTTGCACAATATCACTGAAAATAACCACAAATATTATAGGCAGTCTTTTGTTTTCGTATGAGGACTCCCAGATGCCGAATTTCAAGATGGCGGCCGAGTTTGCGCAGTGGTACCTCACGGGATAGGTCGGGACTATTGATCCGAAGCCCGGGAAAGGCTACCTGGAGTTCTAGATTTTTTTATGACTTATATTTCAGGGTATTAGCCAATTGGGCTTACACAGTTTAATGAGGCGTAAAAGTTAAGGGCTTTTTGGGTAAATTTTGTAATTTATCCAGGATTTGTGTCAGATTAAGGTTGAGTTATAATGCAGGGATTTTAATATTAATGTTTTATTATTAATTTAAATTGTTTTAGTGTTCCCCTTTTTAATTCAGATTTATACAAAATCAGAAGATATGTTTGTTTGTAATTTCATATTACCAGCAAATTATAAACTGCATATTGAAAGATACAGAAAGTACCAATTTTTTTTGTTTAATTAATCTATATTTTTATTTTGGACAATATCTGAGAGCACCGAGCAGATTATTGCTTTTATTTTTATTTCTTAACCATCAAATTGAGCTTAGACGGGTGAAACCGCAAATACAGCTAGTATGTGAAAAATTCTTTCAGTACACAGAAAAAGTCACGTGTTTTTCCCTTCGAAGCCGCAAAGAGTCGTTTATGGTCAGCAAATTGTAACCGAAATTGAATTTATGGCCCTTAACTCGTTGTGTTAGAGCTCAAAATGTAGTGGCGTTAATTCCCATGGGACGGCAGACTCATCGTAAACTCTCGTTACAATAAGTTCCATGAAGATTCGCTTTTATTTCAATTTGCACCGTGAAAATTGGATTTTCCAGATGTTTTCTGAACAAATTACTTATCTGTGTGAGTAAGTTTAAACTGAATTCTATTAAAGCGTTGTGTGTGTAGAGTGACATCCATAACTTGCACTTATTTAATATAAGCTGTCCTGCGGTTTCACCCGCGTAGATTTAATTTCATTTCTTGGAACACCAATTTAAAAAAAAGTAGCCATAGTTTGAGTCGCCTGCTACGCAAGCGACGCAAGATCGAATCCCAGCGGGGCCTGTATCAATGAGTTTTCCTAAAAAAAACTTATGTGCAGTGATTTCACACTACGTGCTTTACGGTGAAGGAAAGCATCGTGAGGAAACCTGCATATATCTGAGAAATAATTCAAACACGTATGTATAGTGCCTGAGACAGCGATGGACTCACCATCTGTCACGTGGGTGTTGCGATTACAACACCTGTTCCTACCCCTTCGGGAAATACAGGCGTGATCATATGGTGTAGCCATAGCTACTCCTTTGTAAGATCAGCTATGCGAATGAAAATCGGTCCAGTCCTTTCAGAGGTTAGCCAGAACAAACATTGATATACCTACAGACCTACAGAGAAAAAAATGTTTGTGTATATACTTTAATACGCATTCATTCAATAGCCGATATCTTAGGAAAACAGTTGTAGGTCTAAATTAAACAAAAGCAAACGAGTCCAGAACATCCTTATATTCAAAAGCAAATCAAACAGCATTGGCAACAATCCAGTCGGTGTAAGAAGCAACCCTGGTACTGACCCCGGGGAAGTACGAGTGAGCACATCCATTGCCCCAAGAGACAACACCGACGATAATATCCTCGTAGTACAAAGGACCACCAGAGTCTCCCTGGCAGGCGTCCTTGCCTCCAACATCCAGGATTCCAGCGCAGATCATGTTCTCAGTCACAACGCTAGGCCTGGTTTGGTTCGCGTAACGTTCAACGCACAGCTCGTGGTTGATTGTGTAGATGGTCACGTCACGAAGGACCGCTGAGCTGAGACCACCGGACTGTAAAAATAAATGGTTTATTTAGTTCAGGCCCTGGTGGCACTTACGAACGTTGATAATGACCTGTTCGGAAACTAGCCTCTGAGGACCACTTTTTACACAAGATTATTAAGTACCAACGTGGCTGATGGTGAGTCCATCGCCGTCTTAGGCACTATCACTATTCACTGTAAAGCACGTGCTGTGAAATCCCTGTACATTATTTACAGTACAGTTATTAGAAAAACTCATTGGTACAGGTCCCACTGGGAATCGAACTTGGGCATTGAACTCTTCATTTTAGTTTCAAATAATTGATTTCACTTAAGGTCAGGTGACTTCACAAGTTATAAGCGCTCAGTGCAAATAGTGAGGGTATTTGCGTAGCGTCACACAGATAGAGAGAGAGAGACTCATAGAATGACTAGGTCAGCGCTAGTCACTCGTATAGGGCCCTGTAATATTGGCAATACTCACAGAAGTGGTGCCCCAACCAGCGTGAACGACAGGTATATTATCAGGCATGTCGAAGTCCTGGGCAATGACGGGAGCAATTTGGATGGTGGGGCCAAAGACGAGGGCGCGGGCGACCTGGACGAGACTGAGGTCGCCGTCTACGGTGTTCCTGTTGTAGGTGGGGTGGTTGACGCGACGGCTGACGGACACGGTGGTGCCGCCGGTGTGACGGAAGGTGGCCCCAGCACGGATACGACGGGAACGGACGGAGAATAGACTGCAAATAATCATATATATTTATCCACTAGCTGTGCCCCGCGGTTTCACCCGCGTGGATTTAGTTTCTTCCTTATTGTCGCGGAACCCTAATATTTTAATAAATAAAAGTAGCCTAAGTTACTCCTTGAAACATCAGCTACCTACCAGTGAAAGTCCCGTTAAAATCCATCCAGCCGTTTCAGAGATTACCCGGAACAAACAGACAGACAGACAGAGAAAAATTTTAAAACTTGGTTTTTTTGTGTCAGTATCGTGTATACTTTCATATGCATTTAGTGAAAAGCTGTTATTTTAGACTTACAAAAAGATACTTCAATTTTATTTATCTGTATAGACTGTATAGATTACTATAAAGATGAATGATTTGTTTATTTGTTTGTGACAATTTAACTAAAAACTACACGACCGATTAGAAAATGAAAATTATTTATTCAGTTTGGGGCCTGGTAAGGCACTTATTTAAAGACCTACCCTCAGATTACAAACAAAAAAATAACCTGAGACAGGCCTTAGTGTAAAAGTAGCTCCATCTCATTCTGTGATACGGATTTCAAAAGGGACAGACATAGTTGTAGCCCGAGTTTGGTCTAGTCTTGGTTTTAACCATGTTTTGTAATAAGAGGGATATGGTTTATCAGAATGAAGTCACTGTTGATTGTGACTATCTTATGTTGTATTAAAACTACTGGTCTTTAGTCAACAGTCGTAAAAGGTTATGATGGGTGATTACATTATCTTATCACATTGTGCTCGTGTACATATAAATCTATATATCTAGATAGACATACAATTGAAGTGTCTGTTTGGAATTTCTAATTTACACTATATTCTAAACTTAATAGATTCCAAAATAGTTTGCAAACAAATACGGATCTTCTCGACGTCGATTGATTGACTCAACCAACGCCGTCAGCTCTTGACTATTTGCAACTTGGTCGAAACGTCGAGGTAAATAAAATAATGTAATAATCATCGCATTTAAGACAAGTTTGTTTACCAAATTAACAACCTACATCGCGCTATGAGTGTTTTCGAGTACCATGTTTCCAACTAGAACAGGTCCAGTATTATCCAGGCAAACTACAGGTGTCTTCAAGAGCTGCCGCGTTATTCACTAAGGTTTCTCAGCGCCGCACTCGTCGTCGAGTGTCGATTTTAAAGATACGAATTTGAACCTTATCCTCTATCTATTATGTATCAATTTCCTATGATTGAAACCAACGCTCGTTGTCGAGTTCGACGGTGAGAAACCTTAGTGACTAACGAGGCAGGTGTCGTCAAAGGCTGTCGTGAGGGTAACTGCTCATGTATTTTATTTCATAATATGACTACTGAGCGTCCCTTTGGTCACAGCATGAGTTGTCATGCTCACTAAAATGCCTTTGCTTGCGGCGGCGTCAGGATGACGGGTCGCTCACTGTAATGGTTGAGGAGGGCGATGGCTGGCATTCTCGTCATACTTGTGAACAGGTGCTGCTTGTGGGGGCTGGTCATCTCAAGCTACGCATTTAGATATAAGTACAACTACTAGACTTTTCTTTATGTTAATTTTTATCGACATTTGTACATTGGAACTGTGTCCATGGGCTTACATTTCTCAAGTGATTTATTTTGTTTTTTTTTTAATTGTATAATATTTTTGAAAAGAGTAATTACTGAGTTTCTTGCCAGGTTCTTCTCAGTAAAAGCAACCTTCCGAACATGGCGGTAGCATGTATAATCCTGTAAATTGTGTCATTCTGACGATTTGAAAGTGCTTTGTATAAAGTCTAATCGAATAAAGATATTTTTGACTTTGACTTTGACATGATCACACGATCGCAAAAAGTAAGTACTTACGGTCCGTCGAAGCAATGGGCAGCCGATAGTACATATCTGCTGGTGAGGATGGTACCAGCGCAGATCTGAGTCCAGAATATACTACCACTGTCCACCTGGAAATGAGAATTCACATCTATACACAGATAAATCAAATTGGAGTGTCTGTTTGTAATTCGGAAATAACAGCTTTTCACTAAACACATATACAGTATGCATAGACAGTATATACGGTACTGACATAAAAAAACTATTTATTTATTTTCTTCCATATTTAGATATAGGCACTATATAAGTCATCTTCCAACCCGGTAGCATTTATAATCCTGTAGGTATAAACATGTCATACTGACGAATTAAACGTATTGTGTAAGTTTAATCAAATAAAGATATATAAAATTTATTGAATTATATTGGAGCATGTGTTATTTCAAAATGAAAATGAAAATGAAAAATATTTATTCAGTTTAGGCCCTGGTAAGGCACTTATGAAATTTGAGAATTTACCACCGGTTCGGAAACTAGCCTTCTGAGAAGAACCGGCAAGGAACTCAGCCAGGCATCATGTACATATCATCGAAACAATATAAATCATATGAAATCATCATACAAAATCAAATTTGATAATAGGTATAAATATTCACAATAGTGACAAATTAGCATGCAAGTCAGTATAAAACAAAATCAAAGTGAAAAAAAAAAAAAAAAAAAAAATACCAGATAGATTTACAAGTGTTTGCATACCATGTATTTGCCAGGAGCTACTTGTGCAGAGTGATTTACCTAGTTCCATATATATGCATCCATATATATTTACCTGCACAATGCTGGGGTATGTCTCTATGGTGGTGGGGTTGCCTCCCACGATACGGCTGCCATTGCTGCCGCACACCACGGCTGGAATGGAAACATGAAGGTTTTAAATCTGACAAATCGTTCTAAGTATAGTCTAGTCTTTACATCTATACAGATAAATAAAATTGAAGTGTCTGTCTTAATCTTGATTAACTTAGCATTGACAAACATTTCAATAACCTATTACTATAACCGATATTATAATTAACTAGATGTGCCCCGCGGTTTCACTCGCGTAGATTTAGTTTCATCCTTATTGTCGCGGAACCCTAATATTTTTGATAAATAAAAGTAGCCTAAATTACTCCTTGAAACACCAGCTACCTACCAGTGAGTAAATAAATTTATAAATAAAATTAAATTGTCTGCTTGTAATTCCAAAATAACAGGTATTAACTAAATGCACCTGAAAGTATATACGGTCTGTCTGTTTGATCCAGCTAAGCTCCGAAACGGCTGGACCGATTTCAACGGGACTTTCACTAGTAGCTGATAGCTAATGTTATTAGAGAACTAGTACCTAATAAAGTAGTGAACTAGTAAGTAAATAAATACCTGCAACGACGAGAAAAGCCACAAATATCCCCCTCATAATGTACTGCTAACAACGAGTTACGAGTAACATTGCGTACATTATTTACTCGTTTATATTAACACCTTTAATCGGCATTATCTCATTAATTTATTGCCCACAAATTATAATGGACGTTACACATGTACAATTGGTGCTTAATCTCATTATCAGCAAGTAAACTCTAGGGATTTCAAATGAATATTATGCATTGTTATGTGCACACACGTGCTTTATTATATCATTGGTCAGATGAATAAGAGCGCTTATTGTAATTATAGTTTCATTGCTATGAAAGAGAAGAGCCGTTGTGGCCTTACGGTTTGAGTAGCCTGCTACGCAAGTTCGGATCCCAGCGGGGCCTGTACCAATGAGTTTTTCTAATAACTTACGTGCAGTGATTTCACATCACGTGCTTTACGGTGAAGGAAAACATCGTGAGGAAACCTGCATGTGTCTGAGAAGTAATTCAAAGACGTATGTATAGTGCTTGCGACGGCGATGGACTCACCCTCTGTCACGATGGCTCTTCGGCCATCGGTTAATCATATTCGGTGAAATGTGGGTGTTGTTGCTACAACACCTCTGCTTACCCCTTCGGGGACCTTTCTGGGATGGCGTAAGGATATTTATATATTATTTTTACAATTTCATTCCTCTTATAAGATTTCTATAAATATTAAATAAAAACAAATAATGTTAATACTATAAATGGGGAGAGTGTTCTGTCAATCACATGAGGAGAGCATTTACAGAATTTAAGAAAACGCAAAAATTATGCGGTTTATTTTATCTCGTCATGTAGTTTATAAGAGACAGATTTATGTCATTAATATCAAAGGCATTGAATAAAAACAAATCAAATATTAATATCATAAACGAGAAAAGTGGCCTGTCAATCAGAAGATGAGAAAATTTACAGGAATTTTGCAAACGTAGAAATTGTTCGGTTTATCTGACGTGTTGCTCATCTTGTATATTAATAAGCTTTGTGATTGTTTTTCTGTTATCTTTTCTCCGCGAAATTTCCAAAAGAGAGAGAGTTGAACTGAACAATCGATTTTCCCTTTATTTACATAAATATTATAAAGAGGAAAGATTTGACTGTTTTTTTATTTATTTGTTTGCATTGAATAGGCTCCGAAACTACTTGACCGATCTTGGAAATTCTTTCACTAATGGATAGCTACATCATCAGCGAGTAACATAGGCTATATTTTATCCCCGTACTCCCACGGGAACTGGAACTACGTGGGCGAAACCGCGTGACGTCCGCTAGTATATGGTAAGATGTAATAATAATGTGAGAAAAAAAAAAAATTATGTCAGTTTACTGTCTATACTTTCGTATGTTTTCCGTGAAATGCGGTAAATTTGGAATTACAAACAGACACATCAATTAATAAAATAAGAGTGAAAACGCGTGACATCCGCTAGTCTTTTTTTTAATTAAATATTTTTGTTATAACCACTTTAATAACAATTAAGGTCTCACAACATCAAATCCCTACTTAGAAAGAAAAACAACACGCACTCATTGGAAATTGTAAGGCTGCCGTAAAGAGGAAAAAGTTCTTATATTGTTAGAAGTTTCACCGAGGGCGTGCGAGGTCAAATGGTACTCTTTTGTAGGGCTTTTGAATCCCTTATTAAAAGTTATCGAGTGCTTGACCTCAACAAGGGAATTGATGTGAAAAAGATTCGGCATTATTGCGACGTGTGTCAAATCCCTATGGCATGTGACAATGAGTTTTTCTAAAAACTTAAGTGCAGTGTCTTCACACAAGCTTCGGAAAGCATCGTCAGGAAACGTGCTTGTTTGCAACATCTCTGCCCTTTTGGGATGACGTGAGCATAGGTCATCATCATCATCATCGGCCGGAAGACGTCCACTGCTGAACATAGGCCTCCCCCTTGGACCGCCACGCCGAGCATAGGTATCTTAGCTTAATCTCCAAGAATTACTAAGAAATTCATTTTTTACTTATAAAAATACTAAGAGTTTAATTTTTTTATGTTTACAATTTATAAGTGGCAATTCAGACTTAGCAGAGTTACTTCGTCAAAAACTTAAAACTGTTGACTTATTAACATTTCAGGGATTTCCCAAGTAGGTATCAACTACTCGTATGTTGATTGACGTCACATATGAACACAGATAGACAGGTGTAAAGATAGTACTTGACAGTACTTAGGAAATTATTTAAAAGGATTTAAGGCTATACTTATCGAGACTTATTTTTATATTGGTATTATTCGATTCGAAGAATTTACCACCGATTCGCAAACTAGCCTTCTGAGAAGAACCGGCAAGAAAGTCAACTTTCATCATGTACATTTCATTAGATAGAAAATAATGATTAATTACAATAATTAAGTTCACTCAAAAATTTAATATGGATACGTATTTTTAAGTTAGTTATTCTATTTGTTTTTTTAGACACTGTACTCTGGGCATAGGATATTAGAAACGAGTTTAAAGTTCAAGCTCACGCCACCCTTGAATAAACAGTGGTGTTACAGCACCCACATTTACCACATGTCTTAGAGCTACAAAATAGCCACAGATAGCCCTTGGTTTAAAAGTAGCTCCATCTCTTTTAGTGCCACGGATTTCAAAAGGGATAGACATAGATTTAATACGAGCTTGGTCTAGTCTTGGTTAAAACCATTTTTTGTCTCAGTGAGGACTGAGTATAACATTTAACACCATTATGAATGAAGTTAGCTATTCCTTATTATAGTTCCACTACTGTGCGACAGATGGCGTTAGTATGCCGAAGTATTAATCTGTTATTTTTATAAACTGTGTCATTCACATATTATATAATATTACAATTCTGTCTGTGATAGTTGCTAGGTATTTATCTGATAACTTTAACCCCGAAGGATTTCATTATTTTGGCTATCAATCGAAGTCCTATATCGCCAAAAGATACTAAATTAGGAAAATGATGTAAGAAAATTCACTTAAATACGTCCCAGTCCCTTTTTACCATCAAGCTGTAACTTGCTTAACTTTATATGATATCTATTCCCACTGATAAAAAAATAATTGTGTAATTCCAAATCACTGAGAAGCTTTTCACTGAATCCATTTGAAAGTATAGTACGGTTCTTACATAAAAATAAAATTATAATGTGGCCCATGTGGGGTACCAAACAAAGATTATAATACTCAAATACCTTAATTTTTGTGAATATAAATACCAAACGTTCGGACTCAAGGGAAACACAAATAATCACATAAAATATTTGCCTTGACATGGGGATGAGCATATTTGCTCGCTTCGCTAGGTGTTGAGGGTTCACAACACAAATATGCTTGCCACTAGACCAACGGAGTTGTCATTAACAACTAATATAAAAGTAAATAATTAGTTACCATTAAGTACTATGTTCAATGCCCACGCATTTATCAAGTTTCCTGTAGAATTATTTGATCTATATACAATTCCCACCCGGGTTTTAAACTCTTATCAAATTACGTGCTGAAAGGTACTACGATAAGCGTTTACGAAAACACAAGTTCTTTAATAACCGTAAGGGCAATAAATCTTGCCGATATCGAAGATAAATTAGTTTAATATAAATACGAGATACTAAAAATACTAAGCCACTTGATTTTAATTTTGTTCAAAATGAAGTTCGTCACGGGCACACTTTTGGTGTTGGCAGGTACAGTGATTTGGATTTTTTTATATACATATGCTCACGCCTGTATTCCCCGAGGAGGTAGGCAGAGCTGTAATAACAACACCCACTTTTCACCGAAAATGATTAAGTGCCTACGTGACAGAATGAGCCTATCGCCGTCTCAGGCGCTATTCGTACGTCTCTGAATTACTTCTCAGACATATGAAAGTTTCCTCACGATGTTCACCGCCAAGTTCGTGATGTGAAATCAATGCACATAAGTTCTTAGTAAAACTCATTGGTATGTGGATCACTGGGATTCAAACTTGCGTCTCCTACGGCCACCATGATTTATGCACTTACTCTTAAAATAATTTGCAATAAAAGGAACACAACGTGTGAATCGAACCTACGACCTCTATCTACCATGATCTCTTATTTCAATGATAGTTTAACTCTTATTATAAGACAGATGTATATACGTGTATAAGTCTGTCACTGTCGCACAGTGGAACTATGATGGCAATAAGAGCTTAAAGATAATAATTCAGTAAATTGCTGTCAAATCAAGCTACTCCGGTCTCCTACATCTGAATAATAAAATAAAGTACTTAAACCAATATATTGTTACAAATTATTAAAGTATGTAATATATTTCGGTATAATATAATACCTAAGTTTGTACAGGCAAACGTGCCCCAGAGACCTTATAGTTAAATTCAAAGAATTTCTACTTGATTACTTACACATCCGCTTAAAATTCCAACTACTGGAGAGCTAAGTATGCACTGTGATATAAAATGTTTAGTTAAAGTGTGATTTATACATAAAAAAATCGTTGCACTCTCTGAGTGCTTTACTTTTAATCTAAAAACTATCCCCTGCTAAGTTTAAAAATAACGTTCTATAACTGTTCCAGTGTTTAAGCAGAGCGTATTGAGAACTTCTCAGCTTTGACGTTTCGTTTTGGTACCGTAAAATTAAACAAAAAAGCTAAGTAGTTCTTAATATGCACTGCTTACTCGATCTTCGCTGGCTCCTTGAGGGCCTAGTGTGGGTTTTTCACTGCCGCGGCCGCCGTCACAAGTCACCGCGTTGTCGCCAATTTTAAGAAAACTCGCACTAGGCACTTTGGTGCTTGATACGAATCCGTTTCTAGAAGTTGTCGCGATTTTGCGCACTTACCTCGCATATTCAAATTCCAGCTGTATTCTACGGCAGCGATGGCAACCGCATCGTGGGAGGGTCCCCTACCACCATTTCCCAGTATCCCAGCACCGTCCAGATTGACCGCTATACCCTGATCTGGAACCAGATGTGTGCCGGCAACATTCTTACCACCAAATACATTGTCTCCAGCGCTAGTTGCTTCTCCGGCATGTGAGTTTGTTATTATTTTAAGTTTTCAACACTAGCTGTCCACCCGCGTAGACCTAACATGGGTGGCCTTATTTCGCGGCCTTATTATATATTTAAAATAAAAGTATCCTACGTGAGTCCTTGTAACATCAGCTATCTGCAAAGTACCGATAAAATCGATCCTCCAGCTTAAAGTTAAACTTTAATAGGTACTAAGGCCTGTATCCCATGGTATTGGCAGAAACCACCGTTTATATTATTGTACCTCAGTAGTAAGGTATAGAGCTATGAGTATAGTTTTATGTAATTTCAGCTTGTTCAGCATCACCAACCGCCGTCTCCGCGCTGGTACCGCTCTCCGCAACATCGGCGGAACCGTCATTGAGTTCGTGCGAGCCGTCAACCACCCCGATTACAACACCAACAGTCATGATAACGACATATCCGTGGTCGAGCTCACTGAATTCCTAACATACAGCGACAACATTCAGCCAATTGCCATCGTCTCTCAAGGATTTGAAATGCCCAATAACATAAACGTGACCTTGGTTGGATGGGGCACTTCTGAGGTAAATCAAAAAATCTTCTTTCTTGGTTCTACTAAAAGTGGCAAACAAATGTACAGGGTAAAAGGTTACTGCAGCTGTGAATGCTTTCAAAAGCACGTGTCACTTGAACGTCGCCAATACCTACTTCCACCGGCCATATTTGTGCGGCAATTTTATACAATATGCATGAATAAGCAATCATTTGTTAGATTATGATAAGTAGTTCTGAAGTTCTGGGACGGAAACAGATAAAACATACAAGCATGCATGCTGGTCAAAATTAAAGCCCATCTTTTCACTTCGCCTTAGTCGGGTAAAATGCATGTCGTGGCGGTGGTTTTGCACTCTTACCCCTTTATTACAAAGCCGAGACCAAACTCAGACTAAAACTATGTCCATCTTCTTTGAAACCCGTATGGCAAAAAGATCTTAGACGATGTTTTGGAAAAAGCATTTAGAGACTTTACTTACCCAGATCCAAGCGTAATATTCCTTCACTTTCCAGATCAACGGTGCGGCAGCCCTGATCCTCCAAAGAGCCGAGGTTTTGACCGTCGACCACCAAATATGTACCGACAGATACTCATGGCTCAATTCTACTGCCGTAGTGACAGATAACATGCTCTGCGCTGGACTCCTGGACGTTGGAGGCGTGGATGCTTGCCAGGGTGATGCTGGTGGTCCTCTGTTCTTCGACAACATCCTTATCGGGCTCATCTCTTGGGGCAACGGTTGCGCTGAGCCTACCTGGCCCGGCGTCTACACCAAGGTCTCAGCTTACACAGACTGGATCGTTTCAACTGCCGTCTAAATGGAACTTTAATATATTTATTGCTTCTTATTTAAAATGGTTTTTGTATTCCTTACTTTTTCCTTAAGACCCGTAAGTAATTTAAGCTTTCTTGACCCCGTTGGTCTAGTTTTCGCAAGCGCTACTGCGGAACACAAGATCTTGGTTCCAATCCACGGGTCAGCTAATATGTTATTTAAGTTTTCTATCTGTCATTTCCCAGTAGTAGCAGAGCAGCCCGGATTAATTAGCCGGGCTTATGGGATTATATGGGACTTAAACATAACTAGTAATATGCAGCTTCAATACAAGCACCTCTGCCTACCACTTTGAGAAAATAACGCACCTACGTATGTAGGTTTCATTCAATGTAAACCTTGTGTTGTGTGTGACACAACACTGCACTTAAGTTATTTATTGGTATAGACCACTTATTTGTACTGGCTTTTGTTTCAAGTAACTATCCCTGGTTGAGAAGTCACCTGCTCAGCAAAGACGCAAGTTTAAATCTTTATTATCAAAACCAACGAAGTTTTCTAGAAAACTTGCAGTGACCTACACCACTACTTTAAAGTGAAAAAAAATATCGTTTGGAATCCTACATATGCCTGAGAAGGAATTCAATGACGTAAATTTATATGTTACCATAGAATAAAAATTCGTGGCGACGCGGTTTCTGATCTATGTATCTTACAACACTTAGACGGCAATAGACTCATCATTTGTCCCGTTTGAATAGTGGGTATTATAACGCCTCTGCTAACCCCTTCGCGTCGGGGGAATCATCATGGTATAGGGGCAAAGAGCATTATTATTAGGTACTTTATTTTATTTCTCTTAAAATAGTACAAGTGGCCGTCTTGCTATCATCGCAGTCCGCATCTTAAAAATCTTTCCGATATTAATAGCTACATTATCTGAGATTAACATAGGGTGAAATCGCTAGTTCACAATTTTTCACAATATTAGCACAAAAATAAACACTTGTAGAAAAAATAATTTAATACGAGTCAAAATTAAACAGCATTAGCGACGATCCAAGAGGTGTAAGAAGCGATGGCAGTGCTGACGACTGGCATCTGGTCATCGACGTCAGAGACACCGAAGGACAATACACCGACGACCACATCATTATAAGTCAAGGGAGCACCAGTGTCGCGGATGTCAAAGTCCCGGCCTGTTGTGATGAAACCAGCGCAGACCATGTTCTCAGTGATGATTTCAGGTTCCTCCGTAGTCAGGTACTTCAAGAGACAGTCATCGTTGTTGATGGTGAACAGGTCCAGGCCGTACAAGTAGTTGTTAGCGGTAGATCCACCACCTTGCTGTTAGGAGAAGTCCATGTTAATAAAACTATTACACGGAATCGACAATTTGTATCGATACTTCAAATAGATACCTACAGCCCTGTTGATGGTAAAGGGGTTACTATAGTCTCCAAACTTATTATTAAGATAATCACGATTTGTCTCGGAATGAACTGATTATTTATTCGAAGTTAATAATCGTGCTTGGACTGGAATTATCCAGAAAATCGTTGAGCAGCTGAGATATCCAGGTAACTGCCTAGTTATCTGTAAGGTTTCTTAGCGTCGAACCCGGCGTCGAGCGTCGTTTTCAATCGTAGGAAATTTATACATAATATAATGTTAAATTTTGTAAGTATCTTTGAATCCAACCCTCGACATCGAGTGTGACGCTGACAAACTTTACAGAATAACGCGGCTAAATATGATCGACTCCTATTTTGCTGGCATAAGGGTATCAATAAAGTTCAGCCACTGACCTAGACTATACTAGTACACTTGACTAGCTTTATATCGTGCCCATTTGATTCGATCTTTATTGATGGTAATTAATACTCTATGGCTATACCGGGCGTTCACGAAACTAATGATTGAAGGGATAGGTAGAGCGTTTTTCATGCTCTGGACTCAGGGACACTCGTTAAGAACGTTTTAAGTCGACACCAAATGAAGAAGTTCTGTAAGGAAAAGTCAGTCTTGAATGGAAAAGCATACCTACTAGTATAAAGTTCAGCTGTATAAGCTTTAGGTAATCTAATTTTA
Source organism: Watsonalla cultraria (assembly GCA_964035505.1). Classification (NCBI taxonomy): domain Eukaryota; kingdom Metazoa; phylum Arthropoda; class Insecta; order Lepidoptera; family Drepanidae; genus Watsonalla; species Watsonalla cultraria. The sequence continues at coordinate 8,837,991 of OZ037730.1, forward strand.
CTCTGAAAAATACTTACAGCAGTGTTACCCCAACTGGCAAGACGAAGGCGGAGGTTATCGGGAAGGTCAACGCCCTCACCAAGGATCTGAGCTTGGGCGACGATGTGGCTGAAGGTCAGATAATTTTCCAGCCTAATGATGGCGAGGTCAGCCTCATTGCCAAGGACACCGAAGTCAGGGTGGACGGTGACGCTGCTCAACGAGTAGTAGTCAGCGTCATCGTTGGCCCGAGTGGTGGATCCCACGATCACACGACGATAATCAATGAGGAAGAGGCTGGGAAGAAAACATACAAATACCTTAAACTCGATCTATCAAATATTGAGAAGACGTCTTTTAAACGGCGAGAAAATTATCACTGGTTTGGAAACTAGCATTTTAGATAAACAAGCATACATGTAACGTTATTTATAAATACTCTGACATTTACTCATGACTTTATACGTTAACAACTGTTGTCCCCAATTAAAATACATACTTATTATATTTACGGAAAGGATATCAAACAAATTTGAAAGGTGTATTCTTTATAGGGTGAAGGAAACATTAGGAAAGGGTTTTTTGAAATTCGACCCCTGAGAGGTGAATTAGAGGGTTGAATTTTCGAAGAACCTTTTTACTCTCAAGCCGAAGCTGCTGGCTAATGAATTGTAACTAGAATAAACAATACTTACGTTCCTGAGACGCAACTGGCGGAGATAATCATATGCACGTTAGTGACGATGGTGGCAACACAGGTCTGGGTCCAAAAGATGAGCACGCGGTTCTCTAACTGGGCGAGGTAGGGGGTTTCATCGATGGTCATGCGAGTACCAAGGTCAGCTGACACCAAGGCAGCTGGAATTTAAAAGAAAGAACTTTCAATATCACGCCCAAAGTACTTTTTGCAATATGACCCTGATTTAAAGAAATAACTGTAAGGCTTACTGGTGCTTTTATTTTAATGCCCCTTTTGGAAACCCCGATGATGGTTTCACTTGGGAAAATCACGGAAGGTATTACAAAGGCAAAAACACAGATATCGTGATGCACTTAACACTTTTAAATAGAGAGAGTCACTTGTAAGACCATAGAATAAGTCTTCCCGAATAGAGAATCAGATAGTCAGGGCACGCTCGCAAGAATACTAAATAATATAATTATACTAGATCTAAAGTTGCTACTAGAACCACTATGGGGGCTGTTCAACTGAAATTATACAAGTTTCTAAAAAAAAAACCGGGGAGTTTGTTTCGCCGTTTCTTCTCCTGACAGGCTTATATTTTGGAAACGGTAGTAAATTTACCTAAGTTAGCGTAAGAGAAATGACGTTCAATAAGTGTTCCAAGTGTCCCTTATGTTGAATAAAACTCTTTGATTTGATTTGATTTGATTCTGACTAGGATAGTTAGAGCCGCGAATTCCCAGACGCAACACCCGTTGGAAGATCTTTGTTATGTTGCTGAGAATGATCTCGTCACTCATTCCATAAGACTTGAACACTTTCCTACTGTGACTGAATTTAACTCACACACCACCGTATCGCACATACAGTATCAGACCAGACCAGAACAGTTCGATCCAAGGTCCCTTAGACACAACACCAGTTAAAAGGTCTTCGCTTTGTGGTGGCTGGGCACGATCACCTCATTTGCTCACGGTAACAAAATGTGCTTTCGACTAGAATTGTCAGAGCCTCGGTTCCCCAGACACAACACCCGCAGGAAGATCTGCCCATTGTGGTCACTTCAGCTTATTCCCCCACATGATTAATAACTTTTACGTTACCTGCCAGCAGAACCAAAGCCCATGTGTGGAAGGACGCCATTTTGTAAATACCGCGGATATTTGCTGCTAATCTATAGTTGTTGATTCTTTTATACCTGTTACGTTGCTGGCATTATCTCTAGATTTGATTTCATTTTACTTGTGACTTTGCCCGGGTGGATTAAGAGTGTAAAATCATTCGATTAATTGCAAGTAATTCTTCATGTCCTGATGGTATTTGAAGCCAATCTAAACCCGGATCTTTACATAAATATAAATACATACATACAGTGACTTCTCAAGAGCTTTAAAGGAAATCTAACTAAAACTAAACTAATCTGGAGAAAGCATCCATACGACTGAGAAGCAGTTCTACAGAGTTATGAATATGGATGTTTACGGGGGGATAGGAAGAACTAAGAAAAGATGGATGGATGCGTGAAAGATTATATTGCTAGAAAGGGAGTGAATACGGACTGGCGGGTGATATAGACAAACGTAACAAAAAACATACTGCGCTTACCATAGACAACATGGGCTAAGGACAAGAGGACGATGATAATAAAGTGTTTAGAAAACTTTTTTGGGTATGCATGTCACTAGGTGCAACATTTAACACCAAGACCTATAGACAAAGTAACATTATCCTCACGCTTCGCGTAAAGAAACGATAAAAAAAATATGATATGACGTGTCTGATTTATGTCATTGCCATACATTTTGTAACGCTTTTTGCGCTAATGCACAAGTTTCAAACGGTAATGTTAACTATTTATTTTCGAAAATAAACAAACAGACTTGTTAAATTTTATCTATAGGTACGTGCACATACATGTATTCCACGTGAACGACAAATCAATGATAAGCTAAAACCACTATTTGATACATATTGAGGGCTAATCTTAGACTAATCCTATTCGTTGATTGCTGGTGGGCACTTAGCAACGTATTGGTTCTGATATTATTGAATGAAAATTAACTATGCAAGGAACGGTACATATTCCAATGACAAATACATACATATGCTCACGCCTGTACTCCCCGAAGTGGTGAGCAGAGGTGTTGTAATATCAACACTCACTTTTCACCGAAGATAGTTAAGTGCCAACGTGATAGATGATGAGTCTATCGCTGGCACAATACATACGTCATGAAATTACTTCTCAGAGATATGCAGGTTTTCTCAAGATGCTTACCTTCACCGCAAAGCACGTGGTGTGAAATCACTTCACATGAGTTATTAGAAAAGCTCATTATACAGGCAGCTGGGATTCAAACTTGCATCGCTTGCGCAGCAGTCGAGTACACAAGCCCCACGGCTAACCACGGCTCTAGTAATCTCCAATGACAAATCTAAATACATATATGTACATATATAACTCAAAGGTGACTGACTGACTGACATAGTGATCTATCAACGCACAGCCCAAACCACTGGACGGATCAGGCTGAAATTTTGCATGCAGGTAGATGTAATGACGAAGGCATCCGCTAAGAAAGGATTTTGATTAATTCTACCTGCAAGGGGATAAAATAGGGGATGAAATTTTGTATGAAACTAAATTTACGCGGGTGAAACCGCAGAGCACAGCTAGTAAAATATATGACCTAAATCCGTTTCCACGGTTCCAAAGGTGTCACGTGAATAGTAATGTCGATTCAAAAACCTGAGTTCAACAACCCTTTAACTTTTATGCATTCAAAAGTCTAAGGGTTTTTGAACTCAGGTATTTCTTTCATATTGTATTAAACAGCTTAACGGCTTCCGTTTAAAAACGAAAGATTCATAGATAACATTATTTATATTTAATCGCTATCAGCTTTTTGTTTTTTAATTTCTTTGCCTCAAATCCCAAAATGTTTTGTATTGATGATGCAATGTTTTATTATGAAATGAGAAAATCAATTAATCTAGTCACTTACCTACTGTATAGGTACATTATTACTATACTACCTTTAGTAAATAAGCTATAGAAGACTGTAAATTGCAATATATTTCATGTTGATGTTTAGTATCAGGTACTTGCCACAATATACAGCATGTGGTTTTATAAAACGACACCCAATGCACGCTGTAATATGTCATCATCTTCCTGCCCTTATCCCATGTTATTTGTGGTCGGCGCAATGTGTTCTTCTCTTCCATTTCTCTCTATCAGCCGTCATATCTGTATTCACTCCCATTCTAGCCATATCATCTTTCACACAATCCATCCATCGTTTCTTAGTTCTTCCTTTCCCCTTGTAACCATCCACATTCATAAACTAAAATTTTTTTGGCAACATTTTCCTCATCCCTCCGCATAACATGTCCATACCACGACAAATGTTTATTCTTCAACTTCTCAGTCACTGGTGCTACTTTCAGACTTCCCCTTATAAACTCATTCCTCACCTTGTCCAATCTCGTTACGCCACACATCCATCTCAACATCCGCATCTCAGTTGCATTATTGCTGTAATATGTAAGCTGCATTAATATAAGCTACAAAATCACAATTACAAACAGACACTTACATTGTATCTACTTGGGTTCTGTCAATCGAAGAATCGAAAAAAAAATAACGTTTAAAATATTTATTTATAAAACATCAACATTTATACTCTATTAAGTATTACTTACAAATGATTAACTGTAAAAGACCTTCGCTTACCGTCACACGTTCGAAATGCTATATTATTAAATTTAATGGTATAATAAATCCTCAATCGAATGAACAGCGCTTTTAAATAAACCATCGGAAAACAAGGACACGGTAGAAAAAAATCAATTTTGTCTATTTCATTGTAAATGAATGCTGTTATTTTCTCGTTTACATGCTCCGTTTGGAAACAAGAACAAAATATCTCATCCATTTTCTCGACATATTGGACAAAGTCGTCTGGTGGTGCAACAGGTACTGGTAAGCTTTGGTTTATATCTTTGATGTATTCATCGATTCTCGTGTATTGACTCTCTGATTTAAATTCGGGATTTGGTTCGATATAAGATTTCATAGTCTCACAATCATCGTGCCGTTCGCCGCATTTCTTCAGAAGATAACCACATACATAAACAAGTGAATTTGTTTCTGCAATGTCTAATTGATTATATTCTGAGCTCTTAATCTGAACGTTTTTAACTACGTCTTCAGTACTAGGAACTTCTTTTTCTTCGCAAAATGTTGGTTCGTCATTCAATTGACATAACGCGCTGGTCTGAATAAGAAGTTTTCCCAAATCATCTTCCCAATTACAGGCTTTTGGAAGTTTCAGAATATTGGAAAAGAATATTTTCTGAAAAGCGGATTTAAACTGTCCGCTCGTAGGCTCTGCCACACCACTTTTAGACCGTATTTGTTGAAAAAAGTGTTCAAGTGCATCTACATTCAGCCGCCCTGTTGGTAAGAACGTACAACCTTCCGACTTTAAATCTTCAAAAAGCAACAATATAGATGTTATTGTTATTTGAAAGCCGTAAATGAATTTAGCAGTTGAGGTCACATCATTTCCATTTTTTGGATCAACTAATTTCAGATTTTGAAAAAACACTAACATTTCTTTAAAGAAATTTATCTGTGACTCTTTTCCACAAAACCCTCTTCTGTATTCGTAATTATCTTTTAGATTTGTTGAGTTTAAGGAATCGAATAAATTGTTCATCATTTTTATAAGTTCAGCAGTACCCCTTCCGGATTCATGGATCAGATTAAAGTCCACATAAGTTGATATACCAGCGGCAACAGAATTACTAAAAAGTTGAGTAGCATATTCAACTTTATTTCTTTCGAAATTAGTAGGATGTATGTGGCTGTTAGTCAGTTTGCGTGCAAGTTTAAAACTCTTTTGTTGATCATTCTCATAAAATTGAACGATGTGCTCGTATTTAACTACATGATTTTGGAAATGAAAGTCGTACGACATCAAATCGTTGCGAACCAATTTTATGAGATGGGGTGCATCAAAAATATAGAATATTTTTCTGTTATTGACAAAGAAATAAGGTCGTTCTAAGGTAACTGATTCCTCTTTTACTGCGTTAAATACCTCAGATCCGACGTTGGAGACAAGTGCTCTAATGTTAAGTCCTATCTCAAACAGTTTTTTCAAAAGGTTTTCAATCCAATTATCTATCTCGTCATTGTTTCTACAGTCGGAGAGCAATGCAAACCCTACGGGTTGCTTCCAGTTGACAAATATCCCACGCACCATCACAACCAAAGCATCTACTGCTGGTTCTGGTGTCTGCACTCCATTGACCTCATGAAAGCCAATAATTTTATCTTGCTTTAAGATATAACACAAATTAGCCTTTAAGTTCATGGAACCAATAACAACCGAGCAAGTCCGCTCCGAATAATTCATGGCATCAATTCTGGTCCTAAGAATTGACATTAGTCTGTCATTTATTTCAGATGTGACTGATATTCCACACATATTTAAGGTTTTTGGACTTGGGAGACATATGGCATTTTGTAATAACTGGTAAGCTTGTGGACTGCTGTAATATAAATTTAAGCAAAACATTTTGTAATTTTGTCCGCATCTATTTCCAGTGACGTCGAATTTTAAATGAGTCTGAGCCTTGACCAACTCAGCTAGCTGTTTAGTCAGAAATCTGTCGCACAAATTATGGAACGTATCTCTTTGATACTTTCCCGATTTACTGTCAATTTCGTATGTTTTAATTTTTTTTCTAAATTCTGCAAGTTTGTATTCAAGTTTTCTTTTCTGCGATGTATCCAATGATGGAGATGTGGAATCTTGAGAACTGTCGCTCGCCAACAACTGTGTCATGTTTTCTTCTGTCTGTGTATATATTTCAACCAACTTCGGAGCTTCAGGTACCGTTTCAACCTCGTTTTCTTGTAATTTTGGCAGATGAAGACATGGCAATGAGTTGCTTTTTAGATTCTTGCGATGCGTTCCCGCTAATATATCCTTAGAGTTGAAATGCGTTTCACATACGACGTAACTTCGCGATGGTCTGTGCATCAAATCTTCTCGACATATCAAGCGAAGCCATTTGGCACGTCTGTAAAAGATAACAAAATATGAATGTACCTGATTTTATTAATAATAATAATAATGATCTCCTATCGAATTTCGGTTACGGCGGCTAATCTCAACGGGGATTAGTCATGTGCGCAGGAGATATTATAGTGCACAATTGTGCGCGCAAACACAGGTGCACTCCTTATTCCCTCACTCTCATAGTCCGATGGGAGGCAATCCGACACGACCGGAGGCGTCATGCGTAGGACCAACTGCTTAACGTGCTACTAGAACTAGAACTATGTGCATCCCTTTTGAAATCGGTATCACAAAAAGAGATGGAATTGAATACCTACTTTTAAACCCGAAAATAAAGTAACTTTACTTTTTTATTTTTTAGTCATTTTTACATACAATAAACAATCCTAAAACATTTACAGTGTATTGTGTTTTAAAATAAGATGATAAATTTATAATCAAATGTACTAACTGCAAAAAATTTGGTGATTTTTTTTAGTTCATACGATTTCGTTTATGTTTTCACCACCTCTCTATCATTCTTTTGACAAAAACTAGTTACCCTAAACTGTCAAGTTAATGAATACGATTAAAAGCGCAACAGCTTTTAAACAATTATATATATTTACTGTGGCGCTGTTATCTGTCTTTTATTTTGACGTTTTGATAGATGTCAGAATCTGTAAAATAACGCAACTAAGATGGCGTCTGCGAGCTTGTGACAAATCCGTATCCAATACAATAACAATAAGTAGGTAACTTTTACCTTTCAGAATCGCCAGGGAGTTTAAAAAACGAAAGTTCAGCCGTTGAAGAAGCCGTATTCAAACAGCCGTATACCACGCAATACACTCGCGGCATTTTTATAACTGTTTATGTGATGACTCACATGACCGCGCGTGACAATGTGAACACGCTACTGACAGCACTGCGAGGGGTGCTTAGCTACTTAGCTGACTATCGTCTTTACTCACGATCGATCCAACGGCTGCGTGTGTGTCGTTTCGAATAGTTAGTTCTTTAGCGTATTATTAATTAAAATTCATTTTTCAAGTTGAACTTGAAAAATGAATTTTGAATAATAATACGGAACGGAACTATAAGGAATACCAAAACATACTCAAAGGTTTTGAGACCGATTTTGATGAAAAATAATATCGCATTTATATTTTCAAAAAATCAATGTTTCTAGCCAGGAATAGAACGTATTGATTTTGAAAATAAAACAGCTGAATTATCACACGATTCGATAGTGCCTTTGGCAAGGATCGAATGCTGGAAAGTAATTAAATGCGACAAACAATGAAATTGTAATAAAAACTATTTATTAAAAGTACAAAGCTGCGCCATCTGCCGTGAGTATAGGGAGACGGCTAAGCTATGCTCAAATGGTACCTACGTTCGGTGAATATCTCACTTTGTTCCTAGATGGCGTAACGGTAGTAATTTTTTACCTTTCACGAAAACCCAGTCAAATTATCAAAATATCAGTGCCATCATAACTAAATAGTAAGATAATAAAAATGAAATATAGTATTCTTATAGGTACTTTTTCATAGAACTCATTTTACAATTCATTTGACACCAGTTGGTCTAGTCTATTGGTTTGTATAGCTGACTGCTAGATTAGGTGTCGCGGGTTCAATTCCCGCGTGAGGGCAACCATTTTATGTCATGAGCATTTGTGTTTGTTTATATTTACAAAAAAAGGTATATAAGTATTATATCCGTTGTCTGGTACCCATAATATAAACATTGCTTTGAGGCTAGATGGCGCTGTGTGATAATGGCCGAACAATATTTATTCATATACCTACTGTAGGCAGTGGCGTGCATTGCATATAAGGTAAGCAGAAGTTACAATTTGTGATCACTGAATACACTCGTGTCGTGTGTGTGTGTGTGTGTTTATGTTCGTATGTGTAACTTTACCAAAACGTACGTACCTACGCCGCGTCACATAGGTATGTACTTAACATGCCTACCTACCTACTTTTTATTTATGCCTACCCCTCCGAAAATCTTATGCACGCCCCTGACTGTAGATGCCCCATTTATAACCGATATTAAAAAAAAGAAGGAAGTTATCAATTCGACTGTATGTTTTTGAAAGGATTTTAGCTGTCAGTGTAGCCAGCATAAAACAAAACAAACAAGAAACAATTAAAAACATTTAATGCTAAAACATCAATACGTAGCAGTTTCAATGATCCAGTTGGTGTAAGATGCGACATTAGTAGCGACAGCGGGGAAGGTATTGTTAACACAATCGTAGCCGAAGGACATGACTCCCATTACTATATCTCTGTAAGTCACAGGCCCTCCGAAGTCACTCCTGCAGAACGACTCGTCCCAGCTAGTGAGGGACGCGCAGATCATGTTTTCAGTAACAGTCTCAGGCACCGCCAGGCCTTGATAACTGTGAGCGCACTGATCCCTGTCGTGCTTGTACAGGATCACTTCCAGCAGGACGTCCGATTGGTAGTTGCTTTGCTGTGGATTACATTTGTATATAATCACTAAGTAGCTGTACCTCGCGGTACACACGGTACTGTAGTCGTTGTATTATACAATGCTTTACGTCACGTTCCATGGGAACGGGATTAAAAGTCCTGTGTCCTTCTCCTGATTCTAAACTACCTTCCCACCAATTTTCAGCCGAATCGGTTCAGCCGTTCTTGAGTTATAAAATAGTGTAACTAATACGTCTTTCTTTTATATACCTAAGTATGTTGATAAGGAAACTAAACTAGATATTACTTGCGACTTGGCCGCTGCATAAGTAGTATGGCCTCAAAAATAGATATCCCTTTTTTATTAAGAAACTAGCTTCTATTCAACTTCGTTCACGTAGAATAGTTACTTTGGGCCAACGCTAAATCTAACCCGCGATTAGTCTTAGCGTGATATATAGCCTCTATAAATGGGCTATCTAACACTGAAAGAATTTTTCATATCAGACCAGTATTTCCTGAGTCGCGCATTCAAACCAACTCTTCAGCTTTAATCATTCGTATGGATATAATGGCTATCAAATTCATCGTCCGGCCAGCGTCGTTGTACAGCAGAGGTCAGTGGTAAAATCTAACCGTGGTACTTCTGCCGTCTCTCATAACAACATGAGACAAGCCAAATGACTTCTCAGTAAAAGCAACCTTCCGAACCTGGCGGTAGCATGTATAATCCTGTGTAATCGTGTCGTTCTGACGATTTGAAAGTACTTTGTTAAAAGTCTAATCAAATAAAGATTTTTGAATTGAATTGAATTGACTTACCGTGGTAGTACCCCAACCGACGTGAATGAGAGGAATGCTGTCGGGGAACTCAGCTCCTTGGTAGATGATTGGCGCCTGCTGGACCACTGGGCTGAAGGTCAGCTGTTCAGCAAGGCGGACTACTGAGATGTCACCATCTAAGCCATGGTTTCCGAAGCTAGGGTGGTTGTTCTCCCTCAACACGGGGACGACGACACCACCAGTGTTGCGGTAAGTGGCGCCTGCGCGGATCCGACGGTAAGCTGGGCTGTAGAGTCTGGAAAAGATTACATTTGTTTTCAAGTAAATTTTTTGTTAATGATACTAATAATAATATTATGGAACTCAAAAAAACGCAGTTCGTCACTTAGCGAAAAAGTACAGGTGCCGTCTATAATGGTATGTAAACTTGAGGGCAGAGAAACTGAGGACAGTGGCTAAAGTTCTAGCAATATAAAGCCTTAATTTCGGGACTTAATATCTATCTCTATTTCAAATATCCTATGTCATTTTGTTTTGGATACGAAGTAAGAGCAAGTCTTTCAAAAAATGTGAAAATACCATACACGCCAGAAAAGCAGTTAGCGCTAGAGACAAGGTGCCAGGAGGTGAGAATGCTCCCAGCACACGACTGAGACCACAAGCCTGAGAACACACTCAGGAACTCCACTTGGACCACCGAGGGGTGCGCATTGATCGTCGTCTCCGCCCTTAATGCTGAGCAGGTAGTGCCTGGAATTATTAAACACATCTTTATATATGATTTTTTTGTATGCGTTTGGCACCCAAGGCTGGTTTAGATTCACAAATCAGTCTGGCAGAAGGCGTTGCAGTCGGTATGCAGAACAACGTATCTTATGGACTGGACCGCTACCTAAGTATCACGAGATTAACTCCATTTTTCTAATGTATACCCGATAGCGTCTCCACCGAATATTATGCTTTAAGTGTAATAAAAAAGTGCGTCTGTCCGCTATGGCTTTTGTAACATAATCGAAACATTGCGAATGGAACAAATAACTTTGTGATTTCGCTTAGAACTGATTTCTTGAACTGATCTTTGTTATATAGTTTTTAAACCTAATACTTCTAAGATAAGATTGAATTTCCACGAGCAAATTACCTGCAAGCAGCGCAAACGCAACTAGCAACAGAGCCGCCATCTTCCACGACCTTCGTCACTGTTACAATAAAGGATTTGTGACCACATTTTATAAACTAGCCGTAAGCCCTTGTAAAGTTTACAGCTACAATTTGACTAACCGCATATCTGATAATGTTTATTGAACGCAATTCTATTACTTACTTACTGTTATTATAAATAGGTACTTATTTAGTTAGTCTGCTGGACCTCGGGACCAAATGAACATTATTTATTCAGTTCAGGGACCTTACCATGAACTCTTAGTGCCTTTTTCACAATACAAAATATCTTTATTCGATTAGACTTTTAACAAAGTACTTTCAAATCGTCAGAATGACACGATCACACAGGATTATACATGCTATCGCCAGGTTCGGAAGGTTGCTTTTACTGAGAAGAACCTGGCAAGAAACTAAGTAATTAAAAGTACTACGTATAATTGTGTAGCTTGAGATGATTAATATTTGGACTCGTAGTAGGAGACACATGTATATGACGTGTATACATCTGTCTCTGTTGCACAGCTGAACTACCATGACAAGAGTGCGTGGTTGGTCCTTTGGTCCTGGTAAGGCCTGGATATCCACCGGTTCAAACTAGCCTTTTGAGAATTAATATTTTCTAAGAGTTTTTGATTGCGGCGAACGTATGGCTAAAATGTTGCTTTAGGGACGGTCCAGTGCTAGTCCTAGTTCTATTCCAGGAACAGGAACACTTAAAGGTCTGAATTACTGCAGTCACGTAACGGCCGTCTTTACGGTGACGATATTTGGAAGGTCCCATTAAGATAATCTTTTGAAAGAGATACTTATCTGGTGCACGAGAAAATTTACTTCTGTTTGTAATATTATTATGAACATATCTGCGATTATTTCATTAAAATGTTAATAGCTTTCTCGCATAAATTCAGGAAGGATTATGATCCTTCCTGCTTTAGTTTGAGGTACTTATTTTGTTCGTCTTCAGCGGTAGCCGGTATCGAAAAAATAATAGTTTATCGTTTTTCTGTTAGATCACCAAGCCATAAAAATGCCGTGTGGTATCACAATAAACAAACTCATAAAAAGTACAATGATAGGAATTCTTATCACTTATTTCATCAGAAGCTACCGGTGAGTGATAATTACTTAGTTATCTAATACCTACCTACATAGGAAATACTAAGAAACGAGCAGTATTTTGAACTATCGATACCGTCAGATCGGGGGTCTACTCTTATTTTACGAAAACGTAAATTCGCAAACGAACGAAATTCTAAATAAAATAAAGTGAAGTTACTATCATTTTGCTTTTATCAGAATTTAAATGATTTAATTAAATTAGAGACTACATAAAAACGTCCAAGATTTTTCTTGCGGACCACGTTCGGATGTAATTTAAGAACGAGTTAGAACCGTAGTGGCAACTTTGCGAATTGTCGACCGAAACTTCGTATTTTGTTAAATAAGAGGCTCCCTGTGTCTAAAACTCTTACATATATCTCGATTCGCGTACTTCAAAACATGGTAGAATTCAGGGTCGGTCAATGCCTCAAAACCTGAGGAACCTGAAATCCAGCAGCTTGACTTCAATTTATCTGTCAATAGAAGCAGGTTTTATATTTTGGAATGGATTTATTAGAGTACAGGGGCCTTACCATGAGCTCTTATTGCCATGATATCGTCTCCCTGGCCTTAATCCCATGTATTTGGGGTCGGCACTTGATTCAACCTGATGTGGCTGATCACCTGATTTTTATACGAAGCGACTGCCACCTGACCTTCGCAACCCCGTTTTCGAGGAAAATCGGCAATCTGAGTTAAACCAGTTGTCAGACTTTCTTAGGCCTCTGACTGACCTGTAACGATTGCCAAAGATGTTAAATTGGCAACCGGGACCGACGGCTTAACGTGCTCTCCGAGGAACTCGGGCGGTCGCCCATCCAACTACTGGCTAGGCGTATGGTTGCTTAGCCTTGACCTTAACCTTATTGCCATGATAGTTTCACTCATTTAGTATACATCTGTCACTGTCTCACAACTGAATTATCATTGCAATAAGAGCTCATGGTTGGGCTCCTGGGGTCCTAACACCGTTGGTTTGAGTAGCACGTATTAAGAAATTCTAAGCTAAATTCTGGCGTTTCATTTTAGTAACGTAAAATTAAACATCAAAGCTAAAACGTTCTTAATAGGTGCTTCTTAAACGACCATAGTTGCCCCCCTGTACCTAGTATTGATTGTGATGCATCGACTTGTACATTGGTAAGTATTTCTCTTCAATACATTTCCTGTTTGTAACGGAGCATAATCAATAAAAACTTAAGAGCTTATAATCACATACCTACGATAGATAAGTAATTATGTATATATGTTTCCGTTGGTTGATAATTATGTTATCTTCAATTATTTATACAAAACATACTATCTTTTGATTGTAACATACGACTAGGTAGTGTTAGTTCGTTTATTGTTATCAATATCTTATGTTATGTAGGTAATACTTATGCTGAAGGAAGTAGGTAAAGTCTCACATTATGTTATAATCTTTGATATTATATACTGACTATTACACCGTCAAAACTGGCCTAAATTTTTTTATTTTTTATAATTGCAATTTTAAGAAAAAAGTATTTAGCGATGTAAGTATATTCCTTCATCAGCAATAGTATGTGAGGCCAGTACGCTTAATATAGAAGTGTCTGTTTGTAATTCCAAAATAACAGTTTTTCATTAAATGCATATGGAAGTATACACGGTAGGTACTAAACTAATAATAAAAAACAAATTTTTTTTTTTTTCTCTGTTTGTCTGTTTGTTCCGGGTAATCTCCGAAACGGCTGGACGGATTTTAACGGGACTTTTACCGGCAGGTAGCAAATTTTACAAGGAGTAACTTAGGATACTTTTATTAAAAAAAACGTTAGGTTTCCGTGGGACACCCAATAAATTAACTCTAAAGCGATATGGAGACCTAATGGATTAAAATTGTGTCAATAAACGTCAAGTTTTGTTCCGGACCCTCCCAAGCGCTTCAAATCGTAACAAAATGTAGGTAAATGTAATTTTGTTTTACATGCAATGGTTAGTCTACTGCGCTTTTATCTTAAGGTCTGTAGATTAATATAAGAATATTTATACCTATTATCAAATTTGATTTTGTATGCTGATTTCATATGATTTATATTGTTTCAATGATATGTACATGATGCCAGCTGCGTTCCTTGCCGGTTCTTCTCAGAAGGCTAGTTTCCGAACCGGTGGTAAATTCTCAAATTTCATAAGTGCCTTACCAGGGCATAAATATTTTTCATTTTCATTTTAAGAACTAATTGAAAAATGTTAAGTTAATTCAAACAACGACTTAACAGAAAACCCGTTCTAAGATGTAGTTAACAAAATCATGCTGTAATACAATTTACTTTTCTCAAAATGTATGGTAAGTACCAAGATGTAGTCAAGAGGTATATTTCACCCACAAATCATCCAATTACCCAACATTAGCATAACAAATGGCAGACCCATTACATGTGTTGTGATTGTAAATAACTGCCGTGAGCGCTATTTATACAGGGCACTGAATCAGTCTGCGCGAATAGATGCGCGCGCCACTCGCCGCTTTTAGCAGCAAGTGTACCTAATCAACTTTAAAATAAAGTATAGTACGATAAGTCACTCTCTAGTAAGAAAGTTCAAAATGTCTTCTGAGTGCTTAGTGCGAGTTTTCTTTAAATCGCCGTCACAAGTCATCGCGTTGACGTAAACGCAGATTTGTATGAGCTCACAATAGTGTCATGTTTAGGCCGACAGAGGCGCCACACAAATCTGCGTTAACTTTGACGCGGTGACTTGTGACGGCGGCAGTGAAAAACTCGCACTAGGCACTCTGAAAGAGCTGATTATAGAATATGTAATTGTCCAGTCACAAGAAAAGTCTTTTAAAATGTATGATTATGATTTTATGAGTCCATCTCTATCTGGCGCCATACACGGTAGATACAGACTACTAGAAACTAAAAAAAGAAAAAGAGTCAAAGTTAAAAAAAAAAAAGACAGGGCCTTATTCAATTTAAGGCAATGGGAACATTTAAAAATAATTACATATTGCCAGCTATTGCATGCTGCTTTGCTTGCATGTACTTCATAATTCGGGAATATTTTCGTAAATCACGCACCAGATGTGAGCCAAAAATATTTTTCTTTCTAAAATAATCCCCAAGAAATTGCCGTAAATTAAAAAGTAAGTATTAAAACTAGAACCCAACTACTGGAAAATTACGCGCTCAATATATGATACAAGAGGTATTCAGAGGTTACTTATATCAAAACGTTTTAGAGTGCTGATGATCTGTTCGTTAGATACAAAAGACGATATGGCTTGAAAGAAATAGATTACGAAAACATAGGATAAATAGATTGAATTATTATAAGTCCAAGATTACAAGCCAATCAGATTGATTTTTCCCTGGCGCCAGCAATAAGTACATTGGTTCGGTGGAGGCTAATTGCGTCTTCAAATGACATTCCACATTCCCGCACACTATTTGTGAACTGACTAATAAGCCAGGTAACTGGTGCGAGAGGTGCTGGTTGGCGTGCATTGGAGTGCATTCTATAATAATTCACGTAAAACAAACAATCGAAATCTCATTGAACGATTAAAATCCTCCACGCTCAGAATCGTAGTTCGATAGGAACTCGACTCAATAGGTTCGAAAACGGTTTCCCTCCCACTGTAAGTCAATATGTTTATCTACACTATCTATCTATACAGATAAATAAAATTGAAGTGTCTGTTTGTAATTCCAAAATAACAGCTTTTCACTAAATGCATATGAAAGTATACACGATACTGACAATAAATAACCAAGTTTTAAAATTTTTCTCTGTCTGTCTGTCTGTCTGTTTCTTCCGGGTAATCTCTGAGACTGCTAGACGGATTTTAACGGGACTTTCACTGGTAGGTAGCTGTGTTTATGTTTCAAGGAGTAACTTAGGCTTTTATTTATTAAAAATATTAAGGTTCCGCGACATAAAGCATGAAACTAAATATACGCGGGTGAAACCGCAGGGCACAGCTAGTAATATTATAAAGAGGAAAGGTTTGTTCGTTTGTTTGTATTGAATAGGCTCCGAAACTACTTGACTGATCTTGAAAATTATTTCAGCAATGGATAGATACATCAACAGCGAGTAACATAGGCTATATTTTATCCCCGTACTCCCACGGGAACGGGAACTACGCGGGTGAAACCGCGTGACGTCCGCTAGTTTTTGATATACAAGTAGATACTACTATCTATATGTATGGAACGAGGCAACAAAAAACATGCGCAGAATTTCTACTATTTATCGTTGCAATCAGAAGAATCACAACCTCGAACCAAATCAAACTGTGGTCTAGTGCGCAGACGGCCGAGTGACCGGCGTGTCATGGAGGTATGTGTTTGAAGGGTATTAATATGAGTTGTGAGATGTTAGTACATCATCGAGGCAGTAGCATACCTGGGGCCCAACCATGAGCTCTTATTGCAATGATAATTCAGTTGTGCGAAAGTGACAGATATATACACGTCACATACATCTGTCTCATAAAAGAGTGAAACTATCATGGCAATAAGAGCTCATGGTAAGGCCCCTTCTTTTGTTATTTCCACATGTATGCTTGCTGTAACTCTAAAACGAATATTATGAGTAGCTGTTTGTTTGACATTTCAGAAGACAGTGACAGAAGTTCTGGTGTTCTTAGGGCTCATAAGAGAGCTTAGAGTCACACAAACCTCTATTGAAGCGGCTATTCTATATAACTACGAGATCAACTCAGAAATGACGAGATCCGTATAAGTCATTGGTAGTGTAATTTACAGTACAAAAATGAAACGTCCAAGCTCAGAAGTTCTTAATGCGGTCTGCTTAAGCCGATCATGGTAGGCCCCCTGAAAGCCGATGGGGCAGAAAAGTTGTAATAGTGAAGACCAAACACTAGAGCGAGCTCCAACTACAAGGAGTAAATGCCGGAAACATATGGCATTTGAATGCTGAGGTGTCAAAGGCGGACCAGGGATGTATCATGGTCATGACCACCCCTGAGCTCTGTATGGCGATACATGATATTTTTTCAAATGTTATTAATAGATCACAATATAATTACTCTACACATAGGTGTGTCAAAGACTTTCGGCAGACAACTAAATCCTCCTTTTGAAAGTTGTGGTGGACAGCTTTCGGCCCAAATGATGTCAAATTTGTATAAATACTTAAATTCACTTTTGTATCTGGTAGCCCTAACGAAAATATCTGCAACCTGGCGCCGGTGTGAGATTATGCTGGCTACACTGGCATTAATCAGCAATACGCATAATTTAATTACTAGTCACGAGTTTAACGATCGGTCACGTGGCACTGATCTCTACACATTCCAGCTTAATTTAGGTGAGTTAATATTGTCTTCGGGAAATTATTCACGCGAATACGACTAACACTTCCTCACTATAAAATGAAAAATCTGTCGCGGTCTCAGATAATTCAACACTTAAGTTCTCTGCGAAGATTTTTTAGATTTTGAAACTCAAAAAAACTACGTAAATTTCTCTCCGTTTACGGAAATGCATAAAGTACTCGAACGGGTAACAGCACTCACAGTTCACCATAGAATAGCTATGGTGCAATGGAAACGTCGAGGTACGTTATTTTCCAAATATTATAGTGATAAGTCCCGAGTAACTTTAAATATGAATTTAAATCGCGAAAATTTAAGAAATATTATAGAATAAATTGATTTAGGTGCAGACATGACAGATTGTGAGTCCATCGCCGTCTTGGTCGCTAAACATACGACTATGTATTCATTTCACGACGTTTTTCTCACCCCTGAAACTCGCTATCATACTTTTCACCGAAGATAATTAACTGCCAACGTGGCAGATGGTGAGTATCGCCGTCTCAGGCACTATACATACATCATTGAAAATACTTCTCAAGCATGCAGGTTTCCTCACGATGCTTTCCTTCACCGTAAAGCACGTGATATGAAATCACAGCACATAAGGTTTTAGAAAATCTCATTGATACAGGCCCCGCTAGGATTCGAGCATGCGTCGCTTGCGTAGCACGCGACTGCTAGCCCCACGGCCACCAAGGCTCTCGGTATCTCTGCTTCGTGTACACTAATTTACATTTACAAATTTTAAAGAGGAAAGATTTGATTGTTTTTTATTTGTTTGTTTGCATTGAGTAGGCTGCGAAACTACTTGAAAATTCTTCAGCAATGGATAGCTACATCAACAGCGAGTAACATAGGCTATATTTTATCCCAGTACTCCCACGGAAACGGGAACTACGCGGGTAAAACCGCGTGACGTCCGTCAGTGTAAAATATGACCCAAAACGTGTTATCTAATCAGTGCTGCGACTATTACCACAATACCTACTTAACATAACAAGCAATATGGCACCAATCGATCAAATAAGCCATGACATTGCGAAACCTACAATTCCAGCTATGTAGGTATACGATGCTGTACCCAGGAGTACTGAGGTCATGGTATGCGCGCGGCGGCTCTGATCTATACTAAAAACATCTGGGATGATTGCGCACACGCATGCGTTGTGATTAGTTTAAAACTGGTACTGGTGTATCAAAAAGTGTCTGGAAGGAATAAATAAAATCTTAATTTTTTTTTATTTTGGGTCTATTTTTACAATGTTTGTTTTCCTTAAACCAAAAAGTCGTGTGATTTTAATACCCATTCATTGGTACAGTTTGTTACCTCAGAACTTTTGACTGGGCGAACCGATTTCGATGATTATTTTTTTATTTGAAAGGTTTATGCTTCCCAAGTGGTCGCAAGTTCGGTTCTGATAGTGGCATCCCTAAGAAATCGAGGGGAACCTTCGAAAATCTTACCGGCGAATTGAGCGTTTGTTAATTACATTCATTAAGTGCTAGTTGTGCCCCGCGTTTTCACCCGCGTAGAGTTAGTTTCATGCTGTTTTGTTTTAATAAAATTTGCCGAAAACACTCCTTGAAGCATCAGCTATCCGCCCGTTAAAATCCATCCAGCCGTTTAGGCGTGATTCCGTGACCAAGGGAAATTGGAATTCATTTTTATATATAAGATTTGAAGCACTACTATTGCATGAAGGTGTGGAGTTGATCTGATGTTGGAACCTGGCTGGTTTAGTGCGGGTTTACAAGTACTCCTGCACCCTTTCGGGGACTACAGGCGTCAGCAAATGTCTGTATGAATAGTATGCACGAGTGTACTAATGAGCAAGGTCGCCAGTCTGCCACAAGTAGTGGTCGCATCGCTGACATGGCTTGTTAATTGTCTATCGGACCTATTCTGATTCACTGGTGGAATCCGGAGCTATACAACCTTGTGGACTCATTGCAATTTTCGCAATTTTATATGTATAATGATTAGTGCATTAAAGTTTATTTTTCCGAACTACCAGTGCAAGTTGAGAAGACGTTGGACAACATAAACACATCGTGGGATAATTTTGAATACAATTAATATTTTCAATAAAATAATTTAGATATCAGAATTTGAATTAAAACAAATTACGTGGATAATTAATATAACTTAAACAAGTGAAACGCAATCGAATATTCCACATTTTTAAATCGATGCAAGATTTTTTCATTACAGCCGTAGATCAAAAGAAAATACCTGCTTAGCTTTCTACCTTCACCCCTGATACATTTCAATCATTATCAGTTCCAACAATGGCATCATGAGCAAATCATATGAGTCTTAAATTTTCATTATTTGAAGTCGGTTTTTGATAAACTATAATTCTTATTCCAATCTCTACTGGTTCTTGACCGCTAGTGATCATGTTTCTATAAAAGTTTGAAGGTGGTCGTTATACAAGAGGCGAAATCGCTCAATAATCCAATTAATCACGCACTACTTACTTCACCAGCTGGTTTTTAACGGGATTTAGTGCATTTAGCGGGAGTTTACATGCATACTTAATTGGTATGTTATATTTGGTATTATATTTATTGATGATGACTAGCTGTGCCCCGCGGTTTCACCCGCGTAGATTTAGTTTCTTCCTTATTGTCGCGGAACCCTAATATTTTTTATAAATAAAAGTAGCCTAAGTTACTCCTTGAAACATCAGCTACCTACCAGTCCTGTTAAAATCCGTCCAGCCGTTTCAGAGATTACCCGGAACAAACAGACAGACAGACAGAGAAAATTTTTATTTTTTATTAAACCTGGTTTTTTAGTGTCAGTATCGTGTATAGTTTCAAATTCATTTAGTGAAAAGCTGTTATTTTGGAATGACAAACAGACACTTAAATTTTATTTATCTGTATATATATATATATATAGGTGTATAGATATTTGAGGAAAAAATTAAATAAAAAAATTCATAATACAAACTGATTTGAATTGAAAATTGCTTTGGCAATCATGCTCACGCCCTTCTGAAGGAGTGAGTCTTCTTTCTTCCCGAAGAGATGAGTTTGCGATGATTAATATGTGATGATTTTAAGATGATTAAGTGCCCTGAAAAATTTCTTTATTCAATTAGGCTTTTTACAAAGTATTCAGTACGTCTGAATGACATAATTATACAGGACTATACATGCTACCGCCAGGTTCGGAAAGTTGCTTTTACTGAGAAGAACCTGGCAAGAAACTCAACAATTATTATCTCAAAAATATTATACTATTTTAAAAATACAAAATAAATCACTTAAGGAATGTAAGCCCATGAACACCGTTCCAATGCAAAAATGTAGATAAAAGTTAAAATAAATTTAGTTTCATCTTTATTGTAACGGAACCCTAATATTTTTAATAAATAAACATCAGCTACCTACCAGTGAAAGTCCCGTCAAAATCGGCCCAGCCGTTTCGAAGATTACCCGGAACAAACAGACAGACAGACAGAGAAAAAATTTAAAACTTGGTTTTTTAGTATCAGTAGCGTGTATACTTTTATATGCATTTAATAAAAAGCTGTTATTTTGGTATTACAAACAGACACTTCAATTTTATTTATATGTATAGATATAGATGTATAGACGTGTAGAAATTAAACAAACAGTTGAAATAATACTTTATTTATAAATCCTCTTAATCCCGCACATCCTTGGTCTTGACACGTGGTGTGACGTCATGTCAAATATCTACACAACATACAAAACTGTCGGTCTATTTCCACAAAACCTCAATTATCTTAAGCTATGTTACAATATTATAATTTCTAATCAAATAAAAGGAGCATAGTGGAAAAATATGTTACTGAATGTTTGCATGTTTGACAATCAGTGACCAAATTGCTAGAAATTTAACTAGGAGACATGCAAAAAATTTCAATCAATATTGACATAATAAAGTCTAAGGCAAGTACAATCGGAAAGAACAGTGACAAAAAAATGTTTAAAATGAGAAATAAACAGTTACAACGCCATTTGTTCCATAATAAAACCATACTTTTATATGCTCAGGGGGCCAACCATGAGCTCTTATTGCAATGTTAATTCAGTTATGCGACAGTGACAGATGTATGCACGTCACATACATCTGTCTCATAAATGAGTGAAACTATCATGGCAATGGGCCCCTGGCCTGTATTCTCCGAAGGTATAGGCAGAGGTTCACATATAGTTCATACATCCACATTTCGCCAGAGATATTTTCAATTCTCATGGAATAGGGGACGTCTATTGCTAATGAAACCATTTCTATATCAATGATAATATATGTGATAAATACATGATTTCATAAACATTAATGGTATAAGTAAGTAAGTGTCCGTATAGCTAGCGTACACTTTTTTGCTTAAATAAAAATACAACCCTGATTAGTCTGAATTGCTATTAGCCGAAATCTTATTTACTATATTCAGAAATGTTGCTTGAGAAAAACACTGGAGATTCTGCGGAACAGATTGTGGTAGCTGTATGCGACCCCTTGTACGGCAACACATCTGTATACTTAAACAAATTGTTTAACAACGTCTGTTGTTCCATCAGCAAGGTGTTCAAATGCCTCATCTCCTGGTCTATCTTCTTCAAATTAAACGTTGTTTGGTCAATCTTCTCTGCCATTCCTCTTATCTCTATGTTAAAATTGTGTTCGTTCGTCTGTGCCTCGTTCTTGATCTTCGAAGTGTGTTTGTATTTGTAGAGAATCTCCTTCACAGATCGGCCTGATTTCATCTTGTTCAGTTGTGCCAGCTCGTACGCAGCCATCATTATGTCTGTGGGTAACCGATTCTCTCTCGGATTCAAAGGTTTCACGCTCAATATAACCTTACCGGCTTCAGGTGATACTAAAGCAGTTCTATACACGTATTTGTGCAGACATTTCGGAAGCCACGCACTGAACAAACCCATTTCGACGAACAAAATCAATTTGGTCTGCCTAACGAGTTTAGATAGACCGGCAGTTTTCCTTAAGCCTTGGATGTCGTGGACGGCGATACCAACAAGCAGGTTCATCAAACTGATTGTGACGAACATCAAGAATAAAATGAAGATGATCTGAGAGGACAGCTCGAATACCAATGGTGGATCGTCTTGTTTCGGATCGTTTATAAGAATATTTAAATTAAGTTCACCAACCATCATAGAAAGCGAACTTATAAAACCCATTAAGGGATTCGAAAACATCTCCTCGTTGGGAAATACAACGCAAAAACAAATAGTAAAACCAATCAGAAGGCAAACATAAGCCAAAAGTAGCTTGAGGAATTCTGTCAATACCTTCTGGTACATAGCCACATAGTCACCAAACATTGGAAGTTGACCCATCATCAGCATCAAGTTGGTCCATGCACCCAGCACAGCATACCCACCCACGTGATTTTGCCAACTGTAATCTTTAGTTATATTATACAAAGAAAACACAGACAGCAATACAAACCATTCCATTAAATTCTCGAAAGTCGTAAAATATTGACGTATGCTCGAATAACCAGTAATGCCGGTGAGTTTTCGTACAATTTCAAAGGCCGTTATACCCATTAAAACCCATCTTTCGAATTCAATTGGGTTGCTATTGAGCATCCCTCCAAGAAGGGATTGGTCCTGACACAACTCGTTCAGAACTCCATACTTCTCGGCATACTTCCCTTTGCACGTCTTCACAACAGTCGTCAACACATAAATTGACAGAAAAGATACAAATAAAAAACAAAATATGAGTCTCGCTAAGTAAAATTTCCTTATCTTGCGCCACTTCATGAATAAAAACGCCGAACAAAGCGGATGTAATAATATATCTTTTTGGCCTTCATCGATCAAACTATTTAAATATGTGATCTCCCGCGGATAAGAAAATTTAAGTAACCTCCCAAAATCAAATTCGATTTGCACTTCCTCATTACTCTCTGTAGATCGGCTGAGAGAGATGCCGCAATCCAAATTGTACCTCAAAATAGCAAGTGATTTTGGTGTTTTTCTGGCTATAACGCTTAGCGCTGTGTGTCCTTTCTTCGATTTAGATGTTACGTCAGCTCCTAAGAAAATGAGTATTTCCACGCACTGCGTTAATCCATCCATAGCAGCTAGGTGAAGTGGAGAATACCCATACTCGTCTTTCTTGTTTACCTGAGCTCCCCAACTCACTAACATGTCAATAATGTCGCAAGCACGCTCTGATCTACTAATAGCGGCGTGTAGTGGAGTTCTCTTATCACTATCCTCTGCGTTTGGGTCCGCGTTACCATCTCTAAGGAGTACCTCTATACATTCAATGCTGGAACATCTTGCTGATAAATGTAAAGCTGTGAAACCTCTGTAATTCTTAGCATTCGCTTTGGCACCTTCCGATATAAGGAGTTCGACGCATTCTGCGTAACCTCTAGCGGCGGCCAAGTGCAGCGCCGTACACTCCTTATCTCTTTGTTTCGTCACGCCATTTACGCTTATTTTTGTTTCCTTTAACAAATAAGCAAGGCAGCGTTGGGAACCTAGTTCAGCAGCAAGATGTAACGCGTTCAAACCTCCAGAAGTAATATATCCTGGATCCACTCCTCTCTCGATGAACAGCTCCATACACTCAACTGCGTCGGACCTAACTGCACAATGGACCACATTGTCTTCGCAGCCAGCTCTTTGCACAACCACATGTAAACTGGCTCCGTGAGCAACCAACACTTCAGCCACTTCCAAAGAGTTTCCAAATGCAGCACAATGTAGCGGCGCAAAATATTTTGGAGCAAAATCAACATCAGCGCCCCGCGAGAGTAGAAACACTGCCGCTCTGCCAGCACCACTGAAAGCAGCCAAGTGTAACGCCGTGAGTCCTGTAGGCTCTGTGCAGTGGATGTCGGCTCCGGCATCCAATATGGCTGGCAATAACTCGTCGCGGCCCAGAAACGCTGCCCACAGTAATGTTAGGTTTACAACCACTTCAGGTGCAGAACTTATGTGCTCCTGGATATTATCTGTAGTAATCAGCCCGCACTCGACGTCATCGAAAAATCTCGCAGCGCCTAAAGTCAGCGCCTTCTCACAAAGAGATCGCCGCACCACATCTTCGGTGAGCCTTGCGTCGGGATCCGGGGCTAGGACGTCGAAGCTCTGGTACATGTTGGGGGCATCTTCGGCCGGAGGAGAAGGTCCGACGAAAAGGTATTCCTTTGCGATGCCCGGGTCACGAGCGGACTCGAGTAGGTCAATATTGCGGACATGTTTGTAGGTTGGATTGAGAGGGAACTCCTCGGGTTCTCTGACTCTGTTTGATCTGATACTGCTTGAGAGGCGGGACCTTGTTGGTGTGGGCACTGGAGTCTGCAATGGAGTCGGCCAACCCATCTCGCGGTAACCAAAATTGTCCATGACTATAGCGTGACTGAGTGGTGTCGCAGGCAGCCGCGGGCGGTATCTTATCTCGTTTGTTTTGCGCGCTCAGACAACTGAGATTTGTGTTTGATGTTATAATTTATGAAGTTATTTTTATTACTGCGCGTAATTAAAGGAACGAACGTTTCGTTTATGGCATCCACGTTGCTTTATAGTGTTACTTGCAAAATTTACTTTGTTTTGAACACGCTGAGACTATAAAAGTGGAGATCCCGTTTTCATTCGAGTCAGACAAAGCAGTAATGTTTACGTATTCATCTCCAAGCTGACATCTCAACTTCAAGCTAAACTATGAGTTGCATCTAAGACTTTTTCCAAGGGATATAGACAGAGACCGTTGGGATTAGAACTTGCGTCGCTTGTGTGACAGGCGGCTGCTCAAGTCACGTAGCTATCTAGGTTCTGTATTAGATCAACGGAGGCAATTCTGTTCATGTGGTAGTTTTTAAGGTGGTCTAATTCTGTTTATGATGTATTCTCTCAAATTAAGTAATTAATTATCATGTATCCCTGTATCTTTTACCAAAATACAGATAATAAGTTAGCATTTTAAATCCCCCAAAGCTAATCAAATAACTTTTACATAACTATCTTTGTTTATCTTATTGTTTTAAGATTTAACAAAACTTTGAGTATTTGAGTTTATTATTTATTCAGGCATGACGTGCCTTTGCTGTGTGTATATTAATTAACATTTTAAATAACTTTTTGTTTGTGCCAAATCTTATGTATTCATTATTCAAATGCTCATGGGGTCGCGGAGTGGTTGAGTTGTGTCACATACAGGGAGAATTTTCCAAGGGCCTGGTTGGCGAAATTCGAAATCTATACAGATAATTAAAATTGAAGTGTCTGTTTGTAATTCCAAAATAACTTCTTTTCATTAAATGCATATGAAAGTATACACGATACTGACACTAAAAAACCAAGATTTAAAATTTTTCTCTGTCTGTCTGTCTGTCCATCTGTCTGTCTGTTTGTTCCAAGTAATCTCTGAAACGGCTTGAAGGATTTTAACGGGACTTTCACTGGTAGGCAGCTGATGTTTCAAGGAGTAACTTAGGCTACTTTTATTTATTAAGAATATTAGGGTTCCGCGACCATAAGGAAGAAACTAAATCTACGCGGGTGAAACCGCGGGGCATAGCTAGAATGATTAATATGATAATTCACCATCCCTTTGGCAAAGGACGCAAAGCCGAGTCTTTTTTACCCCTCGTGCTTTACGGTGAAGGAAAACATCGTGCATGTCTGAGAAGTAATTCGAAGACATGACGTGACAAATGACGACGATAGACTCACCATCTGTCACGTTGGCACTTAATGATCTTCGGTGAAATGTGGGTGTTGTTACCAACACCTCTGCTTACCTCTTCATATACATAGCCGTATTATGGTTTCTGTTCGAAGATGTTTTACTTTGCGTAAAAGAACTTAGCCGTCGCCTACTGTGGTCAAGGATTCTTTGATAAGCGTGTCCTTGATTGAAAAAAACCTGGTCGATTGTCACCACTGACAGATCATCAACCTCAATAAGTCATTTCTCGCTATGTGCGTGTTTGCGGTGCACGACAAATATTGACTCGCGCCTACACTCTTGTCACACTGTGAGTGACATATCTCGTGTTTTTACAGAGACGTAAGTTTGTATACTAGCTTTTCCCCCGACTTTGTCCAAGTAAGTAGTATATAATCTTACGTTAGTCACAATAAATTCTTCCTTGGAGTTATAGTTATAACTATGCTAAATTGTAGCAAAATTACAATGTTTATGATGTAAGAAGTTACCGACTTTTATATTGATCATAATAATAGTTAAAAATTTATGTCGAATTGAGAACCTCATACTATTTTGAAGTCGGTTAAAAATCGTCGTCGGGGAACTTACATCTAGGAAAATAAAAAATAATTATAAATAATAAACCAAATTCCAATGGCGCCCAGCCCGGAGTCCACTAGGAAATTACAAGTGGCAAGCTCCACCTTGCGGTCCAAACATCATCATCATTCCAGCCGACAGACACCCACATTGCTGGGCACAAGCCTTCAACGATCTCCACGACGACCGGCCATTGCCTTCAAATGGCCACACATACTAAAATTATATTAACTTTTTCGTCTACAAGAAAATGGTTGAAAACAAGTTCAAGAGACACCTTTCCCTACACCTACTTTTACCTTTACAATGGTTTCTGTAGAAACCAGCCGAGTACCTTCACCGTTACAGTGCATATCAATGTCATGTCCTATCAAGGCCAGTACACCAGTGACCATTACCCGGCCGGCTGCCCCACCGGGAATCGAACCGACCGCCGTTACACGGGGACATTCGATATTTCACGCACATATGCCAGCGAGGTTAGTTCAAACTGACGGTAATAGCAGAACAAATTCGATAAAATTTTAATTAATTTATCCTGTTTTCATCTATACATACATACATACATACAGATAAATAAAATTAAAGTGTCCAAAATAGCAGCTTTTCACTAAATGCATATAAAAGCATACACGCTACTGACACTAAAAAACCAAGTTTTGAAATGTTTCTCGGTTGTCTGTCTGTTTGTTCCGGGTAATCTCTGAAACGGCTGGACCGATTTTAACGGGACTTTCACTGGCAGGTAGCTGATGTATCAAGGAGTAACTTAGGCAACTTTTATTTATTAAAAATATTAGGGTTTCGCGACAATACGGGTGAAACTAAATCTACGGGTGAAACCGCTGGCCACAGCTAGTACTTAATATATGGAACATTACGAGGTGTGGCGGTTTTTCAATTGATTTATAGCTTCAATTCAATTATAATACTCGCACTTAGCTTTGCTCTGCGGTTCCACCCGCGTAGACTCAACTTAATTAATTACTTCATTTGACGGAACCGAAGTGTTTTTTCAAATAAAGTAGCCTTAGTTACTCCTTTTAATAATCAGCTACCAGTCAGTGAAAGTCCCATTAAAATCAGTTAAGCCGTTTCTGAGATTAGCCGGAACAAACAGACATACAAACAGCCAGAGAAAAAAAATTTACTTTTTATGTGAGTACCGTGTAAACTTTCATACGCATTGCACTAAATGCGTATGAAAGTTTAGTATATATAGTATATGTAAGTATAGTAGGTATAGTATAGTATCGCGTAGCTGTTATTTTGGAATTACAAACAGACACTTAAATTTTATTTACCTGTATAGATAGCGTTCCAATCTCAATGACAAAGCTAATAAAATATGCATAAAATACGAAACACAGTGTAACAAAGACACTTTTACTCTGGATATTTTTCGCATTTTATAATTCAAGGAATTGTTTTAACACCTTACAAAGAAAACATATGTGCATTTCGCGATAACTCATTAATTACAAACGTTTTGGATCAAATAAAATATTTATGCAAAGATATTAAACAAAGATGTGTCTCGTCAGTGGAGCCATCATTCAGTGATATATAAACAGACAGACAGACAACATTCGGGAGCTTAAATTGGCTTTCTATTTAACTTTCCTTTTCGCCTTTTGTCAGACATTGCTCTGACCTCTCAGCAAGTTTAAATTATTTTAATTTCAAAGCTTAACTGTGTTAGAAACTTGAAAATCTTGCATACTGCCATGCTAACAGCCGCTTATCATCTGGCAGACTAGCGACGCCGCTGAACGCAGTGTTGCCAACGTAGATTTTGAAAAATGCGTAGACGAGGTGTGACAAATACGTAGATTTAGCAAAAATAGCTAAGATTGACTAACTTTCATGAAGCTGCTATTTTTAGTTTAGGTTTCTTCAGATTGGACGCAAAAACCCAGCGCGGAGGTATAGGTACGTAGGTACTGGTAATTATGCCCATTTAGCAGTGGCGTGCATTGCTTATAAGCAGGTAAGCAGAAGTTACAATTTGTGATCACTGAATACACTCGTGTCGTGTGTGTGTGTGTGTTTATGTTCGTGTGTGCGTCTTTACCAAAACGTATGTACCTAAGCCGCGACACATAGGTATGTACTTAAGCTGCCTACCTGCCTACTCATTGTTTTTGCCTACCCCTCTGAAAATAATGCACGCCCCTGCCATTTAGCCTAGTGAGAGATGTTTTGGAAATTTGTTAAAAATTACGTAGATTCTGGACTGAAGTTAGGAGCTTAGCAGGAAAGGCCTAAAATACGTAGATCTACTTAAAAATGAAGAGAGTTGCCAACGCTGGTTGAATGCTTACAACGCCAAATTCTTGAAGGTACTTAATTCGAGCCGTTGTGGCTGAAGAGCCTGCAACGCAAATGAAGAAATTCAAAGACGTACCTATGAAAATGAAAATGATTTATTCAGTTTTTATTCAGTTTGATTTATTTAGTTTAGGCCCTGGTAAGGCACTTATGAATGTCGAGTAATTTACCACTATTATATGTAATGTCTGTGGCACCTACTCATCGTCGGTGTATGTTGGATGCTGCACCTGCTCCACCTACGCGTGCGGTGATCTATGAGAAAATTGGATTTATAGTATCAAGTCTAACTTACTAAAGTACCTAAGTATCTTCGGAATCCAACTTTTATTTCAGTACAATCTATACAGATAAATAAAATTGTAGTGTCTGTTTGCAATTCCAAAATAACAGCTTTTCACGAAATGCGTATGAAAGTATATACGCTACGGAAACTAAAAACCCAAGTTTTAAATTTTTCTTTGTCTGTCTGTTTGTTCCGGGTAATCTCTAAAGACTGGACCGATTTTAACGGGACTTTCACTGGCGGGTAGCTGATGTTTCAAGGAGTAACTTAGGCTACTTTTATTTATAAAAAAATATTAGTGTTCCGCAAAATTAACCATGAAACTAAATTTACGCGGTAGAAACCGCAGGGCACAGCTAGTCTTAAATACAAATAGGTACAGGTTACTTTATTTTTAGTTAATTCAAACGAGTAGGTGGAGAATACTAATATAATGTCATTCTGACCAGCAAGCAATGCAGTTTGGCCTCGTCAATGCAAATGTGATGATAAAAGTTGATCGGATTTGAAATCAGCGATTATGTAAGTGGCCAATAATTTGCACTCATTCTCAAATATTACTAAGCTATATGTATAGTAGAAATACCAGATGAAAAGTTACAGCTGTTGAAATATGTGAAAGGTTCAATGCTATAAAGCAAATGTAATTATGATAAAAAAAATGATTCATTCCTCATTCCAAACTAGTTGTGCCCCGCGGTTTCACCCGCGTAGATTTAATTGCATCCTTATTGTCGCGGAAACCTAATATTTTTAACATATAAAAGTACTAAAGCTAGCCTAAATTACTCCTTGAAACATCAGCTACCTGCCAGTGAAAGTCCCGTTAAAATCGGTCCAGCCGTTTCGGAGATTACCCGGAACAAACAGACAGACAGACAGAGAAAAATTTTAAAACGTGGTTTTTAGTGTCAGTAGCGTGTATACTTTCATATGCATTTAGTGAATATTTATCTGTATGTAAAGATAGGGCTGCGTTTACATATCACATTAAAAAAACCCTATTTGGTCCCACTCGATTTAAGATCTTCTATTTTCGCGTAATTGACGCTTGAAGTTGTACTAAAACCTTATCTATAGTATATATAATATTATAAAGATTTGTATGTTTGTTTGTATTGAATAGGCTCCGAAATTACTTGACCAACTACTTGAAAATTCTTTCTGCAATGGATAGCCACATCATCAACGAGTAACATAGGCTATATTTTATCTCCATACTCTCACGGGAACGGGTACTACGCGGATGAAACTGCGTGACTTCCGCTAGTACATAATAAAACGCAAAAATACAATTGAGTAGGTTACACTGTAATGTTTAATCCTATGTGGATAAAACTGCGAGGGTCCACTAGTTCTGTATAAAAGCCTAAGGCACGGATGACAAACTTAGTTCTTTCAACAAATTAATTTGTTCCTTCATTTAATTTAATTGGAAAAAGTTTATTTTTTAACTCAATATAAGTCTCCCGATCCTATCAAACCTCGTCAAAACCGGGAGCAATTAAGCAGAGCCCTATTTCCTGTCTAGTATCTATGAAAGGGTCTATCAATCAATTCAGTGCCCTATCTAATGATATTAATTAAAATCTGCCGACGACGGTTCCTCCAACTCGCGATACATCATTTATAAGACTGACAGATCTATAAATACGTACATGGACGATTGAAATCCGTTTCTCATGAACTAACTAGCTTTCCACCGTGGCTTTGCCCGCATGTTTCCTTACAGTACAGATAAATAAGATTTAAGTGTCTGTTTGTAATTTCAAAATTTTGATAAATACACACTAAAACTATGCCAGACTATGTTTGAAGACAGGGCGTTATGGCACTCATTAGGGGAGGCAATGTCCAACAGTGAACAAGATGATGATGTCCAACAGAGGCTGATGATGATTGTGAAAAGTGGGATAGTGACTACGACGGAGAAGGACACACAAACGTCGATGAAAAAATATTGCTGTAATACAGCGCTATTAATAAAAAAAAACTGACATTTGATGACATGAAAAACTGGTGTGATTCTTTAAAAAGAAGTATCTATATTGGATTAAGAGCTTTAAGAATACCTAGTGGATTGTTTTTCGTGATTCGCATATGATTTATTGCTATTAGAATGTGACCAGGCGCAACTTAAGTCAATTCAACTTCAGAATGCGAGTTTAGAAGTTGAAGAGAAGAATTAATTATATGTTTTTGCTTCTTTCTTCTTCTTCATTTAAGAGTTAGACTCTTGTCGGTGCAGCTGATGAAGCTCCCTCCACTTGTTCCTGTCCAGTGCTGCTTCTTTGACCTCCTTATACGACGTGACGGTTATTTTATCCTTTAGTGTAGCTTATCCTTGGTCGGCCCCTGCCACGCCTTCCTTCTACTTTACCTTCCAAAATGGTTTTTATAAAGCCTTCATGCCGTATAAGGTGACCAATCATGTTTTAGCTTATAGCACCCATATTTTGACAATTCTGTTTACAGTTCTATGTAATAGGGCGTAAGTCTATTGGCCTGAAATGGGTACTAATCCAGACTCCGGTCTGTTACTAGGAAATCACATATCTTAAAACCTAATAATACTTAGCGCGAGCTTTGCCGGAGATCAAAACTAGGATTTCGTGTTCCGCAGTAGCAATTGCGACCACTAGACCAACGAGAAGGCCTTATTAAGATGCATTACAATTCGCTTGGTTCCTATAGGTATATACTATATATGTATATTATTAATTTGCTTACTTTAAGATCGAGATCGTGGTGGCCGTGGGGTTTGTGAAGTCGCCTGCGACTTAAGCTCGAATCCCAGCGGCCAGCACCAATGAGCATTTTCTAAAAAAACTTACTTCAACCTCCCTTGCTTTACGGTTTAGGAAAACATCTTAAGGGAACCTGCATATGTCTGAGAAGTAAATTTAAAGACGCATGTATAGTGCCTGAGACTGCGATGGACCATCTATCACATCACGTTGCCACTTGTGACACGGTGAAATGTGGGTGTTGTTGTTACAACATTTCTGCTTACCCCTTCAGGGACCCTTCTGAGATAGCGCAAGCATGTTTTTTTTTATAATTATTACGTAGATATGTAATTGCTTACAGTAAGATCGAGGTCATTGCCTCAGTGATCCACAGGCTAAAAATATACGTATTGGAAGGTATTACAGAAATAGACTTGTTTACATGCATCCGGGCGGGATGCATTTGTGCTGCGTCTACTTAGGTATCTTTCAAATGATATTTCAATGAGTGAATCTGTTAGATATAGGATATCAAAATACAAAGAGTTGTTACTTTTACTAATGTCTATGGTGTTCTACTGTTGTACTCTATGCTTCTTCCTGTGAAAATATACTTGTCATGTCAACCATTTTCCCGGCGTTTTATTAGGTTATGGGCCCAGACAAGTTTATTAAATTACTGTTGTTTTTCTCGTTATTTGTGCTAAAAAAATGAGTTGGAATTTTCTGACAAACGTTCCGAAGCTGAAAGGTCGTGAGAATTACGACGATTGGGCGTTCGCAGTAGAAAATTTGCTGATACTTGAAGGAGCGGACAAGTACCTGAAGCAAGAAACTCCCGCCACTGAGAAACCTACAGACGCGGCAGATGCAAAAGCACGAGCAAAATTGATTTTAACTATTGATTCATCGTTATTTGTGCACATAAAGCACGCAAAGACCACGAAAGAGTTATGGACAACGTTAAAGGCTTTGTTCGACGACTCAGGATTTTCGAGGAGAATTACTTTGCTTCGTCATTTGATATCTATCAGATTGGATAACAGTGAAAACATGACGAATTATGTGACTCAAATTGTGGAAACCTCACAGCGCTTAACTGGCACGGGTTTTGAAATTAATGATGAATGGGTAGGTTCATTGATGCTAGCAGGTCTACCGGAGCGATTCATGCCGATGATCATGGCCATAGAACATTCTGGAATCAAAATAACGGCCGATTCAATAAAAACTAAATTGCTGGATATGGAATCTAATGTTAGTGAAACGGAATGTAATTCAGCATTAGTTGTAAAAAGTTGGCAAAAGAAGAAAAATAAAAATGGCGCCAACATTAGCAAGCATGAACCTCAGATGTCACGTATGCCAAATTCAAGTGTGAAAAACAGTAAAACAGTAATATGTTACAAATGCAAGGAAACTGGCCATTATCGTAATCAATGTCCACTTTTACATGAAAAGGCAGATAAGAAGAAACAGAGTAACGCTTTCAACGTTGTTTTTCTTAGCGGAAACTTCAATAAAAGTGATTGGTACGTGGATTCAGGAGCTAGTATGCATATGACGGCAAATGAGAATTGGTTGATAAATCCGCAGCATTCACCCAGTTTGCCAGATATTATCGTGGCTAATAAGTCTAAAGTACCTGTTTTGTGTTCTGGAGACGTCGAGATCACCACAAGTCACAATTATGAAATAAATGTGAAGAATGCATTGTGTGTGCCGAGTCTAACAACTAATCTCTTATCAGTTAGTGAATTAATCAAGAATGGAAATAGTGTAATCTTCAAGCCCAATAAGTGCCTTATACAAAACAAATCAGGCGATTTAGTTGCAGAGGCTGAACTTATTAATGGAGTTTACAAGTTGAAACTGGAAGCGACAAAGAGCTGTTTACTTACTCCATCAGTGGCTGACGGTGATACATGGCACAGACGACTCGGACATATAAATAGTAATGATATGAAGAAAATGAAAAGTGGGATGGTGGAAGGAATGAATTATTCTGACTCATTTATGACAAGTAAGGTCAACTGCGAGATATGCTGTGAAGGTAAACAGGCCAGGTTGTCATTCCCCACTGGTACGCGAGCTACTGAAACTCTTCAAATCATACATTCTGATATATGTGGTCCTATGGAGAGCTACTCTATTGGCGGAGCGAGATATTTCCTGCTGTTTATTGATGACTTTTCTAGAATGACTTTCATTTATTTCTTAAAAGCTAAAAGTGAAGCATTAAGTTATTTTAAAGAATACAAGTCGATGGTAGAGAACAACCAGAACAAGAAAATTAAAATATTAAGAACGGATAATGGTACTGAATATTGTGGTAAAGATTTTGAAAACTTCTTGAAGAGTGAGGGCATAGTACATCAAAAGACTAACCCATACACGCCTGAACAAAATGGTCTCAGCGAGAGGTCTAATAGAACCATTGTGGAGAGAGCAAGATGCTTACTATTTGATGCTAATCTGGAGAAGAAGTTTTGGGCAGAAGCTGCTAATACTGCAGTGTATTTAAAAAATCGTTCAGCAGCTTCAGGTCTGTCAAAAACTCCATATGAGCTGTGGACTGGCAGAAAGCCAAACTTGGAACATATAAGAATATTTGGTAGTCCAGTAATGACTCACATTCCAAAAGAAAAAAGGACTAAATGGGACAGAAAGTCCACGAGACATATACTTGTTGGATTCAGTGAGAATGTTAAAGGTTACAGAGTTTATGATCCATTAAAAAACGTGGTCATAACTAGTAGGGATGTAATAATAAATGAAAAGAAGAAAAATGAAAATACTGTGCCTATGTATATAGAAACCTCAGATTCAGTGGGGGAAGCAAAGGAAGAATCTGATGTTAATTTAGAACCCGATGCAAGTCAGTCGAGTGAGATCCTGCATAGTGGAGAAAGTGACGAGTTCCATCCAAAAGACATGTCAAAGGGTGTAGATGATACATCAATGGCAGTTCAAGAAAAGAGACAGAGAAGACCACCTGAGAGATATGGATGGGCAAGCATATGCACAAACTACACGGGAGAAGACGGTATGACATATGCAGAGGCTATCAGTGGTCCTGAGAAAAAACAATGGTTACAGGCGATGGCAGAGGAGCTGCAGTCATTCGAAGACAACAATGTGTGGGAAGTTGTTGACAAACCAGATAATGTGAGTGTAGTGCAATGTAAATGGGTACTGAAGAAGAAGATTGACTGTGACAATAAAGTGAGATATCGTGCACGTTTAGTAGCTAAAGGTTTCACGCAGAAGGCCGGTGTGGACTATCAAGAAACCTTCTCTCCGGTTATCAGACATTCCACCTTACGGTTACTTTTTGCCTTAAGTGTACAGTTAGATATGGATATTACTCATTTAGATGTCACAACAGCCTTTCTTAATGGTCACTTAAAAGAGAGCATTTTCATGCAGCTTCCTGAAAATTTTCCTGATAAAGAATATAATTCTAATAAAGTTTTAAAATTAAAAAAGGCTGTTTATGGCTTAAAACAGTCATCGCTGGCTTGGTACCAACGAGTTGAGGAAACTTTGTGTAACTTAGGATATAGTAAGAGTAAACTAGAGCCTTGTGTCTTTATTAAGAACCATAGTGATAATAAGAAAACTATTGTTGGAGTTTATGTTGACGATTTCTTAATTTTTTCAAGTGATAAGTCTGAAACTGATTGTTTGATAAAAGAGTTGAGCCAAAAATTTAAATTAAAGAATCTAGGTCAAGTCAAAGAATATTTGGGTATGAGAATAAATATAGATAAGAAGTTAAATGTAATTACAGTAGATCAGGAGCATTATATTGAACAATTAATAGAGAGATTTAATATGTCTGATTGTAATATAGCTGAAACACCCATAGAATGTAAATTGAATATTGAAAAGTCTAAATTCTGTGAAGAAAGCTTACCATACCAAAAATTAATAGGTAGCTTGATGTACTTGGCTGTACTGACTCGACCAGATATAGCATATTCTGTCAGCTATTTAAGTCAATTTAATAATGCATATTCAAATGTTCACTGGAGTTATGCCAAAAGAATTTTAAAATATTTGTTGTTCACAAAAGACTATTGTTTAAAGTATTCCAGAGAGGGAGCAGAGATAGTGGGCTTTGTAGATGCCGATTGGGCAAGTGATGCCTTAGACAGAAGGTCATATACAGGTTTTTGTTTTACTAAATCTGGCTCTGCTATCTCTTGGGAAAGCAAAAAGCAAAGAACTGTAGCTTTAAGTAGTTGTGAAGCAGAATATATGGCCCTCTCGGAGGCTTGTCGTGAGGCTATATATTTGCAAAATCTAGAGCTAGAATTGTCAGGTCATTGTTGTAAAATTGTTCTGAATAATGATAGTCAGAGTGCATTGAAGTTGGCGAATGGTAGTCATTCTCACAAGCGCTCTAAGCACATTGATGTGCGCTATAATTATATCAGGGAGATGATAGACAGTGAGATTGTTGATACAAATTACTTACCATCTGTTAACATGCCCGCTGACTTACTAACTAAAGGATTACCAGGGGTGAAACATTATAAGTTAATGAAAATACTTGGTATAGTTAGAAAGTAAATTTATATAAATGTTATTTATTTGTGTGTATAATTGTTATTTTGATATAGTGGGGGTGTTAGATATAGGATATCAAAATACAAAGAGTTGTTACTTTTACTAATGTCTATGGTGTTCTACTGTTGTACTCTATGCTTCTTCCTGTGAAAATATACTTGTCATGTCAACCATTTTCCCGGCGTTTTATTAGAATCAATACCACAGTATAAATATAAGCTATACAAACAGCAAGGAATTTAGGGACTAATCGTTCATGACACACTCACACAGACGGATAAGGCTTGCTTGAGAAAATCAAAGCAGTCTTTTTAATATAAAACTACACGTTTTTAGGACATCTAAATATATATAACTTAAAGGTGACTAACTGACTGACATAGTGATTTATCAACGCACAGCCCAAACCACTGGACGGATCGGGCTGAAATTTGGCATGCAGGTAGATGTTATGACGTAGGCATCCGCTAAGAAAGGATTCTACACCCAAGGGGATAAAATAGGGGATGAAAGTTTGTATGAAACTAAATTTACGCGGGTGAAACCGCGCGGCATAGCTACGTAAAAATCCAAGTCAAAAACATAGGTTTCTTTACTTATTTTTCACATTTTTAAATCGCAAATATGGGTATATTAAACCACGATATATCAGAATCAAAAAAACATTGTAAAGCACATACCTACCTAATTAATCATGTAGAGGTGTATGTTGCACAATTAACCAAGTATTTTACACAAATATGAGTGCATTGTGAATGTCAAATGTCAAGGTACACCCACACTGCTGTGAATCACACACATCATGTTGGAATGTCGACGCGGGTCAACCAGCATGTTTTACTTAGGTACCTTTTTTTTTGCTTTTTTTTTTATTGACGGGGGGGAAACCTTCAAACGGTCCCCGACTGGGAGAGGCAGATCGGGGTATGTGGGATGTTTTACCGCACTAAAACCCCCCCGGTGGCCGTCCTCAGTGTTCTGGGGGGACTTACGACAGGCAGGGGATACCATAGCCAAATTCTTAGACCCTGGCTACTGGGTGGTTACTTAGGTAACTAATATAAGTTACCCAAATTACGAATATATCTTTGACCTCTCATAATCTACCTAAATATGCAGATGCTAATCTCATCTGACAACTGACAGGCCACTTTCCCATTTATATTATTAAGTACTGAGGCCTTACCATAAGCTATTATTGCCATCATAGTTCCATTGTGTGACAGTGATAGACTTATACACGTCATATACATCTGTCTCGTAATAAGAGGTAAGCTATCATGGCATTAAGAGGTCATGGTAGGGCGACAAGAGCCCCCGGTAGTATGTGGACGAAGCGAAAGAAGTATGTAAGGATAGTAGCATATAGCAAACGTTGGTCTCTGCCTATCCCCATGGAATACAGACGTGAGTATATGTATGTATGTATTATTAAGTACCTTGATGACCGAAATTTGCAATTTTTTTGGCGATTTCTAAAAATGAACGAAACGAAACCCCCAGCATACTAAATTTCATGAAAATCATTGGAGCCGTTTCCGAGATTCAGATTTATATTTTGAATACAAAAACTCCTTATTTAAAGATATTAGATTAGAATATTCCATTACTGAAAAATTCTTTACTTAAAAGAAATTTTAAATATAGTCAAAAATATTTTTACCAAATCTACTTCCATACATTTTATACCAAGATCAAATTTAACCTAAGTACTTATTTAATACTAGCTGTGCCCCGCGGTTTCACCCGCGTAGATTTAGTTTCATCCTTATTCTCGCGGAACCCTAATATTTTTAATAAACAAAAGTAGCATAAATAAGCAAAAGTAAGGAGTTACTCCTTGAAACATCAGCTACCTGCCAGTGAAAGTCCCGTTAAAATCGGTCCAGCCGTTTCAGAGATTACCCGGAACAAACAGACAGGCAGACAGAGAAAAATTTTAAAACTTGATTTTTTTGTGTCACTAGCGTGTATACTTTTATATGCATTTAGTGAAAAACTGTTATTTCAATTTTATTTATCTGTATAGATGTATAGATGAAAGTTGTTGCCGCTTATAAGAGCTTTCGTTGTTAAAAATAAGGATATGCTAGATTGAACATAGTTCAAACATTTGGAATTGTATTATTTAAGTGCACAAATGACACAAATCGCAATACGCCGTGGCACGTGCCTTAACAATAGTGGCTTACGGCAAACCAATCTCAACTATAAGCCTATGTAACAGCCGTACACTCGCTTTACTTCCAACAATGCCGACTCGATTGTCGCGGCTTGATTGCAACTCGATTTACAATCGATTGTTTGTTTTTAATGACATCAATTCTGGTTATATACGTGAACGAGGTACGTGGGCGAGAACAATATTTACTTTGTAATTAGTTTTACATTATATTTTAATTAGTGTTACTGCATTCACCACAGGAACACCTAACATTTCGCTATATAGGGTCTAGAATTTTCAGGCGAATATTTTTGGCACAGACCTTCATTTGTGGTACATATCAATTTAAAATATATCTATACATCTATACAGATAAATAAAATTGAAGTGTCTGTTTGTCATTCCAAAATAACAGCTTTACACTAAATGTAGGAGTATATGAAAGTGTACACGATACTGACACTTTAAAACCAAGTTTTAATTTTTTTTCTCTGTCTGTCTGTCTGTTTGTTCCGGGTAATCTCTGAAACGGCTGGATCGATTTTAACGGGACTTTCACTGGCAGGTAGCTGATGTTTCAAGAAGTAACTTTTATTTATTAAAAATATTAGGATTCCGCGACATGGAACATGAAACTAAAACTAAGCGGGTGAAACCGCGGGACACAGCTAGTAGAACATATAAAAGAAAGAAAAAATCTGCGGTGGTCTTGGGGTTAGAGCAGTCGCCTGCTACGCAAGCGACGCAACTTGGAATCCCAGCGGGGTCTGTACCAAAGAGTTTTTCTAAAAAAACTTATGTACAGTATTTTCACACGACAAGCATTACGGTGAACGAAAACATCGTGAGGAAACCTGCATATGTCTGAGTAGTGTGAGTAGTAATTCAAAGACGTATGTATAGTGCCTGAGACGGCGATTGACTCACCATCTGTCACGTTGGCACTTAACCATCTTTGGTGAAAAGTGGGTGTTTTAATTACAACACCTCTGCCTACCCGTTTGGGGAATCCAGCTGAGAGCATATATATGTATATAGAAAATCCTTTAGCTTTTATTAGTTTTTATTAGTCGGATTCGCGAAGGGTTCCGTACCGTTATTTTACAGGATTGAATCAAGAACCGACCTCAACATTGTATGAGATCCTGCCAGGGAGTTGATTACAATTACTTAGATACATTTCCTAATCTATTACCGCGAAGACATTTGCTAATGGCTAGGTGTTTACGTAAATCAGCTAGGTTGATAAATGCTCCTACTCATTAATTTGTGCGTTGAACGCGCTGTGTTCAAAATCAACGCCCCGAGCCCTATACCCGTTGTAAATCATTCTCAATGCCCCGGACAGCTCCGGAATAGTTAGTAATAGCCCTTAGGTTATTGTTAGGGCTGCCACTGTGCTAATATTATATCTGCTCTATTAATGTTGTCATGGAGCAAACCTCCGTAAACCTATACTCTATACTAATATTATAAGGAGGAAAGTTTTGTATGTAAGTATGTTTGTAACGAATTGGCTCAAAAAAAACTGGTTTGATTTTAAAATTCTTTCACCATTTGAATGCTACATTATCACTGATTTATATATTACTCTATATTTATATATTATTGCTGTATTTTATCTCCATACTCCAGCGGGAACGGGAACTAGGCGAATGAAACCGCGTGACGTCCGCTAGTAAACAAAAAATGCCTTTATGGTCAACATGCTACATTTCATGATAGTTGCAAATTTGTTCACTTTTTTTTCCTCCAAAGATGTTCCTTAAGCTTCCTTAGGCCTAAGTACCAGTTTGAGCCACAAGCATTCTAAAACTCTTTATACTATGATATATTACGGTATAGGACCTTGCTCTCCATATTTTCTATGAGGTTCTCTCCATATGGTCTCAGCCCATGATACTCCGTAACTCTTCATAAATTGGAAGATATTCTCATCCCACGATTGAAAAGGTATACGTCGCGACATGTGAGGTCAGTAGGTAATTAACATTTTCAACAGAAAGAAGTGTATTTGAATTTACGGTGGGACGTGCGGGAATCAGCATGAATCGAAATCGAAATCGCTTATACAATTAGCCTTCTGCCGTGACCTGTCATAGCAAGCTCTAAAAGAAGAATATCTTGTATTTTAAAATTTATTTCAAAATATCATATTATTGTATTGGCAGCCCTAGCAATTAGAAATCCGCGTAAGGGCCTATGCACACTAGAACAGTTCCGACACCGCCTTCTAATGCGATACCATTGTAACGCAATGTTATCGAACTGACACCAGTTCTTAGCGATCATTCATCGCCATTTTCTATGAAACGTTTTGAGATATACGGACATTGTTACCGCATTATAACCGGTTGATATCAATAGAAAAAGACAAATATTTGCACCTCATGATTACAATGTTTTTGCTTGTGTAATGTGAAAATTATTGCTTAATGACGTTTAACAAGAAGTTGCTTTTCAAAAGACTTTTAGGTCTTTGTCTTCAATACTTGCCACAAGTAATAAAAATCTAATTAGAATTTTTGTAACACTACATTATTTACAGTGCTAAAACTTACCTGACTATTACTTACTATTTACTTACATCGTAACGTATCAACCTAACCTATAAAACCATAGATGTTACATTGCCAACATAATGTGAGAATATATGACTTTCCCGACTCTCTTAGCAGCTTTCCAGTAATGCCCATAATATAATCGCACATTCCAAAATATATTGCGCTATGAATGGAACACATTTGCATTTCGTCGCTCACTGCGTGATGTGACGTAGGGCACGTCGTCGACGGAGTGATGTGGCGCCAGCCTTATGGAGTGCGATAGGGATGGGATGAGTGTAGGGTTGGCGGAGATTATAAGAGCAATTTAAGTACTAACCCACATCTAAACTAATGTAATAAAGAGGAAAGATTTGATTGTTTGCATTGAATAGGCTCCGAAACTACTTGACCGATCTTAAAAATTCTTTCAGCAATGGATAGCTACATAATCAGCGAGTAACATAGGCAGTATTTCATCCCTGTACTCCCACGGGAACGGGAACTACGCGGGTGAAACCTCGTGACGTCCGCTAGTCCCAAATATTGGATTTATGCCGGTCAGATCCCTATATTTGATCCACCTGGGGTAATTTTTTTTTTAATTTTTACAGGATTTTGTCATGTTCAAACGTCATCGCTTGACTTTATGTTTCAGCGTGGCTCAGTATGTGTTGATACTGTTCTGGAGGTGGGACTTCACCCAGGATTCGAAACCCATGTTGAAAGTTACTGACAGTGTTGCCAACTGAAAAATACATAGTCGAGGTTTGACAAATACGTGTAATTAGTAAAAAATAGGGTATGAAAAGTTAGTTGATCTACGAACTTTCATGAAGCTGCTATTTTTTGTTTAGGCTTCATCATATTAGTCGCAAAAAACGCTCTTGTTGGTTAGGTTTCTATAGGAAAAAACATCGCAGTTAGTATTTACTATCTTGTGAGGCGAAATGGGGCCTTACCATAAGCCTTATAGCCATGATAGTTTCACTCATTTATGAGACAGATGTATGTAACGTGTATACATCTGTCACTTTCGCACAACTGAATTATCATTGTAATAAGAGCTCATGGTTGGGGCCCTGAGTGTGCGTTTGTTATGAAACAGGTTAGCAACAAACAAAACAACAAACGCATTTAGCCTAATGAGACCTGAATAAAATTAAAATAAGTAGATTCTGGAATGAAGTTAGTAGCTTTGCAGAAAAGGCCTAAATACGTAGATCTGCTTAAAAACAAGGAGAGTTGGCAAGCCTCTGAATAATTTCAAATGCATTGCCACTCGTTCGTGGACACTTAAGTATAAATAAGTAATTTGCGCGTCAATTAAATTTCATAGAATCGGTAACTACTTCAAAATTGGTCACTTAACTTGACATTACTCCAACTAGTCTAACAGTTATTGTTATGACCCAGTCAGATATGGGACGTCTCAGGTATACTCTCAGGGCCAGATCA
Source organism: Watsonalla cultraria (assembly GCA_964035505.1). Classification (NCBI taxonomy): domain Eukaryota; kingdom Metazoa; phylum Arthropoda; class Insecta; order Lepidoptera; family Drepanidae; genus Watsonalla; species Watsonalla cultraria. The sequence continues at coordinate 8,880,907 of OZ037730.1, forward strand.
CAAAATTGAAAGGTACTAGAAGGGCAGTCCTATATAAGGCGAAAAATCTATACAGATAAATGAAATTGAAGTGTCTGTTTGTAATTCCAAAATAACAGCTTTTCACTAAATGCACATGAAAGTATACACGTTACTGACACTAAAAAACAAAGTATCAAAATGTTTCTCTGTCTGTCTGTTTGTATGTTGCGGGTAATCTCTGAAACGTCTGGACCGATTTAACGGGACTTTTACTGGCAGGTAGCTAATGTTTCAAGGAGTAACTAAGGCTACTTTTATTTATTAAAAATATTAGGGTTCCGCGACAATAAGGAGGAAACTAAATCTACGCGGACAGATAGTCTTACACTACAAACAACTGAGTCCCTGGGGACCAACTACGATTATGATCGTTCAACACTTTCACTGATAACATTGCATCTTCGTAAATTATCTAACAGTTGGACGCGCAGATGCGTCCTTAGCAGTGAACACGTTAAGCAGTGCGTATTAAGAACTTCTTAGCTTTGACGTTTAATTATACAGTACAAAAAATAAACGTCAAAGGTGAGAAGTTCTTAATTCGCTCTGCTTTAACCAATGACCTCTTCAATTAATGACAACGTAAAGACCGGCTATGAGGACTTAACGTACATATAGCAGCTGACATTCTGTTAGTATATATTTTATACTAGACATACAAACGATTGCGAAAAATAAAGTATGTAAGTAGGTAGGTAACAAATTAATCTGTCAGATTATATAGGTAGCCATATTAATTTAATGACACAGCTTATAAATGATTGCAAAGACATTGACATACAAATTCGATTAAGAGAAGAATTTTATCAAAATTCCTTTTGCTCGTGTCGGTAAAGGATATCATTGTTTTTTGGACGACCAAATTTGTTTTGTTTCTTATGTTTTAAGCGTTCAGCTGCGTTATTCACTAAGGTTTCTCACCAAACCGCTCGTCGTCGAGTTCGTCGCTGAGAAACCATAGTGAATAACGCGGCCTACATAAACTAAACTTTTGTTTAAAACTAGGTACGTCTAATGTGTCTTCCTATTGTGCATTTCTTAAATATTATGTTGTTCACTAGCTGTGTCCGGTGGTTTCATCAACGTAGGCTAAATAACATGGGATTTAAATTTATAACTAAGAAGAAAATCGATACTAAGATGCGCTGATGGATAACAACACCTTTTTTTTTATTTTATTTTTTTATTGACGAGGGCGAAACCTTCAAAAGGTCCCCGACCGCCCTGGGAGAGGCAGATCGGGGTATGTGGGATTTTTACCGCACTAAAACCCTATGTGGCCATCCTCAGTGCTCAGGGGGGACTCCGGGAACTAAGGGATAACAACACCTACTTAAGGAATTTATGTACAAACTTTTTGGTTTAATAAATAAAGATTCTACTCTATTCTACTTTCAAACAAAACTAACTTAGTGAAACGTGACAGATGATGAACCTATCATCGTCTTAGACTGTACAATTTGAAAGTATTCTCAGACATAAGCCGTTTTCCTCATGCTCTGTTCCTCCACCTCAAAACTTGGTGGTGTCAAATTACCTACACTAAGTTTTAAAAGAGTCCTTTAATTCTATCTTAGACATATTTTTCACAGTTGCAGTTTTGCTTTAATAAAAAAGCTCGTGATGTGACATCACCGAGAGTTTTTAGAAAAGATAATTTGTATAAACCAGTGAGATTGGAACTGACGTCCCTTGCAAAGCAAACCACTCGGCCACCACGCGCTCCTAGACCCGACAACGTTATCGTGAACCAGTGCTTATAGTGAGTAACGGTATCTAGTTATAATTTTATAATTGCAATGTTAAAATGCAGTCATTAGTGCAGCGCTTCCTCTGTCCAACGCATTTGTAGGACATTCAGTTAGCGATGTGCGTGTTCCATTGTCGCAATATAATATAGTGTAAAAATTATATATGTTACGTTCATAGTAATTCAAGTTCATGTATAGGTTCTGACACGTTCGAATGTCGTTGTGTTTTTTTGTATGGAGCCGTAAAACTTACTACACTCGCGAATTTGATAATATTGATCACCTCTTTATTTCGAAGTCGGCAAAAACATATTCACACTGGGGCAGCACTTTTAGCGCGCTATTGACGTTTACCTGCCTTGTATAGTTGTTTAATAATATTATTGTTTTCATAAAATGAATCAGGTGATCAGCCACAACCGATTGAATCAAGTGCCGACCCCAACAATGTATGAGATAAGGCCAGGGAGATGATGATGATGTTTTCATAAAATGGCTTAGTTGGCAGAACTGAGCGTGTCATGGTCACTCATGGTTTCGGAAATTGCCACTTACAAACAAACACTTTACCAAAAAAAGCGCAAAACGCAAGGTCAAGCGACGACGTTCGAACGTGTCAAAACCTATACTTAAGGCGCTGAATAACTGAATAAGTTGAAGATACAATTTGTAATCTATAACCCTGACGTACTGAATAAAATAAATCGTGGCATTAATAAATATCATTTATTAAGAAGGCAAATGGACAAGCGCATGCGCACATTGGCGCCACCCACCGGGATGTACCTGTAAAGTTTATCGACAATCGATGTCTCCGGTATCGTAAAGCAACGTCATTAACATTATACTTTAGCATCAAAACTATACTTTGTAACCTTAGAAATACTATTATTACGGAACTGGATCATGTTGCTACTTCATTAACTATCAAATCTAGTTGTAAAGGTAATGTTATAATGTTTGAGTGAGAATTATACCTTAGTGAATATTATACGTTATTCACTAAGGTTCTCAGCATCGCACTTGTCGTTGAATGTCGGTTTTAAAGATACGAAATTTAACCTTATTCTTTATGAATTATGTAGCAAATTCCTATGATTTAAACCAACCCTCGTCGTCGAGTTCGACGCTGAGAAACCTTAGTGAAAAACGCGGCCTACATAACTTTTGCCTGGGCCTACTCGACGAAGCTTCGGCCGAAAGTTCGCAAAGTTCCTATTACGGTTCTTATCTATACATCTATATCTATACATACAGATAAATAAAATTGAAGTGTCTGTTTGTAATTCCAAAATAACAACTTTTCACTAAATGCATATGAAAGTATAAACGCTACTGACACTAAAAAACCAAGTTTGAAATTTTTTCTCTGTCTGTCTGTCTGTCTGTTTGTTCCGGGTAATCTCTGAAACGGCTGGACGGATTTTAACGGAACTTTCACTGATCGGTAGCTGATGTTTCAAGGAGTAACTTAGGCTACTTTTATTTATTACAAATATTAGAATTCCGCGACAATAAGGAAGAAACTAAATCTACGCGGGTGAAACCGCGTGACGTCCGCTAGTTCGTTGTAAAATTTAATTGAAAAAAGGGAATATACCCCTTTACCTATTGATCTGCAGGGGCCCAACCATGAGCTCTTATTGCAATGATAATTCAGTTGTGCGACAATGACGAATGCACGTCACATACATCTGTCTCATAAATGGGTGAAACTATCATGGCAATAAGAGCTCATGGTAAGGCCCCTGATGTTTTGCAGAAGGTTCTCACGGAAATCATAGCAATGTTATGTTTATAGCGCCATATAAAAAGTTGAAACAATGGTTTACGATCACCTGTCCCCTAGATCTGAAGTAACCACACCCGCATAAAGGCTGATATTAAAACTATTGTAATATAGCCCTCTGCCCACGACTTGGTCTGTGTGGATGAATAAGGTATCCCTACTAGTCCCTACTAATATTATAAATGCAAAAGTAACTCAGTCTGTCTGTTACGCTTTCCCGCTTAAACCTCCCAACCGATTTTGATGAAATTTGGCACAGACAATCTTTAGACCCTGAGAAAGGACATAGGCTACCTTTTATTTATTAAAAATATTAGGTTTCCGCGACCATAAGGATGAAACTAAATCTAGGCGGGTGAAACCGCGGGGCACAGCTAGTATCTAATATTAGCTTTGCCCCGCAGTTTTACTCTTGTAGACTTAATTTTAAACCGATTCCGAAACCTTGATACACGCGGTAAGTATTACTCCACCTAAGCTAGTGGTTTGATATAACTGCTCTTCAGCAGTGCTTTAAGTTTTTAGATTTCGAAAAAAGTCGATTAGCCCATAAATACAGATTCTTGGGCCTTTCTTACAAAACATAAACCATAGATAATCCTTGGTATAGAAGTATTGGTATAGAAGGATCTCAAAAGGGATGGACATAGTTTTAGTCAGAGTTTTGCGTAGTCTAGGCTTAAACTATGTTTTGTAAGAGGGGGTAGGAGATTGAAGATGCATCGCTTGCGTAGCAGGTGTCTACTCAAATCACTTGGTCTCCTAGAAATGCATAATATAATTAAAAAAAGGCTAAGTATTTGGTCATTAGACATCCTCCGCCCGTCCGTTTCTTCATCAGACGCGTCGAACATAGTGCCTCTTTCCTTTTAAAAGTCTGTAAAATATTGTGGTAAATGGTTTTGTAAATACATTACATACTTTCATACACCTATGAAAAAAGTCATAGAAATGCATACGGTAGGCGGACGGACATTCTGTGCGCGCGACCGTACACGGCAGTGAACGGAACGCACACTGCGTTCGGATACTCGATAGAAATATCAAAATAATTTTTTGATATTTTTTTTCTGTTTTTTTTAAATAAAAATTACGGAGATGGTAAGAAAGATAGAATGCTTAGTAAGAAATAAACAGTATATTGTGTTTACAGTCAAAAATTAAACTGATGGATATGGAGAACAGAAAAATAATAATTGGGTACTACGAGTCTTAAACAGGTAATAGTTTAGCTATTAAATTAAGTAGGTATTACTTCGCCTGTACTAATGCAGCGGAAGAATATGAATCATCAATCATTATTTCTAAGCATAAATCTCTCGGGAATTAATTATTTTGTAGTGTAGGTAAATGTTCTGAGTTATTTGCGAACTATCTATCTCAAAGAGATTAAAATCATGTTTTTGTTTAACTACGTATTTATCATACATATTTACAAAAAAATCTGATTTAAAATTAAGCGTTAAGACATTTATTTTCTACTGTCTGTATGGGAAAGTATTAAGAGTTCTGTAAAGTAAAATATTTTTTTGCATAAGATACAATACTAAACTTTAGTATTGTATCTTATACCAAAAAAATATTATTAAAAATTAAAAAAAAATGTATACTTTATTATGGTCCTTTAGTAACTAAAGGACCATAATAAAATATAAAAAATCGTATCCTCTGAGAACATATCCAAACGTATTCCCGGTGAGTGGGAGATCGCGCGCAATGATGACGTTTCGTTTCGTTTCGTTTCTCCGCCGCAGTCCGCCGCGCTGCGTCGCGCTGGTTGTGTGTGCGTACATAATTTTTCGCCGCTTCTTCTAAACCGTGCAACCGAATTAGAACTGTGAATAAACGAAGCACATGCACTTTGGTGATTATTACCTGTTGTGAAGAATATTAGTGAACTTATAGTGTGTCAGTGCCCACAGATTGTTTAGAGAACGCAATCTTTCTAAGCATCTAGAGTTGTCGCTGGTTGCGTGAGTATTCTAAAGTAATTTTAACTGTTATTTTCTACCATGCTTTGCTGTGCCACGCCGGCTTTGACCAAAGCTACCTGTTCGCAGAAAAATAATGTATTCAACACACCACTTACTTAATAAGTATTTTACATGTAAAATATCAGTCAATATTTTGTAAGAAGGATTTTAGTACTGTTGACTCTTAAAATTTAATCATTCTTGATGTTCTTAAGGGTCGGTTAATCTAAAATATATAATTCTCGTGTCGCTGTGTTTGTTACCAAACTCAACCGAAAGTGTGCCAATATCTATTTTTCATAAATCATAAGGGTGATCCACCCCAAAAATATGTGTGGCAATACAACGTTTGCCGGGCACAGCAAGTCATTTACATTGTAGTGTTGCTAGGTCTCATAATAAAAGGGTAGGTAGCCAAAAAAGGCTTTTTTGTTCTGTATCATGGCTGTTTGTCCGTCTGGGGGTTTTAACTTCCCAGATTCGAGAGAGTCATCTTGGCTATAAGACCCGAGCAGGTAATGGGCAGGTAGGTAGGTACCATCTTACAAGAGAAGATACAGAAGATTCTATGGTTATTCATACTAACCTGTCTGTGACTGCTTAATAATGTAGGTATTATTTATAAAAGCGTTTATTAATTTACGTACAATTTTAATTACATCTAGTTTCCGAACCGGTGGTAAATTTTCGACATTCATCAGTGTCTTACCTGGGCCCAAACGGAATATAATTTTTTTAACTTTCATAGCATAGAATAGGTAAATAGTCCGTGGTCTAGGTTAACCATTAGTTAGGCATACAACAGAAAAAAACATTGCCTACATAATAAAAAAAAAAATATCTTGGCCGTTACCAGATCTGAGACTTTCATAAAAACATTGTCTATGGTACTCTACTACACACACCTATATGTTCATCGCGGTCTTGTAAGCCCACTAAGGCCAGGAAATCCTTGGTATATCCCCATTAGAAAACTACTTCAGAAGGATTTTAATTTCTACTTAATATAATATGCCCAGTCTTCGCGTAGGTACTTATAGTACGTACATCCACACTTCTCCAGTTGTTTTAGTACCTTTCTAGGTAAATGTCAATGGTGCTGTCACGTGTCAGCGAAATAAGAGTTATTCCGGTCTGATCTTATAGACATGATCCCCTCATAGAGCCGTGGAGGCCTCTGGGTTAGAGCAGTCGCCTGCTACGCAAGCGACGCAAGTTCGAATCCCAGTGGGGCCTGTACCTATGAGTTTTCTTAAAAACTTGTGTACAGTGATTTCACACCACCGGCTTTACAGTGAAGGATAACATCGCCAGGAAACCGGCATATGTCTGAGAAATAATTCAAAGACGTATGTATAGTGCCCGAGAAGGCGATGGACTCACCCTCTGTCACGTTGGCACTTAATCATATTCGGTGAAATGTGGGTGTTGAAAATTACAACACCTCTGCCTACCCCTTCGGGGAATACAGGCGTGAGAATATGTATGATCCCCTTATTTGATCCACTCTTGGTTATTCTTTTGTTTTGATCCACTTTATATATTTTCATAGTTAGGATAACTGCGCAAGTATTTTCTTTCGTCACTTCATAATCAATTGATCATAGGTTATTGGGTACTTACCTACAAGTACAAGAAATGAATGTTCAAAAAATGTCTAAGTGAAGATCGAACCTAGAACATCGTGTTTCGCAGTTGCGCTTGCGACTTGACCAACGAGGCACTCTCATTTAAATTCCATGATAACTTCAGTCGAGAAAATATTGAAACAAAAAATTATGACGCAAGCCTTAGAAAAGTCTCGTTTTCAATAAGACCTATGACAAAATAAACCACTTGGTTTAATTACGTAAAGTAATAATTGCCTGTCACTTCCCTCAGTTGACCGATAATGAACCCTAACAGTGACTACAATAAAGTGTATAATCGCACCTTAGATCTTGGATCGATCATGTTATTTTATTAAAAGCATTGTAGGTATGTACTTACTTTCACTACGACACGACGTAGGTGTTACAGCATTCGAGTCTTCTTTAATCAAAATTACGAAGTCGCTAACCTGAAGATCGATCGGTTTGACGTTCGATTTCGTTCATAAACTTGGTTACCCACAAGCAACCTTCCGAACCTGGCGGTATCATGTATAACCTTATAGTACCTGGTTGACCGACCGGTGCTCGGTTTCTTTTTCTCACAAAAAAACTAAACTTTTTCCAACAAAAGTAAAAATCTTGACGTTTTCTCAAAAAAGCTAATAGAAAAAAAAGGAACCAAAAGAATAAAATCGAACCGGTGAACGTCAGTCTCGAACCGGGGTTCTCTAGTATCGATATCACCTCGTAAGCTGACAGCCTCACTCTGAGCTATCATAACTTGACAGTTGTCGGCGAAATTTACTATCGTATTGGTATTGTATAGATATTTTATGAGTTTTTCAGTGCATGAAAACATGATCAAAACGATGTTTTCTGAAAGTGAAACCTAGCTAGATCAATTTTTTGCCCCCATAACCAAATCTTTGCAGCCGTTCCCTAGATCCAGATTATAATATATACAACAATTGCTCGTTTAAAGGTATAAGATAAGATAAGATACCTACTCCGTCTTACCTATACTACAAATTACCTCCTGACGATTTGAAAGTACCTACTTTGTAAGAAGTCTAATAAAATAAAGATATTTTGAATTGCATTGAATTTAATATAAGTAAGTAATATAATCATGTCATTCTGATTGCTTGAGTTTGAGTACATATTTACAGTACGAGGCGATAAATATTGCACATCGATCTTTGAAAACAGACAATTTCGGGTACGTAGACCGTTATCTCTGTTGAACACTACTTACTTATGTGGCATTCGCGACTCGTAAGATCAGGTATGGTACTAGGTATAAAAAAAAAAAAGAGCTTTGAGCGTAACCTTGAATGAGCAGTTGCCATCTTATGAGTATCTCTGCCGCAAGAACCCCAACTAGTAACTACCTATTATATTTAAACTCTTTCGAGATACCTAATAAGTTTAAACGTAGGTCATAGCCGTTGGGCGGCTGGTTGCGTCACGTGTCTCCCCCATAAAGCGAGCTGCACCAGTAGCAGTTTTTCCGTGATTGAGATACAAACACCTAATAAAACGTCTGCTAACAAAGGTAAACCACCCACTTTTAGTATAATACCAAAAAGCTAGGTCAGGAGCTCCGTGCCTATTGTCGAAACGTCACCTTATTCTGACGGTGAAATGCCATTAATTTTGTCAATAGCTAAACTCGAGTTTCCGCTATATTTCGTAAAGGCCGTGATTTTAATAGAACACGCGTAGACTTTGCCTCTTTCTCCAAATTCAATTGATACAGTTATCAATTGAATGTTGGAAATGACTGACCACTGCAGCCCGTTACTTGAACCAAACTACAATTCTTTTGCGAAATGTGCAAAAAACTATACTAAAAAGTTGCCTTGACACCCACCCAGGGTTGTGCAAACAATTAGAAGTATTATCTAAACAGATGACTAAAATTGAAGTGTCTGTTTGTAATTCCAAAATAACAGCTTTTCACTAAATGCATACTCATGAATGTATATACGGTATGGACATACAAAAAATTCAAAACAATGTATCTGTCTGTCCGTTTGTTTCGGCTAATCTTAGAAACGAATGGACCGACTTTAACGGGACTTTTCACTGGCAGATAGCTAATGTTGCAAAGAGAAGCTGAGGCTACTTTAAAAAAAACATTAGTGTTCCTCTACCCATGAAAGAAAGTCTACGCGCGTGAAACCGCGGGGCACAGCTATTAAGCTATATTTGTAAGACTAAAATAAAAGAATTTAAAATCTTCATAACAGGATAACCTTCTACGGATACACATTCATTTATTATGATTTTAATCGGATTTTGACATGGTACAATATTATGCAGATTAACAGTTTGAGTCAGCTTCGACCATATTAGGTCTGATTACTCGCTGCGGACCAAAATGGTTCCTCTCTATAGTCATTATACATCGCCATTTGCGTAAAACCAACAAACTCCTACCGCTATTTGCATTGTCTGCTGTTCGTAAGTTTCCATCGGTGATTATCCTTTCTGAGACTGCGTTCAAAAGTGATTTGAGTGTCCCAGGTTTTAACATGTTTTATATCACCTGCGTATTTTCCTCATTTTGTATGGGAACGTTATAAAGCGCCCCAAGCGGCGAGTGTAGGAGGTTTTACGTCTCCATACAAAAGAAGTTCAAAACGCAAGCTCAAGCGACGACGTTCGAACCTGTGAAAACCTATACTTGGGCACTGTACCCGTTCCACCCTACAACGGACAACAATAATATGTTTATTTTATGTATATTCAATGTCAATGTGTTAAACTCAGAGTTTACGAAATAAACAAGCATTTAAATCAATGACGTAGTTTAGAAGATGCAAAACGTATAATGAAACATAATTCTTTGCGAGTTTGTTTTAACACTACCTATAAAGATTCAGTTTATAACGAACTAGCAGTCGTTACGCGGTTTCACCCGCGTAGTTCCCTTTCCCGTGGTAATACGGAGATAAAATATAGCCTATAGTAATCAGTGATTATGTAGCATTCAAGAGATAAAAGAATTTTTTAAATCAGGCCAGTACTTTTTGAGCCAATTCGTTACAAACTTACATACAAACCTTTCCTCTTTAAAATATTAGTAGATATAAGTACGTACGTACACTCTCAACCCTCGTTGAATTACGATTCCCCTTTTCCTGGGGGAGCCTACATGTGTTTTAATCATAACATCCAAAATAGACGCGACAAGAGACGCGGAACTGACAACAGCGTTGGAATGAAAACAAAATCTCTCTGTTTGTACAACACGTCATCTACATACAAGGTATGCTGTATTTTCATGTAGATTATTTTCGTCTTTATCTCGTTTGGATAAAGTCGACGGTTTAGTCTATAACAGTAACTGATTTGTTTTTAGCCTTCAAAACGTTAGACGACGCCGGAGTGCCTCAAGGTTTTGTTCTGGGGCCCTTGACGTATAGATCATATATTTTTTGTTCAAAACCTCGGTAGTCTCTGTAATTGTTAATTATATTGAATTTTGATCGTAAAAAAACAATTGGAAGTATTTCAAACGCGAGTAAATAATTACTTGACGAAAGAGATAAGCATTGTTTATTTGTTTCTATATGACAATGCAATAAATATTAGTTAAATCACATGAGAATTAATTACTAGAGGTCGAATGAAAGTAAAGCAAACAGTGGCCATAGGCTTGTAAACTGCCTCGTTTGTAGTCAAGTAAACTATCGTAATGATACATTCAAGGTGAATACCGTCATTTGTATTGTCATTAAAGGCATTATTGTGAGCTACTTACCATCGTGTTGAGATAATGGTAGCATAATCACAAGGGGAGTCGGTATTAATCTGCGAACTTATGTTTAAGGGCTTAAATGCTCTTTCGTAATACCAGGCTTTGATACACTAATAATACGTCTATTATACTATGTTTTTTATTTCATGTAGAGCCAGCGTAGAAGTCCTAGTATAATAATGTATACTTTTGTTGCACATTCAACGAGTGTAGCAATGATATTGCGTGATATGTGCGTAGAGCGTGCTTCAAATCTATAGCTCGATTCATTAGTCGTTGGCAGTGTTTTCGTGTTCATTATATCAACGAAAAAACGGAGTAACTCAGTCGTCGCGAAAATGTCCTATTGAGTTGAAGTCCTATCGAACTATGATTTCGGATCACGTGAATACCATATTGGGAAAGGATTTCGATCGATTGACTTCAATCGTTTAACGATATTTAGATTGTTTGTTTCGCGTGATTCAGGACACTGGGCTGAAGATATCAAATTAATAGATTCTGGGTTGACCTTACCGGTCATATCAAATAACGTTGCTGTTAATATAAGAGTATTTACCATATTAGATTTAAGGTTGAATTAAGGAAATACAGTGTACTCATCAATATAACAGCGCCACTGCCTTTAATTACAATAGGGTCAAGTGACCGTGATTATCCACTAAAGGGTGTTCTTAATGGGTGTCATAAAATTAACAACAATTAGTAGTTATGCTAAATACCTGAAGGATGTACAAACTACATTGAGTAGGTACTAGGACTAGGTATGTTAATTGAATAGAAATCTTATGGTAATTAATCGGACTGTGATTGTTTTATCAATGTAAGAAAATATATTTCCGTTATGATAAGACGAACGAGAGAATGATTCGTTGTGCCAAATTCTGTCTACATACATATGACTTAATTATTCAAAAGTATCAATAAGACACAGTAAAAAGCTTAATGTACTTAAAAGGTGATGAAATAAAACTGCACTAAAATCTAGGCCATAAACAAGTTTTTGAAACATTCAAAATTTACCGCTTTGTTGGTCCACTGGTAAGTACAACTGCTGAAGACGAGATCCTGGGGCCCAACCATGAGCTCTTATTGCAATGATAATTCAGTTGTGCGACAGTGACAGATGTATGCACGTCACATACATCTGTCTCATAAATGAGTGAAACTATCATGGCAATAAGAGCTCATGGTAAGGCCCCTGGTCATGTTCCTCGGGTCGGACAAAGCGTTATTAAGTTTTTCCAACAGCCCGGAGTCTAGATTAGTGCCCGGTTAATAGCAATAGGCTCGCCTTCTATTGGGACATGAGATATAGTCATAACTGGCAAAATGTGGGTGAATAATAAGTACACCTCTGCCCTACCCCTTCGGTGAATACATGCATGAACATATGAGATTCAAAGGATAATATCACGACTTCAGGTGAACTCTTATTGTCTTTATTTCATTCACTGTAAGAGACAGATGTATATAATGTGTATATCTATCACTGTCACTCTGTCGAATGCCGACGACATGCCGTCAAAAGCGTGTGCGAATGTCTCTTTGTTCATTTTTTGCTTCGGTATCTTTAAATTCAATCTCTGTGCAAAACTATTGTTTTTTCTGGTGCGGTTTTTGTTGTCGTTGGCCTGACGACCTTGTCCGGTCTTGAAGGTAAGAGCCTTTTCCAAAAGAACTGGATAAGTGCTGTAGTAATCTGTACTTATCCTTTTTAAGTTCTTTTCGCAATAAAAGTATTTAGTTACTTAATAAATTATATTACCCTTTATGTCTACTCTTAATCGAATCTGGATTAATGCCCGGTTAATGGCAAAAGGCTGTTACTTACATGGGACTTAAACATAACTGGTGAAATCTGGGTGTAAGTACACCTCTGTCTGCCTCTTTGGGGAACACAGGCATGGTGTATGTAAGTATGTATGTCTTACCCTAAATCGGTTTAAATAGGATGTGAACTTAAGATAGGTGGATAAATTCTGAGAGAACCATAAAAATTGTTTTTGTTTTGAATATTCATGAGTTTTTCACATGAAACATGGTCATACTTTCACCAATCAAATGTCATATTTTACATACAATCATGGTGTTTTTATCGAAGACCCATTAATGACCACGTGCCAATATCTGTGTAATATGTATACTCTGTGACCCGGATTCTCCTGGTATTTACTGCGATAATTATCACCGACTAGCTTGGGCGGAGAGTAAGTCATTTTTCCACGGTCAAGTAATAAAATAAGTCGATATCTCGGGTCGTTATTTCCTCTATATAATTGTTAGTTTGTGTTTATAATTACTCTGGGTTACTATCTACATTTAAATTGAGAAGTTAATTTAAATAATTGGCAACACACATAGCACCTTAATGTTTTCCACTTTTCTTAAAATCATTGAGTGTAATGGGTTCTATCAAATCAGTTGTTAATAGCCGAATTCGCTTGTTCTATGTTTATTTGTCCTACGTACTGACATGGTTGATTAGTAATATTTTACTATCAGTAAAGAATTTCTAATTTTCTCTCTTATTATGGACTAGTCGTCTCACCCGCGTTGACTTTATTTAGCGGAACCCTATTTTAAATACAAGTAGCTTGACTTACTCCTTGTAACATCAGCTATTTACCAGTGAAACTTCCATTAAATTCGGTCAAGTCGTTTCAGAGGTTATCCAGGACGAACAGACTGATAGACAGACGGACAGAGAAAAAACATTAAGACCTGTTTTTACTTTCATATGCATTTAGTGAAAAGCTTTACTTGTATTTACAAACAGACTTTTAAATGTTATTGATATGTATTATGTTTTGGTAACATTGATATTGTGGCGCCTGGTAGGACACTTTTTCTATTAATAATACTATAAAGCATTTATTTTCGTTCAAACTTTAATACGAACCTATTATCCTATCATTATTCACAGCGCTTTTAATACCAGAAGTTATTTAGTATCGATATCAGGCAGGAGTTAATTTATTGCTGGTTGTGACTGCGCCGTCTAAATATTCAGGTTAAATTCTAATTGGTTCATTTATATTGAGGATAGTTTAATGTAAGTCGATGTTAATCTTTGAATAGCCCGACGTATCAGAGGCCAATTTTGCATACAATATCCTTTGACTTTCACTACATCATTAATCATTAGCTTTTTTAGCAATGTCTTTGCATCTGATGGTGGTAGCTGGTATTTTGAATTAAGTAATATGGTTATGTTTAGTGTACGACAATTCTGCGAAATTATAATTCTATTAGGGTTTATACCACATCCATTCTTCTTCTTCTTGTAGTGCCTCTCCAGCTATTGAAGGTTGGCTGTCAGTTCGGAAAACTTCTGTCTATCCTTCGCGAGGCGGAAGAGTGCAGCACATCCATTACTTTCTTTGATTCCGTGGATGCGGTTGTCAAAACTTCATTCCTATACAAGCTACTGCATCCAATGAAAGTTTGTTAGCTAAAGATGTCACTTGCGTGTTACTTACGTTATTTTTAACTAGCGTAAATTGAAGTCACCATTTCCATACAACATTATTTATTTGCCTGCTACGCAAGCCACGCAAGTTCGAATCCCAGCGGCCTGCACCAATGAGTTTCCCTAAAAACTTATGTTCAGTGATTTCACACTACGTGCTTTAAGGTGAAGGAAAACATCGTGAGGAAACCTGTATTTCTAAGACGTATGCATAGTGCCCGAGACGGCGATGGACTCACCCTCTGTCACGTTAGCACTCAATCATATTCGGTGAAATGTGGGTGTTTTTGTTTCAACCTTAACCCTTAACCAGTCGAGCTACTCCGATATTCCTACGAAAAAATCTGTTCCCTTCTATTTACTAGATACTTGTTCAGTAACCCCACTCCGACTTCATCCAGTAAGTAGATACTTATGAAAAGATAAATCACTTATGAATCCAGGCCATTACTTTCTGTGCCGCTTGCATCAATTATTGTAGCTGTCAAATGAAAGTGTTTTCTATTGTGATGGTAATTCGATTTATAGTCCAGTGGCGGCGTCTCACTAGTTGTACGAAGAAAATCTATTTACAATGACGGCCGGCATGTCCAGTGTTCTGTGAATTTTACTACTCTGTGTTTGGAGAAAAACTCTTTAGAGTAACGTAGCTATTAATCAGGACAATTATGTGCTAAGAAGTGTTTAATTAAATAGTACAAGGGTAGGCAGAGGTGTTAAAACACCTACACGTGACAAATGGTGTGCCTGTCGTCGTTCTTTGGCGCTAATACTGCATAATACGTCTTTCGATTTCTTGTCATATACAGGGTGTCGGTTAATTCCGGGCAGCTCTTAAAATGTGTGATAGGGTATAATTTTAGGAAGCAATTAAAATAATTACGACAAAAATATCTTCTTCCGTTTTCGAGTAATTGACGTTCAAACTTCGCCATTTCAATACCTTATTTTCGCATAAAAGTCAGCTGTAACGTAAAGTTATTCACCTGAAATCTAACTACGTTTTTATTTTTTTTCTCCCACGAATAGTTCCTGAAATAACCCCATGAAACCTGTTTTCGAAACTATTTATCTACTTCTTAAAATTTTTATGATTTTTGAGGTCATCGTTACAGTTCATACTCCTGTGAACTCTGATAACCTCTAACGGGTTCAATTGAATTAGGTAAAAGACAGACCGATGATTTACAAAGAAATGCCGCCACAAGAATCAAAGTTACTGCCGGCTTTTCGGTACGATATCAAAGACACCGCGCGGCATCATTAAAAAAGCGCGGTGTCTTTGAGTTCAGGCGGCACGTGCAAATAAAGAGATATCGCGGCGACTTTCGGCAGCGCGCGGCACGCTTTGTGTTTATTAGTGTGTGTGTGTTTATTAGTGTGTGTGTTTATTAGTGGTGGGATTATTTTAATCGATCACTCGATTAAAAGAAAAAGTACCTAATGATTCCATTAGTAGTAAATACCAATTCATTGTTCGCATAGACTAAGTGAAAAACCTAGGTACTTGCGTTATTGTAGTAATTGGATAGTAGAACTTTTGTAGGTAAATGTAATGTAGTTAGGTAGAGTATTTCTAATTCTCAATAAAATTTGTGATTTTATAGGATTCTGATATTAAATAAACTACTTACCTTAATTATCATCTGAGTACAGATTCAATCATTTACTCTTGTAGTAGAGCACTCACTTAAAGACAACACAATTTTAAACAAGAATACCCGAGATATCTTTTAATATCACGTACTATGTAAATTGTACCTACATAATAACGTAACTTTATTAAATCGGTTCTGTGATTTGTTTTTATTATCAGTATTCAGTAATTTAATTTATGTTTCGATAAGTCTATCGATAATAGCGTCCCATCCCATCCCTATTTCGTACGTGCCCTCGCGCCGCGCCGCTATGATAGAACTGTATTAGGGCTGTCGAACATGGTCTATTTACTCTACTTGTTCCACGAACCCTGTTCGTATTAATTCACGCTCTTAATTTATTTTAATTTTATTCTTAACGTGAATAAATAAAAAGAAAGAATGAATTTGAAAAATGTTTATTTTTACAAAACATCGTCTAAACCAAGACTACTATTCTACGGATCTTCTCAGAAAGCTAGTTTCCGAACCGGTGGTAAATTATTCGACATTCATAAGTACCTTACCAGGGCCTAAACAGAATAAATCATTTCCATTTTCATTTTCACTAGACCAAACTCTGACTAAAACTATGTCCATCCCTTTTGATATATGTATCACAAAAAGAGATAGCACTACTTTTAATTAAACCAAGGGGAAATGGGTAAAGTTTTGATACCGGGATTAGAACCGGCACGTCTACGCTTGATAAGCGATGTCTAATCCACATATTGTGTTACCAGTCGGAGTCAAAACTAAATCAAAATAATTCGTATGTTAAAAGTTGTATCTTGAAAAAAGTGTGCGACACCCCTATTTCATTCGCACTTTTATGATTTAGTACCTATTTATTTGTTTCAAAATCAGTCTAATTCGGATAATGGTCGCGGGCGTGTGCTTCTAAGCAAAGTTTTTTGTTTCCGTCGTGACCTTGTTACTTTCATTTTCTCGTTAGTTTGTTAGGTACTTAGTACCTACTTAATTAGTATTATCATGCCGAACTTTCAGTACTCAGATGTTCAGTATACCGACATGGTTTTGGCCTATGCAATAGCAAGCTGCAAGGGGTAATACTGGTGAAGCGTTGCGTTTTTATTTGGACTTTTACGGTCATCGAAGTGATGAGTGCGTGCCCTCTTCAGGTAGAGTGCTTATGAGAGTTGTGCAACGGCTGAGGGATAACGGAAGTCCAAGCTCAGGCTTGTTTGGATGTGCAAGGGCGCAATTTCGAACACTTGCCCATTTAGAAGTTGACTGAACTAGCGGTAATAATGCTTTCAGTGATAACAATGTTTTGTATGTGAGTGAAGTGATATGGTCCAGACTAAGGTGTATCCTGTCATAAATAAGGTCAGTTAACTAAATGATTTGAAGTAGGTACCTACCTATACTTACGTAGATTATTACCGCGTACGTAATGTAGGTGAACGCGGCCGCGCGTTCATGCAACCTGGCTTAAGGCCGCGAGCTCTTCGACTATAGCTTATAACTACGTTATTGATGGAGCTAGATATTTACGACTTCAACATAGTGCTATATTCATATAACCCTACAACTTCTATAAGACTACTGTTTCGAATTCTCCGACACCCTGTATATATATTTATGTTTGCTTGAAGTTTGAACTTTCGTCATTTGCATTGCAGACGACAACTCGAACCACAAGGTCCCCATACCAATGTCTTTTTAATTTTATAAATAATTGGTATTTCCTGGAGGTGATGACTCAGAGCGTTAGATTTCAGTGATTCAACTTCTGCTAATCTTAAAATAAATTTAATTTGTCACTTCATACGAGGATTCCTGAAACTCCATACAATTCTCGTGAAGTTTAAAACATAAAACGCTTTTTTTTAAGAACTGCTCAAACACACTTACAAATAGGTATGTATATATTTGAGGGTTAAACCAGCAAAACGTGTGTGCGTACAAAATAAACTTAGACTATAGGAATAAATATGCAGACAGTTTTTCCTCTCACCCACGATCCTCCTACGACTATTTATTTATCACTGAGATCATAACAACCGCGTATAGGGTTGTAATTTTTTTAGCCAGAAATTAAAATATTTATCAAGACAGGCACAAGATTTGTATATAAGTATGTTTGCAACGAATTAGCTCAAAAAGTTACTGGTCCGATTTAAAAAAATCTTTACCATTTTAATGCAGATTATCACAGTTTAATATATGCTATGTTTTATACCCTTACTCCCACGGGAACGGAAACTAAGCGGGTAAAAACGCGTGACGTCCGCTACTCAAATATATAGCAATATGTACCACCGTTAACGCTATTCGGAAAACAGTATAAAGCTCCTTTGAACAGTATCGTTTGACAGCCCTATACATGACCCTAAAAGATCCTGCAGTAAAACAACAGCGATGCCCTAAAATGCAGAGCCCAAATCTTTAATCTTAAGCCTTGTCGAGGTACCTCCTACGCTTATTAAATCACCTTCGATATATCGACTTGGACCAATTTCCTTTGAAAGTTACTAATTCATTTTGTAGGTTTGGTTTGAACCACAAGAGCTCGCGATTGCGATTGCCACTAGAGCTCGCGATTGCGATTGCCACTAGAGCTCGCGATTGCGATTGCCACTAGAGCTCGCGATTGCGATTGCCACTGAAATATTACAATCGGGTATCGCATTTAAGGGCAATGTGCCAAACATTTTGGAGTAAGTATCATAAGAAGAATTCATTCATAACATTTTTATGAATGAATATAAAAATAAGTACATTGATCAAAGGGCCGCATGATTTAAGGCTTGATTCAACAAATCTGTTACAATTTCGCATTTCTGAAAACTGTAAAAAAGATCCCAGCCAAATAATATTATGCTACCTTTGCGTGTTTCTGCAGAGAGTACGGTCGGCAGTTTTCCATATGGGCACAGTAACTATATGCTTTAAAAGCAGTTATAAATGTAGACCTTATTTTTGAAATAAGATTCTTGCTGGTTCTTGGTCCGTGGTTTTGAGATTCATAAGTTCCTTACCTCATTTTCATTTTCATATTCAAACCCATTTCACTGTATTACATTCTATGCCACCTATAGTCTAATAAAATCATTCTACAATCGCTTTCGCCTGTAGCCTGCCGCTGTTGCAATTTCGAAGATGCTACCTTGAATCGTGTTAACAATCAGGTTAAACAAAAATATTTATTGGCAGCAAGTAACGCCTTATTGTCGAAAATATAATAAAACCAACGTTTTACTGTATCGGTGACATCGAAACATACAAAGCCAGGATTAACAGTACATCGGCATAAAAGCAGTGATTAAAATACTTGGCTTATATCGATGGATTTTATTTTTAAAACTGCCTAAATTAATCATAATTGATGTATGCCCCTTGTTCTTCGTATGCCTAAGAGATTTTAATAACAGAATAACAACTGTAGAGTGACTAGATTAAATGTTCTAATACTGGGGCCTTACCATGAGCTCTTATTGCCATGATAGTTTCACTCATTTATGAGACAGATGTACGCGACGTGTATACATCTGTCACTGTCGCACAACTGAATTATCATTGCAATAAGAGCTTGTGGTTGGGCCCCAGATATTTTAATCCTTCATAAAGCTTTGGAAACGTCAAAATACAATTTCGTATGAAATAAGAGAACGCTTTTTTAGATATGAAGACGATTCACGTTTGACGTTTTTGTATTAAGTAGTCGCGTCTTAATAACGAGAGTTTGATTTATCAAAAGTCAAAAATCACTTCGGTTTGTTGCTTCATTTTAATGTATCAAAAAAGTCAACAAAGACTGTCGCGTTCATAATATGAATGCAAAAGTCTTTTATATTATAAACATTATAGTATGATTAGAGTATAATTTCAATTCACGATTTGGCTCATATTAACCAACATTAGTATGTAGTAATAACTCTACTAACAAATGTATGGGATGTACAAACATCTTGCAATCTTAATACAGTAGTTACAATAGAATGGTAACTGAAGGACGGCTTCGAATAATGGCCGAGAATTGTCGCTCACGTACGAGGATTTTGTATTGCAGCAGAATGATTGGAGTATTGAGTACCCTGTAGCATTATACGAAAGTTTCAATTATTAGTTTTTCTAAAAACTTGAGTGCAGTAATGTCATACCACGAGCAGTTAAAGATAACATCGTGAAGAGATCTGCTTTTGTTCGAGAACTTTCAAAACGACGTTTGTATAAGGCGTGAGACGACGATAGACACCTCTGTAGCCGTTTTTACGATATGAAAACCGTAACGATGTCGTAGCGACTCAGTTGCTGACAGTGTTTTCGTATTCACTATATCAAAGAAAAAACGAAAAAACTCAGACGTCGTCGCGTAAATGCACTTTGTGCACTCATTACCGCCAATGAAAGGAATCTGGCCTCTTGTGTCTTTTTATTTAATGTTAGTTACATAGTGCAGTGACGTAAGTAAACATCTTATTGTTCAACATTGTGGGAATATGCGTTTCAACACTACACTGGTAATGAGTTGTTTAGTGGCTGCTACTGTGGATGAAAAATGCACAAACATGTTTGCATAAGAAAGTGCTGGTTTGAATTAAACCTCTTTTAGGAGATTTAAAAAAAAGAAATCTTACAAAATACCAATATTTTTTACCATCAAAACTCGGTCTGACATAACAGCAAGAGACTACTGAATTAGGCAGATTTATATTGTTTTTTTTTTTATTTAAGAACAGTAATTCGCGAGCTAGTCCGCGATCTATCATCATCTCCCTGACCTTATCCCATACATTGTTTGGGTCGGCACTGGATTCTTACGTCGTTCGTAACCAGATTTTATACTAAGCGACTGCCATCTAACCTTCGTAACCTTTACGAGGAAAATCGGCAATCTGAGTGGCTATCAATGTGGTACAGAAAGAAAAAAAGTGAGTAAAATTCTATATGTACTGATAATAACTTCAACGACGTATGAATTCCTGTCTGAGAGACGAGACTTCTTCTATCACGGTGATGTAATAATATTTCACCATCGAAAAGTATTTCAGGTATCTTAAAATAACCAGTGATTGAGCTTTAATATGCGTTTAATGGTTTAAATTTGAAATTGCCACCTTAATAATATGTTTATGTTCCTGGCAACTTTAGTGTCATCCGCCATTTTATCGCCCGTTATAATGTTTTAGGGTTCCGCAGTCTGCTTCTTTATGTAGGAAATCGTTCCCGCCAGTTCATCTTACTACACTAAACTGTTAGAATCCGGCTAACTGTTTTTAAGCTGATACAATTTTAAGGATTAATACAAATTCTTCTATATTACTAATACTTATATTATAAAGAGGAAAGATTTTTTTGTTTGTATTGAATAGGCTCCGACACTACTAGACTGATCTTGAAAATTCTTTCAGCAATTGATAGCTACATCATCAGCTATAGTTTATCCCCGTACTCTTACGGGAACGGGAACCACGCGGGTGAAACCGCGAGACGTCCGCTAGTATTTTATAAAGTTATTTTCCAAAACTTTAACTATATTAAATTTATTATACTAATACGAGAACCCGAACGGTTTGATCAATGAATGCCTTAGTAAAGGTATCGTCACAAGCTATGAGCGCTGACTATGAATTAGCAGTAGTCATTTTATGAGACAGTCAAACCACATGCACATTGCATCTATAGAAGACGTCATTGGCATAGCGATGATAGTAGGCCCCCTGGTACCTGTACTGTACGTTGATGAAGTACCTACAACTTGTACTTCATGGCGCCTTGATCTAACGTAATTTGCTTCGTACACGCACTGTTAAGTGTGATTGTCGCTCTTCCGATAGTATTTTTTCCCGACTTCAAAAATAATAAACTTCTGTGTTTCACAGGTATGTTTTTGTGTTCTAAGGATGCCATGTCCTATAACAAAAGGCCCGAATATTCTCATAAACGCACAAAGCCGGAAAGGGTGGGCGTCTTGTTTGTTCCGTCGAGGTCCTAATTAATGTTAATGATGATACATGTCGTGTCCTGCTACTTTGACGACCTGACGACCTTAAACATTCGACAGATACAACAAACAGACTGCTGTATTGGAATGGAATAGTTTCAATGTGGTAAGAAAAAGAACGAGTGATTATTGTTCGCACCCATCCTAAAAAGCCAGCTGGAAGCACCATCATGTTAGGAAGAGATTCCTCTAGGCCTCCTTTTTGAAATAAGAATGAATTGTTCCTTTTAGTGTAAGGGTACAAGATTTAAGAAATTACTGTTTTATTGTCTGTCAAAATGATGTAGATATGTCGTTTTGACGTTTTGAAAAAAGTCGGTAAAACACGTAAATGACTTGACACTGACATGAAGCCTATTATTCCGTGTCATATTGAACGATTTGTTCCTAGACTCCTTAATGCTTGTAAATATTATATTTAAACTGTGTCATGGAGTGAAGCCGGTGAGATTCCCGAAAATATTCGAGGTAGTCCACAGCCACTAAGTTCTACACACTCTATCATATACATTATATTGTAAGACAGTAATACATGTTATAAATATTAATTTCCCTAATACCATGTGCATTCCAAAACACGCCAATTCCTAAGGTAATTGCTAACGTTATTAAGGAAGTGACTTAAATAGGGATTTGCTACGTGTTAACTCAACTAACAAAATGTAGGAACAATTTGAGTCGGCTAATAAATGGAGATTTTACTAGTTATTGTTCTGGAAACGGCAACAAATTCCTACCACGTTCATTACACGGTGAAAAACACATACACTCTTATTACAGAACATGGTGAAACCATAACATAACCAAGACAAGACCTTGACTAAAACTATGGCCATCCCTGTTGAAAGCCGTATCATAAAAAGAGACGAAACTACTCCCAAACCAAATCTTAGGCTGTGTTTTACAATAAGGGGAATTATCTGCATATTTTCTGTTTCTGATAATCTTGGTTTGATCTTGAATCGTGTTAAAAATTATAGTGTAGAAGTAACTTGACTAACAGCTGTTTTAAATATTCTATTCATCTGTCATTTACGTTACTAAAGATAAACAAATCCATTTTGTTCTTACTTTCATTCCAATAACGTATAGCCAGTTACCTTTACTATGAAATTAAAAGTATGGATAGATCAAATCTGCCAGATAACTTGGGGATAACAATCCATCTGTCTGTACCAGGTTATTGACGACCGTAAGTGACCAGTATTGTGATTACAAATATACTCTAATTATTAAAATTAGAATGTTATCTAGCTATCTTCATAATTTAAAGCATGTTCACTCATATTCTGCAATAACCTTAGATATTTCGTAAAGGGTTCCGATGTATAAGGTTGTGAGAACGACGAGGCTGAAAGTGTGACTTAACACAACCCACGCTTAACCTCGGATACATTTAGGGAACAACATGACAAATGGCGAGTCCTTTACTGTCTCTCAGACAATTCGTCGGTCCTGTTACATAGAGTTTACAAAATAGAACGAATAGTTGTGTTTATGTGTTGTGCCTGTGGAAATACTCTACTTTTTAAAAATATGGACTAAGTACCTTTAGCTACAATCATTACGCAGGCTTTCCGAAAGTCTCAAGGGCCGTTATTGAAACTATTGTGCGTGCATTACCTTTCTGCAACTCGTAACTTACATGTTCAAAGTACTTCTACAATAACCGTTCTACAAGTTGACACCAGCTTCCTCATTCCACACATTACTGCCTGTTAAACAATAGTCTGATCCAAGACGAAAAAACGATTCGATTTTAAAGCCTGTAAATTTCCATATACAACTATTTCCCAACTCCTTTGAAATCAATCAGCGTGCTCCTATCAAGAGCCCGATCCCGATCCCGATGAACTATCTTCTTATTAGCACAATGCCTTCATTAAGACCGTTCAACTTGCAGACAGGCGATTAAAAGTTTAACTGAGAGTACATGGGATCATTGACTCACGCACAATCATAGCCCACACGTTTCCAGCACATTCCTATTTACCTTTAATTAGGTGAGCTGTTCCACGTATATTTATACAGAATGCAATCTGCGAACTCTTCAGTTTGTTTACCAACTGTTTGTTAGCTCTGCGTTTTAGAAGGTCTTGTTTTGTGAACTAGATATTATCCAGGACTAAATAAACGTCGACGGAAAGGCGATGAACCATGTGGTATCTGAAATTGTTATACCACTAACTATTTCTTAGAACATCGAAATTGTATATTCCTCCAAAGTCATGATTTATTTAACAAATCAGATATCCTATCCTTGAAGTGATGAAGATCATAAGTATCATACCGCTAATGAATACCAAATCAAAGATCCTTAAGAAATGCTAATCGAACATAAATCAGATATTATGGCTAAACTAATACTGCGAATGAAGTCAAAAGAAAACGTCCTAAAAAGAACTGAAATTAAAATCTCTATTGAGTCCAGAACGAAACTATCAATGAAAAGAAAACATTAGTTGCACAATATGAATTGAATAGTAAGACGTATTCAGTTGGTGCCCTACCATGATTTCTTATAGCTATGATGGTTTAACTCTTTTTATGAGACGTGTATAAGCTTGTCACTGTCACACAGTAGAACTATGATGGCACTTAGATGTTCTAGTAAGGCCTTAAGAGCTATGAATAAGGCTAAGGCAGAGGAAACACAAATAGTTATTATCTTATTTAAACATTCTTTGGCTGCCCACATATCTTTACTCACCCATTCACGTACGAATTTCTTTCTCCGAGCATTAATTGTAGCTAATGCCCATTCATCCCGGTGTTTACGTGCGCCGGCGCCAGGTGTTTCTATATTTAGCCCGGCTCCAGTAAACACGAGTTATGTTGAACTTCCTGCACGCAGCTTTTAGAATTTTATTATTTTGTTTTGGGTTACACGTGCTCCTGCAACGATATTTGTATGTAGTGTAACTGCGAGATGAATACTCATAAATGGGAAAATGTCTCGGTCTGTCTTTCTGTAGCCTTTTCACGAATAAAACGCTGGACCGATTTGGCTGTTTGGTGTAGATAGCTTTGACCCTCAAGACAAAGCGGTGCTTTAAAACGAAGTGGATGAAGTCGCGGGTAAAAGCCTGTAATTATCAAAATTCGCTCTTTATGGAATATAAACTGTTATTGTGAAACATTATTCTCACTTCCAACCTCTTTATTTGACAACTTCATTAAGCATTGAGTGCCTCCAAAAATGTAAAAGGCAATTTAAACACAAAAGTACATGGAGGTCAAATTGGACTAGACGATGGATTCCGATGTTAATTGCAACTTAAAGCTTAGAACACACGGACAGAATTATAACATCGAATCGATTACGCCCATAACATCAATTATTATACTAAAACATACCTCTAGTTTGTTTGAATCGTTGAAATTGTAGTGAGAGGTGCGCCATAATGGCAAGGCCGTTCGGCTTGATCTCGCAGGTACAACGTGATTTTGTTAGGTTCCCCAGGCATGCGATTAATTGCATTTAAATGTCATAGGTGCGGAAAATTACTCTATTTCTAATCTTTTTTCGTTTTTTCTTGTTGTTTCTTCAAATTCGGACCGGTTTACTGTTGAATTCTTACACTGGATAGCCCAAATCTAATACATCCGAAACAGCTTTTGGATTTTGAGCATCGAGATTCGTATGATAACTTGTATCCATACCGAGTAGATCTGAGAATCGGCTATCATCTATTTATCGTTCCCCTAAAAGACAAGGGTGATCCAGCCCATAAAAAAGTCAGTACCTATAAAGTTTTGCCGGGCACAGCTAGTAATTAATAAAAATATGGCATGTTAACAGTCTTGAGAGTTTTAATATGGGTCAAAACAACATCAACCAAGATTGTTTTCCCAAGATGGCTGGCTATACTGCCATTTCTAAGTCGTGTGCGAAATCTTAGACCGTCCTAAGTGTATTATTATTACAGCTGTGCAAAAATACAGCCTTACTTATTTACTTGAAACTTGCTCTGACTTGAAGAACAGGTCCTAAGTGTATTTAACTTATTAGGTAAGTACCGAGTAGCTTAGTTACGTCACCTGCAAGTTATTTAACTTATTTAACCTGTTGCAAGTACCCACACACCTACTGGGTACTGGCTGTATACTTACTGGAGTTACTGGTCCAGTTTAGGTGACTGTAGATAATAATACAGTTGGTATCTGTGTTCTATTGCCATTATTATACTTATATAAAACGTATATCGCCTGTACTCCGAAGGGGAAAGCTGAGGTGTACTTACAGGAATGTTTAAGTCCCGTGTCAGAGGGCGAGCCCATTGACATTAACCAGGCACTAATCCAGACTCCGGGCTGCTACTGAATAGTTAAAAGGAAAAGCTTAACAGTGCCCGACCCGGTGATCAAACCTCGTGTAGTAGCATTTGCGGCCACAACGCCAACGAGGCAGTCAGTGTAGATGAATATTCTCTAATATTTCTTCTTTATCTTGTTATTCATCTTTTTAAGATTTGAATTGATTGACAAACTTCATAAAATCTGACAAATGACAATCGTAATACTCCACCTTCAAATGTGGTTTAGTTTTTGTGTCTCTGCTGTATTGGATATTTAATTATATCAACCACTTTTTATTGAGATACTTGTGGTTTTGACACCTCACTGATTGGATGTTATGGTGATTACATTCTGTCCTTGGGTGTCAAATATCCTTTAACATATCGTATCAATTTAATAACGCTGTCTCTAAGTTAGTTATAAATGTAAAGCATTTTAAACTATCTAGAGAGCAGATTCCCACAGGTTTAAAAGTAATCACGATAGAAAATGGTGGACTCGCGTGGTTTACAAGTCCAGAATATCTTGGTCTACCTTCCCTCCCTGGCTCGTATGTAACTGTAACAAAAAGAGGGTTTCGTAGGAAGGCTGGAGGTCTTTTTACAGTGGTCATAGAAAAACTGGTCATTAGACCCCGATGAGCCATGCCTTCCGGATTTTACTTGCATTGTTTCAAGTTCTCACATTATGTGTTACGTGGAAGGAGATTCATCCTTGATTACATTTCTAATGCCTTTATGTAACGATTCATTTGGTGTTGGTTGCACCTATTAAAATAAAATGTGACATTTCTTCTGTATCTTCACATCTTCCTACAATGGTTCAGGTACTACGCTTAGGTAAAGGTGAGACGACACCCACTTTTCACCGAAGATTTTTATTAATATCGAGGTTTTTCAGACCCAAAGCATCACTCGCATCATTAATGACAATATTATCATAATAATCCGCTTGACAGGCACTAATTAGTATTGATAAATCATTCAAATTGCTTAAGCCTGCAAGAACACCAGTGCTATTTAATGTAAATCACGTTATACCTTTTACTTATCACATACAATATGAAGAGTGGATCTATGAGATCTCGCTATACCTTACAGAAGATCGCCCACCTTAGAGTAGTGTTGTGTTCCTGCGAATGGGAGACGCTGGGCTAAGTATGGTGAGACCTTTTCTCCTCTTACTATGTGTTCAGTCAATATGAATCCGTTCGTTATAAGACAGGTAATGCGCGAGAAACACTACCTTGGTTAAGCCAATTTTATAGGCAAATCTCTGCCGCTTACGATCAGGCAGACTAAGTTTGTTTGACGCCTATGTACCATAAAAAATGCCTAGTTAAAATCCAGTCAAAACAATGCGTACTTTTATATTACCAAGCTTACTCAAACAAGCCATATAACTTAATCCCAAACAAGTTCCATTATACCCAGGTACTCAAACAGGGTTAACAAAGGGCCCTAGTACAATGAATCCTTTACACGTCCTTGGGAAGACAAAATTTGTAAAACAAAAGTTGCCAGCCGAAACAGCTGTTAGGCACGTAGAGGTCTCTTGTTACCCATTCAACTTAAATTACACCTTGTTTTCTGGATCATAAAGGTCAAATTACGTGTACTTTGATGGTCATACGGAGAGGTGATCGATTTTCAGCCGTAACTTGTATATATTTACGGTGTGTTTAGGTTTAAAAGCATTTGATATCTGTTTCGGCACCAATTGAAATTGTGGGTCCAAGATATTTTCAGTCTTGTGCTTTAGAAATTGTGGTTGGTTTTAGGTTGCGTAGCTTGGGATTAGTACCTTCCAGGAAAGGGGGTTCTCAGGGAAATGAGTCTGGAGTTTGAATTATAAATGTCTGGGAGATTGCTGTATGTCTGGGAGCTCTGAAGTAGGAAGATTGTGAATATAGGTGCTACTTTAGAAATGTTGCTGTTATATACATTAGTACCTTTGTATCGAATGTTTATCAAGCATGCTTCATTGATTGTAGTCATAACCATCGCGTTTTCTAAGATTGACACGAACCACTTCCACATTTACTATATATATTTATATCTTCACTACTAATGGGTATAGCTACTTCGATGGGTCAGCGATTTTCTTCATCATCATATTAAGAAGATTTCTAAGATGTAAGTATAATGCCTAAGCCACTGAGGCAGAAAGATGTTTCAAGAAATTCAGAAAATAATAGTTTTATTTATGGATAAATATTTAAAGCCACTAAAATTGAGTCTACGTGGGTGAAAAGCTTAAAATTCAGACGAAGAATTACTGAATAAGAATACTCGACTATTTATCCATAACTAAAAATAGATAGAGCAAGCTACGAGCCTTACGATATACCTTCCAAAGACTGCTAACTTCAACACACGCAAAACACTTCGCTATAAAACACCCCGTTATTATGAAGGACTCGACACGCATAAACTGAGCAGTATGACAAATGTTAATGCATCTCTCATATCGATTCTAGACCTTGCTGATGAAGATATAAGAGACATGGATATAGAAAGTATAGTTGTGGTAACACAAGGACATTTTCAAAGTATGCATAATGATGAATTCGTCAGTTGCATTGCTAATGGTGTGTTTCAAAGCGTCTTATTACAAGTCTTTTGTGCAGCGTCAGATGGCGGTATGAATATTGAACGAACGGAGCTTTGTTTTTATTTTGTCTTGTGAAATGTCGCTTTGGCGGTGTTGTCTTGCGTCTCTTCTAGCTGGAAAAGGCACCATGTTTTTAATCATTGGGATACTAATGCCTGATACTGATGCTACGTTGGGAGACGTCATCAACATAATTATAATTTCAAATTCCGTAGAAGCTCCATTCTGGGGTTTGAGAATTTAAACTCTTAAGGACTCATGTAAACATTGGAAACAAGAGGTTTTTCCACAATCATTGATACTGACACAGATAAAATTTATAGAAACAACGTTATGAGCCCTGATATTAAGAGACAAACCACTACATGTCGTGGATACTGAATAATATCTTAAATTGACATTACTATTCTAGAGTCATAAAGAAAAATCTAATCTTTAGGAAGCTCACCCGTTTATAAAGAAGTCTACTAAAGTTTGGTCGCCAGAAAACCTAGAATGTCAAGTATCCAAGCAAGGTTCCATAGGTTACCTGATTTCTCAAACATAAATAGTGGTATCACCAACAGAGTATCATCTATCTCGCTCTCTTGACATGCTTTCATGCTTGAAATGTATAGTCTACAGGTGCATAATTTTAGGCTAATAGCATGCGCCTAATACGATTCTCAGAAACTGATAGTTAAGGACTTCCAGACTAGTGGTTAGACTAACACTTAACGGGTATTTAATATCTATTGAAATTGTTTCTTTAGCAAGGTCTGGAACATTTTTACAAAGATCGTATACATTTTATGTTTTGTAGTGATTAGTAGAAACATGTTTAATCATTTGAATTTAACCATAGATATAGGTATAATTGAAAAGCAAAGCCTTTAAGAGATGAAACCTCAACATATTATCTAAGGATCCCTATTCGTTTGCACTTTCGAATCGGAAGGTCGAAATGCAGACTTTAAATATCTAATCACAAGATTCAGATTCCTGTAACAAGGGATTGGGCTAGAACTCATTCACTCAGACTCACTCTTTTATACATATTGGAAAACGCCCTCACCAATTTTTTTTTAGACTAGTATTGTTTCGCTTCAGTAAACCATGTACTTTGGCTGATGCAATCATGATGATCACGTGTATCGAAGAACAACAACTGAAAAAGCTACGAGACCACAACCACAAATATTTCCGAAAAAACAGAAATGTAGACATTACTCAATACTACTGTATTTTAACCTTCACCGAACCATTTTTCGGTCAATAGCGCATGGTAATTGGCAAATTGTCAAAGTAAACCTGCTTTCACACCGATGGCTGCACTGCTTTATTTAGAACGAAAACTGGTGTTTATTTAGACTTACTTTAACCTCCCTGCAAATCCGGGATTAAGGTCATTATGGCATCTTTATGACTTGCTTGCTTATCACAAGCTTCGGAATGTTTGAAGAGGATTTTAAATTGAATGTGTAGCGGTATTCTAGCGAGTTACCGTATAGTAGAATTGTTATAAACTGCAATGTCTGTATTAAACTTCCTTGTTTTTACCCTGCCTGCCTCGTTGGTATAGTGATTACAAACGTTAGGAACACAAGGTCCTGGGTTCGATCCCTAATAGGCTTGTCCCCTGTAATATGGTTTAACAGTCATGAGTTAAACATAACTGCTGAAATGTGGTGTTCATAACTGTGTGTCCATCTAGAAAGGCGTACCTATGTTGTATTTACAAGTATTTTCCATAAATTTTCTTAATACCCGAAAGAAATTGTTAAGGTGGAGTAGTTTAATAAAAGCAGCTTAATGTTTCGTAACAATTTGCAAAGGTAATCTAACTGAATAGCAA
The DNA here is from genome assembly GCA_964035505.1 of Watsonalla cultraria. Taxonomy (NCBI): domain Eukaryota; kingdom Metazoa; phylum Arthropoda; class Insecta; order Lepidoptera; family Drepanidae; genus Watsonalla; species Watsonalla cultraria. The sequence goes on from OZ037730.1 coordinate 8,911,625, forward strand.
TATAACGTAACTGTACCCCCATTTTGGAACAATGGCCATTGATGATTTGATCCAACATGTCAATAGTGGCCGAATAACCGGTTAATTGAAACGCCGGTGTACGGTTTTACGCGATTTCCGTTTGAAATTACACTTTCCGGCTTTTTGATACAACATTTTTGGCAAATATTGTTTTTAATTATTAACATTGAATTTTTCGAAATATTCACAATTGAGCTGATTTTAACAAACTTTCGGCGTTGAGAAATGATTTTTTTTAATTTGTATTTACGTTTCGTTTCAATCATTTCATGTTTGCTCTCACCTACAATGTTACTTTCAATTTATTATTACGTACACACAGACAGATATTGTTTATATAATCGCAAATTATACTTACTTACTAGCCCCGCAGTTTCACCTGTTTATCGGGTTTTTCGAACAAATTGACTATCATAAAAAAGGTTATAGGAGTCTATCTTAAAAGATAGACATGTGCGGACACGATAAGAGGGAAACCATTTGGTCTCTATTTTGTATTATTTTGAAGTACATATACGTTATTTATGCTGTATTAACGATACCACATAATATGTGTTGACATGTAATTAATTTCAATGCCAGTCGGCAATGCTTGGCAACTGTTTTGACAATTGAATTAAATTTATTTTTAACTCCGTTTATTTTGGGTTATCCAACTGACATCATTCTCTGGGGAAGTTTGATTGAATTTACACGATCTCGTCATTTCAAGATTACTTATTGTTTTATCCACTTTAGTTTGGTCATTATTCAGTTCAAATTACATTGAAATCCAACGAAATATATGCTATGATGCCAATGATTCAACTTGCGAAGTATTCATACTAGTGTTCTGTCTTCGTACGAATGTATCTTGTTTCACTTTTTTAAAGTTATTTTAATAATCTGTGTCCCAAGTATAGGTTTTGACACGATCGAAAGTCGTCGCTTGACCTTGCGTTTGCGCTTTTTTTGAGGAACTTATGCCGGCGATATCGTTAACGTAAAAACATATAAACCTACACTTGAGGCACTGTGACAATTCTCATTTATTGTATTATTTAATACTCTTTAGAATCCAACCTTACTATGTAATCATTTGATTTTTTATTGTTTTTAAACATACATGCTGATACAATTTTCACTATTGTGAATAATTTTATATGAATATTATTGTAATTTATTTATTATGTAAGTAAAGAAATGTACATGATGCCAGCTGAGTTTCTTGCTGGTTCTTTTCCGAACCGGTGGTAAATTCTTCGACATTCGTAAGTACCTTACCAGAGGGCCTAGTGCGAGTTGCACTGCCGTAGTCACAAGTCTCCGCGTCGACGTAAACGCAGATTTGTATTGGATCGGAACAGCGCCTCTGTCGGCCTAAAGATGACACTATTGTGAGCCCATACAAATCTGCATTTACGTTGACGCGATGACTTGTGACGGCGATTTTAAGAAAACTCGCACTAGCGACTCAAGACCTAGACTGAATAAATCATTTTCATTACTCACGTTGCTACTGAATTTAAATTTGAGATTACCTAGAAACGTAGAATAGAATTCGTTAATTTATTGGTTCCATCTTTAGTCGATATTACACGTGTGGTCGATATAATGTATAGCTATTTCTGTTGATAACTTTCTTTTGATATGAGAAATAACGATGCAAATATATTTTGCCTCATTTTAAATAAGCTCGGAAACTAATTCAATGTCAATTCTATGCAAAATGGTAGATATTTTAGCGTGAAACCTATGCCTACAGATTAATATGTAAATGTTTCTAATATAAGAGCTACCTACTTTTACCCGTGGCTTAGTCCTCGTGGTATAATTACATACAATTTGAAAAGAACAGATTAAAAACTATACTCAAATGTGATCTATTTCGTACTAAGTAATTGTGGATCAATCTATGAAAGTTATTCCACCATGTTTAAAGCATCTAAATACATACCTTCTTACAAACAACGGCCATGTCTTAGCCAGTGTGTCAGCTTTATTTAGAGAATTTTTTTTTTTAATATAACCTAGGTGACTCCCTGTATCATTAGCAATCTGCCAGTGAAGTCACGATAAAAACAGACAGACTGAAGTATCGTACACTTTCATGTGCGTTTTGTGAAAACATGTTAATTTAGAATTACAAACAGAAACATCTATTTTATTTATAGATAGATATATTTTTGCTTTTAGTATGGATCATTGAATACTAGTTTGGATTATGTCCTCAACCGGTATCTCAAGCATTTTAACACGATTCGTTCATTAGCGAAGTCCTAGTTGACAAAATTTTTTTGGGCAGATCGTTAAACTAGATACGGTCAAGACTAAAGTCGGCGTAAGTCTGCCGAAAAAGCTTAATCAAATATTTTTAGATTTGAAGTTTATGATGCACGACTTTTGTAAAACTATTCTGGGATTCATGATAAATCATTCTTGATGGAAAATGTTGACTTATTGTATCTTGTACCATACCAAATGTAAGTGTCTACTACTGATCTGTAGTTAAAACACATGAGGTATACTAAAATCTCGTGATATATCTGATCCATTATACAATTTCAGTGTAGCTGATGATGCGCTGTCATAAAAAGTATCTATCATCCTATCTTTTAAAACAAGGAAAGGGGAACAAGCAAAGCAAGCGAATATCTATACATCTATACAGATAAATAAAATTGAAGTGTCTGTTTGTAAATCCAAAATAACAGCTTTTCACTTAATGCATGTGAAATTATACACGATACTGACGGTAAAAAAATCACTTTTTAAATATTTTTTTCTGTCTTTCTGTTTGTTCCGGGTAATCTCCGAAACGGCTGGACGGATTTTGACGGGACTTTCACTGACGGATAGCTAATGTTAAAAGGAGCAACTTAGGCTTAGATTTTAAAAAAACATTAGAGATCCGCTGGCAACCATGAAATTAAAATCTACGCGAGTGAAACCGCGGGGCACAGCTAGTCAAATATAAAAATCAAAGTGTTAAGAAGATAGCCGAAGCAATTAACTGTCCATAGATAGATGTATTGCTAGCCCTAATCATCATCTCCCTGGCCTTATCCCATACAATGTAGGGGTCGGCACTTGATTCTATTGCTAGCCCTAATCAAAACGGCTATTTGTAGCATGTACTAAACCTTCTCACTGCAGCTCTAAAATTTAGGATTAATTATTCCTGCGAATTAGTTTAATGATACCTCTAGAAATTATAAGCCAGATATAAAGCAATCAAGCAAATGAAAATCAAAATCCAGTCCAAACACTTAATCTTCACGACACTATAACAGTTCCCATTCAACTAATTGAGTCCACACTGAATTGATTTGAATGAATTTACTACCAAGTGAATATAGTACAGCTATGTCTACAATTGTATTGACAGAACCTGTGTCGCACGGTCATGGACCAATTGGAGATACTTTGGAAGTAGGCTTCTCATTTATAAACATCTTTATTGCATTTAATTTTTGATTGTTTTCTTTCGATGTATCTATTACATTAATGACTTTTGCAACAAATATGCGATCAATTTTTACTTCATTGACTTTTTGAAAATAAAAATTACTATTCATTTAAGTCCTTGGTTCGAAAACTAGCCTTCTGAGAAGAACCGGCAAGAAACTCAATTGGCATCATGTACATTTCATTACACAGTAAATAATGATAATTACAAAAAAAAACAAATTATTCACAATAGTGAAAATTGTATCAGCATGCATGTGTAAAAAATTATAATATAAATGTAAAAACAATACCAAATGATTTACATAACATGTTTGCATACCATGTCATTGCCAGGAGCTACTTGTGCAGAGTTTTAACTTTGAGCTATTTAGAAGTAATTGTTGGTCCAAATGCATTTGGTCGGATACGTATTCCCTCTGTTATTATATTCAGATACATAGCTAAAATGGTAGGGGTAACAATTGACAGATAAATACAATCTCATAAAATGATTTCTGCGAATTAGTCAGCGCTCATACCTCGTGATAGCACTGCGCAACACGAATCACGCATCCTTCAATCAATCAAACAGCCTAAAGTCCACTGATGAACAAAGACAGCATTCTTGCCTGTAATCAAATTTTGACGACTTCAATTAAGGCCTTCTGAACCGATGTAGCTGATGGAAACTGATCCAATTGATAAGACGTATGGTCTCCAATTTGACCCAGACAGTCCACTTGAGACCGTTTAGTGCCTCATTTATTGTTTCCTGTTCTGGTTATTATAGAACTAGAGGACATTAATGTCTTGAAGACAAACTGAGAATTTATGCAAAACGGTTATTTTTTGGAGCGACATGGTTGTGGAAGCAAACTTTTTTTGGAATTGCCTGAATATGTAAAATTTGTAATATTAATGTCATCTTCGCTTTAAAAGTGTCAGTCCGTCTGAGCTACGGTCGTGGGTCCTTGTCGAAATGAACAAATTGATACCGAAAATTGTTTTTTTTTTCATAATTTTGACTGATTTTTCATACAAATTTTTTTCGCCGTTTTGTGATTCCTTCTAGTACCAAATCCAAAAGCGCAAGTAAACAAACTGTTAAAATTTTGCAGTACAATGATAACTAGACTGCTATCCGTAATTAACAATCCCTTTACACTTTCTTAATTAAGCTTAGAAAGCTTCTGTTCACTTCTCGATAACAGCAACTGTGTCAACAGGGCCTTTCAGAGAAAAGACGTCAAGTAAATTTTCACCAGTAGCTGTCTGTTGATATGAAATGTCAAACACATTAACTTACTTAGTGGTGCGGTGTCGGGTAGAGATTTGAACAAGTCACGACCAACAGCTACGAAACATGACGCGATATGATCGTAATTGCCTGTCCTAGAGTGATACTTACTCCTGTATAATTAAAATACATAGTAGCGATAGCATTCGTCGCACTTAGGCCTTTAATAAGATCCCCCATATCACTAACGTGAGTGTAGATTAGACACAGTTAAGAGCAGAAATGGTTGGTTCGTTTTGAAATTCTTAGCAAATAAGATATTTCGTATCTCTAATCTCTTAGGGGACATTTTCAAAAATAAATAAATAATGTTTCTTAGACATCCCACAGCGCAATAGGCACAAATTAAGCATCATATCGGTAACGAAATGAATCAAAATAAAATATCAATATTGTTCGCGCAGATTGTTCCGAGCCATAAAAAATCACAGGCATTTATTTGTATCTTGTGGACTATGACTTTGTACGACACGTTGCTTGACACTTTCTAGCGTGTAGTGAAAGCCAAATAATATATTGGAAGAGGTCCCTTAAATCAATAAATCAATTATCCCTCGGTACTACAGCTACTTGTTCTATTATATCTTCTGTGGTACAGTCGTGATCAAAGATAACACCATCGCAAATGATAGATGTAGAATTCATTACATTCTCGTAAATCACACGTAATTGGGCATTGCATGCTAGTCATTTCACACGATGACTGTATAAAACATAATTCGACCCAAAATAAAGATTTTATTGTTATAGGCTATTAAACTTCGTCAGTGAAAGGATTTTTGATATTAATCTAGATTTTACTCCAGTCTACCGTACTGTATCCGGTTTTTAGTTGAAGAAAATAAATCTAACTGGCTCGATCCAAAAAGCAAAAGCAAAATATCAGCTTAGCATAAGATAGGACTAAGCTAAGACAAACAGACGGACACACCATTAATATTAATGGGGACGATCGTCATCAGCTATGGCACCAATCCAGTATCCAATTTATGAATGAAATTCAAAACGCATCCCCTAATATATTATTAACTATAATAACGGCAAGTTTTGGCAAGAGAGTAAATAATAAGAGATATATTGCTAAACCGCTCAAAGTATCAATTCGCGTAACAGTATTTTGCATCAATTCAGTCATACGCTATTAAAATTTTAATGGAATTTTATTATTTTGTGGCGCATGTCTGTGGGCCATGTGTAAGACTTAAGCGATTAAAATTGAGGGTATTTGAATATAAAATAATTGAATGGAAACGTGCTAAGTATCCTTTATTCTAACGTTTTGAATTTTCATACTTGTGGCTACTCAAACATGACCTTTTAACTATAAAAACGTTGTCAAATTACAATTTTGGATACTCTTAACGTGAACTTAATTCTGTTACTGCTTTGAGTGACGTTTCAAAATTAGGTTTAAGGCTTTTTAATTTAGCTTTGCATTTGTTGTCGCATTCATTTCATAGATAATAATTTTTATATCGCTCACGCTCTCACAGGCGCCCCAATCGAATTTCTCGTAATCGGGCCTTCAGGGCACTCGTGTGCTGCGATTCGTTACGCGGATTGACCCACTGCGGCGCGTGCGCATAGCGACCATATTTTTTACTGTCATTGTCCATTATATCTATACAGATAAATAAAATTGAAGTGTCTGTTTGTAATTACAAAATAACAGCTTTTCACTAAATGCATATGAAAGTTAACACGCTACTTACACAAAAAAACCAAGTTTTAAAAATTTTCTCTGTCTGTCTGTCTGTCCGTCTGTCTGTCTGTCTGTTTGTCTGTTTGTTCTGGGTTATCTCTGAAATGACTGGACGGATTTTAACGGGACTTTCACTGGTAGGTAGCTGATGTTTCAAGGAATAACTTAGGCTACTTTTATTTATTAAAATTATTAGAGTTCCGCGACAATAAGTATGAAACTAAATCTACGCGGGTGAAACCGCGGGGCACAGCTAGTTCTTAATATATTTGAAAACACTGGTTTCATTGAAACGTTTAAATTCTTTAGTGATATCATATTTAAAAGCCCGGCAGTTGGTTTACTTTCTACTCCTTCGACCGGAATAATAAAGTCATCCACGTAGCAATTTTAGCGCCGTGAAAATGGCATATAAAGTTTATTGTTGGGATAATTGTTATTAGCTTTACTTAATTATTCGATATGTCTGTCAGATTGAACGCACCGTTAAGTTGCCATAAATCTTCATCTACTAACCTACCTAATTATTGGATGCCATCTATTCCAGTGCTTCAAGACCAGGTTTTTTCCAACTCTCGCCTTCCCCACTGGCCCACATCGTGCGTGTCACAGTAGTTTTTGCGTGTCGTAATTGGCCTAATGGTGGCTTTGTGGAGTGCCTCCCGGACTTCGATTATTGTGGTCATCTATTGACCTGAATGGTTCAAATTTTGATGATGACTAGTGATTGGAAATTCTTTACATTTTTGATACGTATTGAGTTCTTAAACTATATCTGACTTTCAATTCTACTTGCAATGTCTTGTGCTCAAAATATTCAGTTCGTAGATCAGAAGATATTTTACAGGAAATAACTGTACGTATCTTATTACATGTAAACTAGCTTTACTACCCCTGTAAACGATAAGGTCTACATGATACTAAAATCGTTCGGACGTCAAGGTAATGAAAAATTATCCGCTAAGTTATATCTTAAGGTATCTAGGCTGTATTATCCGGCATACGCCCGGCAGTGCACTGGAAATTCTTGTTTGGTATCGGATCGGTATTAGAGATATCGTTCATATTTATTTATAGACATTTTAAGATTGAGACCCGTTTCATAAGACGCCTGACTTACACCTTGTATCAGTTTCTCTACGACAGATCTAAAAAGTGATGCCTTACCAATTCGATTATACTTACAATGTGTATTGATTCATTTGTCTGTTTGTAAACTACGAAATATATTTATATATATTTTATTCCAGAATCCAAGTTAATTAGGCATCAATTTCTAATTATAATATGTATTTCTAACCAATTGCGTTCGCTATATTAACTAAATAAAACGGCCAACGATTTACTAAGAATCTGTGGTTAAGAAGACTTGGAATGACATCACTGATTTCTTGGCATTTGTTACGAAATACTCACTAGCATTATTCTATCAAAAAAAATAGAAGTTATATACTTACTTAAATGAAAACTTCAACGAGAATCTTATTCGTTGAAAAAAGTACCTATATTTCTGTTAATATTATTCCAAGAAATGTCGCAGTAGAAATTCAATCTATGTGTGACGATACTTCAATTAGTCTCCTTGGTCGATGCTGTCACCCTGCTTCGATTGATTAAAACCAATAAACTTGTTTACACCAAATTTAACGTAAAATTATTTTACAGTCGTATATTTATCTCATATCATTGCGCATCATCAGCTTTCCTTCGTCTTTGTTTCTGGTGAAATTGCTCGTGGATGTTTATTACGAGGTTATGACTGTCATCATTTAGCTATTATATTCGTATTTACTATTCAAACCTTCGCTTTTGTTTTTGTTTTGTCTGAAGTTTCTCTATCGTCCCAGTTTACTTTTCTTTACAGAGCTTCATATAGACATGTGAATGACTAAATCTAGACGGTACATATTTGATTGTTTATCTAGCCTAAATTATATACGGTGTTCTTTAAAAGTCATTTTAAAAGTGAAAGCCAACTTGCTGTTGCTTGTTTATCTACCTGTAGGTATTAAAATTTCAAAAATATCTCGAAGAAAATACGTATTTTAAAATCATAATGTTCAGTTTTCTTTAAATTATAAAAAAAGCTTTGACGCATACCTTGCTCAGCACGCCTCGGCCTTGCATCGATATTTCAATGTCATCCAACTCAATATGCCGGAACAGAATGTCTTCTTCACACGAACTGACCTAGTTCAGATTGATTGATAACTGTTATTTTAAGCATCAGAAGATCCTCAAAGATGTAATTTTCATCACCTATTCACTTTTCTATTTTACTTTGCTAAAGCAATTTCTTTCAAATGTTAGTCCCCAATGTCGAACCAATGTCTCAAATTTCTGTATTATTATTATCTAATTTCAATCTATGTTTCCAATAAAGAGAATAAATACCCGAAGGAACGCGCCATAGAGCCGACATTGTCATCCTGAATATTTAATTGATCTAAATAGCTATGCCACTTGAACCGATTAAGTCACAATTTGTGTACTATATACATAGTGCACATTGCACTAACGTCATCAAACTTCTATATATTACAGTATTTTTTTTATATAATAGGCTTTGTGGCAGTCGCTTCGTAAAAAAATCAGGTAATCAGCCACATCGGGTTGAATCAAGTACCGACCCCAAATACATGGGATAAGGCCAGGGAGATGATGAATACTAAGGCGACAAACAAGCGAAGTCTCCATATCTTTTAAAAAAGAATGTAATTTGAACTGTGATTTAAATAATAATTTCTCTTTTCCAGATGGCACTGCGTTTGTCTTTGAAGACTTAGTAATGGTAAGTGTCTTTAAATAGGTATTGTTTTTACTGAACCCCATCTAATATCGTAGCCTCTTAATCAATCAGTTCAGATTTTCAATCACGTTTATAATCATTTTATGTTTCAAGCCCTGTCATTCTGTGATTATGTGGAAATAAAGTAGTCAAATCATCCTATACAATTACGCTGCTTATAATTCTTTTGGCTGATTATGTTTTATCACGCATAAACTTTTCTGTAAGTCAAGTAATGACTTATCGTATGCATTCGTTAAATAACTATCCAGAAGAGTTCCAAGTGGTTCTATCTGGCAAAAACCACGCTCATCAGTAAAACTACGCAATGATGAGTTCCCTTTACCTGTCTTTACTTCTAAGCTTGATTTATAAATATCACTATGTATCTCTCGTAGGCATAGTGCTCTCAAGCGCTACCGCAGGACACGAGATCTTGGTTTTGATATCCGGGTCGGGAAAATTTTGTTTTTCCATCTCTTATTTTTAAGTAGCAGCCCGGTACCTGGATTAGTGCCCGGTTAATGGCAATATGCTCCCTATTACGTGGGAAATAAACATAGCTGTCGAAACTTGGGTGTGCTGCAAGTACACCTCTGCCTACCTCTTTGGGGAATACAGGCGCGCATATATACGTACTTTGCAGTATGCATCCCGGAGCCGGCCCCAAAGCGTATAATGGACACGGCGCGCGCGACGCATAATGCTATGACGCTATAGAACGATGACATTCCCTCACAATCGTCAAGATGGCACGTACATAGCATAACATCCTAGATTGCTGTTCTTATGAGCGTTGGGTTTGAGTCAGAAGTTGTGAGCGAAACCGTGTCTGCTTTATGGTTAATTCATCCAGACCGATGTCATGAATTATAAAGTCACGATCATATTATGAGGCTCTGTGGTCTTTGATTCCATTACAAGACGTATAATTGACGTTTTTACATTACTTTATTTTGAACTACACTGAACATAATACACATAATTCACTGACCCGAGTCTTTAAAATAATTAGGTAGTCCTTTTGCGGATCTACAAACCTTACTTCTAATACTCCATCGAACTCGCCTAATAAAGTTTATTGCACGCGGCCTGCCTCGCTATTTCCAGTTACATTTGCATTGTGCATCTTTTTTGTCATTGTACCATCAGTCATTCGTTAATCGTTCTTCGCAAATCATCAATCAATGATAATGTCCACTTGAGTCGCTACCTCCCCCGCCTTGTTCCACGCGGTGGCATACTGTAGCGGGCGCGTGCGGCGACCCAAATACCCGCCTCTAACGGTGCGTGCGGCCACTGTGCGACGACCTTTATCCAGCCCGCCTGGGACTTGTGGGATACCTAAGGCAGAAGTGTTTTTATTGCGGACAGGGTTGCGTGACTTGCGTTTGACCACTGTTATTGCCAGCTGTAGTCTGTGGTCAGCAACGAACCCAACGTTACTCTCTTGTCTTTTATCTTAACGTATTTGAAGAGCCATTTCATTAGCCTTGCAGACCGTATCAGCTTCAACCTTACCAGTTCGTTTAAGTATCTTTCTGTCGACTGTCACACAGCTTGTTTGTTAGTTTGTAAAGCATAGGCTAAAAACCAACTGGGCTGAGTTTTTAAATTATTTCATTTATAGAATGCTACATCGTGACTAACATTTGCTAATTGTTAGTAAGACAGCCTATAGTGTTAATTAAAAAGCCACGTGTGGTAGTTAGTCTTCTATGTGAGAGTGGAAGGTCTACGCCCTTACATTAAGAGTACTGCTACGTACAGTGTCTACTTAAAAATATTGTTCATTAATGCGTTCTGCGTTCAATGATGCCATTGGATTGGAATCAAGGTTACCAGAGTTATGAGCGTCACTGGAGCATACCAAATGAATGGCTAAGTTGAAGTATCACAACGAACTTAACAGTTTCTATAACGGGCAGGCGCGAACTGCAATTAGTGAACATATTTGCCGTATGATAATTAACGAAGTTACCTGTAGGGAACGAACAATCAAGCCTTCTGCCGCTCGTTGCATAATGGACAGCAACATTAGCAATGGCTAATGTTTTTGGAAAGTCGTAATTAGTTTTTCATCTCGGCTTACTGTAGGTAATTTGTGGATTCATCTTTAGACTTTGGGAAAATTTGAATTTCCAAAAAACTACTAAATGTTTATTTATATCGAATTAGGAGCTGTTTATGTCAATTCCAGGGCTTCCAAGCAGGGATCTCCTAGCAAACGATACCACTGCAGTTGCAACATTTGAGAGAACATTTGAGAGTTTGAAGTAAATGACACTTAATTTACTTTAAACTCTATTATCCTAATATTCCCCGCAGATGTAATCTATACTAATGTATAAAAAAGATGAGTATGTTTGTTTCCTTGAACGCCCTAATCTCAGGAATAACTGGTCTGAATTGAAAAAATCAATCAGTGTTAGAAAGCCCATTTATCGAAGAAGGCTATAGGCGCCCAATTGCGAGTTAAAATTTGCGTTAGGCCTAAGTAACTAAACAACACAAGCACGTTGCGAGATAAAATGTGATACATCATTTGTACGTATAAACACATACTTTTTCTATGTCGCAACATCCGGGCTGCCTTTTGTGTCTGTTTCCTCTCTGTTCAGTGTTGTACCCACAACAGTTAGATCAACCAATCCCTGTTTGGATTGTGGACTTGACCATGCGTTTACATCTACATTATTTTTAGCGCAGCGGGAACGTTGGCTTGAAGGTTTTTCATATTGCCTCGTAGTTTCATTTCATCCATTGGTTTGATGTTAATTGTATGGTGCTGACAGAAGAACATAATAGTCACTAGCATGTAGAAGTACCTGTGTTTTGGACTTTATTTTAACTGTTGTGGTTACAAATGTCATACATTTTTTGAGTTTGATTCGCGGGTTATTCAATTCTACACATGAGACTGACCATAAGTACGTCTAATTGTTGAAACTCAAAATTATTATCACTTATTTATTCGTCATCACAGCCATGAAAGCTATTTCCTGAAGTCGAGAGATCAATATAGGCGATTAATTATTATTATGGTTTCCATTTTTTAATAAACTCGAGTCGCTAGTATATCGTCATGATATTAATTTAGAGCTATACCCACTGGACACACGTATGTTATGTATCCTAATTCTATCTTCGCATACCTATCTTAAAGTATTCTTACCGCAACTAAGTAAGCCTATTTGAAAACACGCGTTTCGTAAAACTCAACACAACCATGCATCGTCATATCATCAAACACCATGAGCCCAAAGTAAAGCCTATCAAAATACTCGTAGAATTAACAGACAACTTTATGAATGTGGCTACTTTACAAGCAATAATTCAAAGCGTGATAAAAACCCGCGATATTTAATAGGTAGCTATTTTTTTATCAATATTGACATGCACATTAATCTTATCATTACTTTATTAATTATAGATGGGAATAGAAACACACATTCTTACTTTAGAAAGCTTATATCATGTCTAGAAACTATATGTTATCCTAAAACAGTAGAAATAGCTATTTATCTAGGTTCAGGGTGCTACCAAAGCAATGAAATATGAGATTCCGTTCAAAAATGCCAGCGATTTGACAGAAATAAATGGTTTGGTGAAAAAAACGCGAATTGACCAATGGGCCGTCTTGAGTTCAAACCATGTTTATGACAAATCGACACACAGCATAGCGATTCATTATTGTTCGTAATTTATTACGGTTCTGACTTCGTGGTATACTTAATACACCGGAGTGTGGCGTAAGCAGAGAGCGAATAAAGGCAATCACGATACTTTTGGACGCAAGGTGTAAAGACCCTGCTAATAATTGAGAAGTCTCGGATGATTCAAATAGTTAGAATATAAATTCGCAGAAATCCATAATTATTAAAGAAAATTGTAAGCCACAGACCATCTTGAAACCGTCAATTTCAAAAATTTCTTCAATAACGTCTGGAAGTGGGTGGATTTCCCAAGATTCTACAAAAACCAGAAGGTTGTAATCAAATAATTAAGGCTTTGAATGTATATTTTACTCTCCTAGAAGGTATCTAAGGACTAACAAGCAACAAGTTTATGCATTAAGCCATAGGTGTAAATGTAGGAACGCGTGACGAGTCCGCTGCGACCTTGCACGGTCTGTGCAGCGTAGAATGTAGATTATAAACTGTAACGGGCTAGTCCTATTTGCATGTCTGTTTGTTTCATTAACGAAGTGATTAGAATCACAGGTGTGACTTGATGCTAAACAGAATGCAAGGAGTTGTTGGAATCAAGAGATGTAGATCTAAGAGAGGTATTACTGGATCAGTAGTGAACAGGAGAATCCATCTTCCTTTACAGAAGATTGCTTTGAAATAATGCTCTCTTAGAGTAGTGGTTTCTTTAATGTTTCTGTGGTTAGTAAGTTGATCAGTACTCCACGAGCTCCATTCAAACCCGACATTCCTAACTTTTTTTGAAGGAAACTGCATTTTGGCTCAAAATACCTTGATTCAAATTTTGAGTTGCTATCCATTTTATCGCTCTAAGTTCCTAAGGAACATAAAACTATTGAAGGGAAATTGATTCTTAGACATAATCACCATTGTATTAATGCAATTCAGTATGTATATAAGAGCAGTGCTAAAATAACTTCACGTTTCAGTGGGATTTATACCAAAGTCGCAATAGACCGCTAGTATGGCGCTTTCGTGTAAAGAGAACAGTTATATGCCGTTATTCTCAACAAGCCTTAAGAATTTAATATGGTCAGTGTAAACACGCAATAACATTTAGTTAACGCATTAAGTACTTATACTTTGTGTTAAATGTCGCCTCTTTGAAGTAATGCGTTTCAAGTTTGTGTTGTTTTAGGGACAGTTCTATCAATAGCATCTTGTTTTGGCTTGTTAGTGGTAAGGACAGGCTGGGCTCTTTGGCTTTCTTTATCGTTTGAAGTATTGCAATGAGAATTTGAAACGTATTTAAAGAACTAAACAGTTTTTTCCCCACACTTCCAAATAAACCCGAATCGTAAATATAAACAGTTTCAAAATAAACGATTCATTCATAATTTGTAAGACTATATTTCCATGTTCAACCATAGATGACTCACATTGTGACTGAAGTCAGCATTTTAAATGCTGACATAACATCACGTTGTGGATTTCGTGCCAAAACTGAATTCCCAACCATAAAACATAAACACAATATACATTATGTAGTAGGATCATCATCTTTATTTATCACTGGGCTGTTTATTACAACGATCAGTTTAGCACGACCATTTTTGTTTACAGTTCGCCTGATTTACATTAAGCAGTAGACCTCTGGCTTTTGAACACCTAACACACGTTACCTACCTTATAAAGATTGGAATCCTTGTGTCAACTAAAAGTCCAAAGTGTCTTCAGTTCTTTGGGTCTACTTTCAAGTTCAGTAGTGCCCCCCGCCATAGAGCCACTAGCCTGCTTTACTGAATGCAGTTCTGGTCTAAGCTAACGTTATTTTACTTCGATCTTCTATAAGGTGGAGAGACACTCCCCAGGCGGCCATACGATCGAGATATCCCCTAATACTTCCTTAAATCCTTAGTCTACGCTAACGCTTATCGACTCTAATAAATGTACATTCCGACTGTGTTATGAACGCCATAAAAGCTCCCACTTAAGGAAGATATAATATATAACACACAACACAATCTAAATTTAATTCCTTCCGAAACATCCATTCCTAATTTACTTGCTCACTAACTTAATATATTTGTCACTTCGATATCTATACCAATAACATCGGTTTTATTATGTCGTTCATTTCATTGGTTATCATCGAAGTAAATTATTATATTTTAAGATAATCCTAACGGGTCAGCTAGCGAGCACAGGCTATTTGTAACTTTATCTTGCTCGTCGACATGTTGGACTCCAATCTTAACTTTAATTCTTATTACTTTCAGGATGTGTCTACTATTTGCGACAAACGTTCAGCTTATGTATTTTACTGTCGTGGTGTTATCTCAAACGAGGGACTTAAATTTCAGTTTATGCACATATTTCTGAAAACAGATGCAATATAAGGAAGCTTCTGAACGTTTGCACCAACAGTGTCTTTCGCTCATGGTATATCTTAAAAGCCTTAAATCTCCAAGTATGAAATCGCTGTTCCAATATATACTTACGGTAGCATGTATAATCCTGTAAATTGTGTCATTCTGACGATTTGAAAGTGCTTTGTATAAAGTCTAATCGAATAAAGATATTTTTGACTTTGACTTTGACTGCCAATGAAGTTGCAACTATTACTGACGCAACGACTCCAAATCATCCCCTCTATGAAGAACTAGCGACCTTAATCACCGCAGGAACACAATACTACTCTACGGTAGAGTAATTCGGCTGCCCTCGTTCGTACAGGTGGTGGTACAATCACCAGTCGGGGAGCTCTAAATTACAAAATAAATGTCTGTGTGATTTTTAGTTTATCTTAGTTTGCTTAGCTATTTCAAATCTGATTTGTCAATGTTTAGATCGTAGTAGTAATCTAGACTCATCTACCGTATTCAAAGTGGAATGCTCATACTCGCACCAATTTGCGAATAGTATTAGAAATACTACTTGCATGGAATTATGCCAAGACCAACGGGGCCATTAGGACGACAATTCAACCATTAAGTTGACCACACTACGGTCACTTAAGCCGCGTTACTTGACAGCTTAGGCTGTTGATAAACGGAGTCTCTAATGAACAGTAGCAAAAGGAATCCGGCCTATGGGCTGATTAATGAGGATTTATTGAGATTTACGCCATTATCTGGAACGACAGAAATTTCCATTTATCAGGCGATTAGTTTACAACCGATTGGATTTACAGGGAAGAGAACAGGTTCCC
This sequence comes from Watsonalla cultraria, assembly GCA_964035505.1. NCBI lineage: Eukaryota > Metazoa > Arthropoda > Insecta > Lepidoptera > Drepanidae > Watsonalla > Watsonalla cultraria. The sequence goes on from OZ037730.1 coordinate 8,927,723, forward strand.
TGCATTTGTTTTTGTTCCTCCATTATCAACATTAGAGGACTCTAGAAATACATTGGAACTCCTGCTATAATCAGAGTTATCTTCAATTCGCCAACACCTTTATACAATCGATTTTCATAATTATATGTAAGTTAAAAAAAGTGCATAATATAAAAGTCTAAGTTAGCTTTCCTAATTAAGGCCTTTCCGACGCTACTTGCTACTTAATTAACTCCGTAGTGAACTGACCAGCAGTTTAAAATCGCAATGCAATTCGTACTCAAAGTTATAAGATCAACTTCGAGAAGTGATTTATGCTAAACGTTCGATCCATAACATGATCACTCCACTATATCACCTCGCTACAATTTCCACTCGCCGATAAATCACGTGTAAGGACTCTGAGATATTTTACTATAACCTCTGACATGATCCCTTTGGCTCTTGCACGAAGGCCAAGTTGGTCCATCCATCTCTGCCCAGCGTTCTCGTAATCAATCATTATTGCTACTAATTCAGATGAAGCTGCAATACTTGGCAGACATTTGTTAACTTTCTCAAACAACTCACGGTTGTATGCAGTTTAGTTGTTATTTCATAAGATCTAGCTTTAATCTCCATTGGGTTGAACCTATAATTGTATCATACGTTTTTGTGTTTATATCGTTGTAAGAATTATTGAGTTTTAATCAAGCATTCTTTTTAATTTCGTCATCAATTTCCGCTCAGTTATTTTATCCATACTATTACTTGTGCGACGAGCAGACGTGGCAGGACGAACTCAACGCCTACCTGAAAAACTGGCATGAGCAAGGGATGGAAAGAGGGAAGGGAGGCCTTTGCCCAGCAGTGGGACACATCGGACTCATAATAAAAACAATATCACTTTACTTTATTTATTTTACCACCATATAAATTTGGTCTCGCTTTCAAGTCTCCATACCGGGAGTTCTTAATTTTTTAAAGGCATTTTGATCCAAACAGCACTATTTCTATTTGGAACCTCAAAGTACAGTTATCTGAAGTTATTTAGTAGAGCAACACTAACAGAGGCACAGGTCGCTCTCTGTGTGTGAATTAGCGCTCTGTGGGTGGTGCTAATATCGCTGTTAGTTTGCTGAACTAATAGTAGGTACTGTGGTTTTATTGCATTAATGCATATTATCTTTAAGTTTCCTGCCGACATCTCATAGTCTGGAGATGAAAGTTCCGAAAATTGAATAAATTTCGCGTAATATGAAAATGATTTATTCAATTTAGGCCCTGATAAGGCACTAATGAATGTCGAAGAATTGACCACCGGTTCGGAAACTATCCTTCCGAGAAGAACCGGCAAGAAACTCAGCTGTACACACACAGTAAATAATGATTTGCCTGTATGTTGCAAAATATATTTTCTTAATATGATTTTACCATTATTCAGATGAGCTCTTGATAGTTCCTTCCTATTGCGCATATCAATCGATCGACGAATTAAAAAAACTCACCCATGCCAGTCGTTGGATGAGTGACCGCCTGAGATCCTTCCGTGCCTCGGAGAGTCCATCCTCGGATAGGCCGATGGGAAATATACTGAATTCGATGTTTCCATTTGACTGCAACTTAAGCTATATAGTGTTTGGGCTCGTTATTTTATTAATTCCACGCTTAGAAATGATAAGACTCCAACAGTGATAATCTTACAACTCCCAGTCCTTCAAGACGAGTCGTTGACCGTGCACCAGGTTACTAAATAACAGTTGTGGTCTGTTCAGCTCCAAGATAATTAAATTTAGCCACACTCCCGTTGGTGCATTGCCCTTGAAGTTTATTTCGACTGAACCCACTGAGGTTCGACGCACGATAAACTTTAACGTTTATGGATTTCACGTTGCTATTATAGACTGGTTTGAGATTTTGTACCGAAAGGTCGCATGGCTTGTTTGTATTGTTTCACATAAAGATGCGGTATATGGCTGTATGAACATATGCTCACGCCTGTATTCCCCGAAGGCGTAAGTAGAGAGGAGTTGTATACACCCACTTTTCGCCGAAGGTGTTTAAGTGCCATCGTGACAGATGGTGAGTCTATCGCCGTCTCTGGATATACATACGCCTTTGAAATACTTCTCAGACATATCAGACAGGCGGTTTCCTCACGATGTTTTCCTTACCGTTAAGCACGTGGTGTGAAATCACTGTAGATAAGTTTTTAAGAAAACTCTTTGGTACAAGCGTCACTGGATTTCGAACTTGCGTCGCTTGTGTCGGCGACTGCCCAAACCCCAAGGCCACCATGGCTTGTTTTTTAATAATCTTAAAAATATCATCCCGAAGAGAAGTGAAGGCTGGTAACAAATAAAGGGTTGTGGTAATCAACAAGCATTCTCTTTGCTTGTCTCCCATATACCTTCCATGAAACTAGCCTTACATATTGTCTTGACGTGTGTCTACACCGCTCACTGTTTCTTGTCCAATCACCAATTTCCATAATCACGATGGAAATCGTTGAATCGTTATAAAAGTTAACTGTTAGCACCCACTCAATACATGCGGCGCCGTAATATTTTATTTAACCACAGACAATGCAATAAACAGTTGTCCCACTCGGTTCATTAGGCAACTGTACTTTATGGCTACTGTTCTAACCTCAGGTATCTATTTAACGCTGTCAGACTAGGCCACTACAAGATTAAGACCTTTGTATTGGAACAACCTGAGCTTAGAATAGTTCTGTCTCTGTGATGTGGTTTTCGAAAGTGGTAGGTGTAATATTGGTACTGGTTTACTGGTAAAATGGCCTTACTTTGTCTAGAATTATTTTTTTGCACCGTGGAGTTTAGTCGGTCCGAGTCCAACATAATCCTTCCGCTGCCCCTGCGGCGGTTGATGTATCTATAACGGATTCTCCACGTTAAAAAAAAGCGCTTTCAATTAAGGACCTGAATTTATCAAAGCTTTGAAAATGTTAATTGCTCAGATAAATTCAAAGAATACGTATACGTAATCAGCGTTGATTAGCTTATTTTATGTATTTAAAATCTTGTATAATTTACATGAGACAAGTGTGTATTTTAATTCTCCGGTGGTTGTAAAATACTGCCAAAATTATGCAACTCATTAATAATGTGATATTGGCGCCAACAAGCAAATTTTTACCAGACGAAAATATTGCATACTAGCGGACGTCACGCGGTTTCCCCCGCGCAGTTTCCGTTCCCGTGGGATTACAGGGATAAAATATAGCCTATGTTACTCGCTGATGATGTAGCTATCCATTACTGAAAGATTTTCAAGATCGGTCAAGTAGTTTCGTAGCCTATTCAATGCAAACAAACCAAAAAACAATAAAATCTTTCTAATATTAGTGGATATTGAACTGTTTTTACTTCTTTAATTTACATACATAAATACGTCATATCATATGTCTTTGAACGTACGTTTACGTGAGGAAATCTGCATATACCTGATAAGTAATTCAATGACGTATGTATTGCCTATGGGCGATGGACTCACCATCTGTCACGTTGGCACGCAATCATCTTTTGTGAAAAATGGAGGTTGTTATTACAACACTTCTGCCTACCCCTTCGGGGAATACAGGCGTGAGCATATGTACGTATGTATGCTAAAGATTCCGGATAGCAGTTTTTCGTGCCACAGTCGTAAACGCATGTATGTGTGCGTATTAGAATTTTTTAAATTTTTACACCGCACAAAATTATGCTCCAAATTCCATTAACGCTTACTTAAATCTTACTTAAGTGGATTGCTTACGTCAAGTTGTAACCTTGGTACTTATAAATAAGGCTTCGCTTTAACAGAGTAATGAGATAATTAGTGTGTCCAACGTTGATTGCTAACAGCATGCGTGATGGTAATTAGCAAGTAAGTCTGCTTGGTTTTAACTCATGAAAAAAATATGCTCACGCCTTCCCAAGGGCCCCGAAGAGGTAAGCTGAGGTGTAGCAAGTACAATACCTACATTTTACCGAATAGTATTCAGTGCCAACGTGACAGACGGTGAGTCCATCGCCGAATCAGGCACTATACATACATCTTTGAATTACTTCTCAGAAATAATATTATGCAGGTTTCCTCATGATGTTTTCCTTCACCGTAAAGCACGTGGGGTAAAATTACTGCACTTGAGTACTTAGAAAATCTCATTGGTACAGGCCCCGCTGGGATTCGAGCTTGCGTCGCTTGCGTAGCAGGCGTCTACTAAAACCCCTCGGGCACCACGGCTCTCTTTTTAATTAATAACTCATAACGATCTCGTGCTAGTTAAATTATACCACGGGTAAAACTGCGGGGCTCTGCTAGTATGTTTCGGGAAACACCAACGCTGGGAGAGAGTTCAATCGTTAGCTGTTCGCATGAGAAAAAAGTAACAAATTGTTACAGAAACAGAATTAAGTATCACACACACAACGTAATTGTGCAATACCGTCGCTCATTAAAACGCTCGTTAAACTTATACCGGGTTATGATGTGTCGTAATAACATCACTAACTTTTTTTCACAGTCGGTTAACTGTCGTAATACTTGTAATGTTAGGTGTTAATTATCAGAGGATTAGCTCCACTCTTTGGGAGTGTTAACTATGATTATTAGCCGGAATGTATTGTCTTCAACTTTCGTTTTAAAACTTTCACGAGATATTAATTTCTTTTTTCTTGCCTGTTTGTCACTTGAGTGTTTTGACTGCCTGTCATCTTTTAATACGCCCTGCAGGGGACTTAACACATTCAATGATAGAGAGTTGAGTGAGAGAGATTGCCTTCTTCCTCAGAATTTAGAGGTATGAAGGCAGAGGTTGAATGCCTCCCATCGGTCCAATAATTGTTTTAGAATTAAATTACCAATTGTCACATTGGCACTTCATCTTCGAAGAAACCAAATTACCTTAAACAAGTTGTGACTTTCTTAGACCGCTGACTTGTATCGTTTGCCAAGGATCTTCGATTTCCGACTACTTGATCTGAGAGCCTAGTTTTTCACTGCCGCCGTCACAAGTCACCGCGTTGAATTAAACGCTGATTTGTATAAGATCGAAACAGTGCCATCTATAGGGCCTTAGAGGGCACTATTTTGATCCCATACAAATCTGGGTTTACGTCAACGAGGTGACTTGTGACGGGGATTTAAAGATAAGACGCACTAGACACTAGGTTACGGATTCATTTCGCATCAAATGATTTTATGTAGTTTTTCATAACACAAATTTCAACAATACATAACACCATTGTTCTAGCTCAATGACATATTAGAATAACAAAGGTGATGTCGGTCGATGTCACCAAATTTTACCGATAGAGTGATAGAGAATATTTATTTTCTAATCATCCTTTGACATTCCCACGTTTGTTTGCAAACACCATTTGTTTATGTAAACAGTGATTGTCATAATGTGTATCCAATCTAATTAACTCATTGTGAAGGCGCGGCGGCACCGTCATGTACCGTCATATTGTGAACTGATTGGTTGTTATAATATGACGTTTTGTGAGGAGCCTGGAGGTACATAACATATATGCCGTTTTATATACTTGATGTGAAGAGAGTGAGTGATCGTGCTCATCACCAGCAAAGGGAAGATCTTCCAGCCATCCGAGAGTCATGATTGGGAAACCGCGGCTCCAACTGATCTAGTTGGAAACTTGTTACTGCAGCGCGCTCGAAAACTCTTATTGCGCGATTTAGCTTCTCGTGTGTTTGTACTCAAACTTGCAATTGTTAGCGAGTAGCGCCATCTATGTGGCGGAGAAACTATGCTACACTAGTAACATCAAAGCTAAACTGAATATTATACGGTTGCTTTTTAATGCTAAATATTTTTGCAAATCTATTCGAATTGTCCGAATGTGTGGTATTAACGCACACTGTTACAATAGAAACTATTGTAATAGTTAAGAAACGTTGCTTTATTTTTGCATATAAAAACTAATACAGAACGGTCATATTTAACGCTCCGGTCAAACCCAAGCGAATTGTATGAGCGATCATCTACCTACATTGTGTTGGGGCGTACGTTTACCGCAATTTCGCTGCCTATCTGTCTGTTTGTTCCGGCTGATCTCTGAAGCGACTGGACCTATTTTAAACTGGCAAAAGCATGCTCATTCACATCTTGTAAATTGTACCCGCTTTTTAGCGACTGTCGCAGAAGTCGGCCGGGTGTGTACGTCAATAAGATTCGCTACGCCAATCCTGATGGCACAATACCAATAGCGTAGGTTAGGTACGGTACCACTAAAAAGTTTTTTTAGAACAAGTTGTAAAGTAATTGTTTTTTTGTTCCAGGTACGTTCACCTTAAGTTTTGAAGGTGTATTTAGCGACCGATGTTGCTAATACTTTACACATAAAGGTATTTGTAAGCTGTTTTGAAAGGTCAGTAAATGAAGTCCAGAGTCTCAACACAACACTTTTTATTAGTTCATATTAACAAAAGAGTACACGTCTGTTCTCGGCGAACGATCAACTGATAATACCGTACTGCGTCTGTCGGATTTAAAAAGAAACGTTGACATTAACCGGATTTGCCTCGTATTAAAATAAAATATTAATCATGTGTTGTTACGCGCCATAGATAAGAGTAAACTTGACTTCCGACAGACCAGTACTTACACGTGATATTGTTAATAATGATTAATTACATTTCAAGGATTAATATGTAATGTAAATTGACATTGAATCAAAATATAAAATAATACAAATAAAAAGCTTACAGTCGGCCTTTCCTGGCTTTTTCACGTCTCGTGAAAAGAGAAAAAAAAAATACATTTGTAGCATTACTCCAATAATACTCTATCCTAATAATTATGTAGCAATTTGTTGACTACTTCATATCATATTTAAGTTTCATGATCATTGTGGCCTCCGAAATATCCACAGCTGATCTAATAAACATACATATATAACAACAATAGGATCATTGTGGCCTCAGACATATCCACAGCTGATCTAATAAACACATATATATAATAATAAGATCATTGTGGTCTCCGACGTATCCACAGCTGATCTAATAAACATACATATATAACAACAATAGGATCATTGTGGCCTCAGACATATCCACAGCTGATCTAATAAACACATATATAACAATAAGATCATTGTGGCCTCCGACATATCCACAGCTGATCTTATAAACATACATATATAACAACAATAGGATCATTGTGGCCTCAGACATATCCACAGCTGATCTAATAAACACATATATAACAATAAGATCATTGTGGCCTCCGACATATCCACAGCTGATCATATAAACATACATATATAACAACAATAGGATCATTGTGGCCTCAGACATATCCACAGCTGATCTAATAAACACATATATAACAATAAGATCATTGTGGCCTCCGACATATCCACAGCTGATCTGTTCTGTCTGTAAAGTTTTCTTCGCAATACTTATTTAACTAATTACAACATTAAATAAATAATTAACTTCACCATTTCATATATTAATGTACCTCATTCTAATAGCACAAGCAATCAAAGATAGCTTACTCACTTACATCAACAACCGACTCTGATGATTCATCGTCACAATCTCTATTATAAACCAACCAAGGGTGGATTTTATCGACGGAAAAAATACCCGAAAAGTTTCTGTTACCCTTGCGGGATAAGGGAGTGTCTTCAACTTTATACCTATCATTTCCTAATACCTCTACTATACGGTACGGTCCTCGCAGTTTGGGTACCAACTTCCTACTTTTACCCGTGGACGGAATTTCTCTTTCTATTCGAACAAGCTCACCTACTTTATATATTACCCTTTTTCTAGATTTATCAAATTTCTCCTTTTGTCCCTTCTGTTGCAGTTCGATGTGTTCAGTCACCTCTTCCCGAATACTTTCTATAGATTTATCCGTATCATCAACTTCATCCTCTATATTTAAACCAAGGATAGAATTAGACGTACCTACAAGATTAAAGCCGAAAAGAACTTGAGCGGGAGTCTTACCAGTCCCTTTATTAAGAGTGTTATTGAGAGCCCATTGGATTTCTGAAACTTTTTCATCCCACATATTTTCAGGTTTGTTTAGGTTAGTCGCAGATAAAGCAGCTAAAACTGTACGATTATATCGTTCCACTTGGCCATTGGCCCGTGGAGTTGCGACTGCGTTCATTATGTGTTTGATGCCCAAGGAATGTAAATAATTTTGAAAGTGTTTAGACGTAAAAGAGGTACCCCTATCAGAAATCACTCTTGTTGGAACACCAAACGTATGGAAATAAATTTTCATTGCGTTTATAGAATGTACTGATTTTGTGCTTTTAACAGGTACAAGAATGATAAATTTCGTAAAAGCATCTATTATTAATAAAATATAACAATTCCTTTTCCTGCTACGGACAAATGGTCCCAAATGGTCAATATGCAACGTATGAAAGGGAAGACTCACTTTAGGGATAGGATGAAGTTCACCTGCCCTCTTGCCCGACGGTATTTTAGTATGGGCGCATTCCAAACAAGAGTCTACGTACTTTTTAATGAATCTACGCATTTTAGCAAACCAAAATTGAGATTTGATTTTGTCATAGGTCTTGTCAAATCCGAAATGGCCTAGGTCATCATGGTTTGACCTTAAAATTTGCCACCTAACCCCTTTAGGTACAACCCAGCGATCTCCTTCATTCGTTTTTCTAAATAGCAAGCCTCTTTTCACTACAAAACAATTTTTAATCTCTAAAATATTGTTGGTATTGTCATCATTCAGTATTTCTATAATTCGTTGTAGTTCAGGGTCATTTAACTGAACTGTTGCTACCCAATTTGTGTCAATATTCCTAACCTCTAAGCCTAACACACTAGGTTCTTCAACTAAGGGATTTCGACTGAGCGCGTCGACGTGAGACATCGATATACCTGGCTTGTACATTATGTTAAAGTCATACTCCTGCATTACATTCCACCATCTAGCGACCCTGGGTAGAATGTCTTTCTTTTCGAAAGTTGCCCTGAGAGAATTACAATCAGTAATTATTGTAAAAGGTATACCAAGCAAATATACTCTGAACCTTTGTAGGGATGTGACAACAGCCAAGGTTTCTAAATCATACGACGAAAACCTAGATTCTTCTGGAGATGTTTGCCTACTATAATAAGCCACAGCATTAAACGGAGAGTCTTTATTAGGCCTCTGTAAGAGTATTCCAGCAATACCAGTTTTGGACGCATCTGTATGAAGCTGGGTTTCGTACAAGGGATTATAGAACGCGAGAATAGGACGCTGTATTAATTCTCGCTTTAGGGTTAGGAATGCTTCCTCCTCTGCATCACTCCACTTCCAATGCGCATCCTTTTTTAGCAGCTGAGTAAGGGGCCTAGCTATCACAGAAAATCCTCTAATGAACCTCCTAAAGAAGCTGGCGAGGCCTAAAAATTGTCTGATTTTATGTTGGTCAGTCGGTCGAGGGAAGGATTCCACTGCCTGAATTTTGGATTTACCAGGCCTAATACCTTCTTCAGTTACCTCAAAACCTAGATAGTCAATGGATTGCATTAGAAAATTACACTTCGATAATTTAAGTGTCAAACCTGAAGAACGAAAAAGTTCCAAAATAGCTTTAATTTTCTGTAGTCCTTCATCAATGGTTTTTGACGGGATTATGATATCATCCATATACGCAAAGGCTTCCTTAAATCTCGCGTTTCCCAAGATACAATTTATTGCCCTCTGAAATGTTGACGGTGCATTGACCAATCCAAATGGCATGCGGTTGAATTCATAATGCCCGTCTGGTGTTATGAATGCCGTCAAATGCTTAGAGTGTTCAGACATCGGCAGCTGGTAATATCCTGACGCGAGATCTAGGGAAGTATAGTATTTGAAACCGGATAAACTATCTAATTGATCATCAATTCTGGGAAGGGGGTAATGTTCCTTAACGGTTTTCTTGTTAAGGGCGCGAAAATCAATACACAGGCGATAGTCGCCAGTTTTCTTTCGTACTAAAATGATGGGCGAAGCGTATGCAGAAGAAGATGGCCTAACTATTCCAGAATCCTCAAGTTCTTGTACCATTTCTCGTACTAATTCGCGTTCCTTTTGGGGCATTCTATATGGTCTATAAACTACCGGGGTATTGTCGTTTAGTTTTATGTCCATTTCGGTACCCACTATACAACCCAATTCTTTCACTGAAAATGCAAAGCAATCGCGGTAATCATTTAATAAATTAACTAAGTTTTCAGAGTCTTTATCGCTAATATTATTATTAACATGTATATTATTAAAGTTATATTTATTCTGTATCCCACCTAACATATCTCAGGTTGGCTATACTGTTAAGTGTACTCTGTATGTTGGTAGAACTGTCTATATTGAATACGTAATAAACGTCACTTATGTTTAGTCAAATGACGAGTGTGTTTTATTAGGTTATGGGCCCAGTAAAAATTTTTCAAGTATAGTGTTATTAATGATATCACAGTGAAATACAGTTTGAAAAAGTGTTATTTTACGTAACAATGGCCGTTAATTACGTACAAAGCATTCCGAAGCTCAAGGGAAGGGAAAATTATGACGAATGGAGTTTTGCCGCGGAAAACTTGTTGGTGCTTGAAGGTATGGCGCATTACATCAAGCCGGTAACCAATCAAGATGTTAAACCCGAAGAAGACGCAAAAACCAGGGCGAAGCTAATTTTAACAATCGATCCTAGTCTGTTCGTGCATATTAAAGAAACAAGTAGTTCGAAAGAGCTATGGACGAAGTTAAAAAATATGTTCGATGATTCAGGCTATTCCAGAAAAATAAGTTTGCTACGACATTTAATCTCAATAAGGCAAGAAAGTTGTAGTTCCATGACGGCATATGTAACAGAAATGGTGGATACAGCGCAGAGATTAAAAGGTACAGGCTTTGCTATTACGGATGAATGGATCGGATCATTATTATTGGCGGGATTGCCAGAACAATTTTCACCCATGATTATGGCCATAGAGCACTCAGGTATTCAGATAACCACAGATGCAATAAAGTCGAAACTAATCGATATGGAAGTTGCAAGATTTACCGATTCCGATTCCAGTGGCGCTGCATTCGCTGCGAAAAGAGTGCAACATTTCCGAACGAATTATAATTCGAGTAACAAAGATGGCGGATCAAAACAAAGAGAAAAGAAAATTCAATGTTACAAATGCAAAATGAGTGGTCATTTTAGAAATCAATGTCCGTTATTAAAAAAAAAGGAAACGAACGCTTTTAGTGTAGTTTTTCTGAATGGAAATTACAAGAAAACTGAGTGGTACGTAGACTCCGGCGCCAGCGCACACATGACGGCGAATAAAGATTGGATAAACAACGCAAATTTTCACGCTTGTTTATCAGAAATTACTGTTGCAAATAATACTACAGTTCCCGTAGATTGTTCCGGAGACGTACAGATTACTAGTAGCCATAACTATGATATCACGATTAAAGACGTGCTATGTGTACCAAGTTTGACAACAAATCTTCTATCAGTCAGTGCATTGATAAGAAATGGGAACAGTGTTGATTTCAATCAGAGTCGTTGTTACATTCGGAACAAGGACAATGCACTGGTAGCAACTGCAGAGTTGACTAATGGTGTCTACAAGCTTATGATAAAAGAAGCAGATTGTGGATTAGCAGCACCAGTATTAGTAAATGCAGAGTTATGGCACAAGAGACTGGCACATGTTAACAGCTGTGATTTAAACAAAATGAAGAATGGTATAGTTGATGGATTGTCTTTTCCCACTAGTTGTGATATGACTAAGAATAAATGTGTAACCTGTTGTGAAGGCAAGCAAATTAGGCTACCATTTTCTCATTCCACCCAGAAAAGTACTGAAACACTACAGTTAATACATGCAGATGTATGTGGTGCTATGGAGACCAAATCTATTGCAGGCTCACAGTATTTTCTCCTATTCGTAGATGACTACAGTCGGATGACATTCATATATTTCTTGAAGCATAAAAATGAAGTGTTCAAAATATTCATAGAATTTAAAGCTTTAGTAGAGAAACAGACGAATAAGAAAATAAAAATCCTACGCACTGACAATGGTGGTGAGTTTTGCAGTAAGGGTATGGAGACATATTTGGCAAAGGAAGGAATTATTCACCAGAAAACTGTAGCATACACACCGGAGCAAAATGGTGTTTGTGAAAGAGCCAATAGAACAGTAGTTGAAAAAGCTAGATGCTTACTTTTTGAGGCGAAACTAGATAAGAAGTTTTGGGCGGAGGCTGCAAATACAGCAGTATATATCAAGAATAGATGTATTTCTTCGAGTTTGGTGGACAGGACACCATATGAAGCATGGTATGGGAAGAAGCCCGATATGAGTAATGTCCGATTGTTTGGATCAACAGTTATGGTACATGTTCCAAAAGAAAAGAGATTAAAATGGGACAGAAAAGCAGAACAACATATACTTGTTGGCTTTTCAGAAAATGTAAAAGGATTTCGTGTTTATGATCCAAGAAAAAACATTGTAACTGTAAAAAGAGATGTAATTATAATGGAAGACAAAATTTTCAAAGATAATCAAAATGAAGACAGCACAATCTGGATACAGGAAGAAGAAAATAATCAGCCGATTAATAACCAAGAAACGACTGATAGAAACAGAGATTCAGTGGGGGATATGACACTGGATGAATCTCTGAACAGTTCAAGTTCTAGTACTTCAGTATACACCAATGCAGATCTAAATATTGATGAGACACTGACAGACTCTGACGCTGACACAAGTATTTCTGAAAATGAGGTGAATAATCTTTCAGAAATTCAGCTTTCAGAAAAGAGATCACGGAGACCTCCAGAACGCTATGGTCTGAATGCTACAACTGAGTCAAATGGGTTACCGGTGACGGAGCAGATTATTTTCTCTGAAGCAATGAATGGACCTGAAGCTGAACAATGGACGCTAGCCATGAGAGAGGAGCTGAAGTCATTCCGAGACAATGATGCTTGGGAGCTTGTGGACATTCCATGTGATGTGTCAATTGTGCAGTGTAAGTGGGTGTTTAATAAGAAGTTAGATGTGAGTGTTAAAGTCAGGTACCGCGCTAGACTTGTGGCAAAGGGCTTTACACAGCGACACGGCATAGACTATGTGGACACATTCTCCCCAGTGGTGAAACATTCAACGCTCAGAATGTTATTTGCTCTTAGTGTACAGTGGGACATGGACATTACACATCTTGATGTGACTACTGCTTTTCTAAATGGACACTTGAAAGAGAACATTTATATGTCTATTCCTGAAGGTTTTTATAATGAAAATTGTAATGGTAAAGTGTTAAAGTTGAAAAGGGCTATATATGGTTTAAAACAATCTTCTTTTGTTTGGTATGAGAAGGTAAGAGATTTCTTATGCAACTTAGGGTTAACAAATAGTAAATATGAACCATGCATGTTTCAAAAGAATGTTGGTGAAATTAAAGTAATAGTAGCTGTTTATGTTGATGACTTTCTGATTTTTTCAAATAGTGTTGAAGAAAGAAACAAACTGAAAACTGCTTTGGGTCTTGAATTTAAACTTAAAGATTTAGGTTCAGTGAGACGCTATCTAGGTATGAGGATCAATGTTAATAAAGAGCTGAATACTATAACCGTCGATCAGCAACAATACATAGAAAAATTGTTATCTGTATTTAATATGTCTGATTGTAAACCTGTAGATACTCCAATTGAGTGTAGATTAAATTTAGAAAAATCTGAAACATGTATGAAGAATATTCCTTTTCAAAAATTAATTGGTAGTCTTATGTACTTAGCAGTTTTAACTAGACCTGACATAAGTTATTCAGTAAGTTATCTTAGTCAATTCAATAACTGTCACAATGAAAGTCACTATAGTTATGCTAAACGAATATTAAAGTACTTGCAAAAGACTAAAAATTATTGTTTAAAATATAGCAAAGAAAATGTAAATTTGGTTGGTTTTGTTGATGCTGATTGGGGCAGTGACCATCTGGATAGGAAGTCTTATACTGGTTACTGTTTTACCATGTGTGGTTCTGTAATTTCGTGGCAAAGTCAAAAGCAGAAGACAGTGTCTTTATCCAGCACTGAAGCTGAATATATAGCTTTATCTGAGGCAACCCGAGAAGCTGTATTTTTAAGAAACTTATTATATGAACTAACTGATAAAAAATATGTAATAAAGATATTTTGTGATAACCAAAGTGCTTTAAAGATAGCAACAAGCCATCAGACACATAATAGATCAAAGCATATTGATGTACGATTTCATTATGTAAAGGATGTGATTAGGAATAATTTAGTTAAAGTTAATTATATTCCAACGCAAGAAATGCCTGCTGACTTGTTAACGAAAGGATTAGTTTCATGTAAGCATTATAAATTTCTAAAAATGTTAGGGATTGTAACAAATTAAAAGATTGTATTATTTTGTTAAGTGGGGGTATTAAAGTTATATTTATTCTGTATCCCACCTAACATATCTCAGGTTGGCTATACTGTTAAGTGTACTCTGTATGTTGGTAGAACTGTCTATATTGAATACGTAATAAACGTCACTTATGTTTAGTCAAATGACGAGTGTGTTTTATTATATATTAGCCTTTTCGATCTTATTAGTGTCAGCTACTGTATCCGGTATTATTCTATTTACGTAACGCGATGGGACTTCCAGTAGCGGAAGAGCTCGACAAATCAAGACATCTTTTCCAATTTCGCAACATTGACTATTTATACTTTTAATAAGGAGATTTCCTTTGCCATTTGTTAAGGGGGTTACAACTGGTACAATTTCATAACCCATTTGAGGATGTTGGCATATACTAGAGTCGATAAAAACATCTCCAGTGTATGCGGGACTGGAATGGACACAAACCTCAGTATACCCATTAATGAACACGTTGTCATCGGTAAATAAAGTCACGCTACCTACATCATGTACTTTTTCAGAAATAAGAAGCTTGTCTACAGTTTTGTAAACAAATATATGTTCTTGTTCCGTGAAAGTCTGTCCTATCATCAAGGGGACTTGTAAATATTGATCTGGGACAATAAATACTTCTAATGATGCTTTAGCAGAATCAACTTGAAGATCAATTGTACATTTTCCTAAGCACCCAACAGCAGAATGACCAAATCCCCTTAATACTGGTAAATCGTTACGCGAAATTGAAAGAACTAACCGACTGGCGTCAGATTCCCTTATCATGGTACATTGACTACCGAAATCTATGTAAGAGTCAACGTAAATTCCATTTACTTTAGCCTTCTTGTAAAATTTTGAGTCTTTACTATCGTGTTCTAACGAAACTTTCAAAACCTTGTTAGTAACTGTGGAGTCAGACTTAGTATTATTGCAATTTATACTTAAATGACCAATTTTATGACAAGTATCGCATCGTTTGATTGCTTGTTTACATCTAAAGTACGGGTGTCCTTCCTCCCCGCAATTAAAACACTTTGGTTTAAACCTAGATTCCGAATGACTATCTCTAAAAACTTTTGTCCGTTTGTTTTCGGAAGTGCTTGCTTGTGAACTATTGAATCGTTCAGATCTTTTAATTATCTTTACATTCCTCAAATAAACGAGCAATTTATCTGGTTCGGTAAACTGAGCCGCTTCTGCGCTGATTCTTACCGACCTGTCTTCAATACCCAATAGAATACAATCAATTGCATTCTTACCTTTAATATTACAACGATTTAAAAGAACCATTTTTTCATAGTAATATTCCTCTAAGGAATCTCCAAACCTAGCCTTATATGCAAGCATTTCTGTCAACAATTGACCATAATTTTCGTCACTTGGAAAGGCTAAACGTAATTTATCTTGCCATTCACTCCACGTAAAAAGTAAACTAGGTAAACCTTGGTACCATTTATGAGCCAACCCAACTAGTTTCGGGAGAGCATAGTGTATAATATGCCTTTCAGACCAGCTGTAAATCTTGGCACACTCATTTACTTTTGATATCCACATGTCTATTGTTTGATTGCGTTTGCCCGGATCAAATTCAGGTATTACGTTAATGGCCGGATAACGTTCAGAATTTCCATCGTGACGTAACGATTGTACTAAATCTTTGAAAACACCCAAAAAACTATTAGAATCTAATTGTGTACTCGCCGAGTGTGGTTGTGGTCCGATGTCAGCCTCAACTCTCGATGTATGTTGACTGGGATCACCATTCCGTGGGGGTGTAGCAATTGGGGTAACGACTTCATGAACTCGCTGTGTTGTAACACCGCCACCATCCCGTACAGCAGAGGAATTTGTTGGACCAGCAGATGGTATTAAGTTTTCATTGGGGCTGGATTGCTTCGACCTACCACGATGCCGATGCCGTCTTCGACGGGAATGGCGAGAGGATCTGTGTCGTCTCTTAGAACTTCTATTTCGATTATCATCTGATGAATCGGATCTGCTACTACTCGTATCTCTAATGTGCCTTCTGCGTTTACGAGAATTTTCCATATTGATGTTGGATAAATGTTAAACTGAAAATAAAATGTACGACCAGTAAAAGTGGTATTTAATATTCATCTAAAAGGTAACTAACATTCTATCGATAAATTTCTTAATAAAACAAAAATAAAATTTATTCAATCATGAGGATATGAACATATTACGAAACTGTTTGATCTGTAAGTTCCGTTCGTAGTGTAAAGAAAGTAAATTAAATAGTCAGGGGGTCAAAATAATTTAGTACAAATTAAGGTAGAAACCTATATATTATGAATATCTACATAAATAAATCTCCACGTGGGGTATTTATCAAGCCATAAATTTGTTTTATTGTAATATGTTAACAAGTTCTCGAGAAGATAATGTTATCAAGAACACGAACAAAAAGTACAATACGTTAGAACACAAAAAACCGTTGGTTTAGTTTAAATCTTCTTGAACCTATAGAACCCTTGAAATATGCACCAATACATCTAATATTTAAAACTTTTAAAAAGAAAAAAATAAACTGCCATATCCTTAAATTAACCATTTAAGTTTAAAGGTAGCATATATTTTTTTTTTTTTTTATGAAACACTGTTATTTCGTAATTTATTACCATACAAAATGCACATACCTTTATATTTATGGGCGTCTGAGTGTTTCACCAAGGTATGGAACCTCGATGTGATCCCACTTCTGACCTTTGAAAGGTCAGTAAATGAAGTCCAGAGTCTCAACACAACACTTTTTATTAGTTCATATTAACAAAAGAGTACACGTCTGTTCTCGGCGAACGATCAACTGATAATACCGTACTGCGTCTGTCGGATTTAAAAAGAAACGTTGACATTAACCGGATTTGCCTCGTATTAAAATAAAATATTAATCATGTGTTGTTACGCGCCATAGATAAGAGTAAACTTGACTTCCGACAGACCAGTACTTACACGTGATATTGTTAATAATGATTAATTACATTTCAAGGATTAATATGTAATGTAAATTGACATTGAATCAAAATATAAAATAATACAAATAAAAAGCTTACACTGTTTTATAGTAAGTATGTTAGACTTAGAAACTGGGGCGCTCGGCCGATATTAGAACAGGAATATGGTTCATACAAATTAGGAACTTAATGCATCACGGTGGCCATGAAATCAAAGGCCTCTATCACGTTGACATCAAATATATTTTGCACCTTATCTCTTAGGATAGCAATGTCTATTTTTGCTTGCATATTAAATGTATATTAATGACGAACTCGTGGCACAGTTGCTATTGCGCAAATCATTCGATCAGCGAAGCTAAGCAACCATACGCCTAGCCAGTAGTTGGATGGGTGACCGCTCGAGTTCCCTCCGTGCCTCGGAGAGCACGTTAAGCTGTCGGTCTCGGTTGCTAATTTAACATCTTTGGCAATTAGGTACAGGTCAGTGAGGCCTAAGAGAGTCTGACAACTGGTTTAACCCAGATTGCCGATTTTCCTCCTAAATGGGGTTGCGAAGGTCAGATGGCAGTCGCTTCGTATAAAAATCAGGTGATCAGCCACATCGGGTTGAATCAAGTGCCTACCCCAAATACATGGGAGATGATGATTAAATGTATATTCCAGATTTGGGCTTTAGCGAAATTCTTTTATAATTAATAACTATTTGTTTTTACATACAAATTAACAAGGCTCCATTTATAAATACACAAATAGAAAATTTTTATGTAAACCAAAAACGCCAATTTCAAATTTCGCACATAAATCTTAAGGAGATTGTATTAAAGCTAATAAAAAACTTTCAATGACCTTACGTATCAAGTAGTCTAGATAAATCGGGGGTAAGTTTCTAAGAAAACTTTTACCGCCTAATAATTTTGTATCGTAGTATGGTTTGGCAATAGAACGCACGCATATCTATAGAATTGCCAAATTGATTAGCAAATGCAACGTGGGTCACGAACATATAATTAAGCCATATTTGCGGTTCATGTTTATATTTGATCTTGTATTTGTCTACGTAAAATAATTTGTTACTCAACTCAACTGAAAAATAACTTTGTTTGATCAGACTTTTAACAAGTACTTTCAAATCTTCAGATTGATATAATTATATAGGATTGCACATGCTACCGCTCGGATTCGGAAGGTTGTATTTACTGAGAAGAACCTGGCAAGAAACTCAGTAATTCTTTCCAAAAATACTATACTTTTTTTTATACTGATATTATAAAGAGGAAAGATTTGTATACAATGTATAAGTATGTTTGTAACGAATTGGCTCAAAAAGTACAGAACCGATTTAAAAAATTATTTTACCATTTGAATGCTACATTATCACTGATAAATATATTTTATTATCGTACTCCCACGGGAAAAGGGAAACGCGCGGGTTTTATTATTTATTTTATTTTTATCAAATGAAATTAATACAAAGAATTGGATAGAATAGGATAGTACCTACTGTGCCTAAGATATTATGAAATTTAGTCTCCAGGTAGTTGATGTGAAATCCAATGCCTTAGATTGGTGATTCCATTCTGAATTCACCTGGTTGTATTTATTCGTGAGAAACCATTTTAAATTATGAGCATTACATACCATTCAGGGAGACCTAATGTATTTTACAACTAAGTCGTGCAACATCATATACACAGAACTCTACATGAAATAAGCATATCTGTGCTCCAAGTATAGATTTTGACACGATTGAACGTCGATTGACCTTGTGTTTTGCGCTTATTTTGTATGGAGACTAAACTTCCTACACTCGCCGCTTGGGGCACTTTTTAACGTTCCCATACAAAATGCGGAAAATACGCAGGCGATATCGTCAACGTAACAACATGTTAAAATCTATACTTGGGCACCGGTCCCATAAATCAATGGTAATAACAAACAATATACGATATAAGCACGAGCGGTTTTAATTATGAATTGATTGTTCACGTTCTGTAACAGCCTGCTGTGTTATTCACTAAGGTTTCTCAGCGTCGCACTCGACGTCGAGTGTTGTTTTTAAAGTTACGAATTTGAACCTTATCCTCATGTCACGTGGTTTCACCCGCGTATTTCCCGTGCTCGTGGGAGTAAGGGTATAAAATATAGCCTATGTTACTCACTGATGATGTAGCTACTTATCTATAGCTGAAAGAATACCAACGCTCGTCGTCGAGTTCGACGCTGAGAAACTTTAGTGAATAACGTGACTTATTCTGGTCAATAAGTTTAGTAAGCTTAACTTACTTAGTATATGGCTATACATAACTTATTGGAATTACTTATTGCTTAACGCTGGCCGTGATTTAATTAATTATTTAAATAAATACAGACTGTCCTCGTTCGGATTCCGATGATCACCGAATGATCTAGTTTAAAATCTTAATGCCTCGGATTTATGGTGCTCACATCCTCTGTCGGATTATGATTCTCACGATCCGAGATGTAACCAGGTTTTGGTGTTTGCATAGTTGGTATGGATCCGTGACTCCGTTATTTACGCTATTTTCGTCGTTAAATTGTGAATTTATTTACTATCATTAAGATTTAAATTCAATTAGCTGTGCCCCGCGGATTCACCCGCGTAAATTTAGTTTCATACAAACTTTCATCCCCTTTTATATCCCCTTGGGGGTAGATTTTATCAAAATTATTTTTTAGCGGATGAAGACGTCATAACATGTACCTGCATGCCAAATTTCAGCCCGATCCTTCCAGTGGCTTGAGCTGTGCGTTGATAGATGACTATGTCAGTCAGTCAGTCACCTTTGAGTTATATATATTTAGATTAAGATTAATAGAACTGCGTGGTTTTCTTGGTACAGACTTCGACCTGGGGCCTTACCCTAATCTCTTATCGCCGTGATATACATATACGTACATGTCTCTAATCATCAAGTCCCTGGGCTTATCCCATACATTGTTGGGGTCGGTACTTGATACAACTCGATGTGGTCACCTGATTTTTAGACAAAGCGACTGCCATCTGACCTTTGCAACCCCTAATACGAGGTAAATCGGTGATCAGGATTAAACCAGTTGTCAGACTTACTTATGCCTCCGACTGACCTAAAGATGCAAAAGATGATAAATTGACAAAATCATTATTAATCTACTAGCTGTGCCCCGGTATCACACGCGTAGATTTAGTTTCTTTATTATTGTTGCAGAACCCTTATATTTTTTGTAAATGAAAGTAGACTAAGTTACTCTTTGAAACATCAGCTAGTGAAATTCCCGTTACAATCGTTCCGACCGTTTCAGAGATTACCCGGAACAAACAGACAGACAGACGGATAAAGAAAAATTTTAAAACTTGGTTTTTAGTGTCAGTATCGTGTATACTTTCATATGAATTTTGTGAAAAGCTGTAATTTTGGAATTACAAACAGACACTTCAATTTTATTTATCTGTAATATATGATATAGATTATGAGCGGTTAATGGCAATAAGCTCGCTCCCTATTTATATTAGTCATACTTAACTGGCAAAATGTGGTTCTACAAGTATACCTCTACCTCTACAGGGAGTACATGCGTTAGCATATCTATGTTTATAATCACATCAGGAGAACTTTACGTTTGTTCGTATAACACTAATCGGTACGTGAAAAGTGTTTGGTCTTCCGTTTCCTTTGGCACCCTGGAACCGTTATACAATTTAAAATATCGCCGAGATAGGCGTATTCGAACAAGTGTGAACAGGAGATTATTATTAGTAGCTCTAGATAAACTTGATAGTGGCTATTAACAGGTCAGTATTCAAAATCACGACCTTAATACTTCAAGGCACCGGAAACTAAACTTGTTCTAAGCTTCAAATAAACCACAGATACTTATCCGGCTAATGCCATAGCAAGGTTGGGATTCCGTACAAAATTTATTGGCCGATTTGTGGTTCATTTTAATCTTGTTTCTATTGAGAGCTATTAATAGAATTATACGCTTTGGATTTTAGTCATTTCAGAAATATATATTGCGGAACGCTCATTTGAATTATTGCAATCGCAAGTCACATCGGTTACTCATTGTAACATTACCTATCTGCCAGTGAAAGTACCGGTAAAATGGACCAGCCGTTTCAGAGATTAGCCGGAACAAACAGACAGACAGGAAGATAAAAAAACTATACATCTATCTAAACGTACATACATACATACATACAGATAAATAAAATTGAAGTTTTTTGGCATTACAAACAGACACTACAATTTTTTTTATCTGTATAGATTTTTTTTTTTCAATTTCATAATGACGAGAATAATCAAGTCTCTAGTAGATTGTAAGGGCTAGAACAGTAGCAATTCCCACATACTTATCAAGGTATTAATGGTAAAAACTTATCATTTAAGTGCTCCAAAGACGCCTCCAGCTTTTTACAACAATTTTATTTCACCGACAATTATGATAACTGCATAATATTCATTCCAGTAATAAAACTTACGACACACAATTTATAAACACTAGTTTAATTGCAACTGGCAGAAGTAACTGTACGAGTTAACAACGCTTTTCACAGTTAAATGGCGGGCAGTTAACGTTAACTCTGTAAATTGGGAGCCCTTTTCTACTTGCTGTGTGAGAACTTGTAGGGCTTTCAAATACGGTGAAGTCTGTACTTTTAACAGTAAACCTTATCTATCTATCTTATATAAGAATCAATCCCCATTTCCCTTGGTCACGGCATCACGCGTAAACGGCTGGATGGATTTTAACGGGGCTTTCACTTGGCAGATAGCTGATGTTTCAAGAGAAGTTTTAGGCGATTTAAAAAAAAACCTATATGGAACTATATCTACGTGTGTGAAACCGCGAGGCACAGCTAGTTTTAAATAAATAAATGTCGGAGAAGGCCATGAATTCAGTACCCCTATCACAAGTTTGCCACCGTTTTCCTAATCAACACTCGCTACCGAGTGTAGTATTCGGCGGAGACGCTAGCGAGTGTAGATTACGATAACGGTGGCAAACTCATGATAGGGGTACTGAACTAGAACTCTTTGGAACACAAGCTATCGTGGCATTTGAAGCATCTGCCTTTACCGGGATAGTTCAGCTGTGTGACAGTGACGTATACACGTCATATACTTATAATAAGAGTCAAACTGTCAAAACGATAAAAGCTCATGGACTTCTTACATGATACAAAAGAAAATACAACAAAGTATTATTGATGGTGTTGCCAACTCTAGAGCATAAAACCTGAGTATGCATGTTAGTTGGAATTGCCAGTAAACAATTACAACGTTTAAAAGCCGGGCTAATGCGAAACGCACGATTTTTCCGTCAACAGTTAAAGGATGCAATAAAAAAAATATGTAGAAGGCCAGCTTACAAACATTGGCGGTAGTTTCAGGTATAAAAATTTAATAAGCGTTCAAAAATTTGTTATGAACCTACTCACTAGGAGCGCTACGAAATAATACAAAATTTTATTTCGAAGTTAATAACACAAAATGTTATGTCAGCTTAATTGTTTACTAGAGATAACTAGCAATTTCTTTACGGTTACCTTTTTTGTATGTGGTTTCGTTAAAGTGACAGGCACCCAGAGTGCCTAGTGCGAGTTTTCGCGCCGCGCCGTCACAAGTCATCGCGTCGACGTATCCGCAGACTTGTATGGGCTCACAATAGTGTCATCTTTAGGCCGACAGAGGCGCTGTTCCGATCATATACAAATCTGCGTTTACGCCGACGTGATGACATGTGACGGCGGCGATGAAAAACTCGCACTAGGCCCATTGAAGTTTGCCCGACTTGATCCAAGATTCTCGTGTGTGCGAGTGATTGCTATTCTCGACCAATGTAAAGGCTGGTCTTCCGTTACATGTTTATTTTGTAAAACAACGTTACAGATTATCAAGGCGACGCACAAATAGTATTGAGAAATCGACATTTAGCTAGCGGGCTCGTTTGTATTACCATAACTTAACTTAACCTTTATGTACTTGTACTTACTGTTTTTGGAGAAGTTATAACCAATGTCTAACCTGATGACTTTCTAGTTGCAAAGGTTTCTATGATTAGGAAAGTGAATAAGATAATTCTTACATCTTTATATATATAAATCAATCCCCATTTCCCTTGGCCATTCATCGCCCCGCATCACGCGTAAACAGTTGGATGGATTTTACCAAGACTTTCACCGGCAGATAGCTGATATTTCAAGAAGTGTTTTAGGCTAATGTTATTTAAAAAAAACCACCATGGAACTAAATCTACGCGGATGAAACCGCGGGGCACAGCTAGTAGTTCTATAAATGATATTAACCAAACATAGTAATGTTCTGCGCACACGCAAATAGCGGGAAAAACTTAAGAAGTAGCCTAATTTGATACAAAGCGTCTGCCACTTGACCAGGTAACGCTTAATAGATCGGCAAAAAGGTTTTTTATTGTGCCATACCCAAATTGTTAATCTGTAACCATACTTTTTGCGTCGCAATGATCGGGCTAAAATAAAATAAAAGGATTCTGTGAGGTTAAGTATGCGAGAGTGTCCACTATTTTATAAGGAATAAGATCATTGATCTTAAATGTCAATGTTAATTATTGTAATTGATATATCCGTTATAATTAACTATAAATAAATAGATAAAAAAACACCAGTTATCTGCCAGTGTTTATCTCTATTAGTGAAAATCACTCCACTGTTGTTAAATTGCAATGTAGGGTTCCGTTACCAAAGGGTGAAAAACTGTACTAGGGTACAGTTACTAAGACTTCACTGTCCATCTGTCTGTCTGTCTGTCCGACAGTCTACACTTGAAGTTTTCAGAGGTTTTTACTCGTTTTTATAGATTGTTATAAAGAAACCTTCATGCGCGAAACCGACTCTCACTTGGCTGATTTTTGTTATAATTATCGATTAGTAGCTGCTATTTCGATATTACACACAGACACTTAAATTTTATTCATTTGTTATGATTACAATGCATGTGTAAACAAAGGTAGCGTACAGTACGTGACATTGCACCCAATCCAACAGAGGCGATTCCGCAATCGACAATTAGGTGTACATGAGACAGAACACGTCCCAGTAAATGGCGTAGGTCAGAAGCGTGTGTACACCTACATTGTATGTAATTCAGTTTTGTTAAATCTATTTTGCTGGTTCGTTACTTTGTCTGTGGTCTCTGACGTCAAACTGTAACCACATACAGATAAATAAAAACTGAAGTATCTGTTTGTACCAATTCGGCCTGCACCAATATGAGTCTTTCTAAAACCTTAAGTGCTGTAACTTTGCACCACGTGCTTTACGGTGAGCAAACCTCCATATGTCTGAGAAGTAATTCAAAGACGTATGTATAGTGTATAGTATGTATAGTGCCCGAGACAGCGATGGACTCATCCTCTGATACGTTGGCAACTTAAATATAATCGGTGAAATTAAAGTGTTGCAACACATCTGCTTACCCCTTTAGGGACCCTTCTGAGATGACGCGAGCATTATTTTTGTCTTAAAAACACGACGTGACACCCCTTACTGATATTACACCTGGGTCGCTTTTAATCTGTGTTAAATTATTCCGTCTATTATCAACCGACCGTAATAAATATCAGAATTCAGGCCTAAAAGTAGTTCATTCTAGATGCCTAATGGATTAATGTCAAGTTTGACTTGGTAATAAATTGGATCCGAACAGGTATCGAATCAGGTCAAGTCAGAGTGAGAATTAGCCTTATCGGGGCCATGTCATATAATATTGTTCTCGGACGTGTGTGATATAAAGTCACAGAGTAATCTCTCCTTATTTATCTAATACTATAAGATACAGTAATTTCACCACACGTTCTTAACGGCGAAGGAAAATCGTGAGGAAACCTGAGAAGTGTTAAAAGACTTATGTATAGTGCCTGAGACGGCGATAAACTCACCCTCTGTCACGTTGGCACTTAATCATCTTCGGTGAAATGTGGGTGTTGTTACAACACCTCTACTTACCCCTTTGGGGATGATGGGAGCATAATATTCTTTATTTATGATATTAAGTCATTTATTCAGCTACTTCCTACCTTGTCACGATAGTACAATATTTTAAAACCAATAAGGGGTTTTATGGTTCTCATCGCTATAGGCTATATGTTTGCCATAGCTATGTAAGTGATACCTACAAATCTAGCAATTGTTGATCTTATTGCAATAGCCAGTATTTTTGATGGAAGTCGTCCCCAGTCGAGTAGATCCGAAGATCGAACGGCAGATCACAGTATGTCCTATTTGATAGACTTCTGCAACAAGAATTGATTCTAAGCCGCAACCATTAGAAAACTCTACTAGCAATCTGTCACAAACTGTCAACGTCTGCGAATGGACTATTGCAAATGTTATTGAGTATACATTTTGGCGTGTTGCTAAATTATACGTAAGTTTACGTCGTGTATATTTAAATAAATTGCAGGAAGGAAGATTGATTGCATAAATTAACATAAATTAGTTTCGGTAATTCCCATATAAATCCAATAAATTATGAATGTGAAATTCTTTATTTATAAACATTTTGTTATACAACCATGCCTCAATGGTAGTTTGGATTTAAATGAAATTTTGGGCTAACATTTCATATATTATGTATTAGTTAAGATATTCATTATTATGATAATTATCCTTGTTGGTCGTAAACGCTACTGCGAAATACGAGGTCTTGGGTTCGGGTCTGGTAAAGTGTTATTGAGATGTTTCTTTCACCGTAAAGCACGTGGGGTAAAATTACTGCACTTAAGTTTTCAGAAAAACTCATTGGTGCACGCCACTGGGACTCGAACATGTTTCGCTTGCTTAGCAGGCGGCTTAAACCCTGCGGCCACCACATCTCCAATTTTCATATGAACAATACAAAAGCAAATTTATACCCAAAAACGCTTAGAATAGTTTAGATACGTCCACCAGCAGGTTACCCCGGTTACTATATTTCATTGCCAACAATATCTACATACATTTGAACCATTAAGTAGTTTCGACAGACCGACGGACAATAGTACTCTTGCTAATAGTAGCCTGTGAATTAGAAACAATTGCAGCATTCAGGTCGGGATGATTTAATTATAAACGCGTGTCGAAAGTTTGCTTTGCTCTCTAATAATAGATCGATTGCGTGGTCCTAACATCGTAATGCGGCTTCTATAGGTTAAGGTTTAAATAGAAATACTGAACAGTCAGCCCGAAACAGCAATTGGTCTACATAAAATCATCATCTCCCTGGCGTTATCCCATACATTGTTGGGGTCGACACTTCATTCAACCCGATGTCGCTGATCACCTGATTTTTATACGAAGCGTCTGCCATCTGACTTTAACCCCTTATATGAGGAAAATCGGTAATCTAGGTTGAACCAGTTTTCAGACTCTTAGACCTCCGATTGACCTGTAACGATTGCCAAAGATTTTAAATTGGCAGCAGGAAACGTGCTCTCCGAGGCACGGTGGGAGCTTGGGTGGTAACCCATCCAGCTTTTGGCTTTATGGTTATTGGTTGCTTAACCTCGCTGATCGAATGATATGCGCAATAACTACTGTGCCATGAGCTCCTCCTAATTGGTCTTAATAAAATCACGAACGTAAAATTAAGAACGTGTACGTACAAAAGAAAAAATTATAAAATTTAGTCAAGAAATTTAAACTTCATTTTACTTTGGACTCATTTATAGGCGTGAATGAAATTTTGAACTAACGTTTGGATTTGGTTTTTTAGAAGTAGGTCATAGCGAGATCTCTCGTTCAAGTTTCAGACTGGGTATTGTTGAAGCTCGCAGCAAGAAATACGCATATTGACACCTTTTCATGTATTTGTTTGTTCTTTTTACAGTTTTTTTCGGTGTAATTTGAATAGCTATACCCAGCTCTAGCAGAGAATTTTTCATAGCTTTTATCTCATTGAAAAGTTGTCCCTAAAATTGCGGTATTTAAATTTGTCTCTTTTTGACTGAATTTTAGAGTAGCGATAGCATTTTTGATCAATTGCCGATGGATAGCCCCGCGAAGAAAAATCGTATGTAACCTTTGTAACCTTTTGACAATTCCGTAACATTTTAGCATAGCAATTACACGCCCGCGCACTTATCTCAATAACTCAACCACAGACACTTAACGCGTTCACAAATAAATATTGCATCCATGAGTGTTGGTGCAAGTTCACTTTTTCACTCTGCAGAATAAATATAATCATAGTTAAAGCAGTACGGAATATAAGAACAAATCTTTCGAAATGAAACACTCACACAGACGCGTGCATCTCCGAGAACATAGGCGACATCGGCGTAATTTCCGAAAAGGATGTGACACCCTTTACGTCGTGGTATTTCACAGACATTTTTCTTAACTTTAATTTGTCATGATTTTGACAAAAAAAAGGAGTAAAAAAAAAGAAAAAAAAGAACATAATTTTTTAAGATTACCGACTCTTACGCTCGATGGAGTAAACGTTCTAAAATTGGTCCAGATTCCATACTGCTTAGTAAGCTTACTTATATTTATACTGTGACTACTTCACACTGGTATTGTATCTCCGCTCCTCTGTGTATTTTGCACTAGTGCACTACATGGAACCTGAAGTAAGTGAGCATTATTAGTGTAGAAGTTTAGAAAACAATGTAGTTACTTACACTTACATGTACAAAGTGTGTCTTATCTTCGATGATGCATTGAATATATCGTGATGTCAACTTTGACGTCGTCCGTACCAGTATTTGACAACTATGTACCTAATATGAAGATCAAAGAATAGTTTTTGGAATTTTTTCAGACAGTCTCCGGGATGAACATTTGCTAAGGCTATATTATTAAAATTAGTTTATTATGCATGACAGACTAGTTCATATACACCAGTAGCTCAGTGGGCAGAGTAACTGAACGGTTTGCAGAGGTCCTGGGTTCAAGTCCCGCCTCTCCCATACCTTTTACATTTTGATATCCTGTAGAATTTCGAGGTTAATTCATGCAAACACATACAGCAGATACCTCTACTGAAAATTCAGTACTGTTCATATTGTTTCAACTAAGTTAAATTAAAAATCGCTCTCCGCCCCACGCATGCGACAAGCCACAATCTTCAATAATGTCACGTGTAATGAGAATGTTCGTACAAGAGGCACGATTGTTACGTCACTCAAACGAAACTGTGTTACTTACTAATAAACATCTCGACCAACAAATTGTTAGGTTCATTATTTACAATGTTATTATGATATGGATGCATTTGGCAATCAATTTAGAACGTCTATCAGCGTGATGGAACCGTGACCTGAAAAGTTATGGGTGTCGGATGTGGTCGCTAGCGATGAGGAGTACATCCCCACACTTGACACCGAAATTGTCTTTTTGGTGATGGTGAAAAATCCATCACCGGAGAGTCAACCTCTCACTTTAATCAAAATGTTATTTTCCGTTGCTCAGGCTGTGAAACGAGAATCTAATATGGTTTTGAATGAAGGTGAAAAGAGGTATAAAGAAAACCCAAGGGTCCAAAGGTAGGAAAAGATATCTCTTAGTTTTTAGGTAGTCAATGGATACGCACAGGTTGAAAGAGAAAATAGCAAGAAAGTATATATATACTTTCTTGCTATTGATGGTACTGCTATTTGCGGTTCAAAATCTATGCAGTACCGTTCTATTCCTAATTCCTAGTCACGATAGACAGAAATTAGGCTCGCAACTTTTCAAGCGTCAAAATAAATTGATGTAATTGTATCAGATGAGTTCATATTTCATTGTCTTAGTTACATTTGTCTGCAAACTACGCTGTCATCTATCAGACAAGACTACGGCAGGAAATGAGATTGGCATTAGAAAAAGACGGAAGTTGCATTTGACCTATGCTCATTTTACCTGTAGTATAATGACTGATCGAGCATACACTTAAGAGAATAGCTAGCCACAATAGTCGAAGAAACAGTATCGAATTTGCATAAACAACGCTGGTTTTTGGAGATCAAGAGGCCAACTATGATCGTTTAAGCAGCCCGTATTATGAACCAAAATGAAAATTCAAAGTCAGAGAAAAAAAAGAAAGAAAAAAAAGTCAAAGCTCCGAAGTTCTTAATACGCTCTGCTTAAATGCAGTTACTAATAATATAGTATCTATTTTAACCGTCTGAGAGATAGTGTTCAGCCTAAACCGTTAAACCTGAGATTCCTTGAGTACCCTAGAGGAGCACTTAGGAGGGAATGTTTAAGATTCTATTCCTAAAGGGGTCTGTACGATGGCTTGCAATGCTTGCACTGTAATTTGCTAGTAGCCTATGTACGTTCAAGGATATTACTCGAAGATTGTCTTCTAAACGGGATTTTTCGGTCTAAATTCGGAGCTTCTCAATTAGGACCGCACCAGCTTACAGAAAATCTCAGCCAAATAACGCATTAGAGTAATGAAAATGTGTGTGTTTGCTGTATTAAGTTTCGTAGGAGTATTTTCACCTGGTACCCGTATACCATGGCTAATCTTGTTTTTAGTATGAAAAAACTATTGTTTTTTTTTACAGAAGCCCAGCTGCCTATTTGATGGGTTCTATCGCCAGTTAATCTTGATCTCTGGTTTAGTTCACTATACTAACACAAGCGTATAAACAGACTAGTGCATTAGATAGCGATTATAGTAAAAGTTAGGCCTTTATAGTACTGGTAGTATGTGTGTATTGCGGTACACCGGCCCTAATAGCTTACACCACGCAAGCTCTCATTGAAAATTAGCAACGAACCTGGTCATTAAATATGCATTTACCTGTCACAGAGCAAATTGATAATTGCACAAAATGTCGCCCGTTGCAACACCTCCATAGGTACCATTCGTTCCGCAAGAATGCTGTGAACAAATAGGTAATTTATATGGCGACAAAAAATATATGCTACATATTAATATTGTGTATGTTCTCACATAAAGCTGATGCTGAACAACTAAATGTGGCAGGCGTTCTTATACGTAGTGAACCTGATAAGAAGATTTACCCTAAAATCTCCGCGGAAAATATTCAGACTTAGAGTATAGGCTAGTATGACTAATTTGTAAACGTGTTCACGAAATGGTGATGGGTCTTTGGGCGATGGCGACTTGGTTGCTGATGATAATGTTGATAATAAATCACGTCCATGCTTCATGGGTCTAAATGTCGACGTCAAACTTAAATTACATAACGTAGGAAAGTTCATAGATAAATCTCACAAAAGTGCACATAATGCGAGCGGAATTTAGTCATCAAGAATGAGCAAGATTTGTGATAAATGTGAAAAGAAAATCATTGATTATCATTAACCGGGTTAAGTCCTAAAAAGGGCAAAAAAGCATCAGTTCCACTAGTTAGTATATTAGCTAATCCGAGGCGACTTGAAATCAATATAATGATTTCAACACCAATACTGCGAAGGTTCCAAGCTGTTTAAAAATTTCCACCAAAACAGTATAAATCATAAAAGCATTCAATATAAGATACTTAAAATTTATGAATATCGAATACCAGCACCTAATTTGCAATGTAAAACAAATTAAATAGATGTTATTTAAATAAAATCAACTATCAGATGACATTTGTGCAAGAGGGCAATGATAATTAATCACATATTCATCGCTCGTGTTTAGTTATGATAATGTATATCATTTGCATAATTAATTACGCTAATAAGGGGAAATTTCGCGACAGTATTGCTACATTTCAGAATTTATTTGTTCTTGTCGGAATGCAGTGTGCAATTCGTTGAGAAACACAAATATTTTGAATGAGATTAAGACATTATAAACATGAAAAGTTACGTAACTTAATTGTATATTTTATTCTCAGACGAATTCCTTTGGATTAACAAAGTAAATCCAATAAAAATGTCAAATGTTACAGAATTTGCAAAGACCTCGATTTCTACACTGAGTAAAATTTTATAATCTTAATCCTTCTCTATTCCTCTACACTGCATTGCTATAATATTTTATCGATATTATAATTCTTGCTAATCCTTGGCTTATGTCTTGCAGCTATCACTGTCTAGCTATTTACTGTCAAACTTAGCTATTTACTATCTAATATATTGAATTTATGTCATAGTGTGTTCAGATCTTACATGTTGTAACGGAAATATGATAAAGAGCCAACGAATGATATCTCACATAACTAAACAATGCGTTCAAAATCTGTAAAATAATTCCTCGTTCAACAATACTGCCACCAGATACAACATTTCTCTGTAATTGTCATTCATACCGCGCTATTTTTAACATGTCCGGCTAAACATGCCGATACCTAGAAGCAATTAATAAGGCTCTATCAATGCTATGCGGAAGTATAATAATTTATTGTTTAAGCGGCGACCTCAATACTGTAATAATGTGATATTATTACGCAATTTGTTTAATATCGCGTTTATTGTTACCGGTGTATAATTGTGCTGATCTATGATTGTCGTAATCAATTCCAGGCACGCGGATGCCCCAGAAATGTTCGGAGTTGAACGTGTAGTTACGTGCGAGTGCCGTCGAATCAAACATAAATACGGTTTGTGCCAATTTCGTTGTTCTAATTAAATCGGTGCATGCAAATAAAGCGAAGTTGCATTTTAAGACATTGAAAAATATACTAAATTTTGGACTTGAAGTTCAAAATCAACAATCGGGATTAAGCTAACGCAATCTGCATTACTGTCTTATGATATGTACTAGATCCCCAATAGATAAAGGAAGCTAGATTTTGTATAGCGGAACCTATGGAACTACACAACATTGATTCAAATTAAACCATTAAATCAATCGATAAATGATGTTGCTAAGAAACTGATTGGAAAGTCAAAAGACTTAAAGATACCTTAAATAACCTTCTTGAATATAATCAACAGCTTAGTGTACGTGTACACACATGTACGACATAATCCAACTCTTCTTAGATAAATGTTCTTGAGTCGAGTGTCTGATGCATTTGTAGAAAGAGAAACGACCAATCTGTTTGCACTAATAGTTTCTATCGTCTCAAAAGCTACACATTAAAATACAATTGTGACGAGATAGTAACCAAAACCACTACAAAAAGCCTGGGATAAACTCAAGTAAAAAGCTGACCCACAAATGGCAAACCGTTGTTCGCGGTTTTTGTCGCTTTAGAAGTGTCTACTCTCTTGTTAAAGAAAATAGGTCACATTTTTAAAGAGGATCTTGGAAGGTTTGAAAAAATTAATGACTTCAGATAGTCCTCCCTAATTTAAATGAAGGCAGTACAAATTCAGATCAAAAACTTTATTGCTCAACGAATTTAAATATATTTAATGAGCATTTAGATTATCACATCTTTCCTCCGATGTCACACAAAACTTAATTGTTTAGTGTAAAAAACTACTATTGCAAAATCCTTGATATTTGCCTATGTTTCTATCAAGATTTTTTTATCCATTCGCTTAAGTTTCTGCAGGGTTGCATGTGAAAACTCTATTAATTATCATAACATTTGAATAATAAATACTTAAATTAATTGGACGGTTTCCCAATTTATTCAAAACAATAAAATGAACGCCACACATTTGCATAACTCACCTTTCCTCCGCGGGGTGCCACAAGGTTACCACATAGGACCGGTTGTTTTCTTATCATGTGTTATTTGAATTATCAAAATTGTCTTTGACACTATCATAGTGGGTTATCATAGGTTAAATGTCATAATTATTGGATGTCCTGTCTGTTAATTAGGCATTACATACTGTCATGTTAAGAATTTGATCGCCTGTTATGATTGTAACATGTGGTCTATAAAAGGCGTATCAATATCTGTTTGTTTCAAACCTTGAGTAGTTAATCCAATTTACAAAGTACTCACGACAAACCAAATACAAAGAGAGATTGAAGTAAATGAGATCGATGAAGTGTATTTCACCAGTTTGAGGTAGTTATAGTAAAGTGTAAAGTAGCATGATTAGTTTCTTATATCAATTAGGTCAATAATTATCTGTGTTAAACCAATGAAAACTTACTGCAAAATCAGATTACATCGAAGATAAAACAAGAAGGGTAATGATTATAATGTTATGACTGTAGACTCAGCTCCGATAATCATCGAGATAAACAAATATAAGTTTGACAATACTCCTCAAAATAATACGGATATTATCCTAACGAGTGTGACATGGCTTAAAATTTACCTTGTTTACTTTTAAGTTAAGTACAGAATTAATTATGTGTATGTAAATATTTTGATGCTAAACAATACACTGGAACCTACCAGTTTATTTTAAGATAAACGCTATTGTTTTACTCTGTGAATGATTTTGAATAGCTACGTGCAATTGTGTAAAGGAATTTATAACAGTTTTATCGCTCAGATAAGAATAATCATTACACTCATAAATCAGAGTTGATGCAAATAAAACCGGTGATGCGTCGCAAAACTGACTAACAACCAAATGGAAGGCTTTTGTAATTTATGGTCATGCTCTGTTAACAGTGTACTCCATAGTCTATGGTCAAATATGGCCGACCACGGCCAATGACCTCGGCTACACAGTTCGCGGCGAAAATTAACATTCACTATAGCTATTTTAATATCATTAGTGGAAGTAAAACGAAAACACCAATTATCTGCAATTTTCGCTTTGAGAACTCCCAAAATGCTATCCTCTATATCTGCTCTTTCAAGTTTTCTTTTCAATCAATTGTACTCTCACCATTATTAGTAATGCTAGTTACATTAACTCCTTTTGTCATCCGATCTTCTTCAAATGTAACTGTCTCTATAACACCTTCATTTTCTTTTGTAACATTAACATCCATTGTGGGATCTAGTAGCGCAATTCCAATTACGAAAATCGACCATACCTGACCAATATATTATATCATACCCATTTCAAATCAAAAAGACCCAAGAAGACTTAAATAAACCTGAAAAAATCTCTTAAGAGGCCAGTTTTAGAGTTCATTATTGCATAAAGTACATCTTATAAGTCGAGAATGGATATCTGGTTTAATTTACTATGGCTGACAGCCAGTAATCATGATGCATTGTGTTACTAGTACAATTTTAAACTTGTAAAAATTCACGTATATTATGTACCGTTACAAAATCTGGCTACCGTAATGATAAAGCATATGATTCTGTGCCAGTTACATTTAATTCTGAGCTTGTTTTAGATGGGCCTGATGTTTTGAAAATTGCTGTTAATTTCACTCTTGCTTCTGCTCGTGGCTTCGCCCGCGTGTGAGCACAATTCCATGACCTGCTGAGAAGTTAAGGCGTGAAACCATAACTTGGAAACAAACTCACATTCGGGTTTACAATATTTAAGGCGTCCAAGAAATAACTATCATGACTAAATGAATAATCTCCGTTAAGGTCAAATCCGCAACCAACTCACAACCAAAGGAAGTGTATAAAGAGATCCATCAACATAGAAAAAGCGAAAGAAGTATGCAAGGATCGTAGTATGTGACCAACAATAGTCTCTGCCTAGTCCTACCCCCATGGAATGGAGCACAGCCGTGAGCATGTAAAAAACATGATATACCCGTGTCTCCGTCTCAAGTATTCTCGTTGTCCCATATGCGAACTCTACAATGGAACCAATCGTATTGCAACTAATGCGAGCTTTACAATTATTATGCTAATTATAATTATTACTGGCTCTGTTATTTGGAATTAAATTAATTAATGTGAATGTCAAACGAGTAACCTTTCTTATACAATGTGACTTCTGATCCCTTTGCGTTGATTCAAGTTATATTGATTCATACTATATTTACATGTATTTATACTAATGTATTCCTCTACTATTGCCGAAACCCTGATAGACTACCGATAGACAGATTCAGATATATTATTATTGTCCCCAGAAGCGAACTCGAACTATCAATTACAACGCTTTTAGTCCATCAGAAGGGACGGAGGCGATAAATCTATTAGAAGTCAATTGAGGAGTTCTATTAGATTCGGTCATTCAAGTAATATAAAGTATCATTTTATTCTAGGTAGTAAAGGCCTACAACCTTTCATGCTTTGTCTATTATGTCATATTTACGCATCTCGTGAACTTTAAATGTAAATGCAATAGCATTTATCAACGCAACATGCGGGGCCATAATTTTGTCAATTGCATAAAAGATGTTCATGCCACTTACAAAAGCTGAACGCGCCATGAAATATTCAACATTGTTCAAGTTGGTGGTTTTTATAATACCAATTACTATTCAGGTTACGTCTACGTATCACACCGCCAAGTGACGCAATTCACTCCAAATGGCAAAATGCCCGAAGCTTGACAATCTCGAGCGTTTCCTAATGTAACAAACCCTTCATAACAGATTTTATCACGAGTCATGAACTAGAAAACTGTTTTGTGGATAATTTTCTTGATACTCACGACATTGAAGTAAACTGGATTACGAATGGATATTTAAAGCTTCCTTATCCTTAGCCTCGCCTTTTCACAGTATGGGATAGGCACTCCTAGGAATGATAAAACCAAGGTGAGGCGATGTTCCTTTTGGTATTGACCCGAATGACTGAAATTTGTTATGAATGTATTTCACAAGTGTTTGGCATTTCGACATACTTTAAGGTTACACCATGGGGTGTCCTGTTCCATAGTATGATTTATGATTCCTTAACAATTGTCTTCAGTATCGAAGGCTTAATTGATTTACAATGCAACTTGATTCCTGCAACAATTGTATCAATTTGGACTTTACAAAGGGCGTAAAGTGGCACGTTTGAGGCATTATCTCCGTTCACGGTTTCACTTCATTTAAGTGCATTGTCTAGAAGTATTTATTGGTTCCCAACGGTCATATTGCGGTCGTTTGCAATAGTTTCTGTCTCGTGTTGACGCATGTATTGACTCGGAAGTGTAACCTGCTTCGATCTGAATTCAGATTGTGTCTGATATTGCTTAACTTTACTTAGCGCTGAACTGAACGCTGCTAAGGAGAAATATTGATGTATTGAAAATCTGTTCTGGATGTCTAAATGCAGCTGTTCTTTCCATTTCATCTCTTTATTTATACAATGCTATTTCTTGAAATTTCTTCTAAATAATCTGGCATTATTTCGATAGAACATAATAGTAAGAAATGTAATACGCAAAGCCTATCCTAGAATTCCAATGCTCTTGTGTAATAATCTATTTTGTTAAGGTAATAAGGTTCTGATTTCAAGTCTGATATCGTTGCAATAGTGCAGAACATAAAATGTATCGTAAAGGAGGTGTGTCATCGTGATAGCCGTATCAAGATCTTCGGATTAATAAATGCGCAGGAGATACCAAATTTATATTTGAAATTCTTGATGATGATTATTGGGAAGCAGTCAACTACGCAGGATATAATGAACATGCTAGACACAGGTGCACATACTCATCTTGTCCTTCTGGACCCTGTAGAATAAACAAAAGGGCTGATAATTCTCTCTCGATTAGATCATTACTATCTTAATATTTGATAACAACAACCGCAACGTTATCTAAATCAAAATTATGAATTCGGACCGTACAGACAGACACGTATATGAGAACAAGAATTATGTGTGTACGCTCTAATTGTCATAATTGCAACAATTATTTCCAATTATACAAGTGAACGGCCTGCCTCAGACATTGTAATATATGTTATTATGTTAATATTTAATTCAATACGACTGTTTTCCAATGCATGATATGAATAACTTATAATGAAGTACCAAGATATCAACCTTGGGGCACACCCATGGAAAATAACTTTGATAATTTAATTTTCATTCAAAGCATTTTTTAACAATAAGGCAATTGTGAGAAACTAAATCTGATATACTAATTTTAACGTTAGAATGTTTTAACATAAACTTCTTTTGTTATTTTTCACTATCTTATGATTTAAAGCTTCCTTCAGGTCATATTATTAAGTTGTTAAAGACAGATTTTGACTAGCACACTTTTCTGTGACTTTATGAATGCGTACCATATTATTAGATGTGATATACACGTATCTACACGTTTTGAACATAGAAAGATACTTATCAAGTACTCGAATACCGTTTTCACTCCAGGAACTTTCTCAAATTATAGGCGTTATTTGCATTAGAATAAAGTTAAAAGTAATTGCATAGTTGAATTCGTCGTTGACCGAGGCGTGGCTGTAGGGAACACAATTATTGAAAGCGTCAAAATATACATACCTAGTATTTATAAATATGAAAGTTTGATAGATTTAACGACAGAAGATAAATAAACTAACATAACAGGTATTTATTTGTCTAAACTACGTAAGTATTCCTCAAGGTACCGTGTACTTAGCTAACATGATTGTGTAATTCTTTTGCTAACAATTTGTTTCTAGTTAAACTGCTAGAAAATCTAGACAATGGTTCATCAAGTTCCATTTTTATTTTATATATTAAACCAACAACACTAAACCTCCATGTAATGGATAAAAATATATGAATTCAATTGTTATTTTACGATTTCCACCCTTCCACAGATGTATCACATCATGATATTCTTAAAAATCTGCTTCTAAATTGAACAAAGCATTCGCAAAGACCTCTTGAATTAAGGGCTCCAAAATCGATCCATCAAAACAAGTACCAAAAGAATAAAAAAAACCAAACCGGCCACTTACATACCTCAGCCCATAGGAGCAACAGCCGCTACGTGGCCTACAGTAAAACCCAAGGTCGTTTGTGTACCGCTTTACAATTTTATTCCTCTCTTTTTGTACAACCTTTCTTCCTTCCCATAACATCAATGGCTTAAATCAAAATTCGAGTCACTGTATTCTCAACTTTATTCCCAAAGCGGTTAAGTATCGAATATATTTCATGCTGAGATTTAAATGGAATTTCAAAGGTCGTTCGGGCCATGTGTTGTGTTCTTTTTTGCAAAAGTTTTTTCCTCTTTATCCAGTTTGGATGGTCCAAATGATAGGTTAACTCTGATTTCGTTCGCCTGTTCCTAGCAACATTTGTAGCATGTACTTTTCCATTACGATTATTATCTCTGACTTTGATTGCTTTTGGTATGTTCGTTTCGTATGGAGCTGTACTGGTTTTAACTACTGTATTAAAGACTATCTGATCTTCATTTATGTTTATATCTACATCCAAATTAAATATACTTATTTATAATCTAAGTTTGATAAGAACTTGTTTGTGTTGCTATTTAATTTGATCCTTATCATTAAGGCTATAAAGTTGCAATGTCTGTTATACAACAGTATCCAGTAGCCATCTGTCGTCGGCTCCAATTTCGTCATCGACATATGCTGGCTACCGGATAAGAGGACATGTGCCAATGCTGTTTATGGTTCGGAAAATGCAGCTAGGTTTGTTTCAAGTTTCGCAAGGCCTGTGGAATGCGAGCCTACCTAGTCCACTTCTTTATTTGGTGTTTTTTTTTAGTTTACGATTGCTACTGCTGGCTAACGTGGTTTAAATGCCTGAGAATACCTGTGTGAGAAGGCTTTTAAAAGACTTAAATTTAAGTGCAGTTTATTGAGATCCAAATCAGAAAGACTCATCACATTTAATTGATTGGAATTCCGAATGCTTAATTTAATTGCTCTTGATATGCATCAGAGAATACTTGAAACTCATTGGGTATTACTTTAACTGATGGAAATTGTACATTGAAATTAACTTTAAAAACAACACACCAGTGTAAATTGACCTGTCAATGAAATATATTCGAATGAAGCAATAGTCCTTCAGAGTTTTGTTATAATGTTACAGTTCTATCCATTCATATATGGCAATGACACAAACCTGTAACATAAGCAGTGATTCAAAGTTTATTTTGCCGAACTTGTGTTTATTTATAAAGTTGTGTAAACCACTTTAGGAATCTCAACAGAATTTACTTAAGGTTAAAGTTTATAATACCTATCTCATAAATCTTTAGTTAAGATCCCTAAATTCCTCGGTTTGTATTGGTTCTAAATTAGAACTTAAGTCAAACGTAGTATCGATTCCAAAAGCAATCAAATGCGAATTCGCCTGCTTCCAGCGTTTTCAGCGTCTCCTCCTTTATAAGGACCAGTTCCTAATATACGAAGATCAATAAAATTTAAATGTCTGTTTGTAATTTATATTTTTTTTTATTCTAAGTCTGTTTGTTCCAGCTCTGAAACAGCTGTACTGATTTTAGCGGGACTTTTACTGGCATTACGAGGCACATCGAAGGCTACTTTGATTTTAAAAAATGATCTCGTGAAATATACCCACCCATGAAATTAAGACTACGCAACGTGAGTGAAACCGCGGGGTACAGTTAAACATATAAACCATAGATGTAATTAATTAGAACTAACTTTTACCCGCGTCTTTGGCGTCATGATGATCATAAAGCCTATGTCGATTTTTAAGGTCAAAACTAATCTCTTTACCAAATAAACAGTGAAAAGTTTTCGCATATAATGTGATGTCAAAATTATATGCGGAAAATAAACGTTTCCCCTAATACCTGGTGTTCATGTGCGTAAAGTCGGTTATTTAAAACTATAACAGTTACGACACATGAAAGTACATAATATATGAACAGTTTGCATATAATTTTGGTTAATTAGTCGCTCACCTAGTTATTTTACGCGAAATGCAAGTTGTTATGTTGTTATCTTTACTTGCACTTGCGTAATGGAGGAACTTGGCACTTAAATAACTTAACGATGATACGTACAATATGTATATAATATGTATATATGTTATATGGTTTAGGTATTGCATCATTTTTAAGACTGGTTAACTCATTAGAGGAATTTGAGAGTCATAGAAAGGTATGACTGATGCCTTCTTTTATGTGAAAAATCCGTTATGGATACACCACGGGACGCGGGGGCAGTGGAAGGGTCATGTCGGACTCGCACCGACTAAACTCCACGGTGTTCCTCCTAGTGCGAGTTTTCTCAAAATCGCCGTAACAAGTCATCGCGTCGACGTAAACGCAGATTTGTATGGGCTCACAATAGTGTCATCTTTAGGCCGACAGAGGCGCTGTTCCGATCCTATACACCGTTTACGTCGACGCGGTGACTTGTGACAGCGATTTTGAGAAAACTCGCACTAGGCCCTCTGGTCTCTAAGTGAGGGGTGCACGTGGTATGTCATCACACCCCAGCGACTGGCCTGTCAGGCCCCTCCTTACGATACCAGGCTGATGAGTTGATATACCTAATGAAATGTTATGGTTGTTAGTGCTAGCTTCTAATGTTGAACTTAAGGTGAAGCTTACTTAAAACTAACTGTGCCTTATTTAATGGGTTGCCCGCGAAACACCAAGGGTTTTGTTTTTAAATAAAAAGTATATAATATAAAATTAAATATGAATATCTATTTCAAACTTCTAAGCAAACTTTGCTTTACTAATTAAGTGCTCGTTGTAATTGGAGAAAATGCTTGGAAGGGAAAACTAAGAGAAAATTGTTACGCAAATATTATTTCTCTTTGTAGAATTACTTTGGCTGGATTGAAATCTTTGCAATCAAAATCGCACATGTTTGTTATCCCAAATTAAAAGCTTTTCACTAAATACTTATGAAAGTACATACGCTACTCACTGAGAGAAACAAAAAAAAATCTATCTGTCAGTTTATTCCGAAATGATTGAACCGATTTTAACTGGACTCTGACTGGCAGATAGCTACTTAGACTTTTAAATTATGTTACAAAAAGTTACTTAGACTTTTAAAAAAACATTAGGGGTTCCGTGAGCCACCCACGAAATTAAGTCTACGCGGAGCACACCTATATATAAAGACGCTTAACAAAAGTGTAAATGTTTTAAGGACATGAAATATTGTCGCCCTACACCGGCGCGTGCGCACACCGTAATGCTACCGTTTTTGCCCAGATACAGCTATTTAGTATCGTTCTCTTTCGCGCACTATAGTTTAATGACGCTGTTCAGCAATGTTTAATGTTAGTTTGCGAAATAGCTGTTGTACTTAAGACTTGTGATAAATATTTCGATGAATAATAAAAGAAAAATCCTGTTAACTTGTTAAGTTTCGCGAGTTCGTGACTCAGAAGTGCTACCTCAATTAATATAACTATTTCTGTTTTATATCTGATGTCTTTAGTGCTTGAGACTGCAATTCAAATTCAAAAATATCTTCATTTGATCAGACTTTGAATTATAGTACTTAACTTTCAAATCGCCAGTACGACATGGTTATACAGGATTATACAAGCTACCGCTGATGTCCTCACCATATGACACCTAATCCTCCCTACATACTGAAACTGATCTCATTATTTTCCATGAAAAGTGGGTTTTAATTTAACACACGGGAACCTTTCCAGAAAGGCGTGAATTCTTAAAAATAATATAAAATAAAACATTTTCGAGTTTTAAAATCTCAGACATCCCGGAGTTGAACTAAACTGGTATATTATTACGCTACTGGTTGGCCTTCGTTGTTCCTGCATTTTTACATTCTTATAAATGTCAGAGTAAATAAATTTATATGTCACACACATGAATCACGTATTTAATTAATACTGTTATTGAATTCGCTGGGATATCGCATTTACAACGCAACTTGGTATGCGGATATGTAAATGGAATGAAACATTTTATGTAGCTTTTTGACTCCCGTCTCTTATAATTTAATATATTGACAAGACATCATTTTTAAAGCCGTGTAAGTGATTTTCATATGTACCATTCCTGCTTCACCGATCACTGTTAATAATAATGTATATTTATATATGATTGTAGACCGTTGAATGAAAATAAATGGAGTCTTTGAATTACTTCTCAGACATATGCAGGTTTCCTCACGATTTTGTCCTTCACCGTAAAGCACGTGGTGCTAAATCACTGCACATAAGTTTTTTAGAAAAACTCATTGGTAAAAGCCCCGCTGAGATTCGAACTTGCATCGCTTGCGTAGGCTCTCTTTTGTATTAATATGAGAACGAGATCGTTCTTAGTTGCTATAATAGCTATTATATCAATATATCACACTACCTCCCCCTGTATAAACTCTATAATATCAAAATAAAGGGACTCTGACTTCTCTCGTGTCTTTGTGTCGATAGATATATGGATGGCAATAACAATAATGAACCCTATTTCGTAGATAGTAAGAGCTAAGCAATTCATTGTTATTTATCTAGCTAATTTCAACGTGATCTGCGCACGCGCCTATTGTAACCGTAGAAAGTGTCCCATAGGTAGGGTGACCACGGACTTGATGCTTTTATGGATAGTTTTTTTATATTTATTTTAATTTAAACATTATTTATTGTGTAGAACATTAATATAAAAAAGTAGCTAGGTAAGTATTTGATTTAAATGGTATTTCTCCGTATCTTATCTTAGTCACCGCACTAAATTTAGATATATATATAAATGGAGATTAATCAACAAGAATACATAATGTATAACTAGTAACCTTTTGTAACTCATAAAATCGCAATAAACTCTTATCTTTTTATAGTTTCGCTTATTTGTTCGGCTGTGTGTATAAATTTTATTGTGTACCGTTGATAATGTATATTTTTTTGTTTACTTCAACGTTACCAATCTGCCTAAATCAGAAGTCATTCAATTTCACGGTTGTATGGGAATATATCCCATTAAAGTTCGTTGTCTTAAAGACAGTTGCTTCGCGTAACAACGTTGATTAAAAACAATTTTTGAGTGGTTGGAATTATCTTTTCACGACTTGACTGCCACAATGAAATAGTTTATACCGTTGGAATATATCATTGTTTACCTTTAAACATTTCCAAATGAATACTATACCTAATAACAGCTTTTAAATTGGATGAAATTACCTATGGTCGCGTCTTTCTATGCTATCTCTTAGAAATCATAATTTTCTGTGTATACTTTTAGGCACTGAAGTTTTGTTATAAATACTGGTATAAGTAATGACGCCAAAGAATCATTAAAAAAAAATACTAAAGCATTTTAATCAGACACAGGAGATTATTAAATGCCAACATGACCGTTCAGTTCCACTATCGGTTTTGTATTTTATTTTTTATATATTTAAAAAAATGCCTTACGTTTTTTCAATATTTTCTTACATACAAACATGACTAAGACAACAAAAA
Organism: Watsonalla cultraria; assembly: GCA_964035505.1. NCBI lineage: Eukaryota > Metazoa > Arthropoda > Insecta > Lepidoptera > Drepanidae > Watsonalla > Watsonalla cultraria. The sequence goes on from OZ037730.1 coordinate 8,971,090, forward strand.
ATAATTATAAAGTGATGCCCTTATGGCGCTGTTACAAATGTTTGTAATCATTTACCGTAAAATATTCACACAAATCAAAAAAAAAAATTTTTTGTTAACATTTACAAATATTTGCTTACATTCACAAATTAATATTAGTTGGTTGCTGTGTGTGAGCACCATAACCATAAGATTTCTTGTATATACTTAAGTGTATGTGTCATTCTATACAACGTAAGACAGTCTCTTGCCCACAAATATGTTTGATAATTTTAGACGACCTTGTATAACACTTCACGCCCAAATATTTTCCTTACAAGTAAAGTTCACGGTCGAAATGATTTTTAGCACCTTGTTTGCTTTGCAATGTTTTATTTCTGATTCATAAGTCTGTTTGTCCGTTTGTCAATAGCGTTGTGCAATTGCTGTGAGTGGACAAATTGGGCGGCGGTTGAAGTACATATTTGCTACTTTTTTTGGGTTCCTTACCCAAAATTGACACGGGACCATATTACAAAGTCTGTCCGTCTGTATCAAATTAGCTCATGAACCGTGATACTTAGGTAAAAAAAAAATTAACTGTTGCCGCTGCTACAAACACTAAAGAACAGAACAAAAGATGATTTTTTTCTCGTTTTTTATAGTTAGAGGTACATAACCCCTCGTGTAAGAGTGTGACTTGCACTTGGACGGTTTTTTTACTACTAATTCATTGCATTATTTAAGAAGTTACCTGATATTGTAGCCCAACAGATTGACGCCAAGGCTTACGGGATTTAGATTTTTGGGAAGTTTAGGCACTTTTAAACGTCATCGTACTTAATCAAAAAGGTTTATATTTCGTACAAACTATGTAAATAAGTATCATTTAATTACCAAAAGCCCCTAAATGGTACTTTATGCCTAAAGGTCTGATCCTTCAATATAGTTAACGTATGGTCACACTAAGTCCTCACTTAGCGATAGATATCTGGTGCCTTTACATTGTACGATTTGTAGGTCGCAGTGAGTTGGTCTTTGAATGAGTGACGTTTTTAGAACTACTCATAAACTCAACATTTCGTTGAGAACATGCTAGTGACATCCCATATATGCTTTTACTACCTGTTCTATAAAAAAATATAGGTATTTGACTGCAAAAGCGGTGGCAATCGTGAGGTTTTACGAAAAATCGAGTCCCTGCGGCCTGTACTAATGAGTTTTTCTAAAACTGTATGTGCAGTAATTTCACTCCAAGTGCTTTAGGCCGAAGTCAAAAATCGTAAGGAAACCTGCTTGCCGTCATTCAAACATGTATGTATGGTGCCTAGGACGGTGATGGACTCACCCTCTGTCACGTTGACACTTATTAATCTTCGGTGTATTGGGTTGTGTTGTTATTACAACACCTCTGTTTACCCCTTTGGGGACTCTACCAACATTTAAATATGAGTAAAAAAATCGTTTTACGTTAAATAACAGGTTGAAGGTAAAGATATTCAAGAAATTGCATATTACTCAAACATATTACATGCGTATAGGTCAAACAGACAAGCATCTTGCCATGGCGGGTTTGAAACAGCTTTTTAATAATGTTGACATAATGCATTTGAGAGATTCAAAAACACTTTCACCGCTTTTAAAGTTTTTGTTAACGAAAAGTGAAAAAGCTGATAACACTGCAATATAATAGTGATATTTTAAAAGTAAACCTCATTTTATGCGACTTTTGAACGCAGAGATTAAAACGCACAAAAAATACATAACTTCGTATAACCGGATAACGCGACACACCTCGTTAAACTGTACTATACTGAATGCAACAATAAAATAATAAAGGAGACGTGGTGGCCGTAGGGTTCGAGCAGTTGCCTGCTATGCAAGCGACGTAAGTTTCGAATCCCAGCGGGGCCTGTACCAATGACTTTTACTAACAACTTATGTGCAGTGATTTCACACTACATGCAAGGATAACTTCGTGAGGAATCCTGCATATGTCTGACAAGTAATTCAAAGACGTATGTATAGTGCGACGAGACGACGAGAAGAGACACTTAATCATCTTTGGTGAAAATTGGGTGTTCTTCACAACACTTCTGCCCACCCCTTCGGGGAATACAGGCGTGAGCATATTTATGTATGTAAAAGTTAAAAATAAAATAAACATGTATATCGATTAAGAAATAACATGCCATACGTTCGTTTATCTGTTGCTTTTGAAGGCACGTCAGTTCGGATCGCGGCGCGGCGCGTACCAGTCGTGTTTGCATCAGCGGTTATTCGTTCCTAATATCCGTTCGATTGTGGACCTTATTGTGTTCTTGTTGTTGTAGCAAATCGCTCGGCCGTGCTACATCTGGTAATAAGTGCCCATTTTGTTGGTGTTATGTAAAAGTTTAGCTTGTGACTTGTTGGTGATTTAATTTTACTGTTTTGTTTTACCGTTTTCTTTGCTTTATCGCTATCTTAGTATCGCTCTTATCTGTGATATGGATTTATGATTTCAAATATAAACATGTTAGAATCAAAATCTTCCATACGAGTATGAACAGTGTCTACCTGCTTCCCTAATGTGGGGATGCAAAAAATAGGGGAACGATACAAAGCGTGTTCCAAAAAAAAAATTAAAAAGGATGGGTACCCTACCTTTTGATAAAACTTGTTTGGCATTTTATCGGAATATGTCCGATGCAATAACATTGGAATCTGATGTCGATATTTTAGTTTTAGCATTGAATTAAGTTTTTTGCAGACTTAAAATGGAACTCTAATTTTATTTCATCAGGCATTAAATTTAATATAACTACTTCATAATAACATTTTAAGATCTTTCATATTATAATGTTCGGTGATTTTGGTCATGGACTTACAGTCACTCAAAACCTATTACCGAATACAATACGCGAATGCCTCGCTGGTCTAGTGGTCGCAAGCGCTACTCCTAAACACGAGGTCCTGGGTTCGATCCCGGCTCGGTCAAAGTGACATTGGATTATTTATTAGGTGTATTACAAGTACACCTCTGTCTACCCCTTAGGAGAATACAGGCGTGGGTTTTTATGGCAGTACCGTATATACTTTAATCAATATTTTTTATCTTGCAGGTACGTCGTCAAAAATGTCAGTGCAAGTGAAGTGACAGTGTGGGTAGTGTAGTGACATTGTGACGTAGTGTTGTGACCTATGATGTGATAGGCGCGATGCCTTCAGACACCACGTGGTCCCCGCCCGCCTCGGCGGAGCGAAGGCTGAGCAACTCCTCAGATGGCAGCGCTTGCAGCGGATATTCTAAAGCTGTAAGTACTTTTCAAACACACGCTTAAGTATCTATAATAGATGAAAATAATAAATTAAAAATTAAATAAGTGATTTTTGCTCTCAAAATCAAGAACCACGCTCTCAAAATAGTATGAATCAAAAGTTATGCTTAGAGAATAGCCGTGGCCATAATGACACGCATTCTAGCAAAACAATATGCATTCTAGTAGTATAGTGCTCATTAAGCCCTTTCATTTGATACCAAATACATACATAATATATCTGGTCAAAATCATAACCCTCCTTTTTGGTTCGCCGTAGTCGTGTTATGAATAATTAATAATAAGTGTGCCCACGTCAGTTGGTCAGACGAAAGGCTTTTCAGATTTATATAAAACTAGCTGTGCACCGCGGTTTCACCCGTGTAGACTTTATTGTGTTATATATATCACGGAACAGGTCATCCTAAGTCCTTCTCCTGGTTCTAAGCTACCTCCCCACCAATTTTCATCCAAATCGGTTCAGCCGTTCTTGAGTTATAAGTAGTGTAACTAACACGACTTTCCTTTATATATAGATATAAAGATATAGGTACTTAGATGATTGAGAAAAATATGTTGAAACTTGAAACACATCCCAATTTCCTGAGTGGGACATCTGACAACTGATATAAACTGATAACTACTTAGACATGTCCTGTATCTGTTATCTCAAAAGATACCAGGAGATAGGTGTTTGCAAAATACAATACAAGCGATAGGTACCTATAACTATACAGATAAATAAAATTTAAGTCTGTTTGTAATTCCAAACTAACAGTTTTTGACTAAATGCGTGTGCTAGTATATAAGTTACTGGCATAAAAACATTTTTAAGAAATATATATATTTTTTAACAAAGACAATTTATTGTTACACTAGTTGTGCCCCACGGTTTCATCCGCGCAGACTTTAGTGTGTAATATGACGTTTTTTTCAGGTTTCAAGAGAACGGTATAAAGTATCCTATGTCCTTCTCCTGGTTCTAAGGTACCTTACCACCAATTTTCAGCGAAATCGGTTCAGCCGTTCTCGAGTTATAAGTAGTGTAACTAACACGAATTTCTTTTATATATATAGACTAACTGTGCCCCGCGGTTTCACCCGCGTAGATTTAGTTTCATGCTTCATGCCGCGGAACCCTAATATTTTTAATTAATAAAAGTAGCCTAAGTTACTCCTTGAAACATCAGCTACCTGCCAGTGAAAGTCCCGTTCAAATCTGTCCAGCCGTTTCGGAGATTACCCGGAACAAACGGACAGACAGACAGACAGACGGACAGACAGATACAGAAAAAAATTTAAACTTGGTTTTTCAGTGTCAGTAGCGTGTATACTTTCATATGCATTTAGTGAAAAGCTGTAATTTTGGAATTACAAACAGACACTTCAGTTTTATTTATCTGTATAGATATAGATGGAGTAACCTAGGCTACCTTTACTTAAAAAAAATAGTTTCGCACACAGGCGCGGGGCACAGCTAGTTGTAAATGTAATGTTTAACATTATTAAGACGACCTCGAACTCCTCGAATCGAATGATTGTAGTTTTAATACCCACGTAGGAAATTCTTTGTATAATTAATGATATTAATAAATTATTTATTCACTTTGGAAACACACCTTAATTTTATTTTATATTAATTCAAACTATCTTGCGACCGCAGCTTCACTTGCGTGGCAGTAATATTGTAGAAATGTTCATCCCATATTTAACTGTCTTAGGGGTGGAATTCCGGAAAACTCTTACTTAGTGTATACCTACACCTCACCAAGAACACATCCTCCAAATGTCATGTCTTTAGGATCAGTAGTTAGCCTGTGCACCTAAGAGTGAGTCCATCGCCGTCTCAGCCACTATACATACGTCTATAAATTTCTTCCATAATTTTTCTTCTTTAACTCCTAAAGTTTTCTTACGGTGCTTTACTCAATTTTATTTTGATAAAATTTCAATAAAATCGTTAGAGACTTTTTTGAGTTCCGGATTATATACAAGAATAACATCACTTACATTTTTTGACAAACTTAGATTGGAACCTGCGTCGCTCGCGTAGTATTCCCCAAACCACTACGCCCCGCTATTGTAATTCTGTCAACAAGAAATAAATCAAAATTAAGTCGGAACGGTTTCCTAAACTAACATTGCGTTTTTAAGTATAACGTTCCGTACGATGTCTACAGAGGTTTTGGTAACAAATACTCTACCATTCATTGATTAGTTGCGCCTCTGTGCAATAGGCTTAATGAAGTGATCACGTCGGACTGTTGAAACACCACGTTATCTTGATCAACTTGGAGTTGACGTCTTTTTAACAGAGGCAAGGCGTAACGGGATCTACCGTTCGATATTCAGAGCTGGTCTAATGGGGACTGTAGTTCCACTTAACAGAAGATTACAGGCAACTAATGTTACATTTTCTTTTTTTTTTGACGAAGGGGAAACCTTCAAAAGGTCCCCGACCGCCCTGGGAGAGGCAGATCGGGGTATGTGGGATTTTTACCGCACTAAAACCCCCTGGTTGCCATCCTCAGTGCTCAGGGGGAATCCGGGTACTCTGATAGATCGCACCAGTGTCCCCCCACACTTTGCCGGGGCACCTATATCGCCGCCCCTGGAGACCTCGCTGTGCAAGGCAGCGCGAGCCACATCGCGCTGCCACCTTCCCGGGCCCGCGGCTCGGTGGTCAAAGCTCCCACCCCGACCACCGCCAGCAGGCCGTCCGGCCCCCGCCTAGTCGCCTCTTACGATAGGCAGGGGATACCATTGCCAAATTCTTAGACCCTGTATATTGGGTGGATGCGTTGGTACTGGGCTAACCAGGCGCATGTCAAAATAAAAAACCATAATTCAAAATATCTTTATTGGATTAGACTTCTTACAAAGTACTTTAAAGTTGTCAGAAGGATACAAAAATGCATTATACAGCATTATGAATGTTATCTCCTTTTAAACCATTACGAAAACTATTACGAAATGAACCCCAAATAGCAGGAAACTACAACGCGGTAGGCCTTGGAGGAGATGGCGGGATGAGCTTGATGCTTTCAAGGTAGTTTCATTGGTAGACTACCGAGGCTAGGAACACTTGGAATAGTAAAGGCCTTTGCCCGGCACTGGGACACGATCAATTGTCAAGTTTTTATATTTTTTTATGATCTTTTGTCCATTTGAGCTATGTCCATGGGGCTTAGATATTTTGTGATTAATTTTTTACTCAATATTATCCATCCATCCTGCCAACAAAAGCAACCTTCCAAACTCTGCGCTAGCATGTATAATTCTGTATAATCGTTCTAACGACTGGAAAGTACTTTATCAAAAGTCAAATTAAATAAAGATATTTTTCAATTTGAATACATTCTTGGTATATCAAGTGGAAAAACTACGGTCTTCTGTATGATGGAGGCTTCGGACTTCGATCGGGTGATCCCGATGTGTCCTATATCTGTGTCAAATCTTTTCAATACTTATTAAGGTTCACTTTGAACAGTCCTAAAGGGAGTTGTTTGTTATTTACCACTACGAAGTGAACTATAACAAAAAAGTTTCCTAGTCATTGGTGCGTGAAGCGTAAACTTTCACTTACTTTATTTTCAAGTAAATATATTTTCCTACAAATAGTTTCATTAATTCGACCATTCTCTTGTCACGCGACCAACTATGACAATCATTACAGCTTATTGTAAAACCAAATCCCTTGGACTAGGTACATAATAAGCAGGTAAATACTTAGGTAGCTTCGTTTTTCTTTTTATTACCCGACTACGAAGAAATAAAAATGATTTTGACAGGCATGTATGTGTCATCTGTTCCCTCACAACTACAAAACTATTTATCGTAATTTGACAAATGAGGTTTCATTCAATCTTCAAATAACGTTGAGGAGGTTCTTTGACAAAATATTCTTATGTATTTAAGATCGCCGTTTTTTTTACAAATACTGAAAGCTTTTTTTTTAAACTATTTTAAGTTATTAAAGTAAAAAAATATACGTTTAAGTAATGTAATGTAAAACTATGAGTTCGTGCCAACCCTGACGTTGTATGAAAAATGTATGCAAAGAGCCTTGCGAAAGTGGAGCCATTGCAACTCGAACATTAAAATGGTAATTTGCAACGTGTCACCTTTGGAAAAAGGATAAAAATCATTTGACACAATGTCACGCAGGAATGCCAGTGTCTCATTTTCCTTTGAAATGACGCGTAGTGAATACGTTTCATAAGTGGTTAGTCAGTTATTCGCTGTTTGTTAAAGATATATTATTTCATACAGTCGTAAAATAATTTCAGAGCCTTGGACGGTTTCGCAACGCAAGTTCGAATCCCAGCGGGGCCTTTACCAATGAGTTTTTCTAAATCTTATGTGCTTCACAAGACGTGTTTACGGTGAAGGAAACCTGCATATGTCTGAGATGTTATTCAAAGATGTATGTATAGTGCCTCAGACGGCAATAGACTCACCATCTGTCCAATGACACTTAATAATCTTCGGTGAAAAGTTGGTGTTGCTATTACGTCACCTCTGCCTACCCCTTCGGGGAATACAGGCGTGAGCATATGTATGAAGTCATACAATAACGTATTTCATAACTACCTGTAACATTCTTGGTCACTCATAATTATCAAGAAACTAGAACAAAGATATGGCGTGCCATCATAATTCCTTGGTCATGACTATTCTATCGCAATGCCATATAATTATGTCGCAATAAAAAATAGTTAAAGCAATTCATGTCACTAACTGTACTTGGTACCAAGGATGTTACCAATCAATCATAATTACCAAGTTTCCCAACTAGTTATCGATATCGATAAAGCTTGCTAAACGTCGTATCATATCGTTGGGAATGTAACTATTTCCGCGCATTGTATAGTTACTTTAGTTCCGTGAAGTTTATCAGTAAGTTGCATTACAATGATACATAAAACACTTTCGATTGACCTTATTGACCGCGTATATCTACTAAAGCCTATCGACTATTGCCAATCCTTTCTCTATTATTTAATACACTAGCTATGCCCCGCGGTTTTACCCGCGTAGACAAAAAATCCATGAGTGGCTTTATTGATAAACCGTATTTTGGTCCCGTTGAAATCGATCCAGCCGTTTCAGAGGTTAGCCGGAAAACACAGACATGTTTGTTTGACAGATTGTTTTTTTTTATGTAAGTTTCTTTTATTACTATAAAATACTTTTTTATGAATTTAATGGTAATTAATCATTATTTACTATGTACTGAAATGTAAATGATGCCAGTTGAGTTTCATGCCGGTTCTTCCCAGAAGGCTAGTCTCCGAACCGGTGGTCAATTATTCGATATTCATAAGTGCCTTACCAGGGCCTAAATTGAATAAATCATTTATAAGTACTTTCATATGCATTTAGTGAATGCTGTTAATTTGGTTTAACAGACACTTCAATTTTATCTATCTATATATATTTTCAACCTTAATAATACCTTGAGACCTCTTATGTCTCATCACAAACAAGATGAGTCACCAGATGCGCCCGCCGTGCACCAAACTCGATCCGATGCGAGTTAATTCGATCGTTCTCGTTAATAATTGCATGCACTCGATTACCTCGACTCGAATTGTGTGGGTTAAAGGCTTGGCAGAAAGCGCATTATACAATGTTCTTATATAAGGTATATGTTTATTGAATAGGGCCTTTTGTATTCATATCTTGGTTTTAGTTTTCCATCATTTGGCTTTGATGACTTGTGAATTGTTTGTGTTAAACATGATATGGCTAGAATGGTTATAATCTCAACGTTTCTATTTCTGCAGATTTTTTTAAAGGAAAGACAAAATAACACTCTTTTTACTCTATCTATTAACTCTTCTCTCTTACTCCTTCCATTGTTCTTTTGTCACCAGTCAACATCTCCCTGGCCTTACCCCATACATTGTTGTGGTCGGCACTTGATTCAACCCGATGTGGATCGTTATACGGAGCGACAGCTATCAGGCCTTCGTAACCCCTATTTAGAAGAAAATCAGTAATCTGAGTTAAACTCAGATTTCTTTAGGCCTCCGACTGACCTGTAACGATTGCCAAGTATGTTAAATTGACAACCAAGACTGACAGCATGCTTTCCGAGGCACGGAGGGAACTCGGGCGATCACCCATCCTACTACTGACTAGGGTTAGGGTTGGTTAACATCGGTGATCGAATGATATGCGCAATAGCAGCTGTGCCACGAGCTATTTTGAGATGAGAATACTTTACAGGAAATCAGGCTGTCAGTTGTTACATACCTCCTATTAGTTTTCACGATTCCACATGCCTTCATTGCATCATAATACAGGATGCTCTATCAGGTGCTCAACTTGCTTGCCTCGACACAGAGCCACGTTAATTATACAAGTTAGTAGCAAGCCCATGCTATTAACATGGCGCCAACTTGAATTATTGATACATTCCTTTGCATCATACTTTTTGGGGCTAAAGAGTTACCTACAGATAATTTTTCAGTAGAATTTTTCTGTCTCGCGTCACGACTTAATGTCGAGGCAAGTATATGGTACGTCACAAACTATTAGCGCTCAGCTGAATTAGTGGTACAACTGTGCATGTTTCTTATAAATGTAGCGCAATACAGACGGAAAGACTAGTAAATTTACTTAAATTTCTAATGCAAGTCCATTCAAGATCAGCACTCCTAATTCGCGGAGGCAACTGTACACGTCATCATCATCCTAGGCCACAGCATCTTGCAATGATTTTTGCAGATAATGCGGCATTAAGAGGTTTGCTATGTAGTCAACATTCACTTGGTGTTAACTACCTGTCTGTCCGCATATTTCTAGGTATTAAAAGTTATTTTACAACCTAAAGGTCGACGTGTTGAGCAACCTTTCCCCACGCAGCCAAGGGCAGGCAGATTGGATGGATTACGTGCAAAGGTAAAAGTTACTAGGGACATTTCAATATTGTGAATAATTTTATATGAATTTGATTGTATTTAATCATTATTTACTATGTAATGAAATGTACATGATGCCAGCTGAGTTTCTTGCCGGTTCTTCTCAGAAGACGTTTCCGAACCGGTGGTCAATTCTGCAACATTCATAAGTGCATTACCAGGGCCTAAACTGAATAAATCATTTTCATTTTCCCAATAGTACAGCTTCCTCTGCTAGTGAATTTTTTTGCACTTCTTCGTCTTTTACTGTAGACTGAAGCCCGATTGACGTAAAACAATTGAAATATCGTCTAAAAATTGATGATTTCTTATTTAAAATCGTACTTCGATACTACGTCTTCAACTCTTTATTAAAAAATATAGACTAATACTGTCTCCTCTCTTTCAGTGACACAGATTTAAAAAGGGATGAGTATAGTTTTAGTTAGACTTTACTCTTCGTTTAAAACATGTTTTATAATAAGAGGGAATAGTATCGTAACTAAAAGGTTTCTCAACGATTTAGTAGGGTACGCGATCCGGCTTGATGTCTGTCAGCTGATTTTTATGCAACACGACTATAACCTTCGCTGGGTCAATAAATACTATTAAGTGTCTGGCATTGCAAGGTACAACCGGTATCAGAATTAGATCCTGATACCAAATTAATTTAAGTTTTAGAATACTATTATGCACAATGACAATCTATTTTTCATACACATTCTTTTTAAGTAATACAATATTCATATTTACACCTACTTATGCATTTATTAAATCTTTATTGTACTCACACACACACACACGTAATTTAGTACAAAATAAAGAAAGGAAAACGAAACACTTTTTTTTTCTTACTTTCGTACTTTCAAAATGGGCGCTGAATGCTGGGTTTCTTACCGATTCCTCTCAGTAAGCTACTTTATCTACGTTACTTACTACGGTTATTTTATCTACGTGCCTTACCAGGGAACTAATTGAATAAATAATTTTCCTTTTCAAATTACTTAAGTACTTATAATTATAATTACAAGTAATATTATAAGTAAGTACTTGTATCCTCCTAGTAAATACATTGCGTTAAATTAATTTGACTACGACTGTACCTTCAAGTATCAGTAGAAATCCAATCGAAGGTCGACCGGCAAATGTCATGATAGCAGGTGCTGCCACGCCTTGTATGGCTAATATAGCACCAACTACTCTCACTTTAAGGTGCTGTTTTGAATATCATGCCTTGCCAGTGTTCCGCCCTCGTCATCGTCTGCGTGGGATTCGATTAAAAACGCACAATTCAATGTAACGTGGGAACCTGTTGAATTCTCAGGATCGTCAGATTTAGCGTAATCGAATTTGACCTCTATTTAGGGGATATATGGATCACATTGAAGCACGTTAGCTCGTTAAGCCGTCGGTCCTGGTTGCCAATTTAACATCTTTGGCAATCTTTACAGGTCAGTCGGAGGCCTAAGAATAATCTGACAACTGGTTTAACCCAGATCACAGATTTTCCTCCTAAATGGGGTTGCGAAGGTCAGATGGCAGTCGCTTCGTATAAAAATCAGGTGATCAGCCACATCGGGTTGAAACAAGTGCCTACCCCAAATACACGGGATCAGGCCAGGGAGATCATGGATCACTTTGAAATGCGCATTTGTGTGACTTACTTGTCTCAATTTTGGAACTAATATTGCACGATATTTAATTGCCAAAAGGGTTATTCATTCAGTATTGCTTCGTTTTAGTGACAGCTACAGAAAACGGAGAAACATTCCTTTTAATAATCTACATATATTCATCTACTCCGTAAGGATGATGGATGAAGTTTTGATCGACCCGGGGGCCAACTATGAGCTTAGAAGTTCTTAATACGCTCTGCTTAAACCGATGATTGATGGTACCTGTTTTGCTTAATTCATCCCGACAATTTCAAATACCTTTTAGTTTCCAATGTTTTCCGCCCCATCTCTTCTATGGCCTCTAGCCCGGTGTCGGCCGGTACCTCGGCTCAATATGCCGGAAATATGCTTGTATTGGGCAAGGACACGTCGTAAGAATAGGTGTAGGGCTTAAACAAAGACGCTACACCAATAGTCATATTCCTGCCCTTCCTTGAATCTTCATATTCATTCATTTTATCATTTATTCATTATGTATTCGTGAACAAATAAATATGCCAGAATTACTCCAAAACCAAAATCAAACATAATTTCAGTATAGCTTTGTTTTTATCAAACTCAAATTTTCGTTCGTTCTCATTTCTCATTCGTCACTCATGTCTCAAATTCACTCCATTCGCGTCGTGGAATGTTCAAATTGTTGCTCTGAAGTTTAACAACATCAGTATATCAGGTGCCCTGAATAACAGCACGCCTGTGTACATTAATATACCTTAAACACATATTATCGTAACTGGATTATTTACGATTACGATGTATATCGAAAAGCATAAAATATCAAAAGCCTAACTGTATCTGGCCAAACAGGACATTGTAATGACAAACAAGAGCACACTTTATACGGCTTTTGGATATTTATCGACTCGTAAAATATGTCTTATAGCTTGGAAAGTTAATTTCCGATGAAGAATGCTAATTAATGTTTTAAAAACTTCCTTGTATCCAAATAACATTGCTAGGACCTTATTTTAGACAGCTTCGCCTCACGGTTTTACTCACGTAAGATTACCAATAAAACAGTGTTAAATTATGTTACAATATCAGCTATCTGCCAGTGAAAGTCTCTTTGAAATCGGTCCAACTATTTTACCGATTAGCCGGTACAATCACTCAGGCTGACATACAGACTGAGAATAAAAATAAAAACTGTATTTTCTATCTGTTTACACATAAAATAGGTATTTACATAAATTTGCAAATACAAAGGTCAAATAACTCTAATAATATTACTAACTAGCTGTGCCCCGCGGTTTCACCCGCGTAGATTTAGTTTCTTCCTTATTGTCGCGGAACCCCTTATATTTTTAGTAAATAAAAGTAGCCTAAGTTACTCCTTGAAACATCAGTGAAAGTCCCGTTACAATCCGTCCAGCCGTTTCAGAGATTACCCGGAACAAACAGACAGACAGACAGGGAAAAATTTTAAAACTTGTTTTTTTAGTGTCAGTATCGTGTATTCTTTCATATGCATTTAGTGAAAAGCTGTTATTTTGGAATTACAAACAGACACTTCAATTTTATTTATCTGTATAGATTATGTTCGATTCTTAGTTAGATTAAAATTAGAAAGCATGTTTTTTAATTATTTGACCAATCAAGTCCTCGTAGATTATGGAAAAAGAAAAGAGGCGGGATTAATAAGAATTGCATTTCTCTTTCGGCGGCGAGTGTAGGAAGTTTTACGTCTCCATACCTACAAAAAAACCGCTTTTGGAAAATGGGCGGAGACTTAAAGATGGTGTAGATATTCAAGAGTATATTTAGAGAGAACACGGAGACATTTTTACAGACAGTGGTGACAGAGAAATTACACGAGAGAGAGCGAGGCAGCAATATCTGCTGACATATACGTCATACATAACATAGTTTTGACATATTAAATTTCGTTTATAATCTTAACAAGCGTGTACGTAAGGTCAAGCGTCGACGTTCAAACGTGTCAAAGCCTATACGGGGTACAGTGTTTCTGGTGCAAGATTTCATACTACATTCGGAGAAATCTTGCCAGTTCTTCTCAGGTTAGTTTCCGAACCGGTGGTAAATTCTTCGACATTCATAAGTGTCTTACCAGGGCCTAAACTGAATAAATCATTTTCATTTCATTTTCAACAATTTGAGTTCTCCTTAGCGGTCAAAATGTTTCTTCCTTTCTAGCTTCTTTATCCGATCACCTGGCTTTGGTAGAAAATAAGATTAACAGGGGTCTACTCTTGTTTCTCCGAAAACAAAATTTACCAAAATAATGTAAAACTATGAAACGTATTTTCAGTATCGCTTTGTTTTTATTAAACTCAAATTGTCGATTAATTGAAGTCGGCTTAGAATATAAAAATGTCAATGAAGTGTCTAGCAGATCATATTCGAACGTAATTATAGAACGAATAAGAGCAGTGGTAGGAACTTTCGACTTAAGTTTAGTTTTTCTGAGAAAGCGATTAGTCCCCCAGTTCTAGCTACGTCTGTATGACAGTAACAGATTTATACTGCTCTTATCTATCTGTCTCGTACGACGAATCGTACTGTCATGACAATAAGAGCTCGTGGTAAGAGTTCAATCGAAGTAGACAAGCACACCTCGGTCACAACCACTTAACTACACCAATCACTCCGTCCTTATCTGATCGCAAATTAATTGTTAGTATCAATATAGGTCACATTTTATCAATCTACATCTTGATAACAATAACAATTAATATACAACTTCCTACTTTGAATACCATTGATCAATGCTAAGCCGTAAAGCTAATGCGGTAGAGACTAATTTACAAAGTGTCGGATTTAGGCAGTCTGCACGCCAAGCGATTTTGAGTAGGCGTTTTTCTTATCTGATATTTCTTTACGCAAATACCTTAACGTATGTCGGCAAATTTTAGGTCATGTCAATGTTCTTGTTACCTTCATAACATCATCTCCATGGCCTTATTCCATACATTGTTGGGGTCTACGCTTGATTCAACTCGATGTTTCTGTTCACCTGATTTTTAGACAAAGTATATGATATGAAGAAAATTGTCGGCTTCCTACTGACCAGTAGGCCTAGACAAAGTAACACTCTCGCTTGCGCTCATAGAAACGATGCAAAATATATGTGATTGACATAATTCATTCACGTGACATACGTCATTCCCGTACAATTTGTATCGTTTCAGCTAGCGAAGCGTGAGGATAATGTTACTTTGTCTAGGCCCTGTAAGGATTGCCAGAGATCTTCAATTAGCAAAAGAGATCTTATTAAGTAGAATCGGGAACTTAGGCATCCGATTCAACTACTCTGTTTGAATAACTTTTAGCTGATCTAATGATATGCGCTATAACGATATTAAGGACGATATACGGATTATGTTATTAACGCTAACGAGATTTATACGATCACATTGATCAGGATCTTTAGCATCTAGTCACGATTTGACTGGTTTTATAGTCGGTGTATAGATGGCTGCTTATACAACATAGCATAGTAGAATTGTATGAATCGCTGCTATCTAATAGATAATCTATAAGACAGATTAATAAAATTGAAATGTCTCTTGTAATTCCAGAAATGGCTGGAATGATTTTAACGGGATTTTCACTGATGCTTAGCTGATGTTAGAGGGAGGTACTTAGGCTACTTTAAAAAAATTAGGGATCCGTGAAAATACCCATCCAGGAAATTAAATCTGCGCATGTAGTATGTATGTTATAAGGAGGAAAGGATTGTATATTGTATTTTTTATGTAATTAACAAACTTAGAAACTACTAGACCGATTTCAAACAATCTTTTGCCGTTAGAAAGCTGCATCTTCAGCGAGTAAGATGGGCTATACTTATTGTTAATCTGGGATTACTCTGGGATCCGTAATAAATCGCGGGCAAAGCCGCGTACGGAAGCTAGTTAGAGATAAAAATGTTTTTGATCGCGTTCTAAATATATATCCACGAAACTAAACCGACCGGTGACCAACACAAGTACAAATCAGGAAGTAACAATACCATTGTCACACTTGACCTAGCAAACTAGTTGTATCAAGGCTCACTTTCTTTGCCAAACGAAAGTGCGCTCTATTAAAAGCACCACAAGTGACATGCTATTGTCGAACCTAATTAGCATACGCGGTGAATTAAACAGATTTAACGGTCAAAAGGGTCAATTTGTATTGATATCTTTTCAGAGGTGAGAGCTAGCAATTTCCAAAGAGAGAGTAAATTCGTTTGTCATATTTGATGTACGCGGTTCAACCGAGAAGGTTAGCGGTGCCCTAATTTCAAGACAATGATGTATGTATGCAACCCACGATTTGGGGAAGTAAATCATTGTACTACGTTAACAATATATCTACTCGTAAAATGATTGTTAACTGCATAGAACGTCCAAGGAAATGGTTGGTTTCTTATTCTTCAATCAAATCCACGTACCTACTCTCTGTATGTTCCTTAGTTAGTTATTATTTCTAATGAAATTTTTGGGTTTATTTTGTGAAACGGCTGGACCGATTTCACTAGCAGGTTGCTAATGTTACAAGGATAACTTAAGCATTTAATCAAAAAATCCTTAAATAAAAAAATATATTTGGATTCCACGGCCCACTCATAAAATTCAGTCTACGCGGGTAAACCGGCGAGGCTCTGCTAGTTACTATTAATTCAGAAGCGGATCAGGCTAAGCCGTCATTATTTCATTTGTTTGGTAGTTATACCTCGTTAGGTTGGTGTTGGCCATTATTGGCGTTGACTTGTGTTGGCCCAACGTGACATTTGATGCCTCCCACAAATCTTCACCTCACACCTCCGAATAGGCCTTGTTTGGACTGTCGGCTCCTTTCATTTAACAGATCGATAATTGACTGAAATAGGAGAATACACAAGAAGCCGTGTAACTGACCGGTCATTGTGCTTGTTACATATTGACGCGATGATTTTTGGTGCGTAAACGCTGTTAAAACTCACAATTCAAAAAGACCGGAGTTCAAAGAAGCGGTAGACTTTATACTCATATTATGATTGCAATAAAATCATCTATCACTGGAGTTAGCTGATAGTTTAACAAGTGTTAAGCATTGATTTGTGTTTTAAGACCAGTTCAATTTAGTCTCATTTGAATTCTGCCATATTTATTTATCGGGATAAGACTAGACTACGTATACATTACCTGATTATGCTGTTATGAATAATCTAAATTACATAAGTTACTCATCTCCACTTCCCGGTAAAAGATAACATGTCACAGTCTAAACACACCCCGTTCTTAATTACTCAGTTTGTTATAATGTAGGTTTTCAGCGATAATACCAGGTAAGTAAATACTGTAAGCGACGGCTCTATTGTCTTGTTATCGCGCGTCTGTGTGCTAAGGTTTTTAGCTCTTTGCAAGTAAGTGGGGCGCGCGGCAGCCTAGTTCGTATTGTTTGGTTAGCGCATGCGCGGTGGATGACGTGTCCACGTGAGGATGTAGAAAAAGTGTTGGGTTTGGTGCTCACTGGATGACTTCGTCTTCATGTTGCCCTCTACCAAAGATATTAGGTACAGAATATTTTCTCAATTCTAGATATTGGATACAAAAATCTGCGATTGAATATTGATTAGAATAATAGATGAAATGCAAATTAACTACAATGTATTAAGGCACGGCACATCCCATCCCATTCATCAAACATTGGTATCAGTTCAGAAAGTCATTTGCAATTCTATTGGACCACGCAGCATCGATGTAGTGAATACTTGAAGTTTCATTTTACAAAGTACAATCAATCTTTGTATCGTTAGAGGCTCTCATTGCTGTCTTTAATGTCGAGCAATGCTTCTTTACGTTACAGTTACGTGTGTTCACGCCTTTATGATGTAGACGGTTAGCACGTCCAAACTGGAGCACATCTGATAGCTTTGCTCAAAGATGTTTTTACTTCCGGTCAACGCCACCGGCAGTTTCCTTTTACGTACGTAATATTAGTGAGTTGTGTAGACGACCTCGTTGTGTCCAAATTGAGATTTTTTGTAAGTTACATATTAATGCGATGCTCTTTGCGAGTTGCCCGTTAGAGGTTTGAAGAGAAGGCTATTTCATAACTGATGGTAGATAGTGCTGCTCAAGACTTCTGGAATTTGGTTTGCAAATTACCTACATACAAATGCTCGAGACTGTTTCAAACACATCACAGAAACTTTAAGGCCTTCATTAAAACTGTTACTACGTTCAAATTTGAGATGGATTTTGTGCGGTGTTTTAGTACAAGGCCGCATGTTAGTCTCGAGAGTTTAGGACTTAATTTGTCTCTATCTCATCAATTCAGTCAAGTCTGAATTGATAAATGTCAAAAAATGATTTCCTTAACGCACAATCAGTGCTTTAACAATAAAAGATAATATTTGATTGATAATTATTAAGTAGGCGTGATTAAGTAATGGAAATCGTGAAACTGGAATTGTGGGAAAATACAAATTATATCATGACAGTGACAGACATGTGCATATTAACGTCGGCTTAGTACGTTATTAGCACGTACTCACTTATGCAAGCGCTTTCTCGGGATTTTAAAAGTGGAAGGGATTTCTTTATTCTTTGCATCTCTTAAGAGTTCACATGATGGATACTTTTTTTTAAAGATTTTTTTAAATTAATCGTCATCAGGACATAGGCCTCCCCTAATGAGTTGTTATTAATATTTCATACTATGTTGGCAAAGTCTTGAAAGCAAGCAAATTATTGAAACAAGAGGCACACGCACAATTCCATATCGAGTTATAAATGAACACGAAAATGCTAATGAGGCGACTCATATTTCTAAAATGTTTAGCCAAAAAGAATTGCGGATGTCAATGCAAGTAACAATCAAATATAAGCAAAAAACGCCGCGGTTTTTATAATCGCATGCGCTTCCGTGTGGTACATGCATAATAAGTGTATTGATAATTATGCGAGTGCACTATATTTAAAATATGATAATATCTTTAATTAATTGCAAGTAAGTCCTGTAATATCACCCGCGAATAAATGATAAAAATCTCGACACCACTTAAGAAAGTTCACCGTGGCAATTTTATCCCAAATCAATACTTATTACACTTAAACTTAAGTATAATTAGTGTTCATTTTCGATTCGGTTCAAAAACTTTCATCGTGTTACGTTTCAAGACCAAAATCAACGCACCAGTTTTACAACTTTCCATTTTTTTCTGAACCTGTTGAATACACTGAATATTGATTAATTAGATTTTGATCTTTGGACATGTGCTTTGATAAAAACGTTGTAATTATGGACTCTTTAGCATAATAGGCGCAGCGTTTATGCGTTACCGTCACGACGGAGGTTTCACGGTGTAGGCAGTGGGAACACAACCATTATACGTTGGTCTTGGCTTTCCGCTTCATCCAAATCTCAATTTGTCTTATGGAAAAATTGGAGTCAAACAGGCTCACACGATAGAAAGTGATTATCACCGGCCATAGCACCGGAGGACTTACAAACTTGTTGCTGACTTTTCAGGAACAAATATGCTCTCTTCTTAAAGGTTCCTCAGCTCGTTACGATTCGGAAAGACCGCTGACCGGTGAAAAATGGGTGGTGTTATTACTAAACATCTGCCTACCCCTTCGGGGAATACAGGCGTGAGCATATGTATGTATTTCTATAAGGGCGTAGTCGCGGTATGTTTGTATAGTAACATTCACTTCAAGGCACTGCCTTATCTTTTTATAACCGAACCATATAAAAAATGAAATGAAACCACGAGACGTAATCTCGGACAAGGCTGTTTCAACAAAAAAATATATATACATTTCGATGTAAGGATTCTAGTTTCGATTTCAAATGGCTGAAAAAACATTGGACGTGGTTGGTTTGTTAATTTTCCTTGTGGTTAGACGAAGGTTTACATTTGCTTGTACGAAGACAACAGAACTTACTTAACTAGTTTCCAACTAGAAGAAAATTGTAGATCCTTTAATTTCTTCTGTATATTTATATTAAGTCCTTAGCAATTCCTAGTAGTTCTATGTAGCCTTTGAATAACAAAAATATAAAAAGTTCCAAATATATGTTCATACTAGCTGTGCCCCGTGGTTCACCCGCGTAACTTTAGTTTCATACAAACTTTCATGCCCTATTTTATCCCCTTGGGGGTATAATTAATCAAAATCCTTTCTTACTGGATGCCTACGTCATAACATCTACCTGCATGCCAAATTTCAGCCAGATTCGTTCAGTGGTTTGGGCTGCGCGTTGATCACTATGCCAGTATTTGCATTTAGTGAAAACTGTTGATTTGGAATAACAAACAAACATGCGTTTCCATTTTATTCATATGTATAGATGTGTTCTAATGTTTATGTCGTTAAAACTATGCATAATCATGGATG
The DNA here is from genome assembly GCA_964035505.1 of Watsonalla cultraria. Taxonomy (NCBI): domain Eukaryota; kingdom Metazoa; phylum Arthropoda; class Insecta; order Lepidoptera; family Drepanidae; genus Watsonalla; species Watsonalla cultraria. Next base: position 8,991,264 of record OZ037730.1, read on the forward strand.
ATACACACGTGACATACAATAAACTGATGTATATAATGACTGGAAACACTAAAGCACTGTTATAACTAATAAAATTTAATTAGTCACATGAAGGATACGACGTATATTTATTAATTAATTGATTAGACTTCGATAGCAGAGATCAATTAAGACGCTAGTCATATATTCATATTTATTGGTTTAATAGGCGATAAGGTTTTATTTATCATGCCCCGCGGTTTCACCCGAAGAATTACGCGGTACTTAATCAACAAAAAAATAGCCTCAGTTACTTTTTGTAACATCAGCTATCTGCCAGTGAAAATCCGGTTAAAATAGGTACGGCTGTTTCAGAGATAAGCTGGTCGGAACAAACAGACAAAAATGAAAGTTTTTTATGGAAGTATAATATAGATGTTATTAATTTACTTTTCGTTCGTCTTAAAATACTTTATTTTACAAATATGTTCACGCCTCTTATTCTCTGCCAACCTCTATGGGATATCCATTAGACGCTGGCCAAGAATAATGTATGACATATGCTAAGATCCTGACATACTTTTATTTCGTTCACATTCATATCTCTTAATACACTTCCTTTGTATACGCGTGCCCCGAATTCGACCTTTCTGATAAAGATTATTATTCTTCATTATTATTCAGGTCATGGTAGTTCTCCCTTGGACTTTATTCCTTCTCTCTGTTTTCAATATTCTATCCATCTCACATTTAGCTCACCAAAGATAAAAATTCTGTCATTTTGTCCTTACTTTCATTGCAATAACTGCAAATAAATAAAATCTAACAGCTAGGGATAGCAATCCGTCTGTAAACTTTGATATGTAATTGAAAACGGTCTTAAATGAGCAATGAAAATCTAGTAATTTTCGTTAGCGATTTTTTCACCTCATTTTACTAGGTATGCATTAGAAAAACTAAACTTTGGCTGAAAGTTCTCATAGTTTTTACCACGGTTCTTATTCGTTCTAAATTTACGTCCGAACGTGGTCTGTTAGAAAATTCTTCACTTTTCTATGGTCTCAACCTTTAGTTTAATTATTTAACGAACGAAAACTTAAGTTTGATAAGAACAAAGCGATACTGAAACTACGTTTGACTTACGTTTGTTTGCAAAGTTTCGTTTCGTTAAGAACGAGAGTAGACCCCAGTATTAGAGATACTAGATTTTTAACTATGCAAATGTATGTTAACCTCTAACCCTCTTTCCTTCTCTTCTTCCTTCTAGAATAATCTTAAAACAGCTGTCATGTTGTAAAAGATAGCCTTTTATAAATTTCCTATCTAGGAATGAAATCTAGTAAAATTCTCATTTAAATCGTAATACGTAGGAATGCTGTTGATACAAAGCTAGTGTTGCACACATGACTGACTTATTAACCGACAAAGCCGGTAATTACCGTAAGATATGATTGCACAACACTAATGCCGTATGTCAGTCTGTCACGGACTGAGACAATCTAGAATGAATGACTGTATTTATATGTAAGTGCTATGTTTGGTAACTGAACTGAATATTGTTTTGTTTGTGACACCTCGTGTATGGAAGTTTACACGTTATTGTCATTAGAAGCACGTATGGGTTTTACAATTTTTTACTTTGACGATATCGTGTGTGTATTTTCTTGATTTTGTATGAGAATGTCAAAAAGCGCCCCAATCGGCGAATGAATTAAGTTTTAAGTCTCGATACAAAAATGCTCTAAACGCAAGCTCTAGCTACGACTTTCGAACATGTTCAAACCTAACTTGTAACCTCAACAATTTGCAGGTGAAAATCCTGTAAAATCTGGCCCAAACAAAGAGACAGACAGACAGACAGAAAAAATATTTAAATTTGTTTTTTGATGTGAGAAAAGCTGTTAATTGGAATTACAAACAGATACCCTCCCAGAAAAAAAGAGGGTATTTGGAATTTTTACACTAAATATCCGCTTCACGAAACACGCGTGTTTCAATTTGTAGAACATTATTAGCAGGTCGTGTAAGGTTTCCATTAAATGAGCCAATAGGACAGGAAGCCTAATAACTACTGATGGAGTGCTAGAAACAATTTAGGTGGAAATGACTAAATTCAATTAGTATTGACACAATTGGATTGCGGATAAAATATATATAATTAAATTTCCTATTCAGTTTGTCATGTTGTACATATACAATACAACATTTAAATGAGGTAGAAAATCTTGCATGAAGTAAGTTAACAAAAGCATAAGGATCTTGTGAACGTCGATAAAATTCGGTTTCGGAAACAAATCTGGGAACAACCAGCAAGAAACTGCTGGTTTGGAAACATATTTGAGTAGAACCAGCAAGAAACTGCTGTTTTGGAAACAAATTTGAGTAGAACCAGCAAGAAACTGTTGGTTTGGAAACAAATCTGAGAACAACTAGCAAGAAACATCGCCGAGCTTCCTTTACATTTCATAAAAATCATTTATTGTTGTTCGTAAGCCTCCCTCAAACTTTAAAACGGCTAGAACGATTTAAATGTTTTTTATTCGCTCTATCACAGGGATGCTTTAAAGTAGGGTAACCCAAATAAAAGCCGGGTAAAACCGCAGACCGCAGTTAGTTTATTATGTAAACAAGCTGTTAAGTACCACTTAAATTACCCAGAAAGTATGGTTCGATAATAACACCAATTAATAAATAAAAAAGCGACACACACAATGCAAATTAATTACACTCGCCAATTATCTAATCGGAGAACAATGAATACAAATTGGTATCGAATATAATGAGACAGACATTGACAGACTCACTGCAGAGAATATATCAGAAGGGATTGCCTTACACAAACTAATTATGATTATGAATTAAAGTTACCAAACTAGTCGTCCAATTTTGCCTGTTGACATGTATTCAAATCGTATTTGAATTTTTCTGTGGGTGTTTGAGATCTGCTACTCAAGCGACGTTTCAAAGCCCAGTGGTCTTCCGCATTATTCACTTAAGGTTTCTCAGCGTCGCACTCATCGTCGAGTGTCGGTTTTTAAAGATATGAAATTGATCCTTATCCTCTATGTATTATGTATCTATTTCCTATGATTGAAACTAACGCTCGTCGTCGACTCTCTCTCAAACTCTTTAATACTTAGAATAATCTTTCTGATTAGACATTGTCTACATATTAAAATGCGGGCAAATTCGCGGGTGATTATTATTAAAGTATCTGCAATAAAGATACATAACTACATATATTATAAATAGGTAGTCTTGAGGTGTGTTTCCAAAATAACGTTCAACCGAACACAGACTCCTACAAAACTCATAAACACCAATTAATTCATATGACAAGTACAAATCCCCGCCGATTTGTCATGTTCCTTTGTGTGCACATTAGCCATACGTAATTACCTCTCTGTCCGTATATCCATCATCTGTAAGCAGTTTGCATAACATATCATGTCATACAAGTGAATCACTGCATGAAATTATTCAAACTATACAAGTATTATAGATTGAATAACGTTTTTTAGCATATACATTTAAAACCAGCGAAGTGGTACAGCAAGCGATGCTAGTTCGAATCCCAGCAGGGCCTGTACCATGAGTTTTTCTTATAAACTTATGTGCAGTGATTACACACCACGTGCTTAACGGTGTAGGAAAACATCGCGAGGAAACCTGCATATGTCTGAGAAGAAATTCGAAGATGTATAGCTCCTGAGACGGCGATAGACTTACTATCTGTCACGTTGACACTTAATCATTTTCGGTGAAAAGTGGGCGTTTTTATAAGCGCGTTACACTTCTGCCTACCCCTTCGGGAAGTACAGACTTGTGCATACGTACGTAATACTTGTTTTGATGTTTACTCGGTTTGAAAGTAATAACGTTGTGTTAACCTTATCAGCAGCGGCATGGTCTGTAATGATTGCGATTCATCACGATAACCATACGCTAATTGCAGTGCGATGGCTCAAGGTCTCTCTTGTTTACATCTTCATATACGTCACAAATATCTTGTAATTATAATACTTAACTCGAGGTGACCTTTTCCTTCAGCTAATCACTCTTCAATGGTTGAAGATGATTGATAAATGAACTTAAATCGTGCGGTCATATTCAAAGGGCTATTGCAAAATCATAATGTAGTTAGTATGAATTCGTCGTGTTGAATGCAAATAGACTCCGTCCAAACAAAGCAAAGGTTGCAAACATAGTAGATATTCAAAATTTGATTAGACTTCTATCAAAGTACTTTCAAATCGTCAGAACAATATGATTATATGGGAATGTGTAGAATACCGCCGAGTTCGGAAGGTTGCTTTTACTGAATGTTTTTAAGAAACTCAGTAATTATTCTTTACACGTTCTGCAGAAACAGCGATAAGAGCCAAGCCTGTCAGCAAACAGACTCACAAAAATAATTATGTATTTAATTAGAATTCCAAATCTAGTTCCTGTCCAGTCTCGCAACAATTTTCCTGGTTATAAGATCTCAAATTGATTGTCAATTGAAACAATACATTGTTTAAAGGCACGGTAATCGCATTCGACATTACATTTCGAGCTAACAAGAATTCGTTAATAACAGATCGCAGATTAACTTGGAATTTGACAATCGAGATTCTATCGAGTGCCATTGGTTTGTCTAAAGGTCGAATGATATCACTGGCAGTGTATCTAGGCTGGTCATCGGTATATACAATTGGCTGCGTGCTGTACAGATTTGCATTCATTATAAATTGGTTCGTGAGTTATTGTTGATCTGGTGACAGGTGGATGAGTAATCTTATGAAGGAAGCTAATGATTAAGTATATGTACCAGCTTTTATTCACAACCTCGTCCGTGTCAAGATTTTAAAAGTGTTATTGTCCGAATTAAGGATCAAAGATATTCTTGTGCCAAATGTTAGTTAATCGGGCTAGCCGGGAAAGGGAACAGATAGAATAGGTGAATAGAAACACTTTCCCATTGATATCAATCTGGATGAAGACATTTTCAAAGAGATAACAATTTGAATTTGTACTAAGATAGGCAAGCTGGTATAAACATTGTTTATGAATGTGGATAGTTGCAAGGGAAGAAGAAGACACACGATGAATTGTGTGAAAGAATATGTGCCAAGAATGATAGTGAGCACAGAAATGACGGCAGACAAATTATATTGCATGATGACATGGCGATGATGAGGCATGAAAGGTTCGCAATTCCACATTAACATCGCACGAGTGGGTACTTTGAAATAACACACGTTACGAAAGGGTACGACTTTTGAGGGCCGAAAAGTACCGTCACCAGAACAAGTGCATCTTCTAGACACTAGAAGATGGACTTGTGCAGCAAAGGAAGTCAATCCCTACATGCTACCTGCATGACGTAAAGACATAGGTAACGTGGATATTTAGATGAATGTTTATATCTTCAAAAGATATGCTCCTCTGTCAACAAAGTACGACTTTCACAGGGCAGCTGCTCTTACAGTCACCATACGCTGCAAAGATGAATACCCGCAGAGATGACTGCAGTTATACGAAACAAAAGACTTGCTCAAAAATAACCTTCCAGTATAACAGCAGTAAAGTTTTAATTACAAATTGGAAGTGCTCATCAAACGTACAAGGGCAGCCAACAATGGGCATTAAGCGACGCTGAACACTAATTAAGCACAATATTTACAAACAATGCGCCCGTGACACATCGAGGTAAAGGACACCCTCATTATACCAGTTCTTGTAACAACTACAAGATGCATCTAAAAATACATGTTATGTTCGTCTATTTTGGTCTGCGCTACTAGGCGCTAGGATATACCAGTTTTTCTGTTTTGCAATAGAAAAGTAAAGTCTTCTTGTGAGCGAGGCTGCTATGCAAATCCAATAGCTATGAGAGATTTATAGATAAAGAGTCTCTTGCATGACATCTTATCATGTCTGCCTCTACTGCTACTCCGAATTAATTAATTAAACTACTTACATCAACTATATCTGTTGCTGATTCTGCACCTGGGCGACATGTTGCACAGGGTTGATCTTGATCTCAAATAATCCCACCCGCATAAATTTGGCTTTGGAAATGCACCTAGAAAAGACGAGTAATTCACCTGATCATATAATAAGTCAAGTGGAATTTGCACCTGCCTCGTATTGGCTATTGAAACCAAACCACTATGAACACACATTGTAAGCACACAAGATGTAAACCTCTGACAGCATGCAACAAAGCACAGATGCAGCGGAAGTGTGCAATTTATCCAATTGACATCATCGCCGGCTTCAAAGAGCTGGGTCAATTGACTTTCTTTTTGGGACGATTGCGTGCGCACGCGACGCGAGCTGTGCTTTTGTTATTGTTTGCATTCAGATATTTACTACGTTGTTTTATTATTGCTGGTGGCGATCCCTGAGAATCATATTATTGCAAAACAAATACTGAGTTGCAATGTTGAAGAATCGATTTAAAGCAAACAAGATGCACACTAAGAAGATGTGATATTCACCGAATTTAATTTGAGTCCTGACCCTAAAGGCAAAAATCTGACACATTACAAACAAATATCCATTCATCGGCTTCCTTCTATGCTGGACTGGACATATAGCTATTGAGAATTTTGACAAATGCCGCTATTAGCGATAGCGATCACCCTCGCGAGGCACTGATTACACGGTGTCAGACTCTGTGGTATGATTTTGACACCTTGTTATCTATTAGGCACTGGTTCTATTTTTGACGACAGGTATCCCTTTCGTTTAGAGTGCAACACAGAATCCAGTAATTAATTACGCGACCCCAATCAAGTGCGGGTCAAACCAGTAGCATTCCACTTTTACCGGGAGTCAATAACATAAATATAATACCACTGAGTATAATTAAAACTGATTTATCTGCTGGAATTACTGTAATTGACAGTAATGAGTGATTTTACTTAAATTTTATTACCTACAATGTTCTGCCTCTGATGAAAGTTCTGTAAATTCTGAGCTGGTCGCTCTAGGACTGTACCCTCAGGCCTAATCTCCCTGGCGGAAGATTGCATCCAAATAATGCTACATTGTTGTTTTCCTTAGGCTACCTATGTGGTGCCGCAAATATTCATCGACATCAGAGGGCCTAGTGCGAGTTTTCTTAAAATCGCCGTCACAAGTCACCGCGTCGACGTAAACGCAGATTTGTATGGGCTCACAATAGTGTCATGTTTAGGCCGACAGAGGCGCTGCTTCGATCCCATACAAATCTGCGTTAACTTTGACACGGTGACTTGTGACGGCGGCAGTGAAAAACTCGCACTAGGCACTCTGAAATCAACAGTTACCATTACACTTGATTGCCTACCACCCTCGCAGAATAAACAAATAAAATATTAAAATTTAGTTTATCCATTATGTTTTCTTTTACACACGGAATTCAGAATTCACCAATTTCAATTCAGCGTGCAAAATCCATAAAAGGATAACTTTTCATATACAGAACTTAAAAATAAGTATATTTTTAAGTTCTGTATATGAGGTAGTTTAGTATAATTAAATTCCCTATACATATTATATATCGATATGAATAACTCCATTCTGTTAATTCAAAAGAGGCATATTAAATAAATTTGTAATTGCTACACTTAGCTACCGATTCATCTAAAAGTACCATTAACGGTAATTGACTGCATTATACCTTGCCACAATCAAATGGTATGAGTAGTACTGCAAGTCAGATTTACAATGTGTTAATGTTATGAAGACAATCAGTGCTTTGCTCCTGGAGTAAGTCATGTTCGAAGTTAAACTTAAGTTGTATCCCTGTGGCATGGACAGCGATATCATACACATTGATGTCCATACTTAAATATATCTAAGAGTAATTATCATAATGACTCGGAATTTCGCGCAGCTTAGAAATCCTTGTATCATACGCTAGTAGCCGGTTCGACTCTTAATCTTTTTAGATCGGTACTGCTTACATTTGTTTACTGTGGCGCTCTTGTATTTCTTTTACAAACCAATCAACCGATGAAGGCGAACTTGCCCAAGGTAATAAAAAGAACAACATTATATTAAAATAATATAATTGAAACGTTAGTTCTCAAATAACATCCGGATGTGAAGTTTTTGCCGCCGTGTTGAATGATTTGAAATACTTGTCATGACACGAGACGGACTCGCGGTCATTAATTTAAACGTCATTTACAAGAACTTAAGCTATTGAAAATGAACCCGGGGACAGAAAACTAGTGTTGATTTTTTATCGGTCAGTAAGTTCGAATTATTTGCACTATAATTTAAACTGTGATAGTCGGTCCTTACAGCGTATCAACAAGTTATACTCAATCATCCAGCCATCAAGATTATATGAGAGTAGCTGTGCCTCGTGGTTTTACCCGCGTAGGATTAACAATAAAACAAACCGCTTTAGCAACATTTACTATTGATGTTTCGCTCCTATTCGTAGCGGCGTGATGTTATAAATCCTTCCACGATGAATGTACTCCTACGAGTACATAAAAATATTTTTGCAATTCAAAAAGTTCTGAAATTAGCACCGTTCCACCAAACAAAATCTCCAGCTTTATAATATAAGTATAGATGAGTATAAGTCTTTAAGTATTAGGTATGTCAATGGAGAAACTCTTAGGAACTTGTACTTTCATGAACTTAAAAAACTGAATCTTCGCTATGCACTCTTCTTCGTTCATCACTTCACTATCAACTTGGACTTGCACAAAAGTAAGGTTGGTTACACCAAAGGTGACATCACATTCTCTTTTATTTAATCACCCGTTTGTAGCAGTAAGCTCGAGAAGTGTATAAAAATATTATTATTTAATAAAGCCCAACCCACGCAAGCGAACCCGTTCAACCCATTTGAACATTAAATGCAATCATCCGAATTCCATTACGGTCATCCAAAGGTCAAGTCGAAAAAAGTGATAAATAGATATAAAGCACCAAGTTCAGACTATTTAATTTTAATAGTCGCCAGTTATAGCTCGGGGGTACGTCGTGTCGTGTCTACGAGATACAATCTACGTTCTACATCTTTGGCAAATATACAACGGTGATAATGGTACCATGCATGCGGAGAACATTGCGAGAAGAGTTTTGAATTAATTGACATGAAGGAATAGGACCAAAGAATGCAAGAATTAAACAAAGCAGAAGAACATTTTGGAGAGAGAAATTGAGCGAGAAATTGTGCACAGCTTCGTTTAAAGTTGCGCACTGAAAATGAAAAATGAAATGAAAATGAAAATGATTATATTCAGTTTAGGCCCTGGTAAGGCACTTATGAATGTCGAGGAATTTACTTGACCACTATTTGATATATTGCTATATCATTTAATAATTTGCTATATTGATACCTTGTGGCATCCAAATATGACTTTTTCATAGAAGAGTTTAAAGATGCTAGAGATAGCAATAATCGTTATAAATTGGAAACTAATTTGAATAACTCTTAATCTAAATTAATAGATAAAAAGCGTTTATATTTAGAGTTGATTTTAAATTGATTCCATAAATATTAAATTGATAACAAATACGATGATAATATCGAGAAACAATTGTACAAACGGAATGAGTTTGTTTAACTACAATTGGTTCACGGGGTCAAGGAAGCATTGTACAAATGTTAGCCCAAGTGTTCCATGTTGATAGAGTTATGAAACTCAACATAATACTATCCATTCATTCTACGGTTTGTTCTAAATTTGCCGCGATTGTCTGTGTTCATAATTTATTAGATTAACGCTTCTATGAGGCAATGGTAATTCAACTAATTCGTTACGGTAGCAGTTTAACATATTTAGTTCGTTCGAAGAAACTAATATTTCTTGCCGTAACTTTTATGTTTGTAGTACTTTCTTAAACGTTAACGTATGAACCTTTATTTCATTGTTGATATTTTTCTAGAACATTATATTTTGGAAATGCTGACAGACCCAGACCTGAGAGACCTAGACCACGTTTGCTTAAAAGATCATCTTCGCCCTTAAGATTAACCTACGCTGACTTCCTGGCAAAATTCCACGGGATACGGGATATATCATCATTGGCCTCTTGGTCTTGATGATTCATAGTGCCATGATCTGTTCCATACTGTGTCACATCAAATGTTAATAGAGTATGCTCAGCAAGAAAACCGTTAAAGGATTAGAAGGCACAGCTAGGCTTTACAAAATGTTTGGTAAGCTAGCAACACGTCGTCTATGTACTATTTTGATCATTTTACCTATTTGTTTCTCAGTCAATACGACTCTGTGGCAATAATAAACGAATGCAGATGACGGAGAAAAGTTGCTGAAACTCGTATCTTTAATTCTTTTGGCAACCGCGACATTTAAATTTTTGAACAGACTACACCTTTAGGGCTACTTAATTGTTAAGCAGACTAATGGGTTAAGGTTTTCAGAATGTCAGAGTAGTTATTACTACTACACACATCTAATTCCATGATTCGTTGCTAGTTTCCTTACTCGCACATTTAATGCATTTTCCACTAATCAGAAAAGTTTAGTATTACCATCGTTATCTAGTAATAAGTGACTTTCCCCGTCGAAGGTCGGCCGCAGTGTGTCAGTAATGGTGTTTGCAGCCATTGTGCATTGTGCCATTGTCTCTATGGGAATATTGTTAGACACGCCATTGCTGACGTAGCTTGTCAATTCAGCTTGGGTTTTCACAAATATGTCATTTGTCACCTTATTTGCCCGAATATTTGTGTCGATATCACGGCTGCGGCTTGCTTAGAGGTAGAACAAATATTTGATACTTTTTCTGCTTAATACGAACATCCTTCACTATTATATTTGATGCTCTTTGTGTTGTCATTGAAATGATGCACATAAACAAGGCAACATCTCGTTGCCACCGAAACTACCATCTAATAGATTCAGTTGGACTGTAGTCCTTTGGGGTCTTTTTGCAGTAAGGCAGAAGTGAATAAAAATTCTATCAGTTCTAAATGAGCACAACAAAACGTCCCATCCTCCATGGCGTTGAGTAACAACATTCAAACATTCGCATTCATACGTATATTAGATGCATTTCAATATGAATACGAATTCATAACAATAGCCGTCCAAACTAGGTCCGTATTAGCATATCGAAGATCAAGTTCACAGTGACAAGGCCAATCCATCTGCATTCCTCGGAATCCAGTGATTAAGCCCCATCACTAATAATCCGAGAAAGTGGCCCACAATGCGACGGATTGACAGCTGTCAGCGACTGTCAGATGTAGGGCACTATTGTCTACGTGTCTTTAGCTCTTTACACGCTTCGGTCTGTATGAAAGATAACGTTGGCTTCCTGACGTGATAACGTTGATTTTCTTTACTGTGTACTTACTCTGTTGTTTGAAGGTAGATTTTATGTTTATAAGCAATTTAGTTACCTTAGACTCCTACCTGAAATCAGTATTATTTGTTTAAGGTTTGAGATCTTTGTCTTCAAGGATTTTGGAATTCTGAATACAAATTAATTAGCTTCTGGTACTGGGGAAGACTAAAGTAAATTATCCCACACTAAACACAATCAAATCCAATTAGATACTAGTCATAATTAAATAAACGTTTAGCTGATGTTAAGTTGTGAGTCATGCGTCAAAAATGTTAAAATCCGTAGAAATGCGGGCATGACATGCGTCGTAATTGGATAGAATCACGTTATGCTTACCTTCGTGTTCGCTGGCTACCTACACTTTACTTGTTTATGCATTCTTATGATTACAAGTAAACAAAAGTGACTATCTGTCAGACTTTTTATCATCGTCACCTTCGTGCTCTTATCCCATGTTATTTGTGATTGGCGCAAACCCTAATTCTTCATTTTCTGCTGTCATCTTTCAAACGTCATAGCCATCGCTTCTTGGCTTCTTCTTAGAAAGCTAGTTTCCGAACCGTTGGTCATGTTTCTACGCTCATTAGTGCCTTATCAGGGCCTGAACGGAATAAATCATTTTAATTTTCATGTTCTTAGGCCTATGGAATCTTCTTAAGTCTTAATTTTATTTTCATCCACGTTTACAAACAAAACTAATTTTGCATAGTTCAAAAATTCACCTACACTTAATTTGATGGATGGCATTCGAAATGCATTATTGTTTTTATCTGATTATAAGTGTGAGTGTGCTTTTGAATTGAATTAATATTATTATTTTCCTGCCTACTTTGTTGGCTCAGATTGTATGTAGCATTCTGTTCTGAATGTCTCGAACACAATCTTCGACTAATGAAAGGGTTGTTTGTTAACACGACACGAGATGACTCGAGACCGATATCAAGACAAATCATTGAAGTCATCATAAATATGCCAGCTCTGTCATTATTCTTACCATCTGGTAATATTAATGTTACATCGTTATAATCTTGTGCGTTGATATAAATGTGTTTAACAAGTTTATCTCAATTGTCGTAATGAATAATTTGCTTATTAAAATGCTGTTTATTATTCTCTAGCTTTTCCTCATTAATTGTAGATTGCATTGTCGCAAGCGTAATCAGGCGTAAGCTTGAAAATGAAAATTAAAATGATTTATTCAGTTTAGGCCCTGGTAAGGCACTTATGAATGTCGAATTTACCGCTTGTTAAGGTACCATCTTATGTATACCTTTAATCTGTCTATATTACTATAATATTATAAAAAATGCATGTAACGTAACTTTAAAAGAATTTTACCAATTTTGCTTGGCTGCAATTTGGCTCTTTGGAATGCGATTCTTATTAATGACACTGTATAGTAGTAAGCTATGTATATACTGTGTTAATCAACGAATTATTTCTTTATTAAACTGATATTGAGTGTAAACGGAAATAGAGATTATTCTGTACATTAAGGTCTACATATATTCGACCTTTAGGTGGTTCAGAACCATGGCTGGCCAAAACCTATACCTCACTGTACATTAAATCTAACTATATCTATTTATCTACATTAGGTACTATCTAGTTAACTGTTAATTGTATGGTAATATCAAGTGATTGAATTAGCACTTAGGTAAGCAGTGTCTTGATTGAATTAAATAAACATTAAAACATTAAGCAATTTTAATAACTTTCAATTGGACGCAGTAAAAAATTCACGATTTCTTATTTGCGTTTTGTTCACGATGTTAGATCAACTTTGAAATTCGAATGGGCGATCCCATTATACCCTTACACATCTTAGCGTATCTTAATATGGATTATACTCGTAAATAAATGAATTAACATTTAATTTTATTTCTTTTTTCAATAATTTGCCTTTCAACTCTGAACTTTATATGCACCGATGTGAACCTTAACCCCACCGAGCCCTGCATGAATGCACTCGTGCGCGGCCATTGACCCACCAGCTGACCCTATCCTATCGGTCAGTGCCACTGATTGTTTGATAACGGATACAACGACCCACGAGGTACACTACCACGAGCTACGAATACGTATGTGCATTTTATTATCTTTCTTGAGAATGCACTGTTTTCCGCTTTCGGGCTCTTTGACGAGGCGGGAAGTGTGTTCTACGTCAAGCCTGAAGTACATATTTATTTTATGCTTTATGCGACTAATTGCCTCATAGTAAAACACTCTAAAATCAAAACTAGGCCATCTCAAATAGCGTACTCCTTTTTTGTGCAACAAACGTAAGTGACTGCAGCCTACAAATGAAAATGATTTCTGTTCAGGCCCTGGTAAGGCACTTATAAACGTCGAAGAATTGACCAATATGAGCTGAATTTCTTGCCGGTTCTTCTCAGAAGGCTAGTTTCCGAACCGGAATAAAACATTTTCATTTTCATGCAAACTTGCAAATACTAAAAGTATCTTGAGCATCGCCTGCCTTCTGACTTCGTCCGCGTGGAATATGTACTTTGTGCTAACGATAACTTGAACCCACTTTAAGACGAGTAGTTGCTGAAATTCAGTGCGTTCAAGCAAACGAACTTTTGTGCACTATATATTAGTATAGATGAAACCGCTGTACCAACATAATGAGAGCTTTTCCTGGCACAGCGACTCCAATACCATTCTTCTTTGAGCACTGGTGAGCTTATTTCATCTTCTCCTCATGCTGAAGAATATTGAGAAGGAAACCATAAGGAAAATGTTTATAAAAGTGATAAAAGTAACTCATCCAAAAAGCGCGGTTCCGCGGCCAGCGTTTCTCAACATATTAATATTTTGTCACCTTACGTAATGTTTGTTTTCTTTGACCGGTTCTTGAACTGCGTGGGTGGATAACGGGCTGAGCTCTCGTTGGAATTATGCTAGTTTGCTCTATTGATCACACTCCCAACTCTTATAGCCATGCTAGTTCGCCTGTGTCACGGTGACATTAATACGCGTCACATATCTACGTGTCTCGTAATGTGAGTCAAACTATCATAGCAATAAGTACATGGTAAGACGCCCGTGGCAAAAATACGATAGAAAAGGCTGATCCTACAGATATGATATTTGAGGGAGTGTGGTCTTTGTGACGTGTATGTATATACAGGGCTATCCAAAATTTAACCCCAAGGGGGCTAAATGGGATGATATGAAAAACATAAGGCCGCACAAGAGAAGCTGCTGGTACAACTGCGCACTAAGCGAAGCTGCTACTAGCTTTGTTATAATCTGAATCAGCTCTCAACTATGTCTACACCTCACCAAGAACACAATCCAAATTGCATGTCATTAAGATCAGAGGTTTAAGCTGTGCGTTGTTTTCAGTCAATCAGGACTTTAAATACAGATGCTCACGCCTGTACCCCCCAAATGGGTAGGGAAATGTGTACTTACAGTGCACCCACATTTCGCCTTGGGGTCGAGCCAGTTGCCATTAACTAGGCACGACTCCAGACTCCGTGCTGCTACTGGGAAATTACAGGTGGAAAAACTCAATAAAACTTTGCCCAACAACTCAAGGCCTTATGTTCCAAAGTAGCGCTTGTGACCAAAGAGGCCAGTTAAAATTCATTATTATCAATAAGAAAAAAAGTTCATGCTGTTTAGTATATCCATGAAAATGTTAATTATGAAGTTTGAAAATTAATATAACGCACAGATAAACAAACATTACGTCACCGATAATCTATGTAAAGTGACATCACGCATATTAAATGTAAAGAGCACGTAAATCATTGGTTCGGCATATCATTTACATATCACACGTGTTCAAACTCGTAACACGCGGAGAGAGTCGCATATAATTAACTGTTACGCACACGCGACCATCTACTAACTGAATTTGATCATTATATTTCGGTCTGATTCTAATTAAAGTTACTCCCACACCCTTGGAAAGTCTGAGTAAAGTGACGTGTAGTATGCTCGTTAGCCATTGGCTCAATTATGAGGATACTGAAGGTAGGGAAAATGGAAGAGAATAGCATTGCGCTGGCCTTAAATTACATGAGATGAGATCAGAAGGATGATTATGATTGAATTGAAGATACTCTACTTCTGAAAAACATTCTAGCTCTAGATACCTGCAGCAATAACTTTATGTAAACTTTTTTTATGCTTAAATCTAATCTTTATAATTAAAGTCTTCCCCCTTATTACGTGGTTAAAAAGTGGTTGTAACTCGGACTAAGTCTATGTCCATCCTTTTTGAAATCCGTATCGCAAAAAGAGAAGTATTATAAACCCAGGATTATCTTATGCTATGTTTTGTAATAAGGGGGTCTAGATTTCGCTAACTTCTGCAATAGGCTTGGTGCAATATTTAAGGCTATTTAGGATATTGTTCCATAAGCTTGAATAATACGCACAGGCACTTTGAATCTTACTTAGCCCAATGCGACACTTATAATCGAACTCTTCTCAGTCGATGCGCTCTTGTCAGAGCGGTCGTGGTCGTCATGTAGTTGTATTGTTAGGAACAGCTGGTATTTGCTTTACGATAGCCTGCCATCTATCTCTATTGGCCGCCATCCTTGAGCATTCGTGCACCGGCTCGCCAACCACCGATTTGACCTGGTCTGTCCACCGCATAATCGAACTACAAGAAGATAAATATCTAACTAAATAAAAAGTTTTTCAAATAAATGTATTACTTAATCACACGAACCTATTTACCCCAAATCTCAATTGACATAACAGTAAAATCACATAAATATCCCACGTTCGAAGCGCCGTGCTTACATATAAAGCAGTTTACGACACCAAATGCCTACACGACCACAACACTACAATGGCAATTACGATCTTTAGCAAAATCGTCACGTTTTCGGTGAAAGTGCAGTGAACAAACGTCGATGTACGTTCGTCGACGAACAGTCTGTGTGAATGCGTGGTCTTGAACACCCTTCTGTATTATAAACTAAATCAGTTCATTTCTTCTAAAGTGTTTGATTCGAAAGGATCTACTTCATCGTGTCATCCATTCTCATTGGTAAGTTTATCGATCTTATCTAATATATAAAAATCTCGTGTCGCGGTGTTTGTTGTTAAACTCCTCCAAAACAGCTGAACTGATTTGTATCAAATTTTGTGTGAATATCGGGTAGGTCTGAGATTTGGCCAGCGTTTATTTTTCATAGCCCTAAATGCCTAAATCATACGGACCCACATGCTACAGCTGGTTGATAATATATTAATTAAGTCCAGCACGTACCTTGAATTTGGAAGGTTACAGTGTATTTGCTGCTTGCAACAAGACTTCAGTTGTGACTATTCAGTCTTTAACTGTTGCAGTGTGAATATGATCGCGTTTATATTCTCTTGATTTTACCATATCAAGTCCTAGGCCTTTAACACGTGTGATTTAGTAGTCATCTGCAACATTTATTTCAAGAAATTCAATGACGCGTGCCTGGGACACTGTGATATGGTCATCATCTCTTACGTTAGATAGTATATAGTGAAATATTTCCTTCAACGACATTTCAAGATATGGTATATGATTAAAAATCCGTAGATTTCATCGATCTTTAGCAAACTGTCAGTAGTGTCTGTATGCTATAAATTGTTGAGGTATTATGCAAATTTGTTGTCAAACATATTATCCACATGCATTGTTTCCCAACTATACCAAGACCAAACACAGTGTGATTTGTGCAACACTGCTAGAAATTACCAGTTGCAATTGCAAGGTCTTCGATATTCATTCGGGAATAATTACCTCCATTGCCATTAATACGCATTAATTATAGATTAACAACGTAACACACCGGTTGATAAAGAACTTTCGCCTTCTGAAGACGTTTTACCGGTTACAAATCACTTCTAAGTTCAAGTGTGTCTCAAGTGTGATTTTAAGTTTTCATTAGTTTCTTTGCAGTATTTTTAGTTAATATGTAATCTAGTCAAGTTATTAATGTCTACTGTTTTGATTCCACTGAATTATAAAATGGATTGAAAATTCGATAGCTGATCATTTGATTGATGATGAAGTATATTTAAGATATTTGCAGGTATTTAGGAAAAACTTGCTTGGTCTTGTCATTTGTCAATCTAAAGATTACATTATCCATAAACCACTAAAATGTCATTTGTGACAAAATTATTATGTCATCGAAGTATTCGTCAAATTGAGCAAACAATGACATAACAACTGTCTCCTTTTATTTTTGCTAACGTTCCACAGTATTGCTGTTTTGTAATTGTGCTTTAACTGTTAAAGCATTAGCCAAATTAAACGGTCCTTTCTAATTACTTTTGTTTGTACTTGCTTTTAGCAGGACTCCTCAAAACGAATACGAGTAATTAACAATGAATGTCTTAATGTCATTGTCCGACTTTGTGACATAATTACTATCATAAACCGCTTTTGTATCATAAGAGCCTTATTGAGGCAGTTCAATGATTATATTTTTTTTCAATGGGATCCAGATATATTTATGAAATGAATCTGTAACTGTAATCTGTTAAAAAAACTCAAAAATAATCTATTAAGTATTAATTAAGCTAAAAATTAGGTTACGTGCTATTTTCAGATTGCAACTCCATTTTATCACACTAACTAGAGCATTCGTATTATGTGATCCACAATATGACGCAGATCGGAAGTCCTTCATTCCCGAAATTCTTAAGAAAAGGCAAGCATGATGAATCGACTCAAATCACGCGATGCGTCGTCGTCGTCCGCAAAAACTCTCGGTTTTATCAAAGTATCAATTAAGCACGCTCCGTGTGTTTTCACAGTTAAAATAATGCATTTAATTATGAACATGTTTGTTACTTTCCCCTCTCTCGGCGTGGAAAACCCGCGAAAGTTAACGTCGCACAGTAAACTCGCGTCCACCGCGCCGCCATCTTGTCAATATTGCTCAAAAATCAGTTAAGATTTTAAAAATAGAACAGTGACAAACGACAGTGTCGAACACTGGTTGGTCTAATTTTAAATCGCATACCGAACGGAAATTTAGAACGGACCAACGGTGCATGTTCTAAATTTAAATAGTGCAGCTGCTGTGAACTTTGTCCGTAGGGATAGATAGCTTTCTTTTTTAGTCGATTGAATCGTGATAGTGAGGCGTGTTAGCGATTGTGTCGTAATTGGCATTGACAGTGAAAGTATCGACAGCTGTCCCCCGACCGTCGGTAAATATGCTCTATGGCTTACTGACTGAGGCTATTATCCCTAAACTTGTGCTTTCACTCTGCAACAAATTAACACTGCATCACTGCTTGCATTGATATATTGATTATTGTTTTTACATCATTGGAATTGATCAGCCTAACACCTCTTAAGCCTTCGTTCACTCTTCGATTGTATTCTTTATCCTTTTTATAATCTTGAAAGAGAAACATTTTACAATAGTAAAATGTTTCTCTTAATAAAGACTTAATAAAGTCTATCATTTACTTATGCAACACATATTAGCTCAATCCTTTTCACCAGATAGCAGTCTTATCGAAAAAGTGAATCACCTACCTACCTTAGCACATGTCTTTTATTAGACTTGCGTCAGTAACTTGAATATTTCTTTAACTAACTCAAAATGCACTCAAATCATGATGTAATTTTGCGGGGATCTTGGTAGAGGTCTATATCAAAGAGTACAGCCTTTTTTCGGATTCAAAGGGGCACTTGCTATGCGGGCAACTTCATTAGGGGTGTCAAATCTCTTAGTAATTATTGTCATAGGTATGGTCTATTTTGAAATACATATACTGACGCCTTCCCAGAAGGGTCCCCGAGTAGTAGGACATAAGGTGTACAGCACACACGAATCACCGAAGATGAAATGTCACCTTGACAGTTGGTGAGTTGAGGCACTAATGCAGTACGTCTTTGAATTTCTCATCGGGTTTTTCATTTATAGATGGCATCAATGCACTTCAGTTTTTAGAAAAACTCATAGTTTCAGACTGTTTGGATTTGCGGTTGACTATTTAAACGACATTTTGCTTTGCAGGCAATCTTGTCCAAATTTACTTGTCCCATACCAAGGTCTTAAATGCTACATAGCCTCAAAGATTATATCAGTTTTAGAATACCATTAAACTGTCGTGATAACCCTGACGTTACATAATGGTAACTTTACACAACGTGCGTGTGAAACTGTACATTATCTGTAATTGCAATGTTCGCGCGGTCGGCCTATGAATTCTTGGTAAGCAGCGGTTACTATAAGCTAATGTTGCAATAAAAATGCTACGCAAATACTATTACATCTCCGTGTGTTTCTATTCTTTATGGTCTCTAGGTGTACTTATGCCTCCATAACTTTAATCGACATTAAGAACGACTATATTATTATGGTTGTTTGTTTGGTACAGAGCCATCATTATGGCAAATTGTCCAGTCATATTGAGCCTTATGCAATATTTGTTAAGGTCCGCAGTATCATGGATATTTATATTAATTTTGATACATAGTCACCGTTCATCACCCGCTTGGAAACTACGCCATTGACCATAGCCTATATAGAAGTTGCAATACTAGGAGAATCAGTAGTTGCTAATATCATCGTTCACGTTATTCTTGAAGAAACCCATGCTATGTATGTGTGTATGTATGCAAAGCATAATGTTTCCATCTTTTGAGTGTGCGGGAAAGGAAGTTCTTTTGGAACCGCATGATGTCAATCGATATACGTACTTTTCGTACGGAAACTTACTTCCGCATTCCTTTTTTTCTAACCGCAAGCTCATGTCATGTAGCAAAAAATATTACGTAACAAAATATAACTACGCCGCACACGCAACAGGGTAGTTGTTGCGAAATGTCTAGAAATGCACTTAAAATGCAATAAGCCGCGCATCCGGCGCACAGATTACACAGTACACTAGATACTAATAAAATTCTATGCGAAGGTAGCAAGAGTGGACTAAATAATTGCAAGCACTCGTCAGTTGCCTTGGTTTATTACAATTTATCATCTTTGGCAATCGTTACAGGTCAATCGGAAGCCTAAGAAAGTCTAACAACTGATTTAACCCAGGTCACCGATTTTACTCGTAATAGGGGTTGCGAAGTTCAGATAGCAGTCGCTATATATAAAAATCAGATGATCAGCCACATCGGGTTTCAACCCTATTTCATTCATCAAGTGCCAACCCCAACAATGTTGCCATCATAGTTCCACTGTGTGACAGTGACAGACTTATACGCGTCTTATACATCTGTCACATAATAAGAGTTAAATTATCATGGCAATGATACAAAGGTCATGGTACAAAGTACAGGCTTACTTTTGGAAACGGAAATGTTGAATAAAACTTTTTGATGTGATTTGATTTGATTTGAAAGAGTATGGCGTGTTTAAGGCAAATTTTCAGCATTTAGTCGACAAAGGCTTAGTAGCTTAGAAAGATAGATGTATAGATAGTCCCGTATCCTTTACTCTTCTATTAAAATATTATGGGGCCATAATTCAACATAAGGTAATCTCAACAGCCTTAATATCAGATGAACAAATGTATTTATAATAAGCAGCGGTTTACATAACTGTAGAAAGTTGATCATAGCCATCCATAATCCCAGCGTTGGGTTCCTATAATTTACTTCAACATTACATTATTAAGAGCATGACTTAATACACTTTCATTTATTTAAGATCTAATTTAAACTTTCGCAGTTTTTTGCTCAGATTTGTAAAGATCTGTTTCGCTTTAGCTACGTTTTTACACTAATTTAGGCTAAGTTAGTTCTCTCCAAACCAACGCTAATGTTTTCGTGACTTATTGATTTTTGATTTATAGAAATTATTCAGAATTAAAATGATTTTGCTGTTTGTAAATTGATCATAACATTAGGTATCGCTTTCTCTTTCATTATAGACAACTTCTGAAAGATCATTTTATATTGTGTATTCCTGGACATCTGGTATTTGTAGAGATCTAACTTAACCTGACAATAGTTAGGGTTGGAATTGGAATGGAAGTTAATAATCTTATGGTAACATCACCGACCATTATCTTAAACAACTAGAGGAGATGCTGTACCACTAATTACTTAAACAAACAGTGAATCATCACTACAGAGGCCTCGTGGGTAAGCTAAATCATCGTGATCGTTAAAGCAAACACAAGATATTTTAGCTGGTACCATTTCTTTACATACGTTGCTTTAATAGAGCGTGATTCCACTCTAGTCTTCAATAGTTACTGACAACTCCTCATTCACAGTCTGCACTGCCTTTCATCAATCGCTTCATTATTTACCCATTTGGGTTATCTACATTGTATCATGTTTCATTGATCAATTTGTCAACTTCTTTCTACATTGAAAGTGTATTTAAACAATCTTATTGCTTGTTCCAGACAACAGACAGCGCAGATTTCCTGGCGACGCGGCCGCATACGGCGGCTGTCATCCCGGGCAAGCCTGCTGGGAACCCACTACAGTTCGTCCGGGTCGGCCCTGCTGACCTCGGAAGCAAAGCAAGGGAACAACTCCGACGCGCTGAGCTTGCCAAGCGGACGGAACCTGCGCGAATCGAGCGCCAGGAGGACTGGCAGTCGGTAAGTTTTCTTATATCACCAATATATAGCTAACAGCCTCCTAGTGATAATTAGGAAGCTAGTTTTACTATGTGGTATATAAGCGTAAAGTCCGTGCCGTAAGCAGAGAAGATAAATATCGGTCAACAGAGTTGCTTTACTGGAATCTAGTAGAAGATCCGTACCATAGCGATGGGACGTGTGTTCTTTTTTTTCATTTACAACTTATCAGAATTCCCAGAAACAAATATATACAAGACTCAGAATATATTACAAGTTACCAACCTTTCAAAATTCATTTTTATTCCATGAATAAGTCAATGCCTTACAGTATGACTATATGGATTCGACCGGCATAAGTCACTATAAGGGCTTTCCAACGACTGATTTATAAATCTCGTCAAAATGCTATAAATTTAAGACCTAAATAAATATTTCTTAAAACTACACTCTTCAGCCACAAATAAAAAACATATGATTTGCATTTATTTTCTCGCACAGGCAAGACACAAACAAGAGAGTTTTATTTTACTATACAGAACAAGAATGAAATAAAAGGAAATTTAACCACAGACTCATCCGATAGAATTATCAAGTTCGCGTACTGGGGAAAGCTCTGTTTCTAAGGAAGTGGCAAAATATCGTTAAGCCTCGGTCTGTCTAGATATGAAGACGCATCATGATTTGTCATCTTCAAGTGGACCCTTAATTGCGATTTCCTCGGAAGCCTCCAGGTGGTTCCGACATTCAGGTTAATTGGCTGAGATCAGTTTTCTTTTCCAGAAACGAATTCTTCGTTAGTGGGAATCCGCGTGATTTATAGAAGTGTCATGACTTTTGTCCGTCGTGTGTGGTTCGTTTTAGGGCTCGTAAAACGGAAATATCAATCAAAGGTTAACGTTCATGTTAAGCGGTTTATATTTTATTCTCTCTTAAAATATTTAGTGAATTTGAATTAATTAAATTTTGATGGACTGTGATGTATTTTTTTTCTTTGGACGTATACATATATTTCGGTGTCCAAAAAAGAAATTTCTTCTATTGAGTCTTTGTTTAAAGAGCTCAATATTTCTCCAATCAGATTTGAAATCTCAGAGATTTGAAGGGCGTTTTCGAAAGCTTCTTAGAATGTCAAATGCACTGACTCATTCGATTCTTTTAACCCTACCAGGACGTACCCTACTACGTATTAAGCAGTAGAAGCGGCTTGTTCAAATATATCCTTAAAAACCAGTTATAAATCATCACCATCCATTGTATGTAAGCAAATCCTGTTGTTATTCCCACCGCTCCTGTCGTATCCGCCAAGAAGCCTTGAGAATGCCCGCTTCCGTCCAACACGCTGCTTAGAGCAGGTTGTATTTATTTTGTTGACAATTACTACTTCTCAAACATAATTAGCTATGGTCGTACTAAATAGCAATAATCATTTACAGTTTAAAAGAAAGAGGAAATCGTACAAGGCTCTTTAGATTTTTCTGCACGTCAAGGAATTTTTAGACTTGATTTTTTTCTGGTATTCCACTTTACCCATTTTATTGCCCGTAATTGTCAGCAAATAGACAAAAACAAGAATTTATAGGAACTGTTGGTAAGTGCTAGTGTTTTCATCGTGCGGTTTTATTCGTCATTAATGTGAGTGAAGTCTTAGAATTGAAATCCATTGCGTAATTCTATTGAGAGAGAAAATGTCAGGCACACACTCAGGGGACCATTTACTCGTTGATATGTGTGGTGTAAATCAATACAACCGAACAATCACTTACATAAGTACTTAATGAAATAAAACGCTACTGGGGTGAAAGGCGACAAAATGCAAGCAAAATACGTTTTGGCAAATTTTTAACAGAGTTGGATCATCACAAAGTGCAAAAGAAAAATTTCTTGTACCAACATGTATGTGTCAAGGTAAGGTTTGATTTGAACGAATATCAAGTCAAAGAAATTCAATGGAAAGTATAGACCATGACGGTTTGAATACAAGATTTTTTTAGGCTGAATAATTTGTAACATATTTGCCCTTGTAATAATTTGCAATAATAGTTGAATCGTGTGTCGTGATCGTATAAATCACTTTAAACTGTCTCATCGCGTCATCGCTTAAGATTGTATAATCGCTCAACACTTGCTCCAAACAAATTGTCCGCACTTAATCTTAACGATCCGAGCGAAATTGTATAAAAAACATCTTTAAGATCAACACGCGATGTTAAACACGATCGTCTAGAATACGCCAGTCGTTTACACCTAGACTGTTCGCTAAATCTAATAGACCTTAAATGGGTTGAGATTCTTTTGGATCCTGTGTTAAAACAGCATTTTTTATGGGAAGTTCTATAAATGCATCTACTTTGCTATTTTCTTATAAATTGTGTGGGATATCCGCAGGCAGGCTTACCAGGAGGAAAGGAAAGGAGTTTTTAGCTAATAAAATATTATTTATTGACCACGTAGAATACAAGGACAGAAGACACTTTGTAGATTTGTGGTGGGAAATATATCTCTCGGCAACTGTGTCCGATATCTGCAGGCTATTGGACAACAGCAGTTTTCTAAAAATTCCTAAATTTTGGGCCATTACGTAGCGAAAAACTGTGATTACTATTACGTACGACTAGGCAGGTATATATTTGGAGCTGTGCGTATATTTAGTACCACCATATATGACCTGCCATACGTATCTAGACAAAACGTAAGAATCTGAGTAATTAGGGCTACTGTCAAGAGATCTCATTGTTTCATGTGGTAACCCTATCCACGGTGCTCTTGTAAAGTCCAATTATGTAGTAACTATTGCAGCATTCATAATTATTTGTTTCTCGTTTTTCATACCAGTCGGACTGATTGCAATTATGAGTCGTCACATTTTTTCAACGTTCCTGAGCAACTATTCGTAGTCTAAGAAGCTTGTAATAAGAGCTCATAAATAACCCGCACATCCCCGCTGAGAGGATATGCCTAGAATATTTATTAATACTGCTACCGACAAAAAACAAACGTATGCAATAGAAATAATTGATGTTGAAAAAGCCAAAGGGGTCTGAAGTCTAGAGAGGAATGGCGCTATGCTTTCTCGTCTGCCCCGTGCCGTGAAGCGTAAGAATCTTAATACCAAAAACTTGATTTAATCACAATTCGATGAAATGTACCAAAAGAGAATGCTAGTCTTTTTAAAATTGCAAACGCTGCGCTCATCGGATGATAAGCGGCTACTGTATGATGAACGTTCTCTGTTCACTTTCATGAATAATGGAATCGCTGAATGGAAATTATGAAAGACGCAGGGTCTAGCTATAGCTAGCATAGCCCTTCACTCCAACCTCCCGCAATGGAGCAATGGCGAGCTTACACATCGCAGGAACACATTGACTACGACATACAGCTTAGAAATACCACAGATACAATATCACATATACGTTATCTGTACTATATACAATATTTCATCGCATATGATCCGTTAGGGTCCATTGATAGACAGAACACCAACTGCGCCAGCTAATGTGCGCCCCGCGTGATGCCAATCAGTCTGATCCACGTCCGATCCTCATGTATATTTCATCAGGTCATGGCCCGTCGGATGTGTCCTCACGTCTGCCGTGCACACCGTAATGGATTTGACACTAATTCTCCATACAGTAGCAATGAGGGTAATTGAAGCGCGTTGCACAATTTCGGTGTGATAGCGGTGTTTAATTGTGTCGTTAGAGACATCTGATCTAGGTATAGATAGTTGAGGTATATTTATGTATACTATGGTTTAGTGTTTTGAAATTACTACCAAAATCGATGAAAATACCATTTTACCAAACCACATATCAAATATAATTTTTGAAACAATTTTTTACTCATTCAACAAAATTGTCATGGTCATGAACAAAATATGAGCATAAGTCCTTATAACCTGCTTACTTAGAAATGCAATAACAATGATATGGCATTAATTATTGGAGTGAATCCTATAGTAAATTTGTTTTTTCCAGAACCTGGACAATTGGAAGTCGTCGCGACGGAAGCGAGTGGAGCACATAATCGAGAGGTGCGTGGAGGTGCGCCGGATGGAGAACGAGCCCAGCCAACCGAGGGGCAAGTCCAAGACGTTCAACGAAATGCTGGAGGAACGGTAAGTCCTAAAACCATTGCACATAATCTAGGATAAAACACACGTCACGAACATGAAAAGTGGTGGACAAAGTTGGAGACAGTTCTTAGGTTCTAAGAAAATTCTTTTTGAACATGCTCTGACTATTGAACCGAGAGTCCAAGAATTACAAAGCTGTAGCTATGATTTAGGATACCCGCTGCATCATGTTTTTGATTCGATGGCACAATGTTCGATTTGGACGAAATGTCATTTGTTTTGCATGAGCTTGAAAGTTACATATCCAGTCGAGGCTTCAGATCTGTTTTTTTCTTATACTTGGAGCCCTGTAAATTTAATTTTGTAGCATGATCTTGAAAAAATACACCTTGTAGAAATACACCTTTAATTAACTTTCGACATCTATAAAGATGAATCATTCTACCAAATATCAGTCTTTTGTATTTCTATTTTGATTCGCTTATGCAATTAGCAAATCAAACAGTTACTCGACGTAACAACCTTGGTAGTGGCACTTTATTGTGGATCTATTTTTTTAATTCTTGGATCATCGACTTTATAATAATGTAAGCAATCAACCATTACACCGATTTCCCAATTCTGCCACAATTACTCTAATCAAATATTACCAAACGCTTCTTATAATAAATTGCCCTTGATTGCCATAGCTTGTCATGTATTTCGCAACCATATCGATGTTAATAGTCCCTTTTATTGCACCATAGTTAGGTATCAAATCGAAGTTGATTCGAATCATTGCAATCGTAGTAAGTAATGTTATTTCAATCACTTGAATTGATCGATCTTCCTGCTTCGTCTGTTTCATATTATCGATCACTTCCATTTGCTACCGCTATTTTATCATCGATTCTAATCTTTATTATATCTTTAGTGAATTTGTCATTTTCGACGAGTGCCCGATGACTGTCATTTTAAAGCATTGCTGACACATCGTGCAATATATCTTTGCGATTCACTGTAACAAATGATTCGAATTGACATACTTTATTAATGATGTAATTTTTATCATGACTTGCGGTCGACAGTTTTATAATGTTTATATTTTGAAAGACAATTTATATTATAACAGTTATATAGTTAAACCAGAAGATTATCTTTCGCTATTTGATTGATTATATTTGCGGTTTAATTTAATTGCATCTAAAACATAATTTATAACCCGTCTATTGTCATTTATCGATCATCAGCATTTTACATTCATAATTGTAAAATAATGAATCGATTGCAAATTCAGTATTTTTAAGGTAAACAATATTCCATCAAGAATCGATTTCTAATAGAATCGATATGGATTATTTCACACATGATCCGAGCTGCGGTGGCTGGGAGCTTATCGATTCGCGTCGCCTGTAAAACAATACGGTGTCATTGACTCCAAGTCGTCTTGTGTTTCACGGATTTCTTATATGTAATGTAGCTTCTGTTATTACATTAATATCACGTTATGTAATGTCGTCTATGTAGATTTTTATTCTCAATATATGACATGATATGATTGTCTTTGAATGCTTGGATCTAATGCATTGTCGTCTTTATTCTGAGTAGGATTAAGGTGCTGGCAATGTAATAGGTAATCTATGTACCTCATGGGACATTTTTGTCATTCGCCATATCTTTTAAGTAAGGTCGATCCCAAATATTCTGACTTGGTTCTTCTGCTCTATGGAACCTCAGATCGGTCAGGTTGGTTACATTGAAACTATGTTGATAGATTATTTTCTTCTGTAGGATTTCTAACTAAGAAAATGTAGTGACTATTAAATGAACACCAATAATAATTATAAAAATAACATTCTTTATCAGTATAAATATGCGTCGTGAAATTAAACGTTACGCTACTGCTATTTGAGTTGAATTTCGCTCAAGTAACGAACAAGTTGAAGAATATAAAGTTCTTAACAGCAACGAGGTGACATACAAAGTCATTTTACAACTTGTAATTATTATCATTCGATCTAGCGATCATAAAACGCCACGAGACCTCTTCACGACCAGCATTAACTTTCGGATTATGTGCAAAATACATCCGATTTAATTGGAACCATGATATTAAAAGAACCTACTTGGGTGGTAATGCTTACTATGTATTTGAATTGGAGAGATACCAATATAACAACCGTGAATCCGTTATGATCTTGAAAGGGGATTATTTTTTATTAATATAATTTGTCCAGTCCAGCTCCTCTTTTGAGCAGTCTAGAGGCTTTTCTGGTCTCGCCACTGACTGGTTTAGCAGTAGCAGCTCTTAACGCGAGAGACTATAAAAATAATTCTATTGATATTGACTAATATTATTATGTACGTGTATCTAGGAAGACCCAGGTTAACATACATGGGATAAGAACAAAGTTTCGCCATGACGTATAGGGAGGACAAAGAGATGGCATCTGTTACACCGACAAGAGTCACAACTCTTAAATGTATAATGATGATGACGTGTATCTGTCACGTTGGCACTTAATCATCTTCGGTGAAATGTGGGTGTTGTTATAACAACACCCATGCCTACCTCTTCGAGGAATAATGGAGTGAGCATATGCATGTATGAATGCCAATTAGTTAGGAAGGTTCTTCTAGCAGACCTATTTTTTCTAAATGTATACTTACTAGCGAATATGTATATAAGATTCAGGTTTCCCTAAAAGGAAATCTACTTTCGTCGGTCACGAGCTGGTAGCCACATCTCTGTTACACGTCCGTCTCGGTCTGCGGGCGCCTCACGACTGATCGGGTTTCATGCGCCTGCGCCGCGCCGGTGTTGTAATACGCATCTATTTTAAATACATTTTAATCCTACACCTGATTTATTGTTAAGGATATAAATTACGTATTTATCGAAAGTTATGTTTTGTCGTTTTTGTAATTAAACATTAGAACTAGGAGTGTGTCCAAGTGTATAAGTAGTGATTTAAATTGGTATTTATTCGAAAGTAAGTATGAATAATTTGGAACCAGATTTCCTATACAGTCAAGGTTTGGATTAGCAATGCCAATCTGCGCCTGTGTCTGTTTGTAATTCCAATATAACAGCTTTTCAGTAAATGCATATGAACGTATATACCATATACAGAAATATAAAAACCAAAATTTTTTTCTGTCTGTCTATCTGTTTGTTCCGGGTAATCTCCGAAACGGCTGGACCGATTTTAACGTTTATTTCACTGACATAATAGCTGATGATACAAGAAGTAACTTAGGCTACGCATAAAAAAAGCATAAGAGTTCCGCGGGATACCCATGAAACTAAATCTACGCGGGTGAAACCGCGGGGCACAGCTAGTGTTAAAATAAATAGAGATGTACTTAGTTTTCAGTCTCTTTTGACTTCGCTTAAAGTATTTTTCAAGCGTGGATTGCATCATACGTTATATGATATCAATTTGAGAGATTACCAACATTGAATTGCACTTCAGAAAACGTCCCGAACATTCCACGTTGACGTAAATTTCGTAAGATATCTCGACAGACATCTGAAATACAATCACTTGAATGTATCATATCCATTGTCTTGTTATCGGAGAAATTGTGAAGATAAACTACTTTTACTGTATACTTATTTATCACATACACAGGATATATAATATATGGATATATCTGTCAATGAATGTGATATTTATATTTATAATAAATACTAATATTATAAGTTTACTTTCACGCAAAAACTACTGAATGGGTTTAATATAGCTTATTCATCAGAATAAGCTACAATTTATAATGATATTGTGTCAAATCCTGCGCAGACGGAGTCGAGGGCGTTAGTTAGTTTTTAAAATTATCTTTATTCAATAAAAACTTAATTATATATACAAGGAACAGTACTTAAAACTAATTAAAGGTAGAAAACTTGTCCAAGTCGGTCTCTCGGGATCGTGCCAAGAAGGCTGGCAGCATTTTTTTAAATAAAATGATATGTAGCTGTACATACTTATTTATTTTATTTGTGACGTTCGTGAAACTTATTACACTAATTTATTATAATCGCAAACCACAAATCGCTGGCTATGAATGTCATTCATACAATTCCCTCAAAACGCGAAAGCATAATATAATTTCCAAGTGAAGACCAAAAATAAGCCAACGAAGTGCGCAGTACTTACGAGGTGCAATACAACATCGTTTAAATAAACAAGATTAGTTTACAAATCTCGCGCATTCCTTACTATTGTTATTTCAACTCAAAGGCAAGCGTCATCCAGTTAATTTCCGACTTGTAAAGATTTTCCACTCTAATGATGCAAAAAAAATCTTGGATATCTGAATCCGTATTAGATACTTATTAGGGAAATATTGTGCAAACTTTTTCCGTAGCACAATCAACTCATAAGACAATATACAGCAATTAAAAATTATTCTATATAATATGCGATAATGCCATATCAATAATTGTTCAGGAAGGGTGTGAAGAGATATTTACAGGGTGCGCAACGTGATGCGCTAGGTATTGCAAGCGATCATAGACTGCGTTATCCACTTACCATCAGTTGGCCCGCCTGCTTGATACCTTTGTGGAATAAAATAAAAGAAATCAATAATTATGTTTTCGAAAGACTATGATTCCTGTATCTATTATAGATTTGAACATAAACAAAATGAAAATACTAACGGTATATTTTATCTACAAAATTAGCAACATTAATTGCGCTATCAAAACAGTAATTAACAGTTGTTGGGTTTACGCTGTTCTTAATAGTTGGATCAGTTTAGTACCTAACTATCAACTAGTTACAAAAAAAACTTTAATTACTCTTTAGATTTGACTCCGTGATCACATGGTCTAGTGATTTGTAATCGAATATTTTCGTTTACTATGACAGTACGAACGAAACCGCAAGTTCTTATTGTTTCTTTTCTTTCACACTTTGAAAGCGTATCCTTTTAGTGTTCAGGGTTCGGTGAGTTTTCCTGTGTGGAACAGCAGTCGAAGTGTTTAAAAATAACTTAAATTACTTAAATGTTATTCAGACTACTCATATTGTGGCGAAAACAGTTTTGATATTGAACTAATACAAACATACACATGCTCACGCCTGTATTCTCCGACGGTGTAGGGCAGAGGTGTTGTAATAACAACACCCACTTTTCTCCGAAAATGAGGTGAGTCTATCGCCGTCCCGGCACATATACGTCTTTTAACTTCTCAGACATACGCAAGTTTCCTCACGATGTTTTCTTTCACCATCAAGCACGTGGTGTGAATTACTGCACAAAAGTTTTTAGAAAAACTCATTGGTACAGGACCTACTGGGATTCGAAGTTGCGTCCCTTGCGTAACACGAGACTGCTCAAACCCCACGGCCACCAAGACTCTTTACTACTATCTAACAAAATCTTTGAAACAATTACTTTTGTTTGTTGATTTGTGATGGAAAACTCCAAAATTTTGATGTAAAACATCTTTACGTGGTCTTTCTTTAGCTTCACTAGCGATATTTTCTTTACCTTCACCGATAACAATACGGCATGTAGCTCTATTATCAAGTTGGACATCTCCGCTTCTCCTTTTATTACTTCCATTGTGTTAAATGTCGGTGGATACAATTAACAATTAGAACTTTAGAATAATCTCGTGAATTAGGACCGTCCCGCTTTGATGGTCACCCTTTTGACCGCAACTGGGTCAATGTATCGTCCCGTGTTTCACCTAGGTAAATTGTACAATGCTAACAAGGAATTATGAACTTTATATGTACCCATGAAAGGCTATAATCCTGCCTTCAACGACCCGCTTCGATGGTGTATCTGAATTTAGGTAGACAGGGATCAAATCCCAGGATGTACCAATGAGTATTGTTCAGTTATCTATATATGTATATTTGAACTTTTATTCGTATTCAGTAACTTTTCAGTTAAAAGGTTACCAGAGTGTATAATTATTGTATATTCTTATATGCCACGTTGTCCTTAATTAGTTATTTATGCTAGTATGATAACATAATCCTGTTTTGAGCTGTCAAGTTATTGAATACTAAAAGTGAACTTCTGCGTACCATACAATTTAAAATTGGATCATCTCTTATTTTTGATGTCTCAAAAAATTCTGTTATTAATCCTTCTCTGCTAGATCAAATCGAACAATATATTTTGTTTCTATCTGTTGAAAATGTTACCATTGCATTTATTTTTCCCGTAGATACGTCAAAATGATTACTACAAATTAGTTCCATCGAAGAACTATCAATTGCCGGTAACGGCGGTAACGTAGTATCTAAATACCACGTTGTATCTTCAGGTAGACAAGTAAATTGTTCTGAAACCAGAACTAAGTAAGTATAAAGTGAACGTCGGTGTTATTTAAGTGTAAATCTGTGTTACATAACACGTCTAACTGCAACAATCAAGCGCCAGATGTCACAACGAGATCTAGTTTGAAATCCACGATTTTCAGATTCAAAAGTAAATTGCGCAAGAGTAATGATGATACTAATCTGTTTAAACTGGTCTGTCAAGTCTTACTATCTAATAACTTGATTATGTCTGCTACTTCGTTTGCAGCAAGTGGCGAAAAAACTGTATCTACAAGTAGGTACATAGCTATACGGTATCGATAAATCAAATTTAAGTGTCAGTTTGTAATCTTTATAATTCCAAAAAAATATTGAAAGGCTTAAATACATCAGGACATAACAAAGACAGTAGACAGCAGTAGAACATCGAAAAAGGCGGACTTCTGATATAAGAATTTCCAAAATTTTAACTGTGTAGGTACAAGTAGTTCTTGATATTATTTACTTACTCCCCGTGTTCGCGGTAGATTTGTTACGGTGGAGTTATAGAGAGATCCTTATCCAAAATAATATCAGTATTCAAGTTCTGGGCCACATTAATTTAATATTTAATAAAATGCTTGTCATCGACACCATCACTTACGCTGTCTAACCGCAAAAGAAATTCCAGACAGCCTTTGCATACAGCAGAATAAAGTGAAACAAAGAAAAAATTACAAGGATCACCGAATGCTTATTGTAAAGACAATTCAGCATAAAAAATCCACTGGTAAGTTCTAGGCTATCTCTTGAACAATGATTCTAACAAAATTTCTTAAACAGCTCTTAAGGTCTTGTCTATCATTACGTGATTGTTTACAATTTGACAAGCGATTATAATCTTTATTGTGTCGCAATAAGACTTCCCTCGAAAGCTACTGACAGACAGCATGTTAGATTTATAACGGTTTTGTTAATATTGCAACGCTGTGTTGCAACAGTTTCGTTTCATACGCTTGTTATATATTTTACGAGTCCACGAACAGTAATTTTGATGGAAATCTTTTACGTAAAAAAATTGTGTCATTTACTATAGCTTACTCCAGCGTAGTTTTGTAGGCACGATCTGGCTGGAATCATTATGTCTTTAGGTTTACATTAGGTAAGTTATCAATGTCAAGCCTATTTAAAGTGAAAGTCTTAAATATTCTACCTATAAATTTATATTGTAGGCATCAACTCTGTTCTTTTTTATAACAATAAAATACGAGTTTTTGCACAGATCGCGCGTCACTCTCATTGGTTACACTGCTTACACTGATGTTAAGGAAACAAAAACAAAACTCAAATTAAACTCTTAACAAAATTAAAACAATATTAAACACTTAACAAAAAAAAAACAAAAAACGCCTGTATTCCCCGATGGGGTGCACTTACAGCACTTCTCGCCAGTTATGTTTAAGTCCCATCTAATAAGGGGCGAGTCATTAACCGGGCATTAATCCAGACTTGGGCTGCTACTGGGAAGTAACCAAGAACAAAACCCATTAAGGCCAATAACACTTTGTCCGACCCGGGGATCTAGCCCAGGACCTCGTGTTCCGAGGTAGCGTTGAAGACCACTTTACCAACGCGTCAGTCTTAGTTATTGTAAGACAAATTTTGAGTTTTATTTATCACATAAGCATTTCATACAATACCCTAAGGTTCTTCAAATACCCTAAGGTTGTCTCAGGTAACTTGAATATACGATCACATTTTGTATCAATTTCTAATGAGCTATTCTTTGTAATATTCTTGAACGGTGTAAAATAAAAAATAATAATTAGTTTTATTGTATCTACTATAGGCACTTCAAACGTAGCAATTGTCGTGACAAACCATGTAGCATCTAAATGAGATTCTTAAGCAACAGATTAAATATCTTTTTAATTAAAACGTTAAGTGGAAGCAGTTTATCAAACAGCAAATATTATGCGATATCATCTATAATCCATCATTTGCTTTTATAAACGGATGGGTGTAACTTAGGAAATTAACACTCATTCACTTCCTGTATTTGCTAAGTGTCAAACTATTACAATCATATCTACATCTGCTTCAAAGACTTGATTAGAATGTCGTGTTTCTGCTTTTATTTATATGAATGAAAATATAGAAAGCTTTTGTTTTGAGAGAGTTTAAATTGGACGATTAAATTTATCGTCAATGACTGCCTCGTTGTTCTAGTGATCGCAAACTCCTGGATCAGATCCTCTCCGGTTGGGCAAAGTGATCAGGTTTTTCCATCTGTAATATCCCAGTAGCAGCCCGGAGTCTGGATTAGTCCCGTTTAGTGGCAAAAGGCTCCCCCCTTTTACATGGGGAATACAGGCGTGAGCATATGTATCTAAGTAAAGTTATTCTCACCTTGGCTCATGGGTGCATTTTGACAAAGATGTCCAATCGAGAAAATATTTCTTTGCCTAAATGAAATGATCTGAAAAAGAAAATGATTTATTCATTTCAGGCTCTGGTAAGGCATTTATAAACTAAAAGAATGACCACCTCTAGTCTGGAAATCCACTAGAGATGGATAATTTATACAATGATCCAACAGACTTTCACAATAATGTAACCGCTAAAGGCAGACTCAAGATCTTCCTTGCCAAGCCAATAGAACAAATAAACTGTATATCTTAAGTAATAGTACCCTCCACGAAGTTCCAATAATCCGATGCGAAGAAGCACAAACAATGAGGGCCCATAATTGGCATGAATGCCCATCACACAAGACAGACTAATGTCTGGCCATCTGGCCGTCTCTGTCTTGGGCTAAGGATTTGTTTATTTTAATGATCACTTTTACAATGCTTTGATACTTTTACTTTGAACGATTATCTACTGCAGATTGATTTATTTGTTTCTTATGATAGAAAACCGAACCTGAAATTTCAAGAACAATTGATTTTGGTTTAGGATTGTCTTTGTATTTTGTTTTTCAATATTTAACAGTAGTATTCCAATTTATCTGCCGTCCTCCTGCGTTTGTTTGCAGCAAATGTTTTTCACTTCTATTTGTTTATGAGACGTCATTTCTGCATTCACTTCACTCCCATTATAGCCATGTCGTCTGTCACATAATTCATCCATAGTTAGGTTTTCTTTGTATTTGCCTTTCCAATGAGGCAAGGTAAGAAATGATTGATACTAAACAGGCTGTGTATAGCTGCCAGTTCATGTCTTCCACACCCAGTTCGAATCAAATAGATTGTCATATTTATCCCACTATCACCGTACATGCAAATACATGCACAAATGTTATCTTAGCGAGATCGCTTTCTAAACAAACACTATCATTAGGTGCCAGAGGGTGGCGACTCGCAGTTGATAACACGGCGCATGCGCTTTCTCGACTAACACTACCTGCAGTGGTGTGGGTGTTAGATATTAATGTACCCTTACGTTATATCCTACACATGGGCTGTCAGTATTCTCTGTTATTAGGTATCGTTGCAAGTATTATTGATTATTTGCTTTGAAGTAAAGCGGGATTTACATTCACTAGCTACTTCGGGGAAG
This sequence comes from Watsonalla cultraria, assembly GCA_964035505.1. Taxonomy (NCBI): domain Eukaryota; kingdom Metazoa; phylum Arthropoda; class Insecta; order Lepidoptera; family Drepanidae; genus Watsonalla; species Watsonalla cultraria. The sequence goes on from OZ037730.1 coordinate 9,026,940, forward strand.
TAAAATTTATTTTAGTAATCTCATTGATTCCTTTTACTACGCTGAAGACTTGATTGCTACTGTGTATATAATTAAAATAATTGAAACGATCTAAGTATATATTTTGGTGACAACTCAATAGTCAGTAAAAAGAGTGTTCAGTAAAAGCAGCGCAATTTAAAATCTCACCTTTCTGTGCTCACGAGTTTACGTACGCTAGTGTTCACAAAATTAAAGTGTTGATTTAATAATTGCTAAGTAAGACATCAAAATTCAACTCACGATCCAAATTGAACATTGTGTCATTTTTTCCCACAACTTTTCACTATTACACAACCGTACAAATTCGTGCAAAACCCGAGCGATGTATGGACTCAGTTATACGTACGTGTCATTCCAACATATCCAACGTAACCGGCGATACTTGTGGTGTACTTCGTGATGGTGGTATTATAGTTCTCCTTATAGGAACTGTAGACTTATTTGTCTTTAGGGCTGTAGATGGTAAGGGATAAGCAGAGGCGGGCGTTATAGAACTTAGTCTAACTACCAATAGTCAAATGGTTGCAATACAATGGGCATTAGAACTTTAGTCAGACGAAAGAGATAAAACACGCATCCTTAAGTATTTATCAAAAATATACAATGAGTTCCACTATATTTAGGCTGAGCAAAATTGATCAAAGCGAATTAAAATTCCTTATCATCTGGGTTTTCAAGAACGTCAGCAAATTTAGAATCTCGTACACCTGTATGTATTATTCCACTAGTGATTAAAGGGATTTCTTCTTGTCCCATAACTATATCCGATCTCTTTTCCCTTGCACCATGAGATAATTAATTCCATATTTGTCGAGCACTCAGCCAGACTACTCCAATCCTTGTACCATATGGAATGAGGAACAGATATCGTTTTATATCCATTGTACTTTAGATGTTGCTTTTTGTAACGATCTACTAAGATCAATCGACGATGTTCCAAGTTTGTTTTTGGTATAGTTAATGGCTTCATTAGTAGTTCTTTTGAAATTTGGTTGTGTTGTTGACTTAAGCTCATCTTGGTTTTTTTAACAAATCGTTCTGTAAGTTTTTTGACCTACCTATTGGTTTTCAATCATCATTGTTATTGCTAAGGCTAGTTTACTTTGCTTTAGATTCATCGAAATCATCTAAACTTCAGTTAAAATCCTTTTAAGCAATATGTACCCATAACAGGCGGACATAGTATTCAACTAAATCACAGTACTTATTGAAGTGGCAAAGCTATATAATCATAAAATTCTCCGTACCGAGTCTATAACAGTGGTTTTGCCAACTTCAGCTTTCCTGATATACATTTTATTGCGAGCAACACTGATGCAATGCGAGCATTTATTTGATACAATTAACTTCACTTTATAACTATCCGCATACAATCATGCTAGAGTACACTTTTTGTATGTAATACCCAGTGAGCTGCATATAACTATTAAAATATCAAATATAGTGGGCAATAGACTTTACGACGTAGAAATAAAGTAACTTGGAACTCAAATGGCAACTATTACAAGGTAGTTTGTAGTTGCATTCCCAGAAAATGATTGTACGTGAGCGCTGCTATTTGGTCCGTAATGAGAGCTACCGATAGCTTTTACACACGATAGAAATGTTGGAATATTGACTAACTAATAATTGGTTAGGTATCCAAAATTGATCAAAATGATAAAATACAGTTATATTTTGTCGCTACAAACTTAAATTTTTAGACCATGTAGTCATCGATATAAATGATGGGAATTTTGATTTTCTCGTTAAAATAAACAATCCGAGTTTCACACAAATTAGCATAGTGTACATTTTCCGAAATTGTAATCCATTGTATTTTGGCGGCCTTGTCTCATAATTGGTACCGAAATATCTAAACTTCTGTAGGTGTATGTAATGTGTTCATTGTTTAAGGATTTACGTTTTGGCATTCCATTAGCAGAGAAGTTGTTTTTGTTTTGTATTCAACGCAAAAACCAAATATCTTAGTCCCAAACATCTATTTAAGTATCATTAAACAGTTGCCATAACTTCGAATTACGCAAGACCTAAAATTAATGCAATGATCGGAGTAGTATCTTGCAATTGTCAATCGATCCTTAGCCATTGATCAAATTTATGATCAACATACAGACAGAGACTCAATGCACGATTGTGTCATTGTAAGATTCGTAAGGTCTTAAGCATCACAGCCTAGCGTAGGTTTTGACGAATGACCCCTCTTTCAAACAGTTGTGTAGGCGATACACTGTTTTACAGCACTTTTGTCTTACAGAAAATGTTGTACCGTTGTCGGTTACGTAATATCTTTTTATATCATAATCAAAATCGACCCACGTTGTGGATGGTACAACAAGGTTTTAGTTTTAAGTACCTTTGTGTTGTGTTTTGTTTTAATGGCGAAGGTGTGTGGCTAATTAAGATTTCGTTTTGGGTAATGCAGCACTTACATCAGATTTGGTTGATGAACCATCGTGTTCGTCCACTTCATCTAAAGTTGTCTTTAAAGAATTTCCTTTGACGAAGACATTCCTTCTATGATTTGAAAGATTTTGTATCATTACCGAGCACGGATATTACTTCAAATTTATTCATCAGATTACAAATAATTCATCTAATTTAACAAATTGGCATCTTTTGCATAATACGAAACATAAATTCAGGTCAAATATAACATCAGCTATTTTACTGCTATATTATACCTGTTGTAATGTCCCTTAATATCTTATTACACAGGCTTGTTGCACTACTGGTTTGCACCTGATACTTTGGGATTTCAACTAGTAGTTCAACTGCAATATAATCCGTATTTTACAATGCTTTGATACTTTTACTTTGAACGATTATCTACTGCAGATTGATTTATTTGTTTCTTATGATAGAAAACCGAACCTGAAATTTCAAGAACAATTGATTTTGGTTTAGGATTGTCTTTGTATTTTGTTTTTCAATATTTAACAGTAGTATTCCAATTTATCTGCCGTCCTCCTGCGTTTGTTTGCAGCAAATGTTTTTCACTTCTATTTGTTTATGAGACGTCATTTCTGCATTCACTTCACTCCCATTATAGCCATGTCGTCTGTCACATAATTCATCCATAGTTAGGTTTTCTTTGTATTTGCCTTTCCAATGAGGCAAGGTAAGAAATGATTGATACTAAACAGGCTGTGTATAGCTGCCAGTTCATGTCTTCCACACCCAGTTCGAATCAAATAGATTGTCATATTTATCCCACTATCACCGTACATGCAAATACATGCACAAATGTTATCTTAGCGAGATCGCTTTCTAAACAAACACTATCATTAGGTGCCAGAGGGTGGCGACTCGCAGTTGATAACACGGCGCATGCGCTTTCTCGACTAACACTACCTGCAGTGGTGTGGGTGTTAGATATTAATGTACCCTTACGTTATATCCTACACATGGGCTGTCAGTATTCTCTGTTATTAGGTATCGTTGCAAGTATTATTGATTATTTGCTTTGAAGTAAAGCGGGATTTACATTCACTAGCTACTTCGGGGAAGTAAAATTTATTTTAGTAATCTCATTGATTCCTTTTACTACGCTGAAGACTTGATTGCTACTGTGTATATAATTAAAATAATTGAAACGATCTAAGTATATATTTTGGTGACAACTCAATAGTCAGTAAAAAGAGTGTTCAGTAAAAGCAGCGCAATTTAAAATCTCACCTTTCTGTGCTCACGAGTTTACGTACGCTAGTGTTCACAAAATTAAAGTGTTGATTTAATAATTGCTAAGTAAGACATCAAAATTCAACTCACGATCCAAATTGAACATTGTGTCATTTTTTCCCACAACTTTTCACTATTACACAACCGTACAAATTCGTGCAAAACCCGAGCGATGTATGGACTCAGTTATACGTACGTGTCATTCCAACATATCCAACGTACACAGGCTTGTTGCACTACTGGTTTGCACCTGATACTTTGGGATTTCAACTAGTAGTTCAACTGCAATATAATCCGTATTTTCTTTCAAATAAAGTTGAATTTACTTCGTTCTACTGGGATTATTATACCCTTCCATTGCGTTGTCATCATTTGCTGGTCATTAAATAGGATTTTATTTTGCTATAAGCTTCTCATATTAAAACCTTCGTTTGTATTACCAACTTTACAGTATTGTGAATAAGATGCAAATTAGCATTACTGTATAATTTAAGATGTCTTCATATTCGCGGGACTTCATAATGCCATGAATGTAGTGTATAGTGACATTTATAGTGATATTGTGTCTGTTGTTTAGAGACAGCTGATAAATATTGATATTTATTAACATATATACTTAAGTAGGCTAAGGATATTTTATACGTTACAGTACTGTCTTATTGAATATAATATCACGTGGCAGTCAAGTCACACAACGAGATCAAGAGACCCAAGCCCATAGTCATAAAGCTCCAATCTCGTTATAAGAAGGACGACTTCATCTCGGCCTTGAGAGCACGCAAGGACCTGAAAGCTACAGATATCGGATTTTCAGAGTGTGATAGAATCTACATCAACGATCACTTAACTAGCAGTAACAAATATTTACTCAAACGCGTGAGGTCTTTGGCTCAGGAGAAGAACTACGCCATGTGCTGGGTATAATAATGGTACGACGAAATAAAGAATCTCCAGTGATATACATAAAGAAGAGGACTTAAAAAAACTAAAGTAGGAAGTATTATTACTGATTATTCTTATTTTATTTTTCGTGCAAAGTTTAGAGGAATATTTTTACCATGTTATAATATTTGGTTTTACTGTAAATTTAGTTTATTTGTGTTATATATTTTTTGGAATTATGATTCGTTATTAAATTATACAGGGTGTCGGAGAATTCGAAACAGTAGTCTTATAGAAGTTGTAGGGTTATATGAATATAGCACTATGTTGAAGTCGTAAATATCTAGCTCCAACGATAACGTAGTTATAAGCTATAGTCGAAGAGCTCGCGGCCTTAAGCCAGGTTGCATGAACGCGCGGCCGCGTTCACCTACATTACGTACGCGGTAATAATCTACGTAAGTATAGGTAGGTACCTACTTCAAATCATTTAGTTAACTGACCTTATTTATGACAGGATACACCTTAGTCTGGACCATATCACTTCACTCACATACAAAACATTGTTATCACTGAAAGCATTATTACCGCTAGTTCAGTCAACTTCTAAATGGGCAAGTGTCTTGCACATCCAAACAAGCCTGAGCTTGGACTTCCGTTATCCCTCAGCCGTTGCACAACTCTCATAAGCACTCTACCTGAAGAGGGCACGCACTCATCACTTCGATGACCGTAAAAGTCCAAATAAAAACGCAATGCTTCACCAGTATTACCCCTTGCAGCTTGCTATTGCATAGGCCAAAACCTTGTCGGTATACTGAACATCTGAGTACTGAAAGTTCGGCATGATAATACTAATTAAGTAGGTACTAAGTACCTAACAAACTAACGAGAAAATGAAAGTAACAAGGTCACGACGGAAACAAAAAACTTTGCTTAGAAGCACACGCCCGCGACCATTATCCGAATAAGACTGATTTTGAAACAAATAAATAGGCACTAAATCATAAAAGTGCGAATGAAATAGGGGTGTCACACACTTTTTTCAAGATACAACTTTTAACATACGAATTATTTTGATTTAGTTTTGACTCCGACTGGTAACACAATATGTGGATTAGACATCGCTTATCAAGCGTAGACGTGCCGGTTCTAATCCCGGTATCAAAACTTTACCCATTTCCCCTTGGTTTAATTAAAAGTAGTGCTATCTCTTTTTGTGATACAGATATCAAAAGGGATGGACATAGTTTTAGTCAGAGTTTGGTCTAGTGAAAATGAAAATGGAAATGATTTATTCTGTTTAGGCCCTGGTAAGGCACTTATGAATGTCGAATAATTTATCACCTGTTCGGAAACTAGCTTTCTGAGAAGATCCGTAGAATAGTAGTCTTGGTTTAGACGATGTTTTGTAAAAATAAACATTTTTCAAATTCATTCTTTCTTTTTATTTATTCACGTTAAGAATAAAATTAAAATAAATTAAGAGTGTGAATTAATTTTATACCTACGAACAGGGTTCGTGGAACAAGTAGAGTAAATAGACCATGTTCGACAGCCCTAATACAGTTCTATCATAGCGGCGGGGCGCGGGGGCACGTACGAAATATGGATGGGATGGGACGCTATTATCGATAGACTTATCGAAACATAAATTAAATTACTGAATACTGATAATAAAAACAAATCACAGAACCGATTTAATAAAGTTACGTTATTATGTAGGTACAATTTACATAGTACGTGATATTAAAAGATATCTCGGGTATTCTTGTTTAAAATTGTGTTGTCTTTAAGTGAGTGCTCTACTACAAGAGTAAATTATTGAATCTGTACTCAGATGATAATTAAGGTAAGTAGTTTATTTAATATCAGAATCCTATAAAATCACAAATTTTATTGAAAATTAGAAATACTCTACCTAACTACATAACATTTACCTACAAAAGTTCTACTATCCAATTACTACAATAACGTAAGTACCTAGGTTTTTCACTAAGTCTATGCGAACAATGAATTGGTATTTACTACTAATGGAAGCATTAGGTACTTTTTATTTTAATCGAGTGATCGATTAAAATAATCCCACCACTAATAAACACACACACTAATAAACACAAAGCGTGCCGCGCGCTGCCGAAAGTCGCCGCGATATCTGTTTATTTGCACGTGCCGCCTGAACTCAAAGACACCGCGCTTTTTTAATGATGCCTCGCGGTGTCTTTGATATCGTACCGAAAAGCCGGCAGTAACTTTGATTCTTGTGGCGGCATTTCTTTGTAAATCATCGGTCTGTCTTTTACCTAATTCAATTGAACCCGTTAGAGGTTATCAGAGTTCACAGGAGTATGAACTATAACGATGACCTCAAAAATCATAAAATTTTTAAGAAGTAGATAAATAGTTTCGAAAACAGGTTTCATGGGGTTATTTCAGGAACTATTCGTGGGAGAAAAAAAATAAAAACGTAGTTAGATTTCAGGTGAATAACTTTACGTTACAGCTGACTTTTATGCGAAAATAAGGTATTGAAATGGTGAAGTTTGAACGTCAATTACTCGAAAACGGAAGAAGATATTTTTGTCGTAATTATTTTAAATGCTTCCTAAAATTATACCCTATCACACATTTTAAGAGCTGACCGGAATTAACCGACACCCTGTATAATTATTTGCTGCAAGGTGTACTGCTGTAATCCTACTTTTGCGGGTGAGTGTCTGCTTATATTACTTTGTTTTGAGTACATGGGATTATGCGAGCATCAGTCAATGTGCTTTAGTGATTGTAATGTGTATATTGCTCAAATTAGTCACAGCCACTCTGACTTACCTATATCAGTTTATTTAAATGTACTAGTAATCTCTGATCTACGATTTTCGATTTAACTAAATTTAAAATTTACTACCAAAATGTGCGAGGACTAAGAACTAAGACCAACAAATTTTATTTACAAGTTTTAAATAATAATTACGACATAATTTGCTTGTCAGAGACTTGGCTGTTACAAGGGATATATGACTCAGAATTATTCGATTCGCGTTACATTGTGTATCGAGATGACAGAGATTACGAGTTAAGAAGAATGCAGCGGGGAGGCGGTGTTCTTATAGCGGTAAAACGCACACTACATATAGACGAGCGCGATTTAATGAATACTATCCCACACCTACCCGACACCGAAGTGATTACTGTTTCCCTTACTTTGACTGAGTCTTCACCAACTAAACGACTTCGAATCTTTTGTGCCTACTTTCCTCATGGCCCTGAACAAATGAATGCCGAGTCTATCTTCTTTGAATATCTTACTAACTTAATATTAAATGATCCAAATGGTAAATACATAGTATTGGGTGACTTTAACATAACTGATGCTAGCTGGACAAAAGAAACTCATGACCCCAGCCGTACATACGTGTCTAACCCATCTAATGGTAGTCTTGAATATAACATATCTGCGTTTTTAAATCTAACTGATTTGAATCAATACAATCAAATTTATAACAGTAATAACAGGCTGTTAGACTTAGTTATGTCTAACTGCAAATGTATGGTATCTCATTGTCAAGAACCCCTTGTGTATGAAGATATATTACACCACCCTGCACTCAAAATAAATATGTCTGTTGAGTATGATGTTATTAATTTGGTGCCTCCACAGCGAACTGTGCGCCAGTATTTTTCTGCAGATTATGAATTAATCAATGAAGCTATAGCTAATACTAATTGGAATACTGAACTTGATAAAGGTAACATAAATGAAGCTGTCAATAGATTTTATGAAATCATTAATAGCATTATTGATCAGTATGTACCTTCTAAACTTGCTAGATGTACTGGAAATTTTCCAAATTGGTATTCCAAAGGATTGAAAAACATAATAAGACACAAGCTGAAGTATCATAAGAAGTGGAAAATATATGGCCGTCTCGCTGACTATAAAAAATTTGTAGAATTAAGGGCTCTCCAAAAACAAGCTCAAATAACTTGTTATACTTCATTTTTGAGCAAAGCAGAGGCAAACATAAGGCGTAACTCAAAATTTTTTTGGTCTTATATTAAATCAAAGATGCTTAATAATTCTGATCTTCCCGATATAATGCATAGTTCTAATAGAAACGCTGACCAAGGCCCTCAAATTGCCGAATTATTTAATGAGTATTTCCATAGTGTATTTGAACCCACTAGTAATGAACACATTTCCCCTCAACCATGCGAAATGCCTTCTGTTGATATAAGTTCAATACCATTAAATATACCAACCGTGCAATCGTACCTAAAAAAATTGGACATTACAAAAGGTACTGGTCCGGATGGTATTCATCCAGTCTTTCTTTGTAGATGTTTCAAAACTATTGCTGAGCCACTTTATATACTTTTTGATTGCTCTTTGCGTCAAGGTGTTATGCCTGCCTGTTGGAAGCAATCTTTTGTTGTACCCATTCTGAAAGGTGGAGATCGACAAGATGTCAAGAATTACAGAGGAATTTCTAAAATTTCAACCATTCCAAAATTATTCGAAAAAATCATATATGATTCACTTTACCCTTGTATAAGACCAATTATAATTGAGTCTCAGCATGGTTTCATTAACAAGCGCTCAACAGAAACTAATTTATGCGAGTTAGTCGATTTTGTGTCGGTAGCGCTTGATAAGGGCCAACAGATTGATGCCGTGTATACGGACTTTTCCAAAGCTTTCGACAAGATTTCGCATTCTCTTTTAATATCCAAGCTTGGAATTCTAGGTATTCATGGTGATCTTCTAAGATGGCTTGAATCTTATTTAAGAGACAGAAGTCAAGCGGTAGCTGTAAAGGGGTATACTTCATCTTTTATGCCGGTCACATCTGGGGTTCCCCAGGGTTCTCACCTTGGTCCTCTCCTGTTTAATATCTTTATTAACGATCTATCTAAAAAGCTAAATTCTAAAATTCTGTTATATGCAGATGATGCAAAGATATTAACCAAAATTAACTCAATGTTTGACTGTAATTCTCTCCAAAATGACCTAAACATTCTTAGCCATTACTGCTCTGCCAATAATTTGAAATTAAATATTGATAAATGTAGTACTATTAGCTTTACTAGAAAAAAGAACCCCATATTATTTAATTACAGCATCAGCGGTCACAGCCTTAAACGAGTGGACGAGGTGAGAGACCTGGGTGTACTCTTGGATAAAGAATTGACATTTAGATCGCACATTGATCACATAACTAGAAAAGCATATAAAATGTTGGGTTTCATCGTAAGACAGAGTAAAGAATTTAAAAAATGTCATACGCTTCTTATCCTTTATAATTCCTTTGTTCGGTCGCATCTAGAATATGCATCTTCTGTTTGGAACCCACATTACCTTGTCCATAAAAAATCTATAGAACGCATCCAAAACAAGTTTATACACATATTACACTTTAAAAATAGCAGGAATTCAGAGTTTAATTTTCAAGCAGACAAAGTCATTTCATTAGAAAAACGTCGCACTTACAAAGACTTGGTACTATTACATAAATTACTGCACAATTTGACTGATTCTCCATACTTACTTCATCAAATAGGTATTCGTTGTAGAAGACCCACCTCGCGAAGCAAAGAAGTTTTTCATGTTCCACCATCACGTACTTTATATGCTACTAATAGATTTATTAGCAGAACTACCAACTGTTATAATAAGAAATTCAATAACGTAGATATTTTCCACTTAAACTTACCTCAATTTCAGACTTTGCTAAAGCAGATGTTGCTTGATCAAATCTGATCATAATTGTAAAGATTTCAACTAAATGTATCAATATCTTTATCCCATGCCAGTTGTATATCAAAGTTTAATTTGTTTTTTTCGTTATTTTTTTTCCCACCGACATGCTGTATATTTTATTTTATTTTTAATTTTGGAAACTTAATTGGTTTATGTTTAATTTAAATGTGTTTAGTTTAATTCATTTTACATAAAACTGTATGTTTCCTTTACACTAATAAATAAAATAAATAAATAAAAAAAACACTTGAAGAATACTATAAATATTGACACAACTGTTTACAGATTAATAATATCTATATAAAGTGTTCGTAGAAATTATATTTGTTCTTACTAAGTATATTGTTTGCTATTATTGGCTTGAGTGTTTCATTTATTATCAAGAGTCATGTTAAAGGAATAGAGGTGAAGTAATACAAGTGTCTTATTTAAGTTTAACTGAAGCGCAACGATATTGTTTTCTAGATTATTTAATCTTTGGTAACTAGTCATCAATGAATATAATTTCTCTTTCCGATACACGACATTCAAACCAATACTTAATTTACATACTAGTATTATAAATTCAGTCAAGTTTCCTTTACCATCAATTGCCTTAAGGTGTCTTCCGATATGTCAACTTACCGTTTCAGTTCATTCAACTTAAACAGAAGACGAATAGACAGCATTACTTAGTAACAAAAACTTGCAGGACTATATACATAACTAAGTGGCTATGTTGGGATCTATCGTTACTCTAACGTTGCACCCAGTTCCAAAGAATAAGTCAGGCAGAAAGGAAAATCTATTCAAATTGCCTACAACCTTGTTTTATTAAGCATCTTTATGATAATCGTATTTGTATATTCGAAATTACATTTTTCATAATAGTAAGGTATAAGTTAATTGCAATTTTATACTTGGTTTCATTTCAATGGTGTATCGAATGCAATAATTACGTGTCAATCTTCGTGAAATTTTAAAACCTCGATGAATATCACATTTTTTTCATTATAATATTTTATTGTATAAGACAAGTAACATTTATTTAACGGTTAGATAAAGAACAATATTTTTATAATTATATGTATTCTGAATTCTACTTCTTAATTTCTGTGTCAATAAAAAGTAATAAGTACTTTCCTTTTACCTTTAAGTGGCAATTACATCATACATCACAGATATACTTGAATTTTGATGTTATTACACTTCTAATACAATAATATTGATCTAAGTTCAAGTGTAGGTAAAAACGTTACAACTACGGCTTGGCCAGTCTGCATACTAATTACTCATTAGGGCCACTCTCTGGTAGTAAGAGCTTTTTCTTCCCATAACTTCCTGAGACCGCCTCCATTCTGAACACGCTGCCTTTTCTATAATAGGAAGGCTGTAGGCTTGGAAGTACTTGTAGCGTATCCAACTATCTAAGTAAGTATTTTCAAAGGTATAAGTTATGAGAAAGATATCCCAACTTTGGTAGCGAATTGCAGGATTTGCAGACGTAACAATCACGGTATATTAAAGTGCATGTAGTTAAGTACTCAAACTCAACTCAAATATATCTTTATTCGATTAGACTTTATACAAAGTACTTTCAAATCGTCAGAATGACACAATTACACAGTAATATGAAGTACTGATTTGCAAATGAATGTGTTTTATGTATATATTAATATTACTCTTAATTTGTGTAATTGGCTTTTAGCCGTTCTAATTAATACATTTATAAATAAATAAATACATTTCTGCAAGCAAGCTAGAGAATTTTATGAGATAAACACATACACTGCGATAAGAGCAGGAACACGATGATGGCTTACGAAACCTTAATTTAAATTAGAAGCTTAAGTCTATTTTGCATTATGTAATTTCAGTAAATTTTGTCAATACATAATTGCATTTCATAAAACAAACTATCTTTCATGTAATCTGGCCCTTGACTTCATCCGAATAATGTTTCTTAGACAAAAAGTAGCTGAGGGAGGATTCAATAAGATTCTTAAGAACACGGCTTATATTTCATCCAACCTCAGAAGTAGCTCTTTATAATATCGCTGTCTCGTTCGTCCCAATTAACACGTGCACACATCTTAAATACCAACTCATAACAATTCTCACAGTACAAACAAATTGCGAAACAATCGGAGTTATGTGAGTAAAACAACAATAGACACATATACAATGTCTTTCTCACCGGTACGGTTGTCGTCTCAGTGATAAGCGGCAGCGGCGAGAGGAGCGATTCAATCCGCTTGTGGCCATCAGTGTCTAACGATGTCTTTTATTTCATCATCTTTCACGCTTGTATTCCCTGAAGATGTAGTAAATGAAAATGAAAATGATTTATTCAGTTTAGGCCCTGGTAAGGCACTTATGAATGTCGAGAAATTTACCAGTAGTAATTATAGTATTTCACATTTCGCCAGTGATGTAACAGTCCGATATAATAAGGGGCGAGCCTTTTGTCGCTAACTGGGCACAAATCCAGACTCCGGGTTGCTACTGGGAATTACAGGACGTTTCCTTAAATACATATAACTACATTCCGCATCTGAGAATCGACAGAATACATTGTCCATTTTTTTATTCTCTGTAATCTACCTAAATATTAAGTATTTACATGGATAGCGGTAATTAGATGCATAACAATCCGCCTTTAGTGAGGCCACGCCTCACACTCATTAGGAACGTAAAGAATGCGCATGCTCCGCGTTTCGTGCAAAAATCCACGGCGCGGGCGTGTTTACGCGCAAATCGTGCATTTCGTGCGCGCACGTCACACTAAGTGGCTCTACGTTTATTGTTCTGATTCCTTTACACCTGCGTGAAGCTCCGGTAAATGATGATTTTATCGTGAGGCTACTCGGAGATTGGTCCCACAATGCGAATGCAAAGGAACTTCTTGTCGATCTCAGAGGGCCTAGTGCGAGTTTTTCACTGCCGCCGACACAAGACTTGTATAGGATTGGAGCAGCGCCTCTGTCGGCCTAAAGATCACACTATTGTAAGCCCTTACAAATCTGCGTTTACGTCGACGCGGTGACTTGTGACGACGATTTTAAGTTCACTGTTCCCAATGTACATTTAAGCATTTCTAAGACACACATTACGGACGGCCGATGTCTGCCCTCGATGTGGGGTTGTTGCACACCGTTATAGATTTATGGGCTTAGTCCTGTTTTTCGAACGAAATTTAGAACGTGATTTAGAAGCAGTGTCATAATATTACTTAAAAAATATTTCTAAAAAATTACTGGCGAATGTATATACGAGTATAATAATGTAGACAAGGTTTCGTTCAAAAAAATATAAAGATGAGTGAACATTTTTGCGTTCAATAATATAAAAAAATATTGTGCAAAAATTGTAGTTCCTTATAATTTAGAATTTTGATATAAGTAAGGTAGGATTTATATTTCGTGTTCTTGAATTCCAACTCTATGTATTACATTTCAAAGTTTAATTTACCAACTATAATAAATAATGAGTTAACAAATTTCCATTCCAAGTAATCCTGGAATTTTCTAAATTCCATACACAAGCCCGTGGGGTAAATTGATTCGTGATAAACAATGCACGAGCGAACGTGAGGGCTGGTATTCGATTCCCGGGAAAATTACCTTCGCTTGTTCCCATGTTATGAAGATGTGTGGTTGGCGAAAAGGATAAATTTATGTAGAATCATTACAGTCAAGAATACGGCAAATCAATTGGATACGTATAATAATGATTTACTTGCATGAACTATGGCACTTAAATTAGACTTCAAACTAAAATTTTGCATATAAAATAAGTTGAACTTAGTTTTTAGTGACGGTTCAGTTAAGAACGACTTGAATCTTACTTTATACTTTCAGAGAAAGAACTTTTAAGCAGTCTCAACACAACTCATGGATTTACGGACATAGAACATCCGATACACAAATACAATATCTATACAGATAAATAAAATTTAAGTGTCTGTTTGTAATTCCAAAATAACAGCTTTTCATTAAATGCATATGAAAGAGTACACGCTATACAGATAAATAAAATTGAAGTGTCTGTTTGTAATTCCAAAATAACAGCTTTTCATTAAATGCATATGAAAGAGTACACGCTACTGCCACCGAAAAACCAAGTTATAAATTTTTTCTCTGTCTGTCTGTTTGTTCCGGGTAATCTCCGAAACGGCTGGACGGATTTTAACGGGACTTTCACTGGCAGGTAGCTGATGTTTCAAGGAGTAACTACTAACTACTTTTATTTATCAAAAATATTAGGGTTCCGCGGCAATAAGGATGAAACTAAATCTACGCGGGTGAAACCGCGGGGCACAGCTAGTAAAAGAATAAAATAAAAATTTGCACACCACAAAGAATGCAAAAATAAAAGATACAATAAAAAAAGAAAATTATGAGAAGAGTATATACAAAAGGCAGTCTTATCGCTAAAGCGAAGAAAGATGTGGAAATAATATGGGGGAAAGGGGAGGTGAACTGTTGTGAAGAGTTTAGTATAATAAATAATACTTAATTATATAGACAAATATTCGTTTCCATGTAACAAATGTATGCTCTAAGTCTGCTTGATTCCCAGGTGTATAAATATGCGTATTTTCTTATTGATTTTGAATTTTCCCACAGTAAATGTAACTTGAACAAACCTGCAGTCAAAATTCACGAGATAAATCAGTTATTTTTCGGTGCTTTCTATTCAAATGTCCAAAAGTGTGACGACCAAGCGAAAGTGTATAGACAGGTGGCCCATACGGGTTTCACTTTCGTTATATCATGTTCGATAACATTATTTACGACCGTTTACCTTCCAGCTAATGTTTATATTATATTATCTCACATTATAGTCGGTTATTTAAAGGGCTTGGTGACAGAAAGTTCTCGTGGTACTACTTCAGCAGTTTTGATAGTATTGTATGTAGCGAGAATTTCTCAGTGGCAACCCTAAGTCTGGTCTAGTACCGCTTAGTACCAATAGGCTAGCCCCCACCCCCCGTTTGCACTTAAACATAACTGGTGAAATGTGTGTGAGTGTACTATTAGGTCATCTCTACATACCCCTTCGGCGACAAGCGTATGTATGTATCCAGAGGTTTGTTCGTCTCTCTTGCAATAATCATAATATCGACAGGCTCGTGAGGGACACCCCATGTAGCTCACCAACTAGATGGTGGTTAGCTTATTTGCGACCATCGTTTTAAAAATGATACTTTACTATTACAATCTAAATAGTAATCATAAATATCTGACCCCAACGTAAATCGATCCAGCGATCTCGATAGTTCTTTTTAATTCTAAGTGTCAAAGATCAATGTTTCACAATAATTTCTTATTGTTTGCAGCGCCGGTCGCAGAAGGCGGAACCCTCTGGCTCTGTACGCAGACGACGATGGCCACGACCTCAGTGACCTCGGCATTGGCACGTCTAGCACCAAGAGCAGCCTTAGCGAGGACTGCGACACACACAGTTTAGCCGTGAGTATACAACCAAATTTACCGATAGAAGATACTGTAGTAAGAAATACCAGGAGACTAAGAATAAATCGCGCGTTGGCGGTCCTGCATAAAAAATGTTTGAAATCCCTATTGGTATTAAAAGCCAGGAAACTCGTAGTACAACGTGAGCGTCCAGGAAAGGAAGCTTCTTTGGAATGCACAGTGGAAACCATCTTGACCAATACTTAATGAAAAGAGTATTGAGAACTTAGTAATTTGGTATAGAAGTTCATAAATAAAAGTATTTCTATAATTAATCAAAAATTACATTATAGTACTTAATTTCCAGAGCGACGGCATGGACCTCGACAAAAACCACTCCGACGTGGACAACATGTCCAACTTCGACACAAACCGTAAACTGGGCTCAAGCGCTAACGAATACGATACATGTACCACGACGACCATCAGCTCCCCAGAGCCCGAGGAGTACACGTATGAAGGCGCCATCGAGGGCTACAAGTCTAGAATCATCTCTCAAACCAACAGCAACATCGTCAAAACAGTCGTCAATAATAACTTCAAAGAAAAGTCACCAGAAAAAACAAATGGCGATCTAAACAGAATCAGAACCACAGTCAGCAATAAAATCGAAGAAAAAGTATCATCCTTCCAACAAGAAAGGGCCAACGATACTAAAAATAACAACCAGAAAAAAGAACTACCAAAAGTTGACATTCATAAACGAAGGGAGCATTTCGAAAGAGAGAACTCTCAAGAATTACAAGCCAATAAACCAAAATTACCTGAGATAACGAACAAGAAGTCTATTAAAGAAAGAATGTCTAGTTTAGAGAAATTCAACGAGGAATCATACATTCAAAAATCTACAAGTGATCTGACCAAGTTACCCACTGAAGTGAAACCATTGAAAGAGCGATTATCTTGTCTTGAGAAGGTTAAGTCTACTGAACCTGAGAAGGTTAAAAGGCTCTCGAATGGAGACCTCAGTAACACAAAGTCGTTGAAAGAACGTATGTCCAGCTTGAAATCACAGACCTCTGAAGAGGAGGTGAAACTAACGAAGACGGAGGTCAAAGAAGTTTCTATGAGCCTCAAAGAACGCTTGTCTTGTCTCGATGCGGCGAGAAACAGAGAAATACCCAAGATATCTGTTGAAGAAGAAATAACCGCCAATGACAACATTAATACAAAACTCGAAGATTTAAAGGACAAGATGTCAGACAGTACATTGAAGTCTAGTCTCTCTGGCATTGAGAGCCAAATGCAGAGTTTTTGCCGTTCCTTTGACAGCTTGGACATTAACGGGCAATCGTCTCCAAATTCCTACGGCAGAGCCCCAAGTTTGGAAGACTTTGATTGTGCTGATATGCAGAATAACACTGTACCAAGTGACATTGAGACAGAGGACAGTGGTATTCATACAGCTAGAGATTCTTGCGCCCCGGCTGATGATATTGCTGACTTGACCCAAGTTGCGTCGCCAATCGGTGAACCAATGATAGAAATTTCAGAGTATGAGTCTTCAAATGAAGACAGTGCAATGATTGAGCCGAAAATCGAAGAGCCGATCCTAGAGCCGGCTCAGACGGTGATCCAAGATATAATCGTTGAAGAGATGGAAGAACCAGACAGCATGACAGAAGACACCAATAGTGGAAGCAACTACGTGCAAGCTGTATCTGAACTCAGTATCACGGAAGTAACTGAGATACAAATGGACAAGGATGACGAAGATACACTTAAGAGTTTGGACACTCAAGACACTAGTGTAAGTTTGAATGAGCCTGTTTCGACAGCGTCGGATGGCGACACTGTGGTGTTCGAGGGCAAAATGACAATTCACCTCAACTTGAATGAGATATGCAACAAAAAGGACGTCGGTGCTGGGAACGCTAACACTAACCTAACAACTAACGATTCAACTAACACCAAAAGCATGCCTATGGTAACTGTCTCTAAAATTACTACTATCACTAACATTTCACCAAAAAATACCATTATTAAATCGCTAACACCAGTCAGTAACACGCTTAACAAAGTCGCTGATGTAACAGTAACGAATATCCAGTCTAATGAAAATATATTCCCCACGAATAACAATAATGATGATATACCAAATGTTACAGCTAACGAAGACACGGTAAGTAACTCACAAGATTCCAATCCGTTCTGGCAGAAAAGGACGAAGCGTAGCTTAGAGCCTAATAGACGAAAGACTATACTATTCATTAACAATAAAGTGACAACCAAAACTGTGACTAATACCGTGAAAAATTAAAGGCCTAGAATAAAAGATCCATTCCTTTCTCATATATTGTCAAGTCAAGTCAGATGAGAATTGTTATGGACTTATACCCCCTTATTACAAAACTCGGACTGAAACTATCTCCATCCCTTTTCAAATCCGAATTACAGAAAGAGATTGATTAACTTTTCCAAGGACTATCTTAATCTATGTTTTGTAACAAGCGGGATATCGTTTGTAATATCATGATCTCACCAATATACGGTCTACCTTTCACTCTTTGTCCCCAAATGTACTAGAAATCGTACTAATTTTTATAACCAATCATTTACATTAAATCATTATGTGCTAAAAGAATATTAATACGTACTTACTAGCATTTAGCCATTTTAGTATCGTTACAGGGTTGTATTGTAGTTTCATGTTCAATATATTCATGTATTTATAGTATTCATACCCTTTATATACTGAGTCATTAGATGTTAGACTGATGGTTCTCAAAGTTTACATTTTTATATCCCTATGTTACGATAATATATAATTAAACTGTATAATTGAACGCACTTGTAAGTTTTTTTTTTATTAAGTCGCAATACTTATGCTCAGTGATGATTTAACTTAGTTTTAAATGCTTTTGGGTTCGATACCCAGATGATAAACTGGCTTTTCCGTTGTATAAATGAATATATAAATAGGGTAGTCACATGTAAATAAATGTTCCCATAAATTTTGCTTAAACACATATAATATCTTCGCTGTAATATGACGTTATACTCTTCCCCTCTGCTTAACATTACGGGTAGATGTGTAATTTTTTGATATGCATATAATCCTCTAGTTATTTTTAAAAATCTCCCAATCATTGCCAGATAGACACTGGTCTAGTCGAGGTCTTTGGAATAGTTTATTTAATGTATAATAGTCATGTCGTATTTTAAGGTAATTTTAACTAACTTATTTCATTTTTATTTTCTTTAAATCCCTCAAGTACTTACTAATATATTTTTATTTATTCTTAATGTATATTTATTTATTTTATTTATATTAGGGGCGATAAAATTAAAATATTGAGAATCACAGTCTTTAATACCTATCACGTAGGATCCAAGTAGACACATACGATATTCAAACACGTGATAATTATATGTAAATTCATTTATATCGAACAAATATATGTTACACAGTTCTTCATTGGTTTTATTTATGTAATGTTACCTGTAGCTCATTAGATAATCATTGTTATGCATATTTTTTAGATAAATCAGTACATGTTATCAGTATTTATCACGTTCAAACATCTTTATCAGAGCGCGGTTGAGTTAGTCAGATAAGAGAGTTAGGTGAGAACAGACTCGTTGACTCTGTTTAGTAATTATGGTATAATTCAATAGGATATATAATACTTTTATTAATATTGTGAGTATAAGGTGTTAGATTAAATAGTATATTGTTACATCAGCACCTGGTGATGGGTTGATACAAGGTAAGACTAAGATCTCGTAGATTTGAGCTTTGTTTGACTATCATTTTCGCCGCATGTACTAACACTTCGCTTCGCATGTACTCTTGCACTTATTTTATAAGTTCTTATTTGAGTAATCCTCAAATTATCTTGGACACACAACTGCTTTCCTGCTTCCCGGATTATCAATCAATTAAGCATAGTATTTTAGTAATAAGCCTTCTAGAACAGGAATAATTGTATGGTGTTGAAAGTTTGAGGATCACTGAATGTCAAGAATATTAATTTTTATTGTTGTTTTTTTTTATGTGTATTTTTTGCAAACTTTATTTAAATTCTCAATGTCTTTTATTTTGCTGAATTTGTGTTTTGAAATAGACGCCTTATTGCCGTCTGTCTAATTTACCTACTTAATTGTTTTTACTCCTAAAGAGTTATCATTTAAATTCCTTGAAGAAAAATAAAGTAAAGCCGATTATTATTTCGCAGAATATCTTTTATATCAGATTAGGATAAAAAGTTTTTCTTGTTCCTTTATCCATCTATATACTCCATGACGTATACAGCCGCGTTATTCACTAAGGTTTCTCAGCGTCGCATTCGTCGTCGAGTATCGGCTTTAATGATACGAAATTAAACCTTATCCTCTATTTATTGTGTATCAATTTCCTATGATTGAAACCAACGCTTGTCTCGCTTCCCGTATACAGAACGAATACGGAAACGTAAATTCACATTGTAACAGCATAAAGTACAATAATGCAGTAAATCATTCAAATACAGCAAAATCCTCGTGTAAACATCAATCGCGCGACCTTGTTCTTATGCAATCAAGAAGAATCTTAAGGAATTTAAATGAACTCACCAACACACTTACTTCAATCCCTTTAAAGCACTAATATCTCCACAGGTGTTAGATGCACTGGAACTGGCCTTCAAAGAGCTGGACTCTGAAGACAGTGCGATGGAGTCTAAGGAGAGCCCAAAGGAACAAAAGACGGTCGCCCCTCTATACGAGAATGTGAATATATTCTACCAGAACAGTGAGTTCCCACTGGATATGCCTGCGAATGCGCTTGAGCCGCCTAAAGAGAAGCCTCCCCCGCCTCCCGCTGATGATGGAGAGGATGAACTGCTAGGGAACGTGAGTCACTTCAACATATCGTTTGTTCAATACTATGCTTTATTCGTACGTGCTTTAGGACGCGTAAAACAACAAAGGTCAGCCGTTGGAACATTGAGAACCTTCTTACAAATGGTCAGGAAACGAGACGGGACTCGAACCCTGAACCCTGAACTCGATCTCTGCAATCCGTGCAGTTGCTACCAAGTTGAAAATTGAGACCAAATTGAGAACCTTTCTACCTTTGAACCTTTCTACCTTTCATTACATAAGACTGTAATGCACCAGGGCTTTTGGTTACGAATCACATAAATGGGCAGTATCCTATTAGTTGTCTCAGGATTGACAACCTTTTTTAGATCAAAACATTGTGCAATCCAATTCTATTGGAGCCTGATCTGTCTGTCTGATACCTTTTCACAAATAAGCTGCTGAACCGAATTAGAAAATTGTCACGTGGTCGAAATCGCAGGTAAAAACAGCTAATCTTCAATAATGTCTCAGTTCAGGTCCACACAGCAGCTATTATGCTCCTTACTTATACCTATATACATTATCTTCAGGGCAACTTCAGACACACGAGTTCAGCTCGTCGTATCAAGAAGGAGATTCGCAACAAACGGACCAGTTTCCTCGGCATCGAAGGTCAAGTCGACGACAGCTACTTAGACGCTGACCTCACGATGGCTCCCCGTCCTGACATCACGTCGTTCTTACAAGAAGAGACGAAAATTGAGAAACTTCTCTACAAGAAGACCTTGTCCCATGATATGGATGAGAAACTTCGGGAGAGCAGGGATTCTGGTGTGGATGTTGATAGAGGCACGTCGGGCGATGCCTGGTACAAAGGACAGTCCTCGCCCGATACCTCTAACCCTCATAGCAGACAGAACAGTGAGGTGAGTACTGATTCCTTAAATATATATTTTTTTGGAACTGCGATTGACCACAATCCCATAAGAGGTCTAAGTTAGTAGCTTATTCACTAGTTTTTGTGTCTTGAGAAATACGTCCTTACAAATGCCTCCTTACTTATCGATTCGTTCAATAACTAGTATTGAATGTATTATTATACTAGCTGTACCCTGCGGTTTCACCCGCGTAGATTTAGTTTCATCTTTATTGTCGCGGAACCTTAATATGTTTAATAAGTAAAAGCCTAAGTTACTCCTGGAAACATCAGCTAGCTGCCAGTGAAAGTCCCGTTAAAATCGGTCTAGCCGTTTCAGAGATTACCCGGAACAAAAAGACAGACAGACAGACGGACAGACAGACAGAGAAAAATTTTAAAACTTGGTTTTTAACTGTCAGTAGCGTGTATACTTTCATATGCATGTAGTGAAAAGCTGTTATTTTGGAGTTACAAACAGACACTTCAATTGTATTTATCTGTATAGATAGACGGATTTTTTTTTAAATAGGTCCTGCAGTTTCGTAGTTTGTAGGGAAGATATCTAGATATATAGATAGTAATCGTTCCCGTTTATTATATACCTAGTTAGATAATAAATGTCTGCGGGTTATTAGCCCAACCAATTAAAACAAATTTAAACTGGCGGTATATTCAAATAGTCCTGAGGAATTCATCCTTTCAATGTTTCTCATAAAAATTTAATTTTGCACGTAGTATTAAGTAATAATGTCTAATAAATATATTACAACTAGCTGTGCCCGGCGGTTTCACCCGCGTAGATTTAGTTTCATCCTTATGGGCGCGGAAACCTAATATAAAAAAAAATGGTAGCCTATGTCCTTTCTCAGGGTGTAAAGATTGTCTGTGCCAAATTTCATCAAAATCGGTTGAGAGGTTTAAGCGGGAAAGCGTAACAGACAGACAGACAGAGTTACTTTCGCATTTATAATATTAGTAGTGATTCAATAAATTAATCAAATCACATCAAGATAGCGTCGAAAGAATTCAAACAATGCAATCTAATCTTAATAACATGGTGTTAACGTGCATTTCAGCCGTACCAGGCGACGGTGACGTCGGACGAGGAAGAATCCGCGAAGAAGAATTTCTCCACGAGCCTCACGGAGAAGCTGACCGGTCTCGACCAACCTGCGGACAAGATCGACAGCTTAGATAAAAAGTTACAGCACCAACAGGTAAAATAGCAATAAAACTTAGTATTTATGTATGTATTTATACACAAATTATATTTTTAGCAGATTTGGCGATATTCTATCGTCTTCTTTCCTAGACATATGTCTATTTGAGATAGTAAAATGAAAGATCTCTGTCGAAGTAGAACCAATGGCTTTGAAATTAGATCAAGCGCACTTATTGTAGTGTCAACAAAAAAAGCTTATATATAGAAATTAATTATTTGAACAACTATTAAATTAAGTTGTTTGAAAGTAATGACTAAGTATATTAAGTAATATCGTCAAATCAAACAACATTTTCTTCTGTACATTTATATACTATTGAAAGCTATTTTAGAGTATATTTATATTTCTTTCAAATTATTTTTCTATCGCTCTTGAGTATATTCATTGTGTAAATAGCCTTTATTGCATACGGTATAAGGTATAACCCTACGCCTAGCCAGTAGTTGGATGTGTGACCGTCCGAGTACCCTCCGTGCCTCGGAGAGCACGTTAAGCTGTCGGTCCCGGTTGCCAATTTATCATCTTTAGCAGTCGTTACAGGTCAGTCGGAGGCCTAAGAGAGTCTGACAACTGGTTTAACCCAGATTGCCGATTTTCCTCGAAAAAGGGGTTGCGAAGGTCAGATGGCAGTCGCTTCGTATAAAAATCAGGTGATCAGCCACATCGGGTTGAACCAAGTGCCGACCCCAAATACATGGGATTAAACCCAGGGAGATGATGATAAGGTTTAAAATGGATAGTGATTTAGAGTGTAGAGTAGATCTCTTTAAATCTAAGATCAGTAATTACAATATTATTTCTCGAATCAAATGCTAGCTTATGGTGTTTTATTGGGAAAATATTGGTTGTGAAATATGAATAAAAAAGTAAATTAATCAAATCTTTCTTTGAAGAAGGGTATGTCTCGGATTATTTTCATTTTCTTGAGTATATATATTATTATTATTAAAATATGTCAAAATATTATGATTATATTTATTGACATATTTTCATTACTTGCACTATAATGTATGTATTGCACTGTAAATGCTTCTAAGCACTTTATTTTGTAAGATTTATTCTTCATATGAATTATTAATGAGTCATATATTCAGTGAACATTACACAATGATATAATATTAAATTATAAATATGTAAGTCACTAAGATATTGTTGTTGGTGACGGTATTAATATAACTAACGATGTATGATACATATTTATTTTATGTTTAATTCGCCCCAAAAATATTACACTTTGAAAATGATTTCAAAAATATAAATTCACCGGATTTTTTGCCATTTATTAATACAATAAATGTTACAATGATTCAAAAAAGCTGCTGTTTTTGGGGCGAATTAAGATTGCGACAAGAAAACAAAAAAAAACTGTAGGTATTTGATGCAGCGTCTTAACCAACAACGCTTAAATAATGCTTCTTTATTGCCAAATACACCTTTTACAAAGCATTTCAAAATTAGAAAATCATATTACTTACTTAGGTACTAGTTTTGGGGCTATGTTTAGATTTTGTAGAGTTGATTAGAAACTATTTGTATTTAGTGCTATTACTATAAAAGAAATAAATATTATTTATATTCAATAGAAATATTGCCTTTTATTTTGCACTGCACTTTTCTGCATGACTGCACATATAGTTTATTCAATTTACAACGCTATTATTGTGTGTTAAAGATCATTTTACAATACAGCTCATATCATGTGTTCATTTCGT
This sequence comes from Watsonalla cultraria, assembly GCA_964035505.1. Classification (NCBI taxonomy): domain Eukaryota; kingdom Metazoa; phylum Arthropoda; class Insecta; order Lepidoptera; family Drepanidae; genus Watsonalla; species Watsonalla cultraria. The sequence goes on from OZ037730.1 coordinate 9,051,377, forward strand.
TGGATAAATATAATTCACTATTAATTTCATTAAATTCTTCGTTTGTCGGAACCATAATATTAATTTCGTATTTCTTTGCATTGATATTTAATCTAATAAAGTTTCAATACTTACATACCTATGCTCACGCGTGAATTCCAAGGCACTAGTTTCTATAAATCTCGAATTCAAGAAGAATATCTCGATACTCAACTATCCAAATTACTGTAGGTAAGTTATTTTTAGAAATATTGGGTCTAGTGCTACTAAACTATTAAACTATTTGTCACTTATGACTTTCCCATTACGTTTAAACTTCTTAAGTTTAAAAAAAAAACGTATCTAATCATTAAAACCTAAAAAAATATGTAACATTGAAAAGCGAACCTTAAGATGCATGTCGCAAAGTGACTAATGAAATAACAAATATTATGGTTCCGCCATTTCGTGTGTGTAAATAACATTGAACAAGATGGCGGGTGGTGATTGCAGGCGAGCACTAACGACCGGTGGGACGGGCAGTATGACGATGGTCATACCAAGGTGAATTACTGTTTTACTATTATTTACTGTGTGTCGGTTCATCAAACTACTAGCTTTAACTCTACTTAAAATATAGTTAAAAAAAGAATATGCTAAAAATTCGGTTTTAGGTGCCCTGAGTCCTTCCTTGAGGTTAAGCTATCACTATTCTAAACATCAACAAAAAGCCGTGAAAAGGTAACATACAGACAGACACAGAACATTTACAAATCACAATATGGCTATTAATTACATTAAAAGTGCAGAAAACCTGTTCTTTGGATAATTATTGTGTCGCTATTATAGATTATTTTATTAACTGGGTGTTGGGTTTTATGAACCGAAACATATTTTTAACTTCGTTTACACGCTAGCTTTAAGCCTTGCACATATTAAAATAAGAATTACCACAAGACTTACTAACTATAAGTGAAACCAGTACTTAATATTTTTGATAATTTACGAGGCAATCAAACTGACTTCTAACACAGAACTGTAATAGTGCCGCAACGAGTACTGAGCGCTCAGCGAAAATATTGGGAATAACTTCGCAAGTATAGCATAGTGACTCTAGTATTATGACGACAAACAATTAAACAATTATCTGTATTAATTTGTAATTGTAATTTGTTAAATAAATAATTTCCTTGATATATATCAAAATAAACACTAATGTCATGTGAAAAATTTAACAATTTTTATAATGTCAAATAAAAAAGGAATAAAGTTTTTTTCGTTCCTGAAAAACAGGTATATTCTGGGTTGCGCTACTCTCTAGGTGTGCGATTTGTTCGCACTCGCACAATATTATTCAAGACTCTCGCATCTCGTGACGGCACCTATACCTCATAAACTTATGTATTAACTCCACAATTCCCAACAAACTAGGAAGTCCTTCGCTTCGAGAGAGAACTCCTCCAATTAGAGCAAGAAGAGTTGAGAAGACAGAGAGAGAACTTGATCCGAGACCAAAATAGAATAATTCAGAAATCCGTCCAAGATATATCCACTGTGCCTTCGACGCCTGAGAAACCACAAGTGAGGCAGACGAAAGTGAACCCTAATTACAGGCATTCAATGCCCAATTTGCTTGTTAACGAGATATACACGCCAGCGCCGCCCGTCGTGCCTGAGAGGCCTGTGTATGAAGAGAACATTAAGAGGAAGCCCTTCGTTTCTGAAGAACACATACAAAGGCACTTTGGTGTGGAAGAGAGTAGAAGGTATTTTAAGATATTTTTATTTAATCCCCATTGACTGTTTTTTGATTAGTCTTCTTTAACCCAAATTGATGCAAGATCGAATCCTAGCGGCCGGCGCAATCACTCATTAAGTCTTAAAAATGCTTAGAAAAATACACGAGGCGTAACTCGAACCCACGACCTCTGCAAATCTGACAGTCGTTCTGCCAACTAAGCTACACGTGATCACACCTAATGCGTCGAATTTTTCCTTCCCTTTTTGTTGCGCTTTAGCTGGTTAGCTCGAGATTTCAAACTAATTTTTAAAATTTCACACTACATGTTTTACCGTCAAGAACAGCATCGTGGGGAAACCAGCATAATAATTCAGAAGTAATTCAAAGAGTATAGTGCCTGAGGGCGATGCACTATCTGCAATGGAAAGTAGGTATTGTAACACCACCAGAAGTAGACCCTTCTGTGCTGATGTGAGATAAACACACAACTAGAAAACTTGACCCAAATAGGTCTCATCGGATAAGGTTTCTAGCAAGTGAGAGGGATTGCCACGCTGAATAGTAATGCTTATTTTCTGACCAAGAAAACCCTTAGCTTAAAGCTATCCTTAAAGAGTAAGTAATGATTATAAATATGTTTCCAGAGTGCTATACGAGGACAGGAGTCGCGTGGAGCGCAAGGCACCGAGCGGGCCGGCGCAGGTGCGGCCGCAGCCGACCCTGCCTCCCAGGCCCAGGACACGGGAGTCCATCGAGAGGGAGATCACTATGAGGTACCCCACACCTTATTTTTATCATGGAGAATCCGTTATAGATACACCAAGGGTCGCGGGGGCAGCGGAAGGGTTATATCTGAATAGCACCGACTAAACTCCATGGTGTTTCTCCTGGTCGCTAAGTGGGGGGTTGTCGTCCCTCCCGCCCTCCTCACGTCACCAGCCTGAACCCGGCTTTTACACTACCGAGAGGTACCCCACACCTAACTATACCACTCATCTCCAATACCAATCTATATCAATACTAAAATTATTTTACAGAGCAAAGATTTAAACTTAGAATCTACTGGACCGATTCCAAAATGTTATTGGTTATATTTTATCCCCGTAATGCCACACGAACGGGAACTACGCAGTTGAAACCGCATGACATCCGCTAGTCATTCATACGAACAGTTATGTATCTATGGAAATGGTGACTTCAATTATTAAGATAGATATAAGGCAAAAACTAATCTTTATCACATATAATTATTGCGAGAATCAAACCGAACCTCTAGACCACGAGTGCCATAATAAGCGACTCATTTAGTATGTAACATTGATAGAAGCAGCCGCGTGCCCTCAGCCGGAGAGTACGCTAACGTGGAGCGAGCCGCGACGGTGCAGCTCCGACAGAACGGTACCAATGGACAATACCACCCCATGACCAGGCATACGCTGCAGGTTTGTACATCTTCAGAACTTTGGGGACAACTATGATCGTTTACGCAGGCTTTGACGTTTATTTTTACGGTACTGTAAGGTTCATGGGGTTTTAATACAAGTTTTGGAAGTAACAGTTGCGAAGCAGTTTGGTCAGAACAATGATGAGTACGGACGTGTAAGAGAACGGGCAGTATTAATGTTGTAAGGTCTGGTATATATTGTTTCAGTACATTGTAATTTGGTTGACGAGTTGCTCTGAGAATAATTAAGAAGCTAGTTGTGGTTGGAGTTGTTTTATTACAGTACCAAAATGAAAAGTCAAAGCTCTGAAGTTCTTAATACGCTCTGCTTATACCGATAATGGTAGGGCCCCTTATCTTGAACAATGTAAGAGTCTGCACACAATTCTACCTTATGTGGCTGATCACCTAAGTTTAAGCCAGTCATTTAAACTTCGCAACTTTGAGAGTTAATTATAAGTTTACGAACATAACTTTTCGGTTCGGAAAATATTCTTCTAAGACTAACAGGAAAGAAATTCAGCTAGTCATCATCTACATTGAATTAGAAAAATTATAAAGTTAATATTATGAATCACAATGGAGACTTTTATTATCATGCTGACATAGAGCCGTATTGGCCGAGTGCTAAGTCATCCACAGTCAACCTTAAGTATATTATAGTGCAGACTCACCAGTGCGTGTTCTGTCACGCGTAATCATCGTAGGTTTGTTAGGTAAGTGTATTTGTGTGTCCAGGCGCTGAGCGCGGCGCCGACGCCCAAGCTGATGTCCAACTCGGAGTGGCTCCACGCCAAGACTCGGAAGCCTGCCAACTACAACCAACATTGGCTCATACAGGTCACTATACCGGACGTGGTTTTGCATTGGTGACAGATTTACGGAGGCTGATATTTTTTAATAGAACATAAATCAATAATAAAAGACGACTCCTGATGGGGCAAAATGTTATTGGGCTTATCAATCTGTAATTTCCTAGTAGCAGAGTCTGGATTAGTGCCTGGTTAATGGCAATAGGCTCGTCTGAAACATAACTGGCGAAATGTGCGGTACTATTAATATCAGTGAGCATATGTTTGGGATGAATTACAAATAAAATAAACATGCCCACGCCAACCCCGAAGGAGTAAGCAGAGGTGTTATAACAACTACACCCACATTTCACCTGATACGATTAAGTGCCAACGTGACAGAGGGTGAGTCCATCACCGCCTCAGGCAGTACGTCTTTGAATTATTGGAAAATTAAAAAATTACGGAGTGAAATTATTGCAATTACGTTTTTAGAAAATCTCATTGGTGCAGGCCGCTAGGAATTCGAACTTGCGTCGCTTGCGTAGCAGACGACAGCTCAAACCCCACGGTTCTCTGATCAATTATTTGTGTAATATACCAGGAGGCAGAACAGCGTCGGATAGAGGAGCAGCGGAGCAAGATAAGAGCCGCCAAGCGACACTCGTACCACCAGGAGGTGGCGCCCTCTCTACACAACATGCTGCCTCTCAGCACCAGGTTCTTAACACTTCACTCTGTACACCCACAACACTTATTTACAAATAGATTTATACTGGGGCCTTACCTCATCTCCCTGGCCTTATCCCATACATTGTTGGGGTCGGCACTTGATTCAACCCGATGTGGCTGATCACCTGATTTTTATACGAAGCGACTGCCATCTGACCTTCGCAACCCCATTTAGGAGGAAAATCTGTGATCTGGGTTAAACCAGTTGTCAGATAAATTTTTTTACAGTCTCCGACTGACCGGTAACGATTGCCAAAGATGTGAAATTGGCAACCGGGACCGACGGCTTAACGTGCTTTCCGAGGCACGGAGGGAACTCGGGCGGTCACCCATCCAACTACTGGCTAGGCGTATGGTTGCTTAACTTCGCTGATCGAATGATATGCGCAATAGCAACTGTGCCACGAGCTCCTCCATATTGGGGCCTTACCATGAGCTCTTATTGCCATGGTAGTTTCACTCATTTATGAGACAGATGTATGTGAGGTGCATACATCTGTCACTGTCGCACAACTGAATTAACATTGCAATAAGAGCTCATGGTTGGGCCTCTGGACTTTTACATTTTACATGTGTTGCTAAGCTCAAATCTCGAGAGCAGTTGAACCGATTTTGCCAATAGAATATCCTTGAAGTACCAGGATGGTTCTTACGGAGAGAAAAAATAAAAAAGTCGTTTGATTTGTAATAAAAAATAATAATAATAATAATCGACTGTTAGACGGTACGAAGTTCGCCGAATCAGCTAGTTTTGTATACAAATTGTAATTACAATCATTAATATTGAATGTTTGCAGCCAACAGCAGTTGTTAGAGGTGGGGCGGGGAGGAAGGCCGGAGTTACCCCCTGGGAGGCCGGAGTTACCCCTAGTACGGCCGGAGCTACCTCTAGGGAGGCCAGAGCTACCTCTAGGAAGGCCAGAGCTACCCCTAGGAAGGCCAGAGCTACCCCTAGGAAGGCCAGAGCTACCCACAGGGAGACCAGAAGGAACTCGCGAAGATAAGCTTCTCAGCGTCAGTGGACGTAGGAAGTGCTCGCATTGTGGAGAAGAATTAGGTATGTATGCACCAATCTGTTTTACCTACAATACCTTATTTCTAGATTTCATAAATTTTTCAATGAAAAATTAAGTTATTTTTTGGCATCAGTGTCGTGTTTACTGCACCCCTGAGTTGGGCGTAGTTTTCTTCTTCTTCATTTAAGAGTTAGACTCTTGTCGGTGCAGCTGATGAAGCTCCCTCCACTTGTTCCTGTCCAGTGCTGCTTCTTTGACCTCCTTATACGACGTGACGGTTATTTTATCCTTTAATTGTTTGGTGTAGCTTATCCTTGGTCGGCCCCTGCCACGCCTTCCCTCTATTTTACCTTCCAAAATGGTTTGTATAAAGCCGTCATGCCGTATAAGGTGACCAATCATTTTTCCTCTTCTGTTTTCTATATTTGGTACTAATGTTCTTATTTCGTTTACTCTTCTTAGCACCTCCTCATTTGATACCTTTTCCGTCCAACTTATCCTTTCCATCCTCCTCCAGCACCACATCTCAAAAGCCTCCAATACCTCTCTATCCCTTTGCGTTAGTGTCCATGTCTCACACCCATACAATGCAATGCTCCATATGAATGATTTTATGAATTTCTTTTTTGTTTTCCTTGAGATGTTTGATGTCATTAAATGCTTTTTGTTGTTGAATGCCTGTTTTGCTATTGCTAATCTGGTTTTGATGTCCGGTGTACACCGTGAGTCTGTTGTAATGATGCTCCCTAAATACTTGAAGTTGTTGACATTCTCGAGAGGTTTATTTTCTAAATATATTTGTGCATGTGGAGTTATACCGGTTTTACTGGATGTTAATATTTTAGTTTTATTTGTATTTATCTTCAATGCAAACTCTTTAAAGATAGTATCCATTGAATATAATATTTTCTGTAAATCTTGATGTGTACCTGTAACCACTGCAATGTCATCAGCGAATCTAATAAATTTTATGGTTTCCCCATTAAATTTGACCCCTAATTTGTCTGATTCCCATATCTTTTGAATGGCTGCTTCAATGCACACGTTAAATATGAGTGGGGAGAGTGGACATCCTTGCCTAACTCCTTGCCGGATTTTCGCACTTCCTCTTTCAGTCCCAACATTTATTATTGTTTCTTGTTCTTTATACAGCTCGTAAATTATTTTTCTGTCTCTGTAGTCTACTCCTATATCTTTTAGCGCCTTCATCATTTTCTTCCAGTCTATTTTATCGAACGCTTTCTCAAGGTCTACAAAAGCAACATGTGTATTCAATCCTAGGTCCATTCTTCTATCTAGGATAAGTCTTAATGCTAAAATAGCCTCTCTGGTGCCTTTATCTTTTCTGAATCCATATTATTGATCTCTACTTAAATTATTCTCCACTTTCCCTCTTATCCTGTTTTGTATTATTTTTAGAATTATTTTTGAAGCATGAGAAATTAAACTTAGCGTTCTATGTTCTTCACATTTATTTGTATTTGCTTTCTTAGGTAAAGTTACTGTTTTTGTTATTTTAAAATCGTTTGGTATTTTCCCTGTACTATACATAGTCTTGGTAAGATTGTATATTTCATCTAATAATTGTTTATTGTTTGAATACTTTATGAGCTCTATATAGATTCCATCATCTCCTGCTGCTTTCCCATTTTTTATACTTTTTATAGCCACTTCAAATTCTTCTCGCATTATATCTGGACCTAAACTATCTTGTTCTACAAACTTCTCCTCCTCTATATCTGCCTCTGTTAAGCCTTCTCCTTTGTATAAATTTTCAATATATCTTGTCCATCTTTCTAATATTTCTTTATTATCAGTTAGTATTTTATTTTCTTCATTCACTATTGCTGTAGAGTTGGTTTTCTTATTTTTATAATTACTTAATTCTTTTACTATGCTGTATGCTATATCTAGTTTTCCTTTTTTCATATAGTAGTCTATAGTGTCACAATCTTTTTCAATGTGTTTTTCCTTTTGTTGTCTACACTTGAGTGTTATCCTATTAGTTAGCTTGCGATATTCCTCTATACTATGATTATCTTCTTTGTTGCGGTATTTCCTTCTTTCTATTATTAAGTCTTTTATTTCTGTATTTAGCCATTTCTTTCGAGGTTTCAACTTCTCTTTCGGAAAACATTCTTCTGCACTTAGTTTTACAATATCCTTAATATTGCACCATTTATCATTTAAATTATTCGTATATTTTAATCTGTTTTCTTTATAAATATCTAATCTTTCTCTTATTTTATTGTTATATTGCACTTTATTTCTATCACATTCGTCCCTTAGTCTACTGAGATCAATATCTTTGGTTTTATGCTTCTTATTATGCCTTTTAACTCTAATATCAATTCTGCTAACCAATAAATTATGGTCGGTATTTAAATCTGCGCCTGGGTAAGTTTTACAGTTTGATACCATATTTCTATATTTTTTTTTGATTATTATGTAATCTAGTTGATATCTACCTAAATTACCCGGCATTTTCCAGGTATACCTCCTCCTTTTAGGTTGTTCAAATATGGTGTTTACTATGGCAAGGTTATTTTCTTTACAGAATTGCACTAGTCTAGCTCCTCTCATATTCCGTTTCCCTAAACCATATTCACCGACTACTTGATCTTCCCTTCCCTCTCCGACCACTGCATTAAAATCTCCCATTATAATAAGATGTTCTTTGTCTTTAACTAAGTCTAATAATGAATCCAAATGCTCATACATTTGATCTATATCTTCGTCTGAGTAACTTCCGGTAGGCATATAAATTTGGATGATAAATATTTATAAGTAGTTTTACATACCCTATATTAATTCTATAGAATTAATGGTAATTTATTGCCGCATTCACCGAAATTTTAAACTTTTAATCATTATCAGAGTGCTTAGTGCGAGTTTTCTTAAAATCGCCGTCACAAGTCATCGCGTCGACGTAAACGCAGATTAGTATGGGCTCACAATAGTGTCATCTTTAGCGCGACAGAGGCGCTGTTCCGATTCTATAGAAATCTGCGCTTACGTCGTCGCGGTGACCTGTGACGGCGGCAGTGAAAGTTTCGCACTAGGCATTGTTTGAATATATGAGTCGCGGGCAGGTCGCGGCGCGGCGATGATAATAGAGTCGTTGTCGCTGTGCTACCACGTGTGGTGCTTCTCGTGCGGAGTGTGCGGCGCTGCGCTCGGCGACGGGCGCGCCGGCGCCGACGTCCGCGTGCGCGCCGGCCGCCTGCACTGCCACCACTGCTACTCCTCCGACGACGGCAGGAAGTACTCCGCCGTCTAACGCCCGCCACTGCCTATATCATGCTGCTACTTGCTAGCTCATCGGTATCCCTTCTGCCTTCAATTTAATGGACTGATAACTTTGAAAAATAAGGCAATTAATAATGACCGGATCGATGAACCTGGTTATATTTAAGATATTGAGAGATCATGTAGAGTAATATTGTCGTTTTGAAAATGTCAGTAGAAGCAATTAAATTCATTCACCCATGTCCCAATTTTTTTTTTATAATTGAGTTTCGATGGTTGCAACATGTATAAATTGACTAATCTCATCAAATTGTTTGTAAGACATTATTTTTACGTCTTTGCACCACTCGTATATTAAATTACGTTAGTTTGAAACGTGTGATTTTAAGATTTATTAACAGTTAAAGTTTAGTAGTATAACATATCCCGCAGATTAAATAGTAAGTTTGATTTAAAATTATACTTCGAGCTATTGGCATCTGTGCGGTAGTGTCCTACCACGCTGATCGTCAGTCAGCCTGACCACGTGTCAAAACGTCTAAGCGACTCAGCTACGCCTGAGTTGGCAGTGCACGCTTTTGTATCTATAACGATTATGCACGCTATTCTCCTCACGAATTTGAGATTAAAATAAAAAAATATTACCAGGGGTATCACCGGACGGTTTCTGATACCCCACTATGTATCAAAAATGTCAAAATAATTGGTATTTCACTGCAAATAACTTCGTTCTTGCATACGGCTCTATCAATAAATCCAAATTGATGATACTTTTTGCCAAATTAATTCACAGATGAGGAGTTTGGGATAACTAATGTATCCGTTTGTTTTATATAATGTGTAAGCTCATTCTCAAATATTTTATTTTCGTATATAAGACAGGATGATAATATAAATAAAGAAAGATTATAATAAGTACGTTGTCTATATAATGGAGCTATAGTTTTCGTCTCGACCATATGTGCCATGTCACCACGAGAAAGCTCCACGCTTCATAAGAATATTGATTGTTTTTCTTTTGTAATATTTTGTAAATAGGTTTTAATTTATATCCGTACGGTTAATTGTTAGCTTTAATAGTTAGTACATTAGTTTAAAACATTGAATCCCAAAAATGTGAACTATATTAATGTTAATTTGTAAATGTTAATGTTATATTTACATCACTCTAACATAGTGTTCGTCGAGTATAGAGTTGCGTCTAACATACCTTGGTGATCGTGCCTGTATTCACTATATGTAATTATAATTATCGAGCAATTTGTACATTATTATATATGTCTGTAAGTCCAAAAACTGTATAACAATAAATATTTCAAATATGTGGCATTTTTTTAATTAATAAATTGATTATTATTTTATTCTTAACTAGTAGACGTCACGCGGTTACGTCGTAGTTTCCGTTCCCGTGGGAGTACGGAGATAAAATATTGCCTATATTAGTATAGACAGAATTATACGAGCTAGATAAATAATAATTTTGTCCTTACTCCCCGCCTGTATTCCCCGAAGGGGTAAGCAGAGGTGTTGTAATAACAACACCCACTTGTCACCGAAGATTAAGTGCTAACGTGAAAGATGGTGATTCTATCGCCGTCTGAGACACTATACGTCTTTGAATAACTTCTCAGACATGTGCAGGTTTCTTCACGATGCAATCACTGGACATGAGTTTCACAAACAGAGACATGTGACAGACTTATGTAGTTATGTCAGCTACTCGCGTAGACAGGCGTCACCCTGTAAATAGTCACGTGAGACATTAACTGGCTCGTCGCCACCATTAAAATAAGAAGAAGAAGACATTAACTGGACATTTCCGCATTAAAGATCGTTATCCAGCTTCTTGATATTTAATTAAAATTGCAATGAATGAGATCCCACGAGAACCTACCTGATTAATACCTACACATCTTCCTTTAGTCGCTAACAAGAAGTAATCTATACATCTATACATATACATACATACATACCTACAGATAAATAAAATTGAAGTGTCTGTTTGTAATTCCAAAATAACAGACACTGAAAAACAAAGCTTTAAATTTTTTCTCTGTCTGTCTGTTCGTTCCGGGTAATCTCTGAAACTGCTGGACCGATTTTAACGGGACTTTCACAGGCAGGTAGCTGATGTTTCAAGGAGTAACTTTATTTATTAAAGATATTAGGGTTCCGCGACATGAAGCATGAAATTAAATCTACGCGGGTGAAACCGCGGGGCACAGCTAGTTTCTAGAATATATGATGGAATGGAAACCCAATTAAAATGTTACGTATTTTAAAGGTTTACGCATACATTTTTGATCTTAAGGCAATGTCATATTATATTATATATTTTCTGTGGTAAAATTTTAAATATTGTAGTCATCCAAGGAACTTTTAATTATTACTTACTTCAACAAATTCATTGTTCATTCATTCATGTGACTTTACTTAGACAATTAATGAAAAATATGATGTACGTTAGATAGCTTCGTATGATTCGTAAGTTTTTTGGGCACTGAATTCAATATAATTATTAATGAAATTAAATTTAAGAGGCTGTCAACGATTACTTTATTCCTGGAATTTGGGAAATATAACCCCCTCTATCAGATTGGCGCCCAACTAAGCTGTCATTGTCATTCCTTACAATTGCTTGTGCGGATCTCGTGTTAATTATTTTTTTTACCGGTCAAGTGTTCGTTTAATTTTGTGAAAATGTGAAAGTATGATCAAATGAAATATGAAATCAGACAATTTGGTAGTACAACGGTTACAGTAGCAGTTGGCGGTTTGAATTTACCATTTCACGGTTATGGTGAGTGTTCAATAACCATTTCTATTTTCTTTATGATCATATTGGAACAATTTTAATTAGGTTTGAACATTTTCTCGCTCGTTTTGATATGATTTTCAGTCGACTAAAATATAAGGAGATTTCTATGTACGATTCGTATCAATTTTCTTTTTTATAAATGTAGGTACACGGATTATGATTCGAAAACTAACGGTCCAAAGGTGGCCCTTTTACTAGAGTCAAACTAACCGGCATTACATAAATTTAAAATTCCTACATGGAAAATCAAAAGTCATCCGCCACATTGAATAACTTCTATATTCAATATAATATATTGAGTAATTTAGTCAAGTCGTCTGTACTACACAGCGATAGAAATTTTCACCAAGCCAACAAAAAGCCACAGAATTGGAAAAGCATGGAATTTTTGACCCTCTTCTGTTATCGAAATCAGGTAAGTAAATTGCACATAATTTAAATTATTCTCTTCTTTGTGACCTGTGACGTCTGTCCACTTTTTGTAGGTTAGAAATAAGCTTTTTTGTAACGAGATTTAATTACTTGGAAGAAATGTTATGAATCAAACCTATAAATTTGGTAACCAATAACAAAGAGGTTAGTTTGTAGGTACATCTAATATAAAAAAAAATGGCTAATTCTATAGGTAGGTAATTAAATAGGCGAATTTTAAGAATATAATTTACGACTTTAGTTTCGAATTATAATGCACTAGCTAGTCTAGGTACCAAACGCGGACATTTTTGTACATTTTTAATGTCTGTAAATACCTACGTGCTTTATAACATTGTATCCCAATGTTCTCATGAAAACTGAACGAATCATTGAGTCATCCAATCGGAACTGGATCGAATCTGCGTCCAATGGTCGTTCATTGTCCGTGCATGGGATGGGAGAGGTAATCAATCCGTTAAGTATGTGAAGTTAATACACGGAATAAGCTTTATAGCAGCTAAGTACTTTGTGTATGACCGGTGGACCGTATTTCCGTGGGTACTTATGTGATTAACTAGTACATTCTGAATTACTTTATGTTGAAGGCTTATTGAAAATCCAAGGCCTGATTATGAAGGATGACTGTAGGTCATCTGTAAGATATAAACTACTGACTAGATTGAATCTACGTGTCTCTTATATTCAGACTAGCTGTGCCCCGCGGTTCCACTCGCGAAGACTTTATTTTATTTAAATGAGCTTAATTCCCCACATTTTTTTTTTAAATATGCCTAATCGGTCCAGTCGTTTCAGAGAAAACAGAAGCAGAATTATTATAAAAAAAAAAATTAATGTTAGTAGCGTACCTATAAATTTTGCATTTAGTAAATAGCCGTTAATTTGGTGTTACATGCATTTAGTAAAAAGCTGATAATTTGATATCACAAACAGACACTTCCATTTTATTTATCTGTTCAGATGTTAGTTGATTGAAATTGCTAATTAGCGAAGATAATTGAGGCAAAACAAAAACTGGTTGTTTTTGTGTACGTCCTAGAACAATTAAAACAAATATTATATCTTTATTATGACCGCAAATTGCTTAAATTCTGCTGTTGATTCTCACGGTAATGAGATAATCTTCATGTTATGCTATTGTTTTCGCGTGTTTCCCAACAATATTATTGTGCCCGTCACGATAGCAAGCAGTTTCCTTAACATTGAGATCTGTGGCGAGCTGATATCATCGAAAATGTTAGTAAATATGAGCATTGTCTGATCGGCTCTCCCTGAGATAGACGGTATCGTGTTTCACGGCATCAAATATCAGCAAAAATTTACCAAAATGAAGCTACAGTACAGTCATAAGGTTAAATAAACCACGAACTGTTCTGTGGTACCGCAGGTATTGCGTGTATTGGGATCTAAATAGCGTTCTGTCGTCGAGTGTACATTGGAAAATGGCTGGATCGTCTATTGTGTGACAATAAGCGGCTCAGTGCATTGTCGCCGCCCGCATGCCGTCGACGCGACGCAGGCTTGCTCCGCGCTGGCTTCGCCGGCGCTCGCCGGCCGCGGCCCGCGCCGCGCCGGGCCCACCCGACGCCGAGTCTCTCGAGCGGGCCTACCCCTCCATGGGCCACCTCGAGTACGTGCTGGCCGGCTCCTCGCCGCCAGCGGAGAGCGCCCCCAACATGTATGACAGCTTCGAAGAACCACCTCTCGACCTCACGGCCCATATCTGTGGTGACTCCCTACGGCAGTCCGCCCATGAGCAGATGCGTGCCGTCGGAGGCCGTCTTCGCTTACTTGATGAACTTGAATCCGGAGCCGTTACCGCCGATACGACTGCGACTACTTTTGAGACCGCTTCTGATGCTGAACGCAACGTGTGCTTATTCTGGGCGGCATTCCTTAAGTTGGCGCCGCTGCTCCCGCCCTTGGTTGAAGCTGGAGCCGACCCCTTGTACTTTGATGCGTTAGGCCTCTCAGCACTACACGCGGCAGCATTCAGTGGATCTGTTGATTGCGCAGAATACCTCCTGTTGTGTGGCGCCGATCCTAATTACATGCCACGATGTTTCGCTCCTCTACATTGCGCCGCATTCGGGAATTCAGTGCAAGTGGCTAATTTACTAATCAGCCGAGGTGCCTCCGTGCACACGGCAGTTAAATACGTCAACTGTGAAGGTGGTTTGCTACATTGCGCGGTCAGGGCAAATTCTGTTGAGTGCTTGAAGCTGTTTATATCTCATGGAGTGGACGTTAATTTGATTGAGCCGGGCGGCACAAATTCTATTCACCTAGCGGCTGATCTGGGAATGTTCCAGTGCCTAACAATTCTGCTAGAGACCGAAGGCGCAGATGCAAACGTTAGAACGAGAGTAGGTGATAGAGAATCCACTGCGTTGCATCTTGCAGCAGACGGGGGCTTCGTAGACTGTGTCGACTTGTTGCTGGCAAAGGGTGCCGACGCCAGTTTGAAAAATCATCGTGGTTTTACAGCGCTCCATCTAGCCGCTCGGTCAGCCAGCTTAGAATGCGTCGAATCACTGCTGAGAAAAGGTAATGCCGAGCCTAATGCAATGGATTTTGATATGAGAACAGCTCTACACGCAGCGATTGGCAAGTCCGACTGTGCCTGTGATATAATAGAGACGCTAATTAGTTGGGGTGCTAATGTTAACCAGAAAGATGAGTACGGGTTTACACCATTACACCTCGCTGCGCTCGATGGGCTTTCCGCTTGCGTCGAAACACTAATATACCACGGCGCTGATGTAACTACCCGATCTAAAAAAGGAAACTCGGCTCTTAATGTAATCGCCAGGAAGACGCCCGCTTCGCTCGCGATGATAACTAGGAAATTGGATTGCGCTATCACGCTGCATCACTCACAGACTACCAACAGAGAGGTCGAACTTGAACTTGACTTTCGCACAATATTGCAGCATTGCTATCCGCGCGAGATCAGTTATTTGAATACGTTTGTCGATGAGGGACAGAAGGAAGTGCTCCTTCATCCACTCTGTTCAGCATTCTTGTATATAAAATGGGAAAAAATTCGCAAATACTACGTCGCTCGATTGTTTCTTAGTTTCATATTTGTTTTATGTCTCACGCTTTATGTTTTAACTGCACTTGCACATAATTGCTATAATGGAAGCAAAGATATGGAAGAAACGATACAAGAGCAAGAATTGTGTCAGAAACAGTCGATACTTGGGGACTTGCTGAGAAAAAACCCTTTTGTTATACAAATGCAATGGTGGGTTTTGGCAGGGATTACAATATTCGAGATATTCAGGAAAGTGTACGGCATAGCGGGCTACTCCACGGTGAAACAATACCTAATGCAATCCGAGAACATTATAGAGTGGTTCGTGATCGTGAGCGTGTTTCTCATATCATACATTTACACGAATACAACATATACATGGCAAAACCACATTGGTGCGTTCGCTGTTCTCGCAGGCTGGACCAACCTCATGATGATGATCGGACAACTACCTGTGTTCGGGACATATGTCGCTATGTACCAGAAAGTACAGAAGGAATTTGCCAAACTCCTAATGGCCTACTCGTGTATTCTGATCGGATTTACTATAAGTTTCTGCGTTATATTTCCTGATTCGTCATCATTTGCGAATCCATTCATGGGATTCATAACGGTGCTAACAATGATGATTGGTGAACTTAATTTGGATTTGCTTTTAAATGAACCGGATGGGAACGATCCTCCTGTATTGCTCGAGTTCTCGGCCCAAGTGACCTACGTGCTATTTCTCATGTTTGTCACTGTGGTGCTAATGAACCTATTGGTCGGTATCGCCGTCCATGACATTCAGGGGTTGAGGAAAACTGCCGGCCTATCAAAACTCGTCAGACAGACCAAATTAATATCGTACATGGAGCTTGCTTTGTTTAACGGTTACTTGCCAAAATGCCTATTAAAGATCTTACATTCCTCAGCTTTAGTTTCCCCTCAGGCATACAGAGTGGTGTTGAGCGTAAAGCCCTTAAATCCGAGCGAGAAGAGACTCCCAAGGGACATAATGATGGCCGCATACGATATAGCAAAGATGCGGAAACAGTACGGGCATACAATATCATCGAGTGGATCGACCACTGGCGCTTATTCCTGCTTCAAGAAATACGAAAACAACAATGACTCAGGCTACCGGGAGTACGGTTACTCATCCGGACTGGGAAGTCTGCAGGCACGATTGGACGACACATCTGAAAACGTGCGCCTTCTGACTCAGGAAGTAAGGGAATTAAAGAAGTTAATAAGTGCCCAACAGCTCGTGATACAACAGGCGCTCGCGGGCACTCTCGACCGCTGATGATATAATGGCTGCCCATTTAGCTCCAATGCCAACGTATACAAGTCAACAAACTATATCGAACTATCGACCTTTTATCCTCGTACCTATCAAATCGTCATCAGAAAGTTGGCGTCGGTGGTGTAACATCCAAGGGGTCAATAATCAAAACAGGCGTGCCGCAAGGCTCCATACTAGGCCCATTCCTGTTTCTAGCGTATATCAATGACCTACCACTTGTTGTAGAAAATATCTGTGATATTGTTCTATTTGCAGATGATACATCTTTAGTTTTCAAAGTGAGTAGAAAAGACAAAGATCTTAAGGCACTAAATGAAACTCTAACATCTGTTTCAAAATGGTTTGATGCCAATAATCTCGTTTTAAATTCTAAAAAAACAAAATGTATCCGATTTTCACCACCTAATACATCGCAAATAGATACAAATATATCATTAGTTGGGAGTCAATTGGAGTTGGTCGAAAGCACAGTATTCTTAGGTCTTACCTTAGATTCTAAATTACAATGGGGCGCCCATATTGAAGCATTGTCAAAAAAGCTTAGTTCAGCTGCGTTTGCGGTTAGAAAAATTAAACAAATGACGGATATTGATACTGCTAGATTAGTCTACTACGCTTACTTTCATAGTGTCATGTCATATGGCGTATTGTTATGGGGTTCCGCAACAGACTTAGATTCAATTTTTATACTTCAAAAGAGAGCCATCAAGGCAATATACTCGCTGGACCCCCGAGATTCTCTTAGAGATAAATTTAAAGAAATAAATATTCTCACCCTACCGTCACTGTACATTTATGAGAATTTGCTATACATGAAAAAAAATATTCATCTATTCAATTTAAACTCGGACATTCATTCAATTTCAACACGAAATAAACACAAAATTGTAGCTCCTAGATTCAGGTTAGCAAAGGTAAATAAATCATTCATGGGGAATTGTGTTCGTTTCTACAATAAAATCCCACAGTCAATAAACGCGTTAAATTATGATAAATTTAAGACACACATTAAAACTGTACTGATGAAGAAAGCTTATTATACAATTTCGGATTACATAAATGATAAAGACATATGGAATTAAAACTCTGCACAAGTAGCTCCTGGCAATGACATGGTATGCAAACATGATATGTAAATCATTTGGTATTGTTTTTACGTTTTTAATTATTATTTTTTACACATGCATGCTGATACAATTTTCACTATTGTGAATAATTTATGATGTTTTTTTTTTTTGTAATTATTATTATTTTACTGTGTAATGAAATGTACATGATGCCAGCTGAGTTTCTTGCCGGTTCTTCTCAGAAGGCTAGTTTCCGAACCGGTGGTAGATTCCTCGACGTTCATAAGTGCCTTACCAGGGCCTAAACTGAATAAATCATTTTCATTTTCATTTTCATTTTCATTTTCAGAACTCGCTTTGTCGCACATTTGTACTCGTTTAGACCTATTGTTGACGACGTGGACTTAAATAAGAGGTGATATTTTTTTGCTCTAGGTTTTAGTTTTAGGATTGGGAGTAAATTAAAGTTCGACGCTGGCCGTGACTGCTGTGATTGTAGGTACTATTTATTGTATTGTGATATGGCAATAAATTAATTTTCCATAAAATGTGTTATTATTTTATGTTTTCTATTAGTAATCCACCAAGTACTATCTATGTTTAATTAATAGTTACTCGAGTAGTAAATAATCCAAGAACTAAATAATAATGTAGGTACTTGTCGGCAGAGAGTTGTTAAAAGTTAAAGAACAATTTTAATTGTTTTGCCCAACAAGACATTTATTTTCGTATTTAGCTAGGTACAGCATGAGCAAGAGAAGACAAAGCGATCTTACTGCGCATTTAACAGACTAACTGCCATTCAGGTATGTACATAAATGATAGGTTCCTATGCCTATCCCCACTGTGTACGTAGGTGACCCAGTAGTGCAGGAATAATTTACATTCGCAGTTGCAGTACCATGAGTTCTCATTGCCATGATAGTTTGACGTGACACCTTGACTCATTTTATGACAGATCGCGCGCGATTTTATCCGCGTAGAAATAACACAAAAACTATTTACAGCGTTTTTTGTTTTTAAATTAAATATCGGCTATCGGCCTGTTAACATTTTTCCAGCCGTTTCAGTGATTAGCCGGAACAGCCAGACAGAGAAAACATTTTTTTTTTATTGAATTACCATAGATATATACTTTCATAATAATAATATGTAAGTATTTAGTGAAAAGCTTTTGATTTGGAATTACGGACAAACACTTAAAATGTTATTTATCTGTAAGTATAGACGTGTATGAACTAGTCACACACAGCAGAACTCTATCATTGCAATAATAGCTCGAGGTAAAGCAACTGTACCTTAGCATTGGGTTAATTTGAGCACAAATTATTTAAGATTATTTTTTGTAGCTAGCCGACATTACCAGCTTTTTTGATACGGAACCCTAATAAGACGGCTGGATGCAAGACGAATGCCATAAACCTGACAGTCACTGCCATCATCTTACATAGTGGGCTCAATCTAAGGTTCAGTGACCTCTACGAGTACGCGAAAAATGTTCTTCTATGACCCGGGCCTTCCTAGCCTCATTCAATTTTATTAAATTTTTTTTGTAGATAGATGTCACTGTTGTTTGCATTTCCAAAAATCTAGTATCAAGTTGAATTTATTTGATTTCATATATAGATTTCAGCGGAAATCAATCTTAATCCCGTCATGTACTTCAATAAACCTAGGATTTTTTTATTAAAGTTAAAGATCTTTAAGTAGTTTCGTGCTTTCATTTTGGATATTCATCGAACATCGACTTGGTTGCACTGGCAACGCTCTATTTGCGTTTATATATCAAGACGAAATAAAAAAAAATATTGGTTGACAGTTTACTCGCGTGCGCGGCGCGCGCCTTTCCTGCGCGCGCGGGTATTTGTTTGAAAGCTAAATTGGATCAATAGCCCGAGAAGAAAGGCAAATCTAGATCCAGGTCTTATCTCTTTCCCGCGGTCATTTCTCGTTTTGAACCTACCTATATCGATTCGCAGGCGTGTTACATGATATTGTTAGACATCCGACATTCCAATGCAGGGCAGCTTCAAGATACAGCTTATTAATATGGGGACAAGGGCAGCGGCCTGTGAGCATATACTTTTATAGTTTTTAGGACAATAATAAACAGCTTTGGCGCCAAATAATAACGCTTGCATGTAGAAAAACTTGAAGCGCAACCCTTTCTTTTGTATTAGTCTGTTCATCATCATGTTTTGGTTTGATTCAGGTGTTTAAATGTTTCCTTAGGGGAGGTCGCAAATAATTTACAAGGAAAGTAGGTAAGTAAGTAGGTAACTAAATACCTACTTATATTTTTTTCTATTTCTGAAGAATTGTTTATCCTTATATGAACAGGGCTTAGGTTTTTAGTGCTAACATAATAATTAAAAACTTCATGGGTAATGTGAAGTGATACAAAATATCTCCTTCAAATGCCCTTGAACATGACAAAGATAGATTTATTTTGATTAATTTCTCTAAACAAATTCGTAGGTACCTAGACAATTAAATAATAATAAAGCAACAAAAAGACAAACAGCTAAAAAAAATTTCTAACAACCGATATAGCATTTATAAATTAAAAAGACCCACAGGTCTTTGATCTGGCAAGGTTTTTGATTTGGATCAAAGGTTTCATAAATAATGTCTGTTATTAAAAATAATTTAAGCATTAACAATAAAAAGGGTTGCTTTTCATGTTATAATTTATTTTTCAGAATTGTAAACCCGGGGCGTGATTGCATAGTGCTTTTTGTGTATCCTAATGCAACCCCCGGCAGACATGCAGGCTCTGGAGCCGTTGGCACAGAAAGGTGAGCTCGTACAAGCGAGCTGTTCACTGTCAAATAATGTGGCACGATCCTGCCCGCACGATATGCTTACCCCATCCTCTGTCTTAGGGTTACCATCTAATTCTGTACATGACTCTACTGCATGTACAGTTTGGACATTATAATATATTTATTGGGTCAAGTTCCTCTCTTGTAGGTTCAGAATCTGTTGGAAAACTGGAGAATTCACTCTTTTTTGGTCACTTATTCTACTTACATACTTTTCTTGTAAATTGTATACTCTATATACTCCTTGCACTTACTTAAACTACTAAACTTAAAATACCATTTATAAAATTATATTGATCTACACATTAATACACAAATTAAAATTTTATTTAATAATTTCCATATAAATCCATTTCAATAATAATGTAGGGGCGCTCTCCCCACAATAACTTTAAATCACTTACACTTTATCTCAGAAAAATTTCAATATCCAGTCCCAGCCAAAGGCCTCTCCTTTACAACTTGATATAAAAAAGCTATTAAAAAAAATTGTACGTAGGTATGTATTTTGAAGATGGTAACCCTAACTAGGTGTTAAGGTATACTTGCCATGTGTCCCAATTGTTCTACTGTCTTGATGTTTCTATGTCTTACACCCTGTCTGACAGTAGCATCTATGTGTGACTGTGTACAGTCTAAATTGTACCTTAATGTGTGGACTTAATGTGTGTTTTGTTATGGACAATACTTCCGTCCATTGAACTGTTTGTTTAATGTTTCTGCTAGTATACTCTTACTATGTCTAGATGTTTTAGTGTGATATTGATAGATGGAGTCTTCATAAAAATTGGCATATATCAGGGTCTAAACCCATCGGATATTAAGTGCTGCTATATTTTAGAGAACATAGTAAATTATTGGCTATCTCCTTTGCCTAGACGGACAAGCCGGTAAAGGTTGCAAAGCGCTACTGCGAAATATGAGGTCCTGCGTTCGATCCCCGGGTCGCGAGAAATGTAGATGTGGAAATTTCCCATTAGTAGCCCGATGTCTAGATTAGTGTCTGGTTAATGGCTATAGGTTCGCCCCCCTAATAAATAACAGAAGGAATGTGGCACATCTGCTTACCACTTCGGGGAATATAGAATATAGGCGTTATATGTAAATAATTATTATTATTATTATACTAGCTGTGCCCTGCGGTTTCACCCGCGTAGATTTAGTTTCATCCTTATTGTCGCGGAACCCTAATATTTTTAAGAAATAAAAGTAGCCTTAGTTACTCCTTGAAACATCAGCTACCTGCCGTTAAAATCGGTCCAGCCGTTTCGGAGATTACCCGGAACAAACAGACAGACAGAGAAAAATTTTATAACTTGGTTTTTTAGTGTCAGTATCGTGTATACTTTCAGATGCATTTAGTGAAAAACTGTTATTTTGGATTTACAAACAGACACTTCAATTTTATTTATCTGTATAGGCTAGAACACGGGGTGTAAATCTCTAGTGTATGAGAACTTTCTTTTGCACGTAAAACTAGATATCCCCCGCGACTTCGTCGGCGTAATGTTGAGCTTACTTTATTCTAAAAAAATTACACGGACAACTTATTTTCCCACAGGATGTCGCCAGACGTCAGTTAGATTCACAGGCATATTTTTTTCTTGAATCTGTAGGTCACAACGGACGGGACACTCCCTATTTATAATTTCAGTGAACTCTTCATTTGTCTGGCTCATCTTTCGGTGCTAGGCTATTCCAGACTGCCTGTACTATATCTACCCTGTCATCTCTCCATCATCTTTGCACTAAATAAATAAAACGTAGTCCTTTTAGGACCGGGACCGTAGTCCAAAACGCCTCCTTAGAATATAATAATTATTTCTTTGTATTCTTGTTCTTTTAATTTTTTGGACCTTGTATGGAGCGAGCGCGAACAAATACACTGTTAACTCCACTTTTTGACACACACTGAGCGCTCATAGGTCGTGACGGCATCTGTATTTAATTATAAGTAAGCTCGCGATCCCGGTCCTCAAAATACCTTCTTTAAAATCACAGTCTATATTCATTTATTACAAACTTTTTTTATGTTATTATTCTGGGATTAATCACAAATTATCTGAATACCTGTAGGTCATGAATTACTCTTTCGGTTTTTTTACGTCACGGAGTTCCGAGATTTGAGCTGATCTCCACTTTCTTCTTGTTTGAAGCCACCATATTTATTTTCACAATTTTAACGGCACCACCAGTAGCGCTTTTGTACACGAATTGGCGACAATGAAGGTAAGTGAAAATTTACGTAGAAACATACCCGTAGCTAGATTAGTAATGGTTATTAATAATGCATTTGTACGTGTTTCTGTGTGTGTATGATGTGAAAGTACAGTTATGTAATGTAAGTAAATAAAAAGTATCTACTATATGGTACACGAATTAATTTGTCACAATTACCAGTTTGATTTATTTTCCATGGATGAAGCTTTGTTGTCCAGGTGCATGTCCTCAGTAGGTATCATCATCATCACCCTGGTCTTATCCCATTCATTGTTGGAGTCGTCACTTGATTCAACCCGATGTGCCTAATCCCCAAATGTTTTATACCAAGCAACTGATTGGATAATTTTATTGGACTTTTTATTCCAAATTTAAATATGGGTCCAATCAAAACATTCATAAGTAATACCTACTTTAATCTCATGAAGATATAGCTCATAATAGGTAAGCAGTGTTGAAGTGTACGTGTGTTGCAGTTACCGCGAAGATCCGCAGCCTGTACGACAACCAG
The DNA here is from genome assembly GCA_964035505.1 of Watsonalla cultraria. Classification (NCBI taxonomy): domain Eukaryota; kingdom Metazoa; phylum Arthropoda; class Insecta; order Lepidoptera; family Drepanidae; genus Watsonalla; species Watsonalla cultraria. Next base: position 9,074,509 of record OZ037730.1, read on the forward strand.
CTGCGGTTGATGCACAACATCCAGCCTCTGCCCTCTGGCGTGGACATCGCTAACACCGTCAAATACTTCTCGCAGACACTGCTCAGTTAGTACCTTAACTACTTTTATAACTATATTGTCTTGGGGCTTTGGAGCTGAAGAAGTCATCAATTCACTATAAAATATTCTTATTTGATTAGTCTTTTAACAAAGTACATTCAAATCGCCAGAATGATTATACAGGATTTATAAATGTTACCGCTGTGTTCATAATCGCTTATGAAAAAATAAGTACACAGTTCCAATGCACAAAGGTCAATGAAAAATATAAATACCTACGATAAAGGTTATTAGTTCTACTTATAAATAAATGTCTAGTTTTTGAAGAGCAGCCTCCGCTGCACCTGTTCACAAGAATGTCGCGAAGAATGCCAGCCATTCTTGGACAGTCAGTCGTTCTGGGGGGGAAATTAAGAAGCATGTTGACCGCAAGGAGTCAAATAAAACCCTTACGTTATTGCCCTTACCCCGCAGCTATTGAAGTCTCCTCTCAAGGCCAGAATTTCTGCCTTAGTCAAACTAGCTGCCTCTGATGGAAGACTGTCGAGTTGAGATACCTTTCAAACCCTTTGAAAATTGTTCCCTTCGAAAATGGTATTCCTAGAATATTTCCCTTGAAATTAAACATTCTCTCGTTACGTATCTATTAGGTGTACTGAAAGATGTGCCTCGCTCGCCGCTCGAGATGATCCGCGACGCGGACAACGACGCCGACCGCATGTCCTTGTATCCCAACTTGGACTACAAGGGGCTGTTCAACGCCATATCACAGCTGGTCGACTCTGCGCCGCATATGCAGTATGGCATACAGAGTAAGTATTTTGACAATTATTGACTAGTCGAAAAAATTCTTCTTGTAATTTTATTTTAAGGTTACCTATGCCGTTCCCACGTGCACCAATGTCATTAGAAAGGAGTTTAAAAATGAAAATGATTTATTCAGTTTAGGCCCTGGTAAGGCACTTATGAATGTCGAAGAATTGACCACCGGTACGGAAACTAGCCTTCTGAGAAGAGCCGGCAAGAATCTCAGCCGGCATCAATTTTGTTTGTCTCTCGTATTTGTATTTTTTTATTTCTCCTTGACAATAGAGAATAATTAAGGTTGATTCAGTATAGGCACTTATGAACGTCCAGAAAATTACCACCAGTTTGAAAAGTAACATCTTACCTAGAGGAACCGACAAGAAATACGGCTTTGAAACAAATGATTGAATTCTACCTGAATATTTTTTGTGGTATAGGAATGATGAGTCTTAAGTTCCATGAGCAATTCAAAATGTATTTGCCCTAATATGGTAATTGGATGTGAGCAGCGTTCGGGCAAGCAGTGCTGCAGTGCCTGGGCTGCCTGCTGCCGTTCCTGGAGTACGACATGATCGACAACCTGCCGTTCCTCGTGGCCTACTGCGTCGCCGTGTTCCCCGCTGCCCTGCACCAGACCATCCTGCAGCTGCTCTGCTACTACATACTGCCCTTCACCATCAGTGAGCCGCCTCGTTACCTTGACTTGACTTAGATGAGGTCTTGGTAAATAAATAAGTTAAATTTTGCTAAACAGCACGGCGTTATTCCGGACAAGAAGAGGAGAGCCAGGCGTCGCAATCGGTGGCCGCCATCATCATGATGGTATTCCAGCACTCCACCAACCCGGGTACGTAACCTTTTATATCAATAACTAGCTGTGGCCAGCGGCTTCACCTGCCCAGACTTAGCCTAAATTTTGTTAATTATATGTTTTTTATTTATTATAGCACCGTATATACGTCCATATTCATTAGTAAAATGCTATTAATTTTTAATTACAAACAGACACTACAGTGTAAGTTTGTCTATAGATAATTATCATGGTAACATGTAGTTCGGGCTGTATGTGATTGTATGTGTGCAGCCCACCACTGCCAGCTGCTGGAGTGCCTGATGTCGATGAAGCAGTCGGTGGTGAAGGACGTGTTGTGTGTGATCGCGTACGGCACGTGGGGAGCTCGTCTCTCCGCCGCCAAGCTGCTCTTCTACTACTGGCCCCCCTTCGATGCCAACCTCTTCGACAGGAAGGGATTGCTCTGCAAGTTTTCCAGTGAGTATTGAACTTGCAGAAGTTAGTAGAAATTAGTTGTATCATCGTCCCTGGCCTTATCCCATACATTGTTGGGGTCGGCACTTGATTCAACCCGATGTGGCTGATCACCTGATTTTTATACGAAGCGACTGCCATCTGACCTTCGCAACCCCATTAGGAGGAAAATCTGTGATCTGGGTTAAACCAGTTGACAGATGATTTTTAGGCCTCCGACTGACCTGTAACGATTGCCAAAGATGTTAAATTGTCAACCGGGACCGACAGCTTAACGTGCTCTCCGAGGCACGGAGGGAACTCGGGCGGTCACCCATCCAACTACTGGCTAGGCGTATGGTTGCTTAACTTCGCTGATCGATTGATATGCGCAATAGCAACTGTGCCACGAGCTCCTCCACTTTTTATTTGGAGATTTTTCAACTCAATTTTTTCACCGTTCATATTCGACCCGAGTCTTTCGGCTTTAGGACAGTCAACGTATATTACATACTAGCTGTGCCCCGCGGTTTCACCCGCGAAACTTAATTTCCATGGGTGGCCCGCGGTACCATTATGTTTTGTTAAAATCAAAGTAGCCTTGTATATAAAGCTGTTTTTTTTTCTGGAGTGCCTAACTTAGATGCCTATGGGGTACCCGAATCGCCCCCATACGTATGTTCAGTTTTGAATTAGTTCCTCTAGCTGCACCTCGAGCAATTCTATTATGTAACCCGTGGATAACGTAGTTGGCTTCATAATATGTGAACTGTACATAGCATATAAGAATTTGAAATGTATAGTATGACGCTGTTTGTTTTTCCCTAATAAATAAATAAATAAATAAATTCAGTGAGTGACTGAAAGCAAACATTAAGGGATTTTAAATTAAATAATAACCTTTGTAGGAAAAAAAAATACTTGAATATAAAGTAAATTATTGAATAATGAGTCATTTATACAGATGACTTGGTCCCGTTCTTCTGCCAGCGCGACATGTGCCCCAACGCGGGTTCGGCCGAGGCGGCCAAGGTGTGCTACGACCACTGCATCTCTGTTACATTTGCCTCCGACACGCCGCCGCCATTATACCTGTGCATCGAGTGCGCTAATGAGATACATAGGTAACGAACAACCACATAATGGTTAAATATATTAATTTCTCAAGGGAATACATTTTTGTTCGACAGAGAAATACAATTTGAGTCTTATAGTATAGTTTACAATCACATACAAGTGCCGTAACGTTATTAAAATGATTAAGCACTAGCAAACCCGGCGAACTTCGTTTCGCCACCAGATGGCTTCGTGTGCGTTCTAGAGTAATAGCGTCAGGAAGGAAAACCCGACTTATTTTTGATTAGTAGATTTTTCCTGATTTTTCTTTGCTATAAACCTCACGGAGCCCGAGACCTTTCCAACGAATGCAAAACTGTGGAAATCGGTTCGTGCGTTCTAGAGTAATAGCGTCAGGAAGGAAAACACGACTTATTTTTATATAGTAAATAATATCACAAGTGAAGTGGATTGTGCTATTGAGAATGTAGCAGATTATGAGGGTGCAACCACGTAATGCAACTGTGTGCATTCACATGATACCGTATACTATGATTTATATTTAATAGAGCCGTGGTGACTGGCATTAGACTAGTCGCGTGCTACGCAAGTGGCGCAAGTTCATATCAGTGCGGCCTGGTAATTTCCCCCCACGTGCTTTAGCGTGAAGGTAACCATCGTGAGGAAATCTGTATATGTCTGAGAAGTAATTCAAAGTCGTATGTATAGTACCTGAGACGGCGATGGACTCACCCTCTGTCAAGTTGGCACTTAATCATATTCGGTGAAATGTGGGTGTTGTTGTGATACCTCAGCTTACCCCCTTGGGGACCATTCTGGGAAGCCGTAAGAAAAAATTTTTTTTGTCATCCTTGGGTAGGGAACAAATACATGCAAAGTTACTCCACACTTTAGCCAAGCGCTAATAACTCGTGATGCCGCTTGTATCAAAAAAGAATCGTTGTGTTTTCAGAGAGCATCCTAACCAGCGCTTCTTCGATATCTTGCATCCTCAGCAGCAAGTGTCCATGGTCTGCGAGAACAAGGTGACTTCATATATTATTATCGACACTATTACAATGTTACTTAGGTGTATTTTACACTGTGATCTGTTACAGAACTGTCGCTCATCGGACAAGTCAGCGTACTCCATCTGCTTCTCCAACGAATGCGCCAGTTACAATGGGAATCATCCGATTAGGTAAGAATAATAGTGTTATAACTAATTGGTGTGTTCATACTTGACTTGACGCCCGCACTCCCCTACTTTTTAAGACGGGATATTGCAAGTGTAGCATATTTGTATAGCAGAGGTCAATAAATGAATCCGCAGGTAGGGTTGTGTAAATTTATTTATTACTAGCTGTGCCCCGCGGTTTCATCCGCGTAGATTTAGTTTCTTCCTTATTGTCGCGGAACCCTAATATTTTTAATTAATAAAAGTAGCCTAAGTTACTCCTTGAAACATCAGAAACCTCCCAGTGAAAGTCCCGTTAAAATCCGTCCAGTCGTTTCAGAGATTACCCGGAACTAACAGACTGACAGACAGAGAAAAATTTTAAAACTTGGTTTTTTAGAGTCAGTATCGTGTATACTTTCATAAGCATTTAGTGAAAAGCTGTTATTTTGGAATTACAAACAGACACTTCAATTTTATTTATCTGTATAGATGTATAGATTTAATTAATTTATTTATTTATAATTTGAATACATAAACATACAGCTATTGCCAAAGAGCTTATATATAAAACCAAAAGAAAATTATAATAGACAATTTACAAAAATAGATTCTCTAACTCTGTATGAACGACGGCAGCGAAATGACTTATTCATGCTCTTAAGAGTGTTGAGATAACCAATGGTTAGGAAAATAACCTGAGAAGACCCGTAAAATTTTGGTCTGGTTGTTGAACGTTTTGATCATTAACTCCCAATATTTTTTGAAGGTATTGCCAGCAATGCCACGGCAACCGGCACAACAGTCGCCGCGGTGGGGATCACGTGGTTCACACAAGGCTGCCACTCGCCTGGCAGATGGACAGCGACATGCAGACCAACCTCGTCGAAGCTGTCATCAGGTAACATAACATTATATATCAACAACAGGATGCCACTCGTGGCAGATGGACGGCGAATTAATAATATAATTTCACAATTGAAATTGATACAATATCATTGAAAAAACATACAACCTCATCTGTTTTTGGAAGTCTTATAAAGTGCAATTGTTGAGTTTCTTGCCGGGTTTATCTCAGTAAAAGCAACTTTCCGAACCAAACCCAGTGGTAACACTTAGAATCCTGTATGTTTAATATAATTTTCTCTGCGTGTTTCCGACGATTTGCAAGTACTTTGTAAGAAGTCTAATCAAATAATGATATTTTGAAGAATAATGTTTGTCTGTGTGAAGCCTGCTGAAGGAAGCCAAGCCCATCAACCTGGAGGACCCGGACAGCTCGTGCGAGACACTCAAGCCGCCGCTCAGCGTCGAACTGCCTGACCCTATCTCCATCGAGGACCGACAACTTCTGGGCAGGTGTGTACACTACCATATAACACATACATACATACATACTCACACCTGTATTACTCGAAGGGGTAGGCAGAGGTGTTCTTATATATATTTTGTTAATGTCATGTAATAGGGTACAAGCTAATCTAGACTCCGGGCTCCTAATGAGAAATGACAGTTGGAAAAACCCAATAATACTTTGCTCGACTCGGCGTACTCGTATCCAGAACTTCGAGTTTCGCAAAAGCGTTAGCGACTACTAGACCAACGATTTAGTTGATGTGAAGACGAAACCACATCTCACCCTAGATGATAAAGTGCCATCGTGACAGATGGCGAGTCCATCGCCGTTTTACGCACTATGCATAAGTCTTTGAATTACTCCCCGGACATCATGATTCCTCACGATGTTTTCCTTCACCTTGGGGTGTAATTACTATACTTAGGTTTTGGAAAAACTCATTGGTACAGGGCATAAGCACAAGGCCGCCACGGTTCTTTAATATACTTTTAATATAATGATCGTTAGATACGGCGTGTGGCTGCTGGTGGGTCTGTGTACGCCCAACCCCGACACGCCAGACGAGGTCCTCGGGAGGCTGCTCTCCGTGCTCTTCCACTGGTTCCACGTCACCTCCTTCTCTTACACCGGTCAGTACACATTCACTTCTTTGTATTGTGCTTATAGAGATAACTTCTTATATTCCTCTAAAGTTTGATTTTTGCTGTAGCATAGTTTGTAACAAACGTTTTGGTCTGTAGGTGAGACAGCCCTAGCGGTAGAGAAGTTGAAATGCGAGCACGTGTGTGGATGGGTGCGGGGGCTGGTCTCGAGGCACCGCAGCGTCCTTGTGGCCTGTCTGCTGCCCCACCCCCCGCACTACACGCGCCAGGCCGGCCACTGGGACACACTGGCCTCCAAGGCCGCCCACCTCAAGGACGGCCTCAACAGGTACTGCCCACTATGGGACACATCATGTATACCCGCGCCAGGCCCCCACTGGGACACACTGGCCTCCAAGGCCGCCCACCTCAAGGACGGCCTCAACAGGTACTGCCCACTATGGGACACATCATGTATACCCGCGCCAGGCCCCCACTGGGACACACTGGCCTCCAAGGCCGCCCACCTCAAGGACGGCCTCAACAGGTACTGCCCACTATGGGACACATCATGTATACCCGCGCCAGGCCCCCACTGGGACACACTGGCCTCCAAGGCCGCCCACCTCAAGGACGGCCTCAACAGGTACTGCCCACTATGGGACACATCATGTATACCCGCGCCAGGCCCCCACTGGGACACACTGGCCTCCAAGGCCGCCCACCTCAAGGACGGCCTCAACAGGTACTGCCCACTATGGGACACATCATGTATACCCGCGCCAGGCCCCCACTGGGACACACTGGCCTCCAAGGCCGCCCACCTCAAGGACGGCCTCAACAGGTACTGCCCACTATGGGACACATCATGTATACCCGCGCCAGGCCCCCACTGGGACACACTGGCCTCCAAGGCCGCCCACCTCAAGGACGGCCTCAACAGGTACTGCCCACTATGGGACACATCATGTATACCCGCGCCAGGCCCCCACTGGGACACACTGGCCTCCAAGGCCGCCCACCTCAAGGACGGCCTCAACAGGTACTGCCCACTATGGGACACATCATGTATACCCGCGCCAGGCCCCCACTGGGACACACTGGCCTCCAAGGCCGCCCACCTCAAGGACGGCCTCAACAGGTACTGCCCACTATGGGACACATCATGTATACCCGCGCCAGGCCCCCACTGGGACACACTGGCCTCCAAGGCCGCCCACCTCAAGGACGGCCTCAACAGGTACTGCCCACTATGGGACACATCATGTATACCCGCGCCAGGCCCCCACTGGGACACACTGGCCTCCAAGGCCGCCCACCTCAAGGACGGCCTCAACAGGTACTGCCCACTATGGGACACATCATGTATACCCGCGCCAGGCCCCCACTGGGACACACTGGCCTCCAAGGCCGCCCACCTCAAGGACGGCCTCAACAGGTACTGCCCACTATGGGACACATCATGTATACCCGCGCCAGGCCCCCACTGGGACACACTGGCCTCCAAGGCCGCCCACCTCAAGGACGGCCTCAACAGGTACTGCCCACTATGGGACACATCATGTATACCCGCGCCAGGCCCCCACTGGGACACACTGGCCTCCAAGGCCGCCCACCTCAAGGACGGCCTCAACAGGTACTGCCCACTATGGGACACATCATGTATACCCGCGCCAGGCCCCCACTGGGACACACTGGCCTCCAAGGCCGCCCACCTCAAGGACGGCCTCAACAGGTACTGCCCACTATGGGACACATCATGTATACCCGCGCCAGGCCCCCACTGGGACACACTGGCCTCCAAGGCCGCCCACCTCAAGGACGGCCTCAACAGGTACTGCCCACTATGGGACACATCATGTATACCCGCGCCAGGCCCCCACTGGGACACACTGGCCTCCAAGGCCGCCCACCTCAAGGACGGCCTCAACAGGTACTGCCCACTATGGGACACATCATGTATACCCGCGCCAGGCCCCCACTGGGACACACTGGCCTCCAAGGCCGCCCACCTCAAGGACGGCCTCAACAGGTACTGCCCACTATGGGACACATCATGTATACCCGCGCCAGGCCCCCACTGGGACACACTGGCCTCCAAGGCCGCCCACCTCAAGGACGGCCTCAACAGGTACTGCCCACTATGGGACACATCATGTATACCCGCGCCAGGCCCCCACTGGGACACACTGGCCTCCAAGGCCGCCCACCTCAAGGACGGCCTCAACAGGTACTGCCCACTATGGGACACATCATGTATACCCGCGCCAGGCCCCCACTGGGACACACTGGCCTCCAAGGCCGCCCACCTCAAGGACGGCCTCAACAGGTACTGCCCACTATGGGACACATCATGTATACCCGCGCCAGGCCCCCACTGGGACACACTGGCCTCCAAGGCCGCCCACCTCAAGGACGGCCTCAACAGGTACTGCCCACTATGGGACACATCATGTATACCCGCGCCAGGCCCCCACTGGGACACACTGGCCTCCAAGGCCGCCCACCTCAAGGACGGCCTCAACAGGTACTGCCCACTATGGGACACATCATGTATACCCGCGCCAGGCCCCCACTGGGACACACTGGCCTCCAAGGCCGCCCACCTCAAGGACGGCCTCAACAGGTACTGCCCACTATGGGACACATCATGTATACCCGCGCCAGGCCCCCACTGGGACACACTGGCCTCCAAGGCCGCCCACCTCAAGGACGGCCTCAACAGGTACTGCCCACTATGGGACACATCATGTATACCCGCGCCAGGCCCCCACTGGGACACACTGGCCTCCAAGGCCGCCCACCTCAAGGACGGCCTCAACAGGTACTGCCCACTATGGGACACATCATGTATACCCGCGCCAGGCCCCCACTGGGACACACTGGCCTCCAAGGCCGCCCACCTCAAGGACGGCCTCAACAGGTACTGCCCACTATTGGACACATCATGTATACCCGCGCCAGGCCCCCACTGGGACACACTGGCCTCCAAGGCCGCCCACCTCAAGGACGGCCTCAACAGGTACTGCCCACTATGGGACACATCATGTATACCCGCGCCAGGCCCCCACTGGGACACACTGGCCTCCAAGGCCGCCCACCTCAAGGACGGCCTCAACAGGTACTGCCCACTATGGGACACATCATGTATACCCGCGCCAGGCCCCCACTGGGACACACTGGCCTCCAAGGCCGCCCACCTCAAGGACGGCCTCAACAGGTACTGCCCACTATGGGACACATCATGTATACCCGCGCCAGGCCCCCACTGGGACACACTGGCCTCCAAGGCCGCCCACCTCAAGGACGGCCTCAACAGGTACTGCCCACTATGGGACACATCATGTATACCCGCGCCAGGCCCCCACTGGGACACACTGGCCTCCAAGGCCGCCCACCTCAAGGACGGCCTCAACAGGTACTGCCCACTATGGGACACATCATGTATACCCGCGCCAGGCCCCCACTGGGACACACTGGCCTCCAAGGCCGCCCACCTCAAGGACGGCCTCAACAGGTACTGCCCACTATGGGACACATCATGTATACCCGCGCCAGGCCCCCACTGGGACACACTGGCCTCCAAGGCCGCCCACCTCAAGGACGGCCTCAACAGGTACTGCCCACTATTGGACACATCATGTATACCCGCGCCAGGCCCCCACTGGGACACACTGGCCTCCAAGGCCGCCCACCTCAAGGACGGCCTCAACAGGTACTGCCCACTATGGGACACATCATGTATACCCGCGCCAGGCCCCCACTGGGACACACTGGCCTCCAAGGCCGCCCACCTCAAGGACGGCCTCAACAGGTACTGCCCACTATGGGACACATCATGTATACCCGCGCCAGGCCCCCACTGGGACACACTGGCCTCCAAGGCCGCCCACCTCAAGGACGGCCTCAACAGGTACTGCCCACTATTGGACACATCATGTATACCCGCGCCAGGCCCCCACTGGGACACACTGGCCTCCAAGGCCGCCCACCTCAAGGACGGCCTCAACAGGTACTGCCCACTATTGGACACATCATGTATACCCGCGCCAGGCCCCCACTGGGACACACTGGCCTCCAAGGCCGCCCACCTCAAGGACGGCCTCAACAGGTACTGCCCACTATGGGACACATCATGTATACCCGCGCCAGGATACTTGAATCTATATACAGTGTGGAATGGAATCGGTAGATCATCTACTGAAGATATATACTGTCTACCTGCCTCACTCATTACACGCGGCAGAATTATACTATGATCGACTTTACCTCAAGTTACTAGTAGTAGTGTGTATGTGATTCTGGCTCCAAAGCTCATCTAAATGTATGGTCGTTTCAGATTGTACTGCCTGATCCCATACGGCATCATCACACAATCGATATGGGACTACATAATGCCCGCCTGGATGGAGGCTATCTGCACAGACGTGCCCGAGAAGGTAAATGGATATTTGAAATAATAGACAATGATAAATGGTTGTGAAAAATGAACGAGTGTGGTCACTTTTGGTATTGTGAAAGATTAGAAATACGTACTACGAAGGTTAGACAAAGTACTGTCTGCATAACAAATCAAACAATGCTTACAAAATCACATTAATCAATTATACAAAGTTATAGATATTTTAAGTTATAGTTGGTACTTTGAAAAACTAATTTTGTTTAAAATCATCATAATACATTGTACACAGTCAGTCAGTCAGTAATGTTTTTTAATAATACATAATCAAATCTACTAGCAAAATTCGTCTTAATATGATTTCTTGTCATGTAATTAACACCCTAATTGTAGGAGCTATCACCTCCCTGGCTTTGTCCTAATGCCGGGGTCAGCACTTGATTCAACCTGATGAGGCTGATCACCTGATTTTAATACGAAGCGACTGCCATCTGACCTTCGCAAACCCTTTAACGAGAGAAATCTATGATCTGGGTTAAACCAGTTGTAAGACTCTTAGGCCTCTGACCTGTAAAAATTGCCAAAGATGATAAATTGGCAACCTAATTGCAGGAGTTAATAGAGTTGAAAGTGCCATTGGCCAAGATCCTGGAGCCGGAAGGTGCGATGGTGGGCATGGACGAGAAGAGTATGTACAAATTTGCCGCCATGAAGGTTACCAACACTCCCACTCCGGAGACTGTGCTGCCTGTACTTGAGTGGTTTCAGGTAACAATAGTTCTATGTGGTTTTTTATTGGTGTCATTGAATCTATACAGATAAATAAAATTGAAGTGTCTGTTTGTAATTCCAAATAACAGCTTTTTAGTAAATGCATATTAAAGTATACACGCTACTGACATTGAAAAATTTTTCTCTGTCTGTCTGTCCGTCTGTCTGTCTGTTTGTACCGGGTAATCTCCGAAACGGCTGGACCGATTTTAACGGGACTTTCACTGGTAGGTAGCGGATGTTTCAAGGAGTAACTTAAACTACTTTTATTTATTAAAAATATTAGGGTTCCGCGACAATAAGGATGAAACTAAATCTTCGCGGGTGAAACCGCAGGGCACAGCTAGTTATCATATAAACACACAGTTCAGATACGTACCACCAGTCGGTGCTCAAATATGAGCTTAAAATTCTTAACTCTGTATACATATTCATATAAAAAAAATTGTTTTGTCAGACCATATCAATGCTGGACATTAAGGTGCCGCTGTCGCAACTGTTCGATTTGTTCAGTCACTGCGTGGTCAACTTACCAGAGAAGATATTCAAACCACCCACAGGTACGTTGTATTTACACATAACATAATTGCCTCGTTGGTCTAGTGGTCGCAAACGCTACAATATATTAAGATGCTTTTTTATAACTACCGATGTACGTTGCTATCAATTTTCAAAGGGGTCGGGTAACTATACATTTTATATTCCAGTGGTAAGGTCGTAAATCTCTCCATGTAAATCAGGATTGGATTCCTACCAATACGCCATTGCCTCCAGTTTTCAATATCATTATCTTCTTCTACTGTAAATATATGTGTATGTCACTGAACTCCTTGAACTGAGCCGTGGTGGCCTCGGGGATAGAGCAGTCGCCTGCTAAGCAAGCGACGCAAGTTCGAATGCCAGCGGGGCCTGTACCTATGAGTTTTTCTAAAAACGTATGTACAGTGATTTCACACCACGTGCTTTACGGTGAAGGAAAACATCGTGAGGAAACCTGCATATGTCTGAGAAATAATTCAAAGACGTATGAATAGTGCCTGAGACTCACCCTCTGTCACGTTAGCACTTAATCATATTCGGTGAAATGTGGGTGTTGAAAATTACAACACCTCTGCTTACCCCTTCGGGGAATACAGGCGTGAGCATATGTATGTAATGAACTCCTTCTACACGGCTGGACAAATTTGTTGGATTTTTATCTATGCGTTTGTGTGGCGTTCGATGTTTTGGATTCACAAATCAGCCCGGCAAATGGCGCTGCAGTCGGTATGCAGGACAACGTCTGTCGGGTCCGCTAGTATTATCTACACTAATGTTAAAAAGAGGAAAGACTTGATTGTTTTTTTGTTTGTTTGTTTGCATTGAATAGACTCCGAAACTACTTGACCGATCTTGATAATTCTTTCAGCGATGGATAGCTACATCATCAGCGAGTAACAGGCTATATTTTATCCCCGTATTCTCACGGTAACGGGAAATACGCGGGTGAAATCGCGTGACGTCCGCTAGTTATAATAATTTTCAGACGGCACAAGACCACGTGACGCTAAGGAGTCCCCGAGCGGCGCCGATGGCGACAAGAAGGAGAGAGACGACCAGATGAAGCCACAGAACTTGACTTGCTGTATACTCATGTTAGATATATTGCTCAAACAGGTGTGTACCTAATATAATATCTCCATTCGATTAGACTTTTAACAAAGCTATTTAAAATTGTCAGAACGACACAGTTATAAAGGATTATACATGCTACCGCCAGGTTCGGAAGGTTGCTTTTACTGAGAAGAACCTGGCAAGAAACTTGGTAACTCTTTTCAAAAATATTATACAATTTTAAAAATACAAAATAAATCACTTAAGAAATGTAAGCTCATGGACACAGTTCCAATACATAATTACCTCTCAGACTTACGATGTTTCACCACTGTTTTCCTCAAAACTAAAATTTGTGTGCTTAAAAAAAAAGCCTTATTACCGGCTTAAGTACGCAGGTTAAGTACCATGAATCAATTTTTTTATTTTGTTGCATATTAGCAATGCTCGTGGCTGAAAAGTGCTGATAATTTTTAGATTGAAATATTTCAAAACTTATACATACACGGATACAGGCTAAACTACACTTTGAATAAACTACAAGAGATAAAACTGATAATGGTTGATATAGTGAGTTCCTTGTATATAGATGGAGCTTCAGCAGCGGCGTATGAACAGTCAGAACGTGAGCAGTGAGGCCACCAAGCTGCTGCGGCTGATGCTCAAGTCCAACCAGACCAACACCATCGAACACGGTCGGTAACAACTTAAAACATGACTGAAGATACACACCTCATGTATACTACATAATCTATATACAGGATGTCGGAGAATTCGGGACAGCTCTTAAAATATGTGATAGGGTATAATTTTAGCTCTTCGGCCATAGCTTGTAACTACGTTATCGTTGGAGCTAGATATTTTACGATTTCAATATGGTGATATATTCATAAAACCCTACAACTTCTAGAAGACAACTGTTCCTTTTTCTCCGACACCGTGTATATATAAAAATGTATCCCCATTTCCCTTGGTCACGGCATCACGAATGAACGGTTGGACCGATTTCGTTAGTAATTTTTTTGTTATGTTTGTTATTGTCAGGAGAAGGTTTTTATCAAAGAAAAAATAAGATAATTGCGCGGAAAATTTAGGAATACTTTATCACCGTATAAAATTATTTGTAATCTAACCTTAGCGCTTTGGACAATAAACATGTTTGACATAGAATACAGAATGCTTTCTGCAAATCTTCTTATATATATATAAATTTATCCCCATTTCCCTTGGTCACGGCATCACGCCTAAGCGGCTGGATGGATTTTAACGGGACTTTCACTGGCGGATAGCTGATGTTTCAAGGAGTGTTTTAGGCTAAGTAAAAAGAAAACAGCATGTTACTAAATCTATGCGGGTGAAACCGCGTGGCACAGCTAGTATCTCATAATTAGTGTCAGCTAGTAATAATATAATGAGGTAATTGTACGTGTAGCGGTGTGCCTGGCGGAGGGCGCGTGTTCGTACTGCGAGGCGGCCGCTCTGTGGCATCAGCTGGCCGTGCTGCTTGTGCGTGCACTCGTCAACGAGAAGCCTAAGCCTCAGGTTAGTCTTGCAAGCCGCAAACAATATTCTCCAAATTTCAATTTTCTTTATCTACACTGATATTATAAAGAGGAAAGATTGGTTTGTTTGTTTGTATTGAATAGGCTCCAACACTACTGGACCTATCTTGACGAGTAACATAGGCTATATTTTATATTATATTCCCCGTACTCCCACGGGAACGGGAACTACGCGGGTGAAGCTGCGTGACGTCCGCTAGTAGTATATAAGTTTCAAAGCGTGCAGTCCACCTGATGGTAAGCGGCTACCACCAGAATGTCACTTATAAAGAATGGAATCACTGTGACAACGAAGTAAAAGATAAAAGAGTCTTACTACACGCTAGCACAATGCTACTATAGACATTGTTCCCTGAAGGCAAAAGTCACCAAAGATTAGGTCGTATTGATCAAATATTCGAAGAAGTCTCACGTATTTTTATGCTGCAATGGTATACATTTATTTTCAAATCTAATATATACGGTATGTTGCGGTGTTTGTTACCAACTTCTATTTGTATTAAAATTTCTGTTCATATCGGGTAGGCCTGAGAATCAGCCAACATCAATTTTTCTTATTTCCATCCCAATATTGTATTTGGCAAAACAACTTTTATCGGGAACAGCTAGTAAAGTAAATCAAGTTCAAGCCCCTTTGAAAAAAAAACTCTTATTTGTAAAAATTCCGGTTCAAGATAATTTCCCCATTCCAGCAATCAACAGAAGACATATACCCAGAGCCTCCTCGTAAGAACCAGTCGGAAGACGAGAAGAGTAAATCAAGTGGCACTCCGGCGACGTCGGTGGACGCTCTGATGTCCATCGCCCACCCCCTGGCTGACAAGGCGTCCGTCGGCGGAGTATTGGTGCACATGCCGCATGTACGTACTCTACCCTTCTCCTGCGGGCTGTTGGTTTAATGGCCACGGTTGGACAACATTTGATCCAATATTGGCTCAAAAAGATCACGGAACGGATCTACGACTAGGTCTAATTTCAAAATATTACATAACATCGTCTCAGCTAATCCTTGTTTGAAAAATAGTTCTATGTCTTTTTGTGAGATTTAAAATAGGAATAGAAATATGTTTTTGTCTCAGTTTGGTCTAGTCCTGGTCGAACCATATTTTGTAAAAAGTTTGAGATAGTGAAAGATAGATTTATCAGATCCGAAAAGACACCGTTCATCTTAATAAAACTCACAAATCAGTGTCAAGGCTCAACATTGGTCTATGTTATGTTTCGATGCAGTCAAATACGTTGGTAGTGATATAAGTTTTGATGTCATGCCTTTGTAGGAACGATACGAAATGTATGGAAATGACATAAATCAGTCACGTGATATTGTCATTCTCATACATTTTGTATCGCTACTGAAGCGTGAGGATAATATTACTTTGTGTACAGGTCAGCGACTTGGCAGTGTAAAATGACCAGTAAATAAATTCATTCGACTAATCCAATATATACCTCCACAACGTTAGAATAAGATAGGGATTTAATTCTATATTATAAGTAAAGTCTATTTTGTCCAACATTACTTACATTTTTCACTTACACCACGAAATGAGTTTACAAATCGTAAAATGGGATCAGGGGCCTTACCATGAGCTCTTATTGCCATGATAGTTTCACTCATTTATGAGACAGATGTATGTGACGTGCATACATCTGTCACTGTCGCACAACTGAATTAACATTGCAATAAGAGCTCATGGTTGGGCCCCAGGGCTTAACCGTGAGCTCTTATTGCATTAATAGTTCAGTTGTGACAGTGACAGATGTATACACGTGTCTCATAATATGAGTCAAACTATCATGGCAATAAGAGGTCATGGTAAGGCCCCTGATTTAAACCAACAGCCTGCATCAATGACATGACGTGTTAGATGTTAATTCTTGCATTCTTGGCTTATTACCCTTTATTTCGATGTTTTCCATATTAATTAAAATATTGATCTTTTAATGTTGTCCATGTTTCTAATTGTAGCGATAAATAACTCTCAAATTGTCGTTGGTTTAGGTAAGTTATCATCGCTAGCATTGTATAATTATATTTCTCTACTAGCTGTGCCCCGCGGTTTCACCCGCGTTGATTTAGTTTCATCTTTATTGTCGCGGAACCCATCTAATATTTTTGATAAATAAAAGTAGCCTAAGTAACTCCTTGAAACATCAGCTACCTGCCAGTCGGTCCAGCCGTTTCAGAGATTACCCGGAACAAACAGACAGACAGACAGACGGACAAAAAGACAGAGAAAAAATTAAAAATTTGGTTTTTGTGTCTCGGTCGCGTGTATACTTTCATATGCATTGAGTGAAAAGCTGTTATTTTGGAAGACACTTAGAAATTTATTTGTCTGTATGTATGTATGTATGTATTTATTTATCTGTATGTATAGATAAAACCTAATGCAAATATTATTTTTGCTATCAGCAGCCAAGTATATTTTAAATAGATTGTCTTAATTAGTTTTGCTAGCGATGGTAAGTTATTCTGATGTCAGTGTTTAATTAATATGTTGAAGAAATAACGCTCAAGCACATAGATTCCATAATAAGGTATAACATTTTTTTTATGCCAAAAACATTATTTTTCTAAAATGAAAGTGGCCTTATGTAATGTTTGTATTCCCCGAAGGGGTAGGCAGAGTTTTACTAATAGTTCTCCCACATTTCGCCAGTTTTGTTCAAGTCCCGATAAAACACGTAATAGGGGGCGAGCCTGTTTCCATTAGCCGGGGATTAATGATTAATTAACCAGATGCCAGACTGGGAAATTACGGATGCAATAATAAATGATTGTAATTACTTCATTATGTCACTATGCTGAATATAAAAACTGCATATTATTGTATATGACTCTGTGCGGGCGTTATTTGTTCACCATAATTCATAACTGTCTCTTCCCGAAACATGACTGTTTGTCCATCCTAGTCGGTGTCTCTAGTCTGTCTGTATATAGGGTGCTACTTTTTCAACCGGAAATCTCTCGCACAGTGAACCTATGGGTCGTACTTATTAATTTCCCATAATTAAATAACTTTGAATTTTTTTTGCTCATCTGGTTTTAAATTTTAATCATAAAACACTACTTTATCAAAATAATATTTTTAATATATTTCGCATGATGTATTTAAAAAACATTAATTTTATTCCAAGTAATTTTTTAATAAACTTTTTGGTAAAATAATAAGTACCACGTACAGATGCCCTGTGCAAGAGATTTCCAGTTGAAAGAGCAGCTCCCTATATATTTATATATAATAGGTGTATAGTTTGTTCATTTCATGCAACTATCACTCATAAGTGACGTTGGTTCGGAAGCGACTCTGACGAAATCGTCAGCCGACACGCAAGTATGAATTGACTATCTCTTTCTTACACGCTTGTTCATGTGTGCGTGAATGTGGTTTGGTTATTGGTTCGTGGTTTGGTGTTGGTCTTATTTTTTGTCGATATTGTTAAAAAAATATTCGGTGTAATTACTAATAACCGTAGAATCACTGCTCTAAATACCTCAATAGTGTGATTATTATAAAAAAAATGTATGAATCTGTCTTTCTATCTATGCGACATCAATAGATTAGTTAAAGTACTTTGTAAATATGAAGACGTAAGCGTTATATAACTAGTACATTAATCCTTTATTATCGACGGGAACTGTCCTGGAGAACAGCCGAATTATAGGGAAGATATATACTTGCAAAACCCCGCCCAAGTGGCCAGCCTCCGTGCTTTCAGAGGAGCGCTGGGAACTTTTAAGAGTGCCCGTTTCCCTCCACTATATCTGGGCACACATTGGGAGCAGTGATTCTCTTGGATCTTCTAACCTGCGTGAAGTTGGCAATTAATCCCCCCCATTGGGATATATGCCGGAAATCATTCGTATACTTGTTGAAAAAAAATCTCACTTTAGTTGCATACTTCACACAGGTGAACCATCGCACTCTGCCATATGGTGGACAGGGCTGTTCTCTGACTGAGATTGACGGCTTGGTAGTCTCCTTTTACGACTGAATATACAACAGCGTTTTATTTTTTTTCCTTTATGAATAGTAACAATATCGACAACCTGAATCTGACCGTAGTTAATACGACATTACTGAAGTGTAAACAGGTATTATAATTGAAAACCTTCAGTAAAGTCCTCTATTTTGTTGGTGTTCTTAATATCTATGTGTAGCATGATGTACAGTCGGTCATGAAAGTTATTTAAAACCTTAAGATCGAATATTATGGCTGTGACAATTTTCGCTATAATTCAAGCGTATTAAAATTTTGATTGCAAGTTGGATTTGCAGTCAAAGTAGACAATGTACTTTCGTAACCGACTTTACCAAGAAAATATACTACAATAGGATTTATGTAACCGCAGGATATCAAACTATTGTGGTATTCTGCCACTTAACTTTTGGCACTGCCTTCCATGCGACACTCAGTAATCAGACTATTTTAGTAAATATATTATTGTGATATATTTTCCTATTAGCTGTTGTAGTATTGAAAGTTGGCACTGGGTAAGGTAGGTTTATTTTTTAATCGTAGAGTTAGTTATAATTAAAGAAAATATAGTGTCGATTCTAAAGGGGTTTGAGTAAAATTGGCGTCGTTTTTAATGTCTTACTGCGGTACACGGAATTATTGAAATATGTAAAGGAGAATATATGAAACAAAATTATTGTTTTAGAACATTATTATATTTACAGTGTTAAAACCGAGATATAAGACAAAATGTTTCTTCAAAACATGTCGTTACTCAACTACTAAGTTTGTATATGTTTTAGGGTTGGCGACATTTGATTGCGCGGCTTGAAATTTGTTGATCAGCCATCCTTGTAATTCAACCATAATCCGCCTCCAAAACAGCATCAACAAATTTTGAGCCACCCTGTAACGCAAGGTTATTCGTCAATGTTTGTCCATGTCGAAACTAATATTTATACCATTGCGTCGTCTATATAACTGCCCGAAGGGATTCACCGCCAGTCTTACTATGGTGAGTATTTATGGTAGTGACTGAATAAAAATAAAAATGTCAGTAGTCTCAGAAAATGATGCCAACAGCCTATAGATATATTTAAGCCCCTTTTGAATAATATTTACGACTACAAGTTCTCACTTTTATTTTGTAGTATATCACTCATTCTACATAGAACGTAGTACTACGTAGAACATATCTAGAATAAGTGTACAATTTATTAACATGTAATGATTTATTTCACACAATTCTGACCTGGTACTTAAATAATCTTCATAGATAAACATAATTATGTAGTTACTTTAATCCACTTGGCTTCCACCCTGAAGGTCCATTCAAGATTTTAGCTTAATCGGATCAGTAGTTTATAAAATGTCCTTTAATATTAGTACCGCACAGCATTTATAACAAATATTTATGTGCACCCAACAAACAAGTTATTTTTGGACGTTGAAGGCAACGAAACACGGTGCATTATTGTAGATAATGACAGCGACAGTGGAGACGATCACGGAACAACTGGACATGGCCGTATCGCTGCCGCCGGCGGACGCACCCACGCTCGCCACGGCGCACACTGTCACTCTCACTGACACTGATGTGGCCACTGCCACCGCCGATGTGAGTATTATTGTACACACTGACACCTACATTGAACACTATCACGGAACAACTGGACATGCTGATGAACTTCCAAATACATTGGATTATTGGTAAAGGTACACACACAAGGTAGACACTCTTCGTTACATAGACACAAAAGAAAGCACCGTGCCGACCGCAAACACTCCATACATTATGGAAATATTGAGTTTTGTCCTGGTAAGTTGCAGATAATATTCGTGAACTTGATACTTGAAGCTCATTAAAACTTCGTATACCACCGTTGACAGGTGACAATCCCAAACCTGCTAAGCGATCAGGACCCGAGCGCTGAGTCAGTGGAAGATGACATGACTAACTTCTGGCCTACTTCTGCCGGTAAATTCCACTTCTGCATCGAAGAGCTGCCCCAAGAGTTGCAGTATATTCACCAGCTGTTGCAGGTTGGTACCACATATTGATCTTTGAATATCTTGATGGATAACATGGTTTTTACTGGGTTAGATTGCAGCGAAATAAATTTTTTTTTTCTGAATTATGAATTCTAAGCTTCCATACGAATCTAACGTGAATCAAGTCGTTTTCTAAGAAAGGAACACACGTATTTACACTCAGCACTTACTTGGTGAAGTGTGTGTGTTGATTTGATACACGTCTGAGTGCCCTTGTAGCGCGAATGCACGATGATTGTGTCATCACAATGTCACTTTAGGAGCTTAAGAGCACGTCACGGCCGGACGTTCTATACCACCTGCTGCAATGCCTCCAACTACTGGTACTATCGGCCGATGCTTTGGCCGAGCATCGCGGCTTCCTCATCTGGTGTCAGGAGAACTTGCTCATCGATAAGTGAGTTTGAATTTAGTTATTGAGGATTATTATGTGAGATGGTATGCTTGTATTTCCGACACAAAACAGGAGCACCCCAAAGATTTTAAAGTTTTTTTTATCTAATGTTATAATACTAGCTTTTTACTACATGACTATAGCCGAATAAACTACTGGACCGATTACTTGGACTTTCATTGGCGGTGCCAGTATTGCTGCACTGCGTGACGCTGGCGGGCGGCGCCGACGTGTTCTGTATTGTGTAGCCTATGGAACGTGTGCGTGGCGTGCCACTCGCACATCTGTTCGGTGGCGGTGCCAGTATTTCTGCACTGCGTGACGCTGGCGGGCGGCGCCGACGTGTTCTGTATTGTGTAGCCTATGGAACGTGTGCGTGGCGTGCCACTCGCACATCTGTTCGGTGGCGGTGCCCGTATTGCTGCACTGCGTGACGCTGGCGGGCGGCGCCGACGTGTTCTGTATTGTGTAGCCTATGGAACGTGTGCGTGGCGTGCCACTCGCACATCTGTTCGGTGGCGGTGCCAGTATTTCTGCACTGCGTGACGCTGGCGGGCGGCGCCGACGTGTTCTGTATTGTGTAGCCTATGGAACGTGTGCGTGGCGTGCCACTCGCACATCTGTTCGGTGGCGGTGCCCGTATTGCTGCACTGCGTGACGCTGGCGGGCGGCGCCGACGTGTTCTGCGGGCTGGTGCGTGACCAGTTCCATCATCACGACCACCGCGTCCGGTTCACCGCCGTCGAGAGGGTCACCGTTATCATCAGGTTTACTATTAATTATACCACTAACAGCTACCTCTCTTTACACCTACTTTGGCTGAACTGTTTGAAAACGACACTAACGAGTGTCGTCGTAAATTAAACTTTAGCATCGTTCATTTTTTAACATTATAGTAGTTCCTTTATTGCATGTACGCGTCTGCTGAAGTAAATTGGTCCTTTTTTCCATGAGCCCTGCCTGTGCCAGACGTTTGGATTTTTAGAAGGGCAGGCATAAACAATAAGGCGCGGCGTAGGTACATACATTTCGGTATGGACACACACACAGACATCACAGTGTATTCAGTCATTAAAAATTGTAAGCACTGCTTTTATGCAATGCACGCCACTGGGCACAGGCATAGCGAATCAGTGGAATTTTAAACATCTACCTGAACATGATAAGTACTAAAAATGTATATTTGACATACAAACGTATTCGTCACAAAGGTGGCATCCAAATGATTACCTATAGTGATTCCTTCGTGTGCTAGGTTCATGGACGGGTCCCCAGTGAAGACTAGCCTGCCGCTGCAGACAGCGCTGGCCACGGCCTTCTGCTACCTCATCTCCAGCATGGACGACATCAACGTGTACGTCGCTCAGAGGGCCACGCTATACATCGGCACTATTCACGATAACGCTGTCGATGTGAGTACTATTTATATTATTCGGATTTTACAATTGTTGTATTCGTAGAGTTTGATCTTCGAACTACCCAGAATGTTTTTCACCAAATAGTTCCGATAGGCGTTCTGACGTTCTGAGGTACAGCCAATCATTTAAATAATGCCCTTATTTCTCTTCTCTTTTATCAGACTACGTCACAGGTTTGATGTGAATATAAATACATATATTTTCTATTATGCAAAATATATTGATTTTTAAATCAAAGATAGAGGACGTGTTTATTTTGTTATTAAATATTGATGTTGGTGCCGTTTCGGGTATATTAGTGTACTGAATGCGAAATTGTCACCCAGTAAGAAATCCAAGATGGCCGACATATATCTTATGATAATTTGATCCAAGATGGCCGACATATATCTTATGATAATTTGATATCGGTAAACTCAAAGGAACCGCGATGCGGACCGTTATCATTGCGGAAATATCGCCTGTGTGTATCATACATGTCTGTGTGTCTGTCAGCTGCTGCTGTACTGCCTGGAGACGCAGTTCGACCTGGTGATAGTGGACCGGCCCATGGTGCTGCAGTGCACCTACCAGCTCCACAACACGCTCAGCGACCGCCGCATACTCACCTGGCAGTTCTTCCTCAACCGCTTCGAGGCTTTACTGCTCGAGGCGCAGATCAACTCTAATAATACTGTGGATTTCTCACATTTGAGAGGTGAGCTGTTATCTAAACTTATAAAAAAATATATTTTGATTTTTATATTCCCTAATCAGCGCTTTATGGCTCTAATGTCGACTTATTATGTTTATTTTTTGGTGTCTTACTAGGGTTTTTTTTATTTTTGGTTTTTTTTCTGACAGGTGAAGTGAACCTGAAATAATTTAGTTTTGATGTGGTGAGTTGAGTAGAGTTATTTATTTATAAAATTTCAACATTTACTAAAATTTTCACTTTTGTTTTTTGATTTATGCCTCACCATCCATATAACATTTTTCATGGGACGTGTTTGTCACATAGAGCCGTATTGCAGAGCTAGTGAGCAGCGAGACGAGCTCGGAGTGGTTCCTGTACAAGGTTCGGCGAGCCCACGAGGCGCTGAGCGTGGCCAGCAGGCAGCCCGCCCACACGCTCAGCGCCTCCTTCGGCGCCAAGTGGCCCTACAAGCGGACCATCTCCGCGCCCGCCTCCGTGCCGCCCCACCCCGACACTAGGCACGGTGAGCACCAAGCAACCTCATCACTTCTCCACTCGCTATATAGAGCCCACGAGGCGCTGAGCGTGGCCGGCAGGCAGCCGCCCCCACGCTCGCTAATTGTCGGCTGTGATACTGTGCAGAGCGCGAGCGAGTGTACGCCCGGCAGTGGTCGGCGCCGCTGCTGAAGAGGAAGACGTCCCGCTTCGGGCTCGGACAGCTGCTGGCCGCGCCGCCCGCCGCTCATCGCAACAATAACACGCACGGTGACTGTGGCCCTGGCTGTTACACTACCTTGAACTATGCACGTCATCTCGATACCCTCTACTCAGAGTGGCGTTACGTCGAATTCTGCTATCTATTTCTGCCTCATGATGTTTTATTGAGATGAAGATTTAAGACGACTTCCACTCTGCCACGATAGTTTAAGCAGAATTAGTTTGATGTATGTATATTAACGGAGGAGCTGGTAGCACAATTTATAGGTAGGTTGCTAATGCGTATAGCATTCCATCAGCGATGGAATTATTAAGCAACCATATCAAGTAGTTGGATGGGTGACCGCCCGAGTACCCTCCGTGCCTCGGAGAGCACGTTAAGCCGTCGGTCCTAGTTGCCAATGTATCATCTTTGGCAATCGTTACAGGTCAGTCGGAGGCCTAAAATAATCTGACTGGTTCAACCCAGATCACGGATTTTCCTCCTATAAGGGGTTGCGAAGTTTAGGTGATCAGCCGCATCGGGTTGAATCAAGTGCCAACAATGTATGGGATAAGGCCAGGGAGATGATGTATGTATGTGAACAGAGGGCTTCCTCTCCGGCCGTTGTACAGAGGACACGCTGACGGCGGCGCTGCCCAAGACTGTGGACCTCGAGGAAACCGACAAGGAGACCACTAACCTGCTCGTCTTCCTGCTTATGCAGTTCTTATCCAGGTCAGGAAAAAAAAGGAATATAACACCTCGGTCTGTCTGTACCAAGAAATATTTTTGATGTTTTTTATGTGTATAACACAATATCGTGAGATAAACTGCATAATATTATTTGTATTTAAAGAGGTATATATTTGAGTATATACTCATAAATAAAATGAAAGTGTCTGTTAGTAGTTTCGAATTAATATCTTTTCGCTCAATGCATATGGAAGAATATACACAAGGTAGTCACAAAAAAAAACTGTCTGTCTATCTATTCATTTAATTATCCGTTAATCTCCGAAATGGCTATACCTTATAAGGCTATATGTATAAATGGATTTTAACGGGCCTTTACAATTCTTCAAGAAGACATTGAGTGTCTCGAATAGCTAATGAGAAAATAGGTCATCAAACCTTTTCCACAGTATATTTTGTTATGAAACAGGTCGGATCAAGCCCACCCGACAGAAGATAAGCAGACGGCCAAAACCCAAGAACTGGTGTTGAAGCACCTATTCCTGCTGCTAGGGTACAATTGTGTGGAGAAGTCATTCCATATTGCGCCACACGTTTTGAGGTAAGTCTGTCTAGGATTTATATCCGACTTCAAAAAAAGGAGAAGATTCTATCTTGTTTTTTTATGTATTTACTCCGAAAACATTCTTAAAACACAGTAAAATAAGAATATTATGTGGGATTCGAACCCCCTGCCTCCTCCACGATTTATGCACCTGACGACGATTCCCTCGACGCCGAGTGGCGCTACGTCGAGTCTCGTTATGTCGAGCCAAAAACAATCGGTAACTTCGTCATTTGAGTTTGGATATTTTGAGTGACATTACGTGCGTTCATATCGATCTCATCTCGGGTGTAGATTTTATCCTTCCCTAAGCTTTTTGTGAGTTTTCCTAACCATTTCAAGAATTGAATATCAATCCATGGGTTTCGCGCTCTTCCTTATACAGCTATTTTTCATCATTACACTCATATTTTGTTTCTGGAAGACGTTTGTTAGTTAAAAAGACTTAAAAGGTTTTTTTTTTGCAGACTATCTTCCATCTTCAACGCGTTTATGGCTAACCTGCAGCAAGTACTAGATCAGAATCACGTGATGGGTGCTAGTATAGCGGAGCCTACCTTATTGTTGCTACAGGTATGTGTAATTATGTGTGTGACTTACATTGCATACTCATTGCACTAATTACCATGTATTTTGATTGGCTAATAATTGAAAAACATACATTCGGCCTTGATGTTAGAGGCAACAGCGGAGAAGTGGAAAGGCTACAGGTAAATCCGTTACATAATAATAATTTGTTCCCCAATAAGTACTAGACCGATTTTAAAAACTCTCACCATTTAATATAGGCTATATTTTACCTTGTACTTCTATGGGAACGAGAACTACGCGGGTGAAACCGTATGTACGTACGTTCCATCGGGTCGAAGTTCTATCAAAATATGATTTCGGATCACGTGAATAGCACATTGGATTTGAATCAGGACTTTGGGAGGACGCGATTCAGGGTAAAGTTGTGTATGACGTATAGAGCGGGTGTGGGAGTTGAGACATGGTGTGGTGTGCGCAGTACTGCAGCGGGGGCGGCGGCAGCGCGGCGGGGTCGCCGGGCGCGCACTCGCTGGGCTGGCTGGAGCCCCACGTGCGGCGCCACTGGCTCATGGCGCTGCTGGTCGTGCTGTACAAGGTACTGTACCCTGGGGCCGCCCTCCACCACTCGCTGGGCTGGCTGGAGCCCCACGTGCGGCGCCACTGGCTCATGGCGCTGCTGGTCGTGCTGTACAAGGTACTGTACCCTGGGGCCGCCCTCCACCACTCGCTGGGCTGGCTGGAGCCCCACGTGCGGCGCCACTGGCTCATGGCGCTGCTGGTCGTGCTGTACAAGGTACTGTACCCTGGGGCCGCCCTCCACCACTCGCTGGGCTGGCTGGAGCCCCACGTGCGGCGCCACTGGCTCATGGCGCTGCTGGTCGTGCTGTACAAGGTACTGTACCCTGGGGCCGCCCTCCACCACTCGCTGGGCTGGCTGGAGCCCCACGTGCGGCGCCACTGGCTCATGGCGCTGCTGGTCGTGCTGTACAAGGTACTGTACCCTGGGGCCGCCCTCCACCACTCGCTGGGCTGGCTGGAGCCCCACGTGCGGCGCCACTGGCTCATGGCGCTGCTGGTCGTGCTGTACAAGGTACTGTACCCTGGGGCCGCCCTCCACCACTCGCTGGGCTGGCTGGAGCCCCACGTGCGGCGCCACTGGCTCATGGCGCTGCTGGTCGTGCTGTACAAGGTACTGTACCCTGGGGCCGCCCTCCACCACTCGCTGGGCTGGCTGGAGCCCCACGTGCGGCGCCACTGGCTCATGGCGCTGCTGGTCGTGCTGTACAAGGTACTGTACACTGGGGCCGTCCTCCACCACTCGCTGAAAAAAAATTTGGCTACCGCAGTGAGTAGGTAGTGTACTATCTACTCACTGCGGTAGCCGAATTTTTTTATCTGTCTAATAGTGTAATTGTAGTCAAAATATTAATAACCGTTATATAATAATGTGTTAGCTTTATGGTGAAGCAAAAAATTAAATGAGTAAGTAGCGCTTTACTTTGTATTTAGGCTTAGGCTAGCAAAAAGTTATGTAAGAATTCACTCTAAATGAAGCGTCTCGCCAATAATGTTTCTTCTTAACAGTATCACTACGGCAGCGGGCCTATTTGCACCCAAGTGCAAGCTCTAGTGCGCATCGTGATGAACTCTGTGGAAGCTCAGTACCACCAGTGCAAGAGGATACCACCTATGATCGTCATGCCTGCACCCACCAGGCCTAGGGGTGAGTCTAAATACATTTCTTGGGAGTTTTTGCAGAGTATATTGTAGTGAGGAGAGGATATGGGACTTGTGCACTGGTACTATGTCCATGGGTGTATCAAATAACGCTTTTCAAAAAAAAAATTACAATTTGTAACTCGTGAATATAAGCCCATTGACACAGTTTCAATGCTCAAAGGTACAAATCTCTAAAAATACTTAAAATATGTCTTTTGAAACGACCCAATATGTTGTTGAATGTTTTAATGTCCTAATTGTTAAGCCATGTTGTATGTGATTGGCAGTAGATACGAGCCAGCCGTCGCTGAAGGCGGAGCACGAGCCGCCGCCGCCGCCGCTGGCCGAGCGCGGGCCCAGCAGCCCGCTGCCGCCCGCCGAGCGCAAGCCCAAGCTGGCCAAGTCGCCCGCACACATGCACACGCACTGGGAGGAGCCCGCCAACACTAACAAGTTACTATTACATACATACGCTCCCAGCAGCCCGCTGCCGCCCGCCGAGCGCAAGCCCAAGCTGGCCAAGTCGCCCGCACACATGCACACGCACTGGGAGGAGCCCGCCAACACTAACAAGTTACTATTACATACATACGCTCCCAGCAGCCCGCTGCCGCCCGCCGAGCGCAAGCCCAAGCTGGCCAAGTCGCCCGCACACATGCACACGCACTGGGAGGAGCCCGCCAACACTAACAAGTTACTATTACATACATACGCTCCCAGCAGCCCGCTGCCGCCCGCCGAGCGCAAGCCCAAGCTGGCCAAGTCGCCCGCACACATGCACACGCACTGGGAGGAGCCCGCCAACACTAACAAGTTACTATTACATACATACGCTCCCAGCAGCCCGCTGCCGCCCGCCGAGCGCAAGCCCAAGCTGGCCAAGTCGCCCGCACACATGCACACGCACTGGGAGGAGCCCGCCAACACTAACAAGTTACTATTACATACATACGCTCCCAGCAGCCCGCTGCCGCCCGCCGAGCGCAAGCCCAAGCTGGCCAAGTCGCCCGCACACATGCACACGCACTGGGAGGAGCCCGCCAACACTAACAAGTTACTATTACATACATACGCTCCCAGCAGCCCGCTGCCGCCCGCCGAGCGCAAGCCCAAGCTGGCCAAGTCGCCCGCACACATGCACACGCACTGGGAGGAGCCCGCCAACACTAACAAGTTACTATTACATACATACGCTCCCAGCAGCCCGCTGCCGCCCGCCGAGCGCAAGCCCAAGCTGGCCAAGTCGCCCGCACACATGCACACGCACTGGGAGGAGCCCGCCAACACTAACAAGTTACTATTACATACATACGCTCCCAGCAGCCCGCTGCCGCCCGCCGAGCGCAAGCCCAAGCTGGCCAAGTCGCCCGCACACATGCACACGCACTGGGAGGAGCCCGCCAACACTAACAAGTTACTATTACATACATACGCTCCCAGCAGCCCGCTGCCGCCCGCCGAGCGCAAGCCCAAGCTGGCCAAGTCGCCCGCACACATGCACACGCACTGGGAGGAGCCCGCCAACACTAACAAGTTACTATTACATACATACGCTCCCAGCAGCCCGCTGCCGCCCGCCGAGCGCAAGCCCAAGCTGGCCAAGTCGCCCGCACACATGCACACGCACTGGGAGGAGCCCGCCAACACTAACAAGTTACTATTACATACATACGCTCCCAGCAGCCCGCTGCCGCCCGCCGAGCGCAAGCCCAAGCTGGCCAAGTCGCCCGCACACATGCACACGCACTGGGAGGAGCCCGCCAACACTAACAAGTTACTATTACATACATACGCTCCCAGCAGCCCGCTGCCGCCCGCCGAGCGCAAGCCCAAGCTGGCCAAGTCGCCCGCACACATGCACACGCACTGGGAGGAGCCCGCCAACACTAACAAGTTACTATTACATACATACGCTCCCAGCAGCCCGCTGCCGCCCGCCGAGCGCAAGCCCAAGCTGGCCAAGTCGCCCGCACACATGCACACGCACTGGGAGGAGCCCGCCAACACTAACAAGTTACTATTACATACATACGCTCCCAGCAGCCCGCTGCCGCCCGCCGAGCGCAAGCCCAAGCTGGCCAAGTCGCCCGCACACATGCACACGCACTGGGAGGAGCCCGCCAACACTAACAAGTTACTATTACATACATACGCTCCCAGCAGCCCGCTGCCGCCCGCCGAGCGCAAGCCCAAGCTGGCCAAGTCGCCCGCACACATGCACACGCACTGGGAGGAGCCCGCCAACACTAACAAGTTACTATTACATACATACGCTCCCAGCAGCCCGCTGCCGCCCGCCGAGCGCAAGCCCAAGCTGGCCAAGTCGCCCGCACACATGCACACGCACTGGGAGGAGCCCGCCAACACTAACAAGTTACTATTACATACATACGCTCCCAGCAGCCCGCTGCCGCCCGCCGAGCGCAAGCCCAAGCTGGCCAAGTCGCCCGCACACATGCACACGCACTGGGAGGAGCCCGCCAACACTAACAAGTTACTATTACATACATACGCTCCCAGCAGCCCGCTGCCGCCCGCCGAGCGCAAGCCCAAGCTGGCCAAGTCGCCCGCACACATGCACACGCACTGGGAGGAGCCCGCCAACACTAACAAGTTACTATTACATACATACGCTCCCAGCAGCCCGCTGCCGCCCGCCGAGCGCAAGCCCAAGCTGGCCAAGTCGCCCGCACACATGCACACGCACTGGGAGGAGCCCGCCAACACTAACAAGTTACTATTACATACATACGCTCCCAGCAGCCCGCTGCCGCCCGCCGAGCGCAAGCCCAAGCTGGCCAAGTCGCCCGCACACATGCACACGCACTGGGAGGAGCCCGCCAACACTAACAAGTTACTATTACATACATACGCTCCCAGCAGCCCGCTGCCGCCCGCCGAGCGCAAGCCCAAGCTGGCCAAGTCGCCCGCACACATGCACACGCACTGGGAGGAGCCCGCCAACACTAACAAGTTACTATTACATACATACGCTCCCAGCAGCCCGCTGCCGCCCGCCGAGCGCAAGCCCAAGCTGGCCAAGTCGCCCGCACACATGCACACGCACTGGGAGGAGCCCGCCAACACTAACAAGTTACTATTACATACATACGCTCCCAGCAGCCCGCTGCCGCCCGCCGAGCGCAAGCCCAAGCTGGCCAAGTCGCCCGCACACATGCACACGCACTGGGAGGAGCCCGCCAACACTAACAAGTTACTATTACATACATACGCTCCCAGCAGCCCGCTGCCCTCTAACCCTAGCTCTAGCCCTACGAAGATGTAAGCGGTGCCGGTTTAGCCACGTAGCGAGAGTAGCAAATGCTAAAGGGCCCCGCGAATGGCGATGGCTGGCATTCTCGTCATACTTGTGAACAGGTGCTGCTTGTGGGGGCTGGTCATCTTAAGCTACGCATTTAGATATAATTAGAACTACTAGACTTTTCTTTATCTTAATTTTTATCGACATTTGTGCATTGCAACTGTGTCCATGGGCGTACATTTCTCAAGTGTTTTATGTTTTGTTTTTAAATTGTATAATATTTTTGAAAAGAGTAATTACTGAGTGCCAGGTTCTTCTCAGTAAAAGCAACCTTCCGAACCTGGCGGTTGCATGTATAATCCTGTAAATTGTGTCATTCTGACGATTTGAAAGTGCTTTGTAAAAAGTCGAATCGAATAAAGATATTTTTTACTTTGACTTTGAATTGGGAGGCCCCGCGCACCAACGCGTCAAATATCTTGCATCTCCCATAAGGCATGTAAGATATTTTACGGAGACGCTTAGGCTATGCATCACTCCCATCTGAAAACCCAAAGCAAACCAGGGGCCCCTTGGCCGAATTTGCTCCAGGCCCCGCGCTGGCTTAATCCGGCACTGGATGTAAGACTATTCGAATGGCCGATTTAATAAAAACTGTTGTCGTAGGTACCAGCAGTGGTCCCTCGAACAGGAGTCCTCGGAGAGCGAACTGATCGCCATTCCGGAGACCAGCGACAAATCTGACACCACCGTACATGGCAGTACTGCACCTGTGAGACTTATTTTTTTTTAAATATTAACATTTGATTAAATATCACAACTTATATCCTACATTATCACTAAGACTATATTGTTAATTGAGTTAAACTGGTATTGTGTTAGTAAGAAACAATTAAGGTCAGGTTGTAGGAATCCAAGTCTATAATATTTTTATAGATTCATAGTGATGCTTACGTAATTATGGCAAGGGAATTCACTAATGCTCAGAGCACGGTAGGGAAGTTGGATTTATTAAGTAAAACAAGACATTTGAATACGTTTCTATTGACGTAATGCCAAGCTAAGACTGCCTTAGGAGGATATTTGAAGAGTTTTCTTAGTATTAGTACATAATCTAGGTATACGTTAGGTTATATGATTAACATAGTAGAGTAGGTACACATACCGTATACCACAATATATTTCAGGGCTCATTCGACGAACCGTCCCATTACGAAGATCCGCCTAAAATTGAGATGCTTGCGACCAGTTCTCATCCACCGCACAGTAAAATTGTAAGTGCATACATTTTCCATTCAGTGTTCATTTAGTTTCTACCATGGAGTAAGCGGTAATTTTGATTGCCAGGCCACAGTTGCCTCTCGGTCAGCTCACCAGCTGTCAACCAGTTCGTCGGTGTCCATCGGTAGCGATTCCTCCAATCTGTAAGTGTTTAACTCCTACTCCTAAATATCTTCATTTGATTACTAGCGGACGTTACGCGGTTTCACCCGCGCAGTTTACGATCCCGTGAGAGTACGGGGATAAAATATAGCCTTTGTTATTCGCTGATGATGTAGCTATCCATTGCTGAAAAAATTTTCAAGATCGGTCAAGTAGTTTCGGAGTCTACTCAATGCAAACAAAAATACAGATTGAGAGGAAAGCCTCTTTTTAACATTAGTGTAGATTATTAGACTTAACTTACTTTAAATTCTTACCTTAATTTGTTTCGCCATTTCTTCTCCTGACAGGCTTACATTTGGAAACGGTAGTAAATTAACCTAAGTTAGCGTAAGAGAAATGACGTTCAATAAGTGTTCCAAGTGTCCCTTATGTTGAATAAAACTTGATTTGATTTGATTTGAATCATCAGAATGTCATGAGTGTACAGGATGAAATGCTACCGCCAGGTGGTTTACTCTTTCTCCGAAAACTAAACTTTGCAAACGAACAAAAATCAAATGTAGCTTCAGTACCTACGCTTTTTTATAAAACTCAAATTTTCTTTCACTAAAATAAAAACCTAATCAAGATCCGTACGTAATTAAGAAGAACGATGTGCTCAAACATTAAATAACTGTGTGGAAATGGCGAATTATATACTATTAAAAGAAGTAAATTGCAGTAAGTCGACGCCTATGAGCGGGCAGTCGGTGGAGATATGGCCGGACCAGCTGCACGGACCAACCTCGCCGCGGGCCAAAGTACTGGGCAAACAGAAAAGGATCGTCGGTGAGATACATATACATACACACCACTGTTTTATTCATATTTGTATCGATCAGAGGCCTTACCATAAGCTAATATTGCCATCATAGTTCCACTGTGTGACAGTGACAGACTTATACACGTCATATACATCTGTCTCGCAATAAGAGTTAAACTACCATGGCAATAAGAGATCATAGTGTTAACATTAGCCACGTTCTACTGAAGTAAATTTATGAGCTCAGAGAATCAGCATTACTATTCAACGTGGCAATACTGCCAGCCTTGGCACGATCCCGAGAGACACCGATGTGGGTCAAGATTTATGCTTGAAATTAGTTTTTAGTACTGTTCTTTGTATATGTAGGTATATAATTATGATAATTATGATTGTATAAAAAAAAATACAAATAAATAGTCTATCGCTAAATCTCAGACGTAAGATAGTGTTCCTTCTTCCACCTTCACCATAGAACTGGACCAAATGGATCACCGCTTGGGGCTTACTATGATTTCTTATATTATTGCCAACATGAATTTGAAAATCAGGCCTAGCTTTTCTCAATGTAGGGTGTTTAAGTAATATAATAGTGATAAGGTTTAAAGCTGTAATGTATTGTGTAGTTGGAAGCAGCACTTCGCCCGACACGGCGCCGTCCTCAGCTGATGGTCACCATCCGCACCACGCACATAGCCCGGGTGAATATTATTCCGTCTTCTAATATTCAGGCAATCGTGCCATCGATGCCCAGGTGGCCAGCAAAAAGTAATTGACATACCCTTTCACGCGAAAATGCCCGTGAGCATTTGGCTCGCTATCGAAATCGGCGTTTCGTACGTTTGTGCCGTACTTTCTGTGTTTAGCGTAGTTTTTATTCTAGTGTAAGTTACACGATGAAAAGCTCGTCTTAACCGACGCAGTTCGCCCCTTTTGAAATGTTCAGAATTTGTTATGTATACACCAACTGCCGCGGGGCAGCGGAAGGGTTTTGTCGGGGTTGCTCGCTTGGGGTGCACGTGTTCACATGCTACACCGTGACCCCGGCGACTGGCCTGGCGGGTCAGTGGCGCTTCTTACGACACCCTTGGGAGGGCGCCCTTCTCCGCCAGTCCCGGCGCCCGCGGCCTATAGGGGGATACTTATAGTAGTGTGTCGTACAGTGCGAGGAGTGGCGGGCCAGAGCGTAGCGTACGCGTCCCCCGAGTCGCCGCTGTCTCGGATGGAGCTGGCGTGGAGCGCGCCGCCCCGCGCCGGGCCCCCGCTCGGGCCCGCCGCGCACACCTTCCGGATACCGCCGCCCGAGAGGTACGATCCTATACTTGCGGTGCAGGGAGACCAGCCGCGGGACCCAGGCCTGCTGTGACCATGGACCATAGGGAGGTACGGACCAAACGGGTACGAAACGAATCTATAAAAGGCAAACATTTTTGACTGTATCAATCCTTAAGGCTGGAAAATTGAAATTTCACACTTATTTCACATAATATGACAGGCACCCTAAAGAAGGATTTTTCAGAATCCCAAAGAGTTAAAAGTTAGTATGTGAAATCTCACTGGCTACTAAAACCGTTGGTCCTACGCCTGATCTCTCTCCGGTCGTATCGGATTACAGCCCCAACGGACTATGAGAGTGAAGAAACATAAAGGGCATCTGTGTCTTGTGCACTTATTATTTTCTATGGCTAATTCCCGTCGAGCTTGACGGACGTGGCGGAAATTCGATTTGGCATTATTATCACACCTGATGTAACTGGCGGAGTGCACCTGTCATTCGCTGTTTTTCAGTCCGAAACCAAGTTGTCATGTCATAGCTTTGCGCTAGAAGGTTGTTGTATGTAAACATTCATGTTTATAGATTGCTACCAATCGGACCCCAGCCACAGAAGGAGCAATATCCAGTGTTCAACGCCCTCGTGGATCGCGTCAGGGAAGCTCTCAACTTGCCGGCCGGTGAGTTATTGACCAAAAAATCATCAGTGTAAAAAAATGTATGCTTAAATATAGGTGTCGTTTTGCAATGGTACCATATTGACATGACAATTATTTTTGGTAGATGATAACGCGGACAAGAGTCCCGACTACAGTAGATCCGAGCTGGATCCCACGCCTATGCCCATGTCGAGTTCCAGACCCCAAGAGCTGAACAAAAAGCCGTCTGTCGAGGGCACCAGGTTCGTGCTTTTACATAAGTTTACTAGTTACAGATGACATGGTGTCCAAAAGCACCGTGAACTAATTTTCTTGCAAAATATCTTTGTATTGTGGGTAATGTAGGTATGCTTATATTAATTAGTTTATATTATTTGTGCAGTGGCAGTAGGAGCGGAGCATCCCCACGACGACTGGCTCGTCAGGCAGCCCAGCTGGGCTCACCGCCCGCGGGACATCTAGGGTCGCCCCACCCCACACACAGCCCGCACAGTACTGGTCAGTGTATATGTTCAGTGGCCATCTAGGGTCGCCCCACCCCACACACAGCCCGCACAGTACTGGTCAGTGTATATGTTCAGTGGCCATCTAGGGTCGCCCCACCCCACACACAGCCCGCACAGTACTGGTCAGTGTATATGTTCAGTGGACATCTAGGGTCGCCCCACCCCACACACAGCCCGCACAGTACTGGTCAGTGTATATGTTCAGTGCCTACTTTGATGCATTGAGGAGGGCTTTGGGAAAACACCGATGTCTTCTAGTAGTTTGACTACGAACCCTAGCTTTGATCTCGGTAATGAGTCCAGTCACCAGCCGCCAGCCCCAACCCACATTATACAGTCCGCGGGTCGCCCACACCCTACATAGTATTCGTCAGATACCTACCAGAACCTAACTGCATGTTTTTTTTCTTTTATACATAGGTGGAAAACAAGAGTACAACACGCCTGATGGTAAGCAATTATTCTTTCTTTATTTATTACATTTGATCAATATAAATTATTTTATAATGACTGATGACTAATATTTTTTTTCGTTTCCATGTAATCTCCTTACCATTGTAACAGCGTTTCTTCATTACATAGATTGTCGCTACTCTCGAACAATTGCAAAGTTTGAGTGCAAATACACGTGAACCTTATAGGGCAATAAGATTTTTGCATTTGCACTATATAGTGCATATGCAAAAATCTTATTGCTTACAAGTTTGTAACTAGAACAGTTGGACCCGCGTTTCCCCAGGCATGATACCCGCCGGAAGATCTTTCCTTTGCTTGGGATGAGCATGACTAACGTGTCTCGTATTAGAAATTAAGCTTAATTGGCATTATAATATAGGATAATGTGTGTATATCCGTGAAATATATGTGTATTCCAGAGAGTGGTTGCGAGTGGGGAGCGTGGTGGGAAGGAAGCACGGCTGCGGCCCGCCCCGACGCCGTGCTGTGCTGCCGCTGTACGTACACTACATATATAGCTCACGACCGTATTCCGCCAAGGGGTAGGCAGAGGTGTTGTAATAACAACACACACTTTTCACCCACGATGATTAGGCGCCAACGTGACAGATGGCGAGTCTATCGCCGCCTCAGACACTATAAATATTTCTTTGAATTACTTCGCAGACATGCGGGTTTCCTCACGATGTTTTCCTTCACCGTAAAATAATTTGGTGTGAAATCACTGCACGTGAGTTTTTAAGAAAAACTCATTTGTACAGGCTTGGTCGCTTGCGTAACAGGCGACTGCTCGAACCCCACGGCCACCAGTCTTCTTGTCGCCTACAAATAGTGATCCCGGGTAACATACGGTCCGAATTGGGGATCGAATGTTAGAGCGGTCACAGCATAGTGTGATATGTTAGGTGCGGAATGCGGCATAGCAGTGGAGCAGTACAGCGACGAGGAGCTGGGCCTGTGCATCATTGTGCTGGCCACCTTCGTACATCGCGAGCCCGCCGCCGCCGCCGCCATGCTGCCGGCCTTGCTGCAGAATGTTAGCAGGTATACTGGCTGCCACCCACCTCACTATACATCGCGAGCCCGCCGCCGCCGCCGCCATGCTGCCGGCCTTGCTGCAGAATGTTAGCAGGTATACTGGCTGCCACCCACCTCACTATACATCGCGAGCCCGCCGCCGCCGCCGCCATGCTGCCGGCCTTGCTGCAGAATGTTAGCAGGTATACTGGCTGCCACCCACCTCACTATACATCGCGAGCCCGCCGCCGCCGCCGCCATGCTGCCGGCCTTGCTGCAGAATGTTAGCAGGTATACTGGCTGCCACCCACCTCACTATACATCGCGAGCCCGCCGCCGCCGCCGCCATGCTGCCGGCCTTGCTGCAGAATGTTAGCAGGTATACTGGCTGCCACCCACCTCACTATACATCGCGAGCCCGCCGCCGCCGCCGCCATGCTGCCGGCCTTGCTGCAGAATGTTAGCAGGTATACTGGCTGCCACCCACCTCACTATACATCGCGAGCCCGCCGCCGCCGCCGCCATGCTGCCGGCCTTGCTGCAGAATGTTAGCAGGTATACTGGCTGCCACCCACCTCACTATACATCGCGAGCCCGCCGCCGCCGCCGCCATGCTGCCGGCCTTGCTGCAGAATGTTAGCAGGTATACTGGCTGCCACCCACCTCACTATACATCGCGAGCCCGCCGCCGCCGCCGCCATGCTGCCGGCCTTGCTGCAGAATGTTAGCAGGTATACTGGCTGCCACCCACCTCACTATACATCGCGAGCCCGCCGCCGCCGCCGCCATGCTGCCGGCCTTGCTGCAGAATGTTAGCAGGTATACTGGCTGCCACCCACCTCACTATACATCGCGAGCCCGCCGCCGCCGCCGCCATGCTGCCGGCCTTGCTGCAGAATGTTAGCAGGTATACTGGCTGCCACCCACCTCACTATACATCGCGAGCCCGCCGCCGCCGCCGCCATGCTGCCGGCCTTGCTGCAGAATGTTAGCAGGTATACTGGCTGCCACCCACCTCACTATACATCGCGAGCCCGCCGCCGCCGCCGCCATGCTGCCGGCCTTGCTGCAGAATGTTAGCAGGTATACTGGCTGCCACCCACCTCACTATACATCGCGAGCCCGCCGCCGCCGCCGCCATGCTGCCGGCCTTGCTGCAGAATGTTAGCAGGTATACTGGCTGCCACCCACCTCACTATACATCGCGAGCCCGCCGCCGCCGCCGCCATGCTGCCGGCCTTGCTGCAGAATGTTAGCAGGTATACTGGCTGCCACCCACCTCACTATACATCGCGAGCCCGCCGCCGCCGCCGCCATGCTGCCGGCCTTGCTGCAGAATGTTAGCAGGTATACTGGCTGCCACCCACCTCACTATACATCGCGAGCCCGCCGCCGCCGCCGCCATGCTGCCGGCCTTGCTGCAGAATGTTAGCAGGTATACTGGCTGCCACCCACCTCACTATACATCGCGAGCCCGCCGCCGCCGCCGCCATGCTGCCGGCCTTGCTGCAGAATGTTAGCAGGTATACTGGCTGCCACCCACCTCACTATACATCGCGAGCCCGCCGCCGCCGCCGCCATGCTGCCGGCCTTGCTGCAGAATGTTAGCAGGTATACTGGCTGCCACCCACCTCACTATACATCGCGAGCCCGCCGCCGCCGCCGCCATGCTGCCGGCCTTGCTGCAGAATGTTAGCAGGTATACTGGCTGCCACCCACCTCACTATACATCGCGAGCCCGCCGCCGCCGCCGCCATGCTGCCGGCCTTGCTGCAGAATGTTAGCAGGTATACTGGCTGCCACCCACCTCACTATACATCGCGAGCCCGCCGCCGCCGCCGCCATGCTGCCGGCCTTGCTGCAGAATGTTAGCAGGTATACTGGCTGCCACCCACCTCACTATACATCGCGAGCCCGCCGCCGCCGCCGCCATGCTGCCGGCCTTGCTGCAGAATGTTAGCAGGTATACTGGCTGCCACCCACCTCACTATACATCGCGAGCCCGCCGCCGCCGCCGCCATGCTGCCGGCCTTGCTGCAGAATGTTAGCAGGTATACTGGCTGCCACCCACCTCACTATACATCGCGAGCCCGCCGCCGCCGCCGCCATGCTGCCGGCCTTGCTGCAGAATGTTAGCAGGTATACTGGCTGCCACCCACCTCACTATACATCGCGAGCCCGCCGCCGCCGCCGCCATGCTGCCGGCCTTGCTGCAGAATGTTAGCAGGTATACTGGCTGCCACCCACCTCACTATACATCGCGAGCCCGCCGCCGCCGCCGCCATGCTGCCGGCCTTGCTGCAGAATGTTAGCAGGTATACTGGCTGCCACCCACCTCACTATACATCGCGAGCCCGCCGCCGCCGCCGCCATGCTGCCGGCCTTGCTGCAGAATGTTAGCAGGTATACTGGCTGCCACCCACCTCACTATACATCGCGAGCCCGCCGCCGCCGCCGCCATGCTGCCGGCCTTGCTGCAGAATGTTAGCAGGTATACTGGCTGCCACCCACCTCACTATACATCGCGAGCCCGCCGCCGCCGCCGCCATGCTGCCGGCCTTGCTGCAGAATGTTAGCAGGTATACTGGCTGCCACCCACCTCACTATACATCGCGAGCCCGCCGCCGCCGCCGCCATGCTGCCGGCCTTGCTGCAGAATGTTAGCAGGTATACTGGCTGCCACCCACCTCACTATACATCGCGAGCCCGCCGCCGCCGCCGCCATGCT
This sequence comes from Watsonalla cultraria, assembly GCA_964035505.1. NCBI lineage: Eukaryota > Metazoa > Arthropoda > Insecta > Lepidoptera > Drepanidae > Watsonalla > Watsonalla cultraria. Next base: position 9,113,936 of record OZ037730.1, read on the forward strand.
GCCGGCCTTGCTGCAGAATGTTAGCAGGTATACTGGCTGCCACCCACCTCACTATACATCGCGAGCCCGCCGCCGCCGCCGCCATGCTGCCGGCCTTGCTGCAGAATGTTAGCAGGTATACTGGCTGCCACCCACCTCACTATACATCGCGAGCCCGCCGCCGCCGCCGCCATGCTGCCGGCCTTGCTGCAGAATGTTAGCAGGTATACTGGCTGCCACCCACCTCACTATACATCGCGAGCCCGCCGCCGCCGCCGCCATGCTGCCGGCCTTGCTGCAGAATGTTAGCAGGTATACTGGCTGCCACCCACCTCACTATACATCGCGAGCCCGCCGCCGCCGCCGCCATGCTGCCGGCCTTGCTGCAGAATGTTAGCAGGTATACTGGCTACCACCCACCTCACTATACATCGCGAGCCCGCCGCCGCCGACGCCATGCTGCCGGCCTTGCTGCAGAATGTTAGCAGGTATACTGGCTGCCACCCACCTCACTATACATCGCGAGCCCGCCGCCGCCGCCGCCATGCTGCCGGCCTTGCTGCAGAATGTTAGCAGGTATACTGGCTGCCACCCACCTCACTATACATCGCGAGCCCGCCGCCGCCGCCGCCATGCTGCCGGCCTTGCTGCAGAATGTTAGCAGGTATACTGGCTACCACCCACCTCACTATACATCGCGAGCCCGCCGCCGCCGACGCCATGCTGCCGGCCTTGCTGCAGAATGTTAGCAGGTATACTGGCTGCCACCCACCTCACTATACATCGCGAGCCCAGTCAGTTCATGCGATAGATAGACAGATGTATATACGTCATATACATCCGTCTCATAATATGAGTCAAACTATCATGGCAATAAGAGTTCATGGTACCCTATACCAACAATTGTATTGCTTCGAAAACGTATTCATTTAAACGTTATAAGTTTGTATTTTGCGTAGTTTTCTTCATTGACCTCAACCCAGTAATATCAATGGTATGGTCCAATCCACTTTAAATCATAATACGATGGTGTGCAGGGTGGTGCAGCTGGGCGGGTACTCATGGCAAGCGGACACCAATACCCGTTTACCAGGCAGTGCGGTGTTCGTGGCGCACCAGTTCCTGCGCTGCGTACTACACCAACTGGCGCCCAATAACGTGTTCCTGCAGATATTCCTTCAAAGAACTCCAGGTTACCATTTTTAATGATACAGATTCCTTAAATTTATAGAAATTTGCTCGCGTCCGTAGGTCCCTTCTTGCAGTTGACTTGTGGGTAGCGCTAAAGAACTAGCAACTAAGAATAAAATAGAGATATTCAATATTGGAGAGCCGATTCTATAGTTCTCTGTAGTTCTTTGGAAAGGCGCTTTGTTTTCAAAAATAGGGTTATTAGGGAACGTACATTAGCCCGCATTCGATAGTACGCTTCGGTCATTGGATTTTATAAAAAAATTAAAGAGTCCTCATTTGTCTTTTGGTCGCAAGCGCTAATGTGGAACAAGGTCGCTGATTCGATCCCCGGGTCGGAAAAAATCACATTGTATTTTTTTATTCTCATCTCCCAGTAGCAGACTGGATTAGTCCCCGGTTAATGGTCTCGCCACGCTCCCCTACTCCATAGTACTTTATCATAATTGGCGAAATGTTATATGTATGTGCGTGAACATTGTGTTATATATTTGAACAGAAAAGCAGCGCATGATATTCTTCAAGAGCATAGCACAAGCGTTCGTGGACTTCAACGAGCTGTACCCTTGCGGGCCGCTGCAGCTCGTCGTGGAACATCTCAACTCCAAGAAAACGTTGCCCATTGAAGTGAGTTATATTTACGCTTCCCCCCTTCTTACAAAACATCGTCTTAGATAATCCCTGGTTTCAAAGTATTTCCATCTCTCTTTGTGATACCAATTTAAAAAAAGACGTACATAGTTTCCGAGATTGGTTTAGTCATGGTTAAAACCATGGCATGGCATGGAGGCTTTGTGTTTTAAGCGCCTTTAATATTACCGATCACATCTAAATAAATGACGCATCGTTCTCGATCCGCTCCCCGAATGTAGATTTTTAATGACCTTTTGTTTTGGCGTGGCTCAAAATGTGTTGATACTCATTCGGAGGCGGGTTGTGGTGGAATTACAAAGATGGCGGATCATTGCATTTTGGGTCTCGCCTACCTATTTCTTGCTACCTTTTTAATCATAAAATTTTTCACTAACTTAGTAACATAATGGTTTTTATTCAGCAAATGACAACGATAGCAGGCAACATGGCGATGTATTTGGAGTGCCTGGCTCCCGAGGCCCTGGGTCCTCACGGCGCGTGCGTGGCACTGCTGCAACAGCTGGACACGTTATTCCGCAGCGTGGCGCTGCAGCTGCTGCAGCTGGATGACGTCATGCCGCTGCTGCGCGCCGCTACTGCCGTCTTGAAGATACCGGCTGCTGCACAACACAAGGTAACTAACTAACAATATACTAAATTACAAATCTACACTAATATTATATTTGTTTGTTTGTTTGCATTGAATAGACTCCGAAACTACTTGACCGATCTTGAAAAATCTTTCAGCAATGGATAGCTTCATCATCAGCGCGTAACATAGGCTATATTTTATCTTCGTACTCCGACGGGAACGGGAACTACGTGGGTGAAACCACGTGACGTCCGCTAGTATATATATAAACAAACTTCTTTAAACTTACAGAGTCTCCTGGAACCTATATCGAAGATATTGAGTTACGGCATCCAGAACTTCGTGCTGAAGCTATCAGTGATCTCAGAGCTGGGCATGGTGTGTCTGCGGGTGTTCAGCCGCGATCGAGACAAGTTGCTGGTCTGCCGAGTGCTGGTGTATGAACTGGTGCAGGCTTTGAGGACCAAAACGACCATCCCGGACGATAACCTGTTTATACTCATACAGTTTGTGTTGCAAGGTAAGTTGGAAGAGTAGTGTTTCCTTCCGTCACGTCTTTGGCTTGTGTCCTGATGGCCCAGTGCGAGTTTTTCACTGCCGCCGTCACAAGTCACCGCGCCGACGTAAACACAGATTTGGAAGGCGGCGAGGCGCGCGAGCTGGGTGTGACGTGTGTGTGTGTGGTCAGGTCACGGGTGCACGCTGGCGTTGCCGGTGTCGCTGGCGGGCGGCTGGTGGTGGGGGGCGGGCGGCGGCGAGGCGCGCGAGCTGGGTGTGACGTGTGTGTGTGTGGTCAGGTCACGGGTGCACGCTGGCGTTGCCGGTGTCGCTGGCGGGCGGCTGGTGGTGGGGGGCGGGCGGCGGCGAGGCGCGCGAGCTGGGTGTGACGTGTGTGTGTGTGGTCAGGTCACGGGTGCACGCTGGCGTTGCCGGTGTCGCTGGCGGGCGGCTGGTGGTGGGGGGCGGGCGGCGGCGAGGCGCGCGAGCTGGGTGTGACGTGTGTGTGTGTGGTCAGGTCACGGGTGCACGCTGGCGTTGCCGGTGTCGCTGGCGGGCGGCTGGTGGTGGGGGGCGGGCGGCGGCGAGGCGCGCGAGCTGGGTGTGACGTGTGTGTGTGTGGTCAGGTCACGGGTGCACGCTGGCGTTGCCGGTGTCGCTGGCGGGCGGCTGGTGGTGGGGGGCGGGCGGCGGCGAGGCGCGCGAGCTGGGTGTGACGTGTGTGTGTGTGGTCAGGTCACGGGTGCACGCTGGCGTTGCCGGTGTCGCTGGCGGGCGGCTGGTGGTGGGGGGCGGGCGGCGGCGAGGCGCGCGAGCTGGGTGTGACGTGTGTGTGTGTGGTCAGGTCACGGGTGCACGCTGGCGTTGCCGGTGTCGCTGGCGGGCGGCTGGTGGTGGGGGGCGGGCGGCGGCGAGGCGCGCGAGCTGGGTGTGACGTGTGTGTGTGTGGTCAGGTCACGGGTGCACGCTGGCGTTGCCGGTGTCGCTGGCGGGCGGCTGGTGGTGGGGGGCGGGCGGCGGCGAGGCGCGCGAGCTGGGTGTGACGTGTGTGTGTGTGGTCAGGTCACGGGTGCACGCTGGCGTTGCCGGTGTCGCTGGCGGGCGGCTGGTGGTGGGGGGCGGGCGGCGGCGAGGCGCGCGAGCTGGGTGTGGGCGCGCTGGACTGCATGAGGCCGCACCTGCCTGATATGCTAGACCTGCTGCACGACCCACATCTCCTTAACAAGATCAAGGTGACTCGCACATCCATTCGACAAACTAGATCCCAGATGAATCGAATTTAATTATAGATCGGGAGATCCCATTATGCCCTACGTCTCTTCACTTGTGCATTTGTCTGCAGGGCTCAGTGTCCAAATCAATAGTGAACCGCAACCTGATTTGCCTGAACGAGGACACGCTGGGTGCGATAGTGAAGGGCGGCATCGCCCAGTACGTGGCCATGGAGCTGGCGCTGGAGCAAGGTCGCGGCAGGCAGGACCGCCCGCCGCCCACCAGACACATGGCGCCCTGGCTCACTGCCTCGCTGCCCGGGTAACTATTGAGACACCACATGTCATCCACTGCACAGGCGTATGTTGGTGCTTGTTCACTTAGAACACGCAAGCGCCGCATACAATATACGCCGAATACACTTGTTAGCATTGCAAGGCGTTTGTGGAATTTTGTTTCTAGCGAGTTCAACGTTGCACTTACCTGACGTTGCGAGTGAATCGCGCTCCGCCACTAGTTCGACGTGAGAGCGAGATAATGTCAAAGTCAAAAATATCTTTATTCGATTAGACTTTTTACAAAGTACTTTCAAATCGTCAGAACGACATGGATTATACATGCTACTGCCAGGTTCGCAAGGTTGCTTGCGCGAGCGCGCCAAACGCATTGCTTGCCATCTTGCGCGTTACTTCCATCGCACGTTGTGTACGTAAACACTTGCATGTCGCCCGCGCGTTAACGTAAACAAGCATTATTGTCCCTGTGTGCAGGTCCCGCGAGGTGTGCGAGTGTGTGTCGCGCGTCCGCGTCGTGTCGTGGCTGGTGCTGGGCGCGCTGTGCAACCTGCGCACACACCGCCCGCTGCTGCTGCCCGTGCCGCAGGACGCCACCTGCCACATCACTGACCACATACAGGTGAGGAAGGCTGCCACCTGCCACACACCGCCCGCTGCTGCTGCCCGTGCCGCAGGACGCCACCTGCCACATCACTGACCACATACAGGTGAGGAAGGCTGCCACCTGCCACACACCGCCCGCTGCTGCTGCCCGTGCCGCAGGACGCCACCTGCCACATCACTGACCACATACAGGTGAGGAAGGCTGCCACCTGCCACACACCGCCCGCTGCTGCTGCCCGTGCCGCAGGACGCCACCTGCCACATCACTGACCACATACAGGTGAGGAAGGCTGCCACCTGCCACACACCGCCCGCTGCTGCTGCCCGTGCCGCAGGACGCCACCTGCCACATCACTGACCACATACAGGTGAGGAAGGCTGCCACCTGCCACACACCGCCCGCTGCTGCTGCCCGTGCCGCAGGACGCCACCTGCCACATCACTGACCACATACAGGTGAGGAAGGCTGCCACCTGCCACACACCGCCCGCTGCTGCTGCCCGTGCCGCAGGACGCCACCTGCCACATCACTGACCACATACAGGTGAGGAAGGCTGCCACCTGCCACACACCGCCCGCTGCTGCTGCCCGTGCCGCAGGACGCCACCTGCCACATCACTGACCACATACAGGTGAGGAAGGCTGCCACCTGCCACACACCGCCCGCTGCTGCTGCCCGTGCCGCAGGACGCCACCTGCCACATCACTGACCACATACAGGTGAGGAAGGCTGCCACCTGCCACACACCGCCCGCTGCTGCTGCCCGTGCCGCAGGACGCCACCTGCCACATCACTGACCACATACAGGTGAGGAAGGCTGCCACCTGCCACACACCGCCCGCTGCTGCTGCCCGTGCCGCAGGACGCCACCTGCCACATCACTGACCACATACAGGTGAGGAAGGCTGCCACCTGCCACACACCGCCCGCTGCTGCTGCCCGTGCCGCAGGACGCCACCTGCCACATCACTGACCACATACAGGTGAGGAAGGCTGCCACCTGCCACACACCGCCCGCTGCTGCTGCCCGTGCCGCAGGACGCCACCTGCCACATCACTGACCACATACAGGTGAGGAAGGCTGCCACCTGCCACACACCGCCCGCTGCTGCTGCCCGTGCCGCAGGACGCCACCTGCCACATCACTGACCACATACAGGTGAGGAAGGCTGCCACCTGCCACACACCGCCCGCTGCTGCTGCCCGTGCCGCAGGACGCCACCTGCCACATCACTGACCACATACAGGTGAGGAAGGCTGCCACCTGCCACACACCGCCCGCTGCTGCTGCCCGTGCCGCAGGACGCCACCTGCCACATCACTGACCACATACAGGTGAGGAAGGCTGCCACCTGCCACACACCGCCCGCTGCTGCTGCCCGTGCCGCAGGACGCCACCTGCCACATCACTGACCACATACAGGTGAGGAAGGCTGCCACCTGCCACACACCGCCCGCTGCTGCTGCCCGTGCCGCAGGACGCCACCTGCCACATCACTGACCACATACAGGTGAGGAAGGCTGCCACCTGCCACACACCGCCCGCTGCTGCTGCCCGTGCCGCAGGACGCCACCTGCCACATCACTGACCACATACAGGTGAGGAAGGCTGCCACCTGCCACACACCGCCCGCTGCTGCTGCCCGTGCCGCAGGACGCCACCTGCCACATCACTGACCACATACAGGTGAGGAAGGCTGCCACCTGCCACACACCGCCCGCTGCTGCTGCCCGTGCCGCAGGACGCCACCTGCCACATCACTGACCACATACAGGTGAGGAAGGCTGCCACCTGCCACACACCGCCCGCTGCTGCTGCCCGTGCCGCAGGACGCCACCTGCCACATCACTGACCACATACAGGTGAGGAAGGCTGCCACCTGCCACACACCGCCCGCTGCTGCTGCCCGTGCCGCAGGACGCCACCTGCCACATCACTGACCACATACAGGTGAGGAAGGCTGCCACCTGCCACACACCGCCCGCTGCTGCTGCCCGTGCCGCAGGACGCCACCTGCCACATCACTGACCACATACAGGTGAGGAAGGCTGCCACCTGCCACACACCGCCCGCTGCTGCTGCCCGTGCCGCAGGACGCCACCTGCCACATCACTGACCACATACAGGTGAGGAAGGCTGCCACCTGCCACACACCGCCCGCTGCTGCTGCCCGTGCCGCAGGACGCCACCTGCCACATCACTGACCACATACAGGTGAGGAAGGCTGCCACCTGCCACACACCGCCCGCTGCTGCTGCCCGTGCCGCAGGACGCCACCTGCCACATCACTGACCACATACAGGTGAGGAAGGCTGCCACCTGCCACACACCGCCCGCTGCTGCTGCCCGTGCCGCAGGACGCCACCTGCCACATCACTGACCACATACAGGTGAGGAAGGCTGCCACCTGCCACACACCGCCCGCTGCTGCTGCCCGTGCCGCAGGACGCCACCTGCCACATCACTGACCACATACAGGTGAGGAAGGCTGCCACCTGCCACACACCGCCCGCTGCTGCTGCCCGTGCCGCAGGACGCCACCTGCCACATCACTGACCACATACAGGTGAGGAAGGCTGCCACCTGCCACACACCGCCCGCTGCTGCTGCCCGTGCCGCAGGACGCCACCTGCCACATCACTGACCACATACAGGTGAGGAAGGCTGCCACCTGCCACACACCGCCCGCTGCTGCTGCCCGTGCCGCAGGACGCCACCTGCCACATCACTGACCACATACAGGTGAGGAAGGCTGCCACCTGCCACACACCGCCCGCTGCTGCTGCCCGTGCCGCAGGACGCCACCTGCCACATCACTGACCACATACAGGTGAGGAAGGCTGCCACCTGCCACACACCGCCCGCTGCTGCTGCCCGTGCCGCAGGACGCCACCTGCCACATCACTGACCACATACAGGTGAGGAAGGCTGCCACCTGCCACACACCGCCCGCTGCTGCTGCCCGTGCCGCAGGACGCCACCTGCCACATCACTGACCACATACAGGTGAGGAAGGCTGCCACCTGCCACACACCGCCCGCTGCTGCTGCCCGTGCCGCAGGACGCCACCTGCCACATCACTGACCACATACAGGTGAGGAAGGCTGCCACCTGCCACACACCGCCCGCTGCTGCTGCCCGTGCCGCAGGACGCCACCTGCCACATCACTGACCACATACAGGTGAGGAAGGCTGCCACCTGCCACACACCGCCCGCTGCTGCTGCCCGTGCCGCAGGACGCCACCTGCCACATCACTGACCACATACAGGTGAGGAAGGCTGCCACCTGCCACACACCGCCCGCTGCTGCTGCCCGTGCCGCAGGACGCCACCTGCCACATCACTGACCACATACAGGTGAGGAAGGCTGCCACCTGCCACACACCGCCCGCTGCTGCTGCCCGTGCCGCAGGACGCCACCTGCCACATCACTGACCACATACAGGTGAGGAAGGCTGCCACCTGCCACACACCGCCCGCTGCTGCTGCCCGTGCCGCAGGACGCCACCTGCCACATCACTGACCACATACAGGTGAGGAAGGCTGCCACCTGCCACACACCGCCCGCTGCTGCTGCCCGTGCCGCAGGACGCCACCTGCCACATCACTGACCACATACAGGTGAGGAAGGCTGCCACCTGCCACACACCGCCCGCTGCTGCTGCCCGTGCCGCAGGACGCCACCTGCCACATCACTGACCACATACAGGTGAGGAAGGCTGCCACCTGCCACACACCGCCCGCTGCTGCTGCCCGTGCCGCAGGACGCCACCTGCCACATCACTGACCACATACAGGTGAGGAAGGCTGCCACCTGCCACACACCGCCCGCTGCTGCTGCCCGTGCCGCAGGACGCCACCTGCCACATCACTGACCACATACAGGTGAGGAAGGCTGCCACCTGCCACACACCGCCCGCTGCTGCTGCCCGTGCCGCAGGACGCCACCTGCCACATCACTGACCACATACAGGTGAGGAAGGCTGCCACCTGCCACACACCGCCCGCTGCTGCTGCCCGTGCCGCAGGACGCCACCTGCCACATCACTGACCACATACAGGTGAGGAAGGCTGCCACCTGCCACACACCGCCCGCTGCTGCTGCCCGTGCCGCAGGACGCCACCTGCCACATCACTGACCACATACAGGTGAGGAAGGCTGCCACCTGCCACACACCGCCCGCTGCTGCTGCCCGTGCCGCAGGACGCCACCTGCCACATCACTGACCACATACAGGTGAGGAAGGCTGCCACCTGCCACACACCGCCCGCTGCTGCTGCCCGTGCCGCAGGACGCCACCTGCCACATCACTGACCACATACAGGTGAGGAAGGCTGCCACCTGCCACACACCGCCCGCTGCTGCTGCCCGTGCCGCAGGACGCCACCTGCCACATCACTGACCACATACAGGTGAGGAAGGCTGCCACCTGCCACACACCGCCCGCTGCTGCTGCCCGTGCCGCAGGACGCCACCTGCCACATCACTGACCACATACAGGTGAGGAAGGCTGCCACCTGCCACACACCGCCCGCTGCTGCTGCCCGTGCCGCAGGACGCCACCTGCCACATCACTGACCACATACAGGTGAGGAAGGCTGCCACCTGCCACACACCGCCCGCTGCTGCTGCCCGTGCCGCAGGACGCCACCTGCCACATCACTGACCACATACAGGTGAGGAAGGCTGCCACCTGCCACACACCGCCCGCTGCTGCTGCCCGTGCCGCAGGACGCCACCTGCCACATCACTGACCACATACAGGTGAGGAAGGCTGCCACCTGCCACACACCGCCCGCTGCTGCTGCCCGTGCCGCAGGACGCCACCTGCCACATCACTGACCACATACAGGTGAGGAAGGCTGCCACCTGCCACACACCGCCCGCTGCTGCTGCCCGTGCCGCAGGACGCCACCTGCCACATCACTGACCACATACAGGTGAGGAAGGCTGCCACCTGCCACACACCGCCCGCTGCTGCTGCCCGTGCCGCAGGACGCCACCTGCCACATCACTGACCACATACAGGTGAGGAAGGCTGCCACCTGCCACACACCGCCCGCTGCTGCTGCCCGTGCCGCAGGACGCCACCTGCCACATCACTGACCACATACAGGTGAGGAAGGCTGCCACCTGCCACACACCGCCCGCTGCTGCTGCCCGTGCCGCAGGACGCCACCTGCCACATCACTGACCACATACAGGTGAGGAAGGCTGCCACCTGCCACACACCGCCCGCTGCTGCTGCCCGTGCCGCAGGACGCCACCTGCCACATCACTGACCACATACAGGTGAGGAAGGCTGCCACCTGCCACACACCGCCCGCTGCTGCTGCCCGTGCCGCAGGACGCCACCTGCCACATCACTGACCACATACAGGTGAGGAAGGCTGCCACCTGCCACACACCGCCCGCTGCTGCTGCCCGTGCCGCAGGACGCCACCTGCCACATCACTGACCACATACAGGTGAGGAAGGCTGCCACCTGCCACACACCGCCCGCTGCTGCTGCCCGTGCCGCAGGACGCCACCTGCCACATCACTGACCACATACAGGTGAGGAAGGCTGCCACCTGCCACACACCGCCCGCTGCTGCTGCCCGTGCCGCAGGACGCCACCTGCCACATCACTGACCACATACAGGTGAGGAAGGCTGCCACCTGCCACACACCGCCCGCTGCTGCTGCCCGTGCCGCAGGACGCCACCTGCCACATCACTGACCACATACAGGTGAGGAAGGCTGCCACCTGCCACACACCGCCCGCTGCTGCTGCCCGTGCCGCAGGACGCCACCTGCCACATCACTGACCACATACAGGTGAGGAAGGCTGCCACCTGCCACACACCGCCCGCTGCTGCTGCCCGTGCCGCAGGACGCCACCTGCCACATCACTGACCACATACAGGTGAGGAAGGCTGCCACCTGCCACACACCGCCCGCTGCTGCTGCCCGTGCCGCAGGACGCCACCTGCCACATCACTGACCACATACAGGTGAGGAAGGCTGCCACCTGCCACACACCGCCCGCTGCTGCTGCCCGTGCCGCAGGACGCCACCTGCCACATCACTGACCACATACAGGTGAGGAAGGCTGCCACCTGCCACACACCGCCCGCTGCTGCTGCCCGTGCCGCAGGACGCCACCTGCCACATCACTGACCACATACAGGTGAGGAAGGCTGCCACCTGCCACACACCGCCCGCTGCTGCTGCCCGTGCCGCAGGACGCCACCTGCCCCTCACTGACCACATACACACACACATACACACCTGCCACATATAGATTAGACTCAAGCTAGCATAATGTTCTGTGATTGCAGACGATAATGTCATCGTACGTGGAGCAAGGCAAGCCGGGTGGGCAGCGTATGAACGCGTTGTTCCACGCGTTCCTACTGTGCCAACTATGGACGTTATACCTGGAAGCAGCTTCCACTGAGCCGCACTCGTCTTTATGCGTGCTGCTCGACTTCTGGTGCAAGCTGGTGCCCTCCATACTGCAGATCACTGTGCACTCCAAAGTTGTAAGCAATTAATATAACATTTTCGAACTAGGAATATCTTATAGCAAACCAGCTAGAAAATAGTTTAAATATATGTTTTCTGTAACATTTTACAGTTAAAATGTTAAAATTAATTCCAGTAGATATTACGTTCAAAGATGCTAACTTTACTCCCATTACAAAGCATTTTTTCTTATCCAAAAGAGATTTCATATCATTATAAGAACACCTTTGCTAATGATTATACCTGGTTTCCAGCTGGCAGAGACGGTGAACCTGCACTTCCTGAGTCTCCTGGAGTCCCTGCTGGAGTGCAACTCCACGGTGCTGTACAAACTGCTGCCACTCTGGACTCCTATACTGCACTCGCCGCATTTTAATGTTAGTGCACTTTGGGATTACATTGGTCTGCTTCAGTACACCACCCTGTACCACGCCCCATTGTGTCTTATCAATGTATCACCAATTCACTAGCCGTATTCTTTATCCCGTGTCACGTGCGATCCATGTCCTACTGCCGTGTCCCTTATCTGAGAAAATAATAGTAATTATCTTTACTTCCACCCTTCTATACTTACTTCCACTCTTCAAAATGGCAGTGAATCTATTTATATCTATATTAATATTATAAAAAGGACAGTCTCCCTCCATGTGTTGTAATCTATATAGGAAAATGAATCCCCATTTCCCTTGGTCACGGCATCACGCGTAAACGGCTAGACCGATTTTTACGGGACTTTTACCGGAAGATATCTCTGATGTTACAAGGAGTGACTTAGGCTAAATTTATTTTAATAAAATATATGGGTTCCGCGGGACACCCATGAAATTAACTCTACGCGGGTGAAACCGTAGGGCACAGCTAGTGTATTATAAAAAGTCAACGCAGACAAAGCGAATTCAAATTCAAAATAAAGAATATCTTTATTTGTATGATTTCGTAGGACACATAAAAATTATATTATACAGGCTTATAAATGTTACCTGTTTTCCTCAGATGCCCCCTCATGTAGCGCAACGAATCGAAGCTTGTCGCGAGATCAAGCCCGAGGCCGTGCGCCCCAACACTGGCCCCGGCCCCAGCACAGCGGGTGGCCCCGGCCCCAGCTCCGGCCCCGGCCCCGACGCCAGCTCCCAGCGCAGACTTCACCGCCTCATGGCTAAAATGGCACAGCTTGAACTGCAACCGCATTCCTTTTATTTTATTTAAATGTAGTTATAACATTGTAATAATTAAGTAACTTTATTGGTTTGTAGGCATAAATAAATAACTTTAAAACAATGTTTGCGTCGAACCTAGGACATACATCATTTGAGATCATCATAGAGCGGAAAAATGGGTTGATAATCGGTAAGTCGTATAGACATTCAGTGTAATATTAATTAAGTAAAATTTTCACATCGAAAAATATAATATGATCAGAGTGAAAATGATTGATGTTTGAAAAGATTTTGTGCCAAAGTTATAATTTTAGTTTTCAGAAGATGCGAATTTATGGACATTATTATACCTAATGGTATTTAATTTAAGTAAATAAAGTTTATAGATTGTGATGTAGCCAGCTGTTTTATTTTTTTTAAGTAGTTTTACTCTGTCCTGCTATGTCCCCGCTATCCTGCTATGTGAGAAATGATTCAACACTGGTATAAAATTTCGTTCGGCGTGGCGGTCCAAGGGGGAGGCCTATGTTCAGCAGTGGACGTCTTCCGGCTGATGATGATGATGATAAAATTTCTGCTATCCCGGTATTCTATTTTTAATATCACTAAGATGACAAAACAAGCATATGACCCATTTGATGGTAATGGTCACCGCATTTTATTCCTCCTTAAATATCTGTCTAGACTTAATTTAGCAGGGTATAAGCTACCTGCATTCTAATTTCTAGAAAACATCCGTATTGTACAAGATCACGCCTTGATTATCTAAGCGCCTGACAGCTTTGTAATAGCAAAAGAGTTGTTCGAAACATTGCTATCGACTTGTTTCCATTTAGATAGTGTTTTGAAACCTTTTATCAGACATTTCTCACACGCACCCACATGCCAAATAAATCGACGTATTAACCGTGGTCCTACTGCTATTGACCCAGAGTGGGTCCAAGGGTAATATTTTTTACCCGTAGACCCACTGCTCTAGTTTTAATTTAATATTTTCAATATGTCAGTTTCAGAGCCCACGGACCATAATTCTAGCTACATATTCAAGAGTGATTCGAGTATCCCCTAGCATAAGGTATCAATGTTCTCAAAAAGGATAAATTAAAACTACAGAAGTGGGTACACGGTTAATACGTTAATAAATCGTGTAACTGGTATAAGAATAGTACCTACGTAGACGTACAACATGAGAAAGCTACAACTTCAGATTCAAACAATAAGTTACGCAACTTTATAATTGCGCGACGTAGTGGCCACAATGCAAATGTGTTGCTATTCATTACTCTTCGATGACTACCTTTGACCCGACACGAGGCAGGGTTAGCACTGCGGTCATTTATAACAATATAATACAGTAGGTACTGCAGTAAGTTAGGTCGCTTAGTAGCTAAACTCGCGTTATTTAAATAGGAACATACAAAATTTTGACACTATAAAAAAAAATTGAAGGACGGCTCGTCCGCATTTGAAAATATAGCCTAAGAGTAAGAGTAGGTAAGGAGTAATCTTGATTAGCTTTCACCTGTGGCTTTACCTGCACGTTATATCACGTACCTACCTAAGTACCTGTAACCTATGTCTATTCTGAAGGCCCAATATAAATCGTCAGAGAAGTCTAAAGTCTTTTAAATTTATAAACATACATACATATGCTCACGCCTGTATTCCCCCAAGGGGTAGGCAGAGTTGTAATTACCCACATTTCACCAGTCATTACTTAATCACCGCTCTGAACTTTAAAACGGCCCGTAGGTATCACACGGAGACGAGTAATTGAAAAAATTGTAACTGCAAGCTATCTGGTAACAATCAAACTCGGAAAATACTTTCTAATATCTAGAGCACGCTAACAAGCCCACGTCTTATCTATCATTAGTATTTACTATGTAACAAGGTTTCTCCGTCATCTATACTCTGTAACAAGCTTACTAACTAATACAGGACTAGTACCTAGTGCGAGTTTTTTTTAAATCGCACTAGGTACATGTATAGGATCTAGGCAAATGTATAGGATCGGAACAGCGCCTCTGTCGGCCTAAAGATTACACTATTGTGAGCCCATACAAATTTGCGTTTACGTCGACGCGGTGACTTGAGACGGCGGCAGTGAAAAACTCACACTAGGCCCTAAAGTCTAGGGTTCTGCCGTCGCACTCGTCGTCGAGTGTCTGTTTTAAAGACACGAAATTAAACCTTAGAACAGTACTTGATACTTAGAACAGTATCAATTTCCTATGATTAAAACCAACGCTCGTCGTTGAGTTACCTTAGTGACGCTGAGAAACCTTAGTGAATAACGCGGCTGTTCTACTCGTAACCATCCTAGAAAATATATACTTATTAGATAATATATTAAGCCGAAGAGTTTGTTTCTTTGCTTGATAACGCTAATCTCAAGAACTACTGTTTGATAAAATATATCTAGTTAGATAGCTTAATTATTTAGGAAGGCTATATAGGCCATCATCATCACGCTAAGACCAATCGCGAGTTAAAATAAAAGCCCAAAGTAACTATTCCACGCGGACGAAGTCGCAGGCAGAAGCTAGTTATTCTATGTAATTGTTAGCTAGTTACATCGCATCATAATCTATCAAGTATGTAAAAGTGTCTTATCTGGATAGACGGACAGACAGGCGCTACGGGAGACTATTTAAGTGAACACGATGTAAAACATAACACTAAGAAAACAATGAATCGGTTAGGTCACGTTTTTAGTGCTAAGCATTCAAAAATAATTGACAAGAATTCAGAAGATTAACTTCTAGAAACAAAACCTTTCTGTAAAACTCCCCATTGATTTGATGAAATGCATGCTATTTATATTAAACATAGGATTCAAATTCGTATACATACTTCAGTGCATTGCAAGATAAAGCGGAAAAGTTATGGAGATGTCGAGCGAGAGAGCAATCTTGGATCATCAATAATTTGTAAAACAAAACGTCACGCAGAGCGTGGGAATACTGCATATTGAACTACAATACCTTTTTAAGACACAGTACATAAACACTTACAGTACACAGAGTATATAGGTTTTAACATTGACTATATTGATTGCCTATTTTCCTCATTTTGTATGGGAACGTTAAAAAGCGCCCCAAGCGACGAGTGTTGGAAGTTTTATGCCTCCATACAAAAAAGCGCAAAGCTCAAATCAAGCGACGATACGGCAACGTTCGAGCGTGTCAAAACCTTTTCTTGTGGCCTTAGGCCTGTAGACAAAGTGACATTATCCTCACGCTTCGCTAGTAGGTAGAATCGATAAAAAATGTACGGGAATGACATATGTCTTGTCGTCGTGACTGATTTATGTAATTTCCGTACATTTTGTATCGTTTCTATCAGCGCAAGCGCTAGAGAATGTTACTTTGTCTAGGCCTACAGTACAGATATGCAATGCCTATCCACTTTTACGTAGTAGAGTAATAGCTAGAGCAAACATTTCACTAGGTCCTGGGTCCGATTCCTGGGTCTGGCAAAGTGTAATTGAGTTTTTGCAACTGTAATTACCCAGAAGCATCCTTGAGTCTGGATTATTGCCCGGTTAATGGCAAATTGGCCATAGGCTCTCCCACTATTACACATAACTGCCGAAATGTAGGTGTACTATAAGTACTCCTTTGAATACACTTTCGGGATCATTCATTCATTTATTACGTAAAATGAAAAATGTAAATGAAAAATATTTATTCAGTTTTGGCCCTGGTAAGGCACTTATGAAAGTCGAGAATTTACCACCGGTTCGGAAACTAGCCTTCTGAGAAGAACCGGCAAGAAACTCAGCCAGGCATCATGTACATATCATCGAAACAATATACGTAGTTACGGTACTGTATCCAATGTTAATTGTAAACCAGACGTTCACAAAAACACTTGTAGGCAATTTAAAAGAAACCAAGTTATTATTTACTGCCATTCGCCATTCACCACCATCTATCAAGCTTATTTCAATCGTTGAAGGCTTAAATTAGATCGGATTAGTTTTCGGAAGTGGAAACAAAATTGGTAATGGGATGAACAATTCACAATTAGGTGATGTAACGAGTATTAGCGGTCGCGTTTGATGTAACTGTCAATAATAATGTATAACAATGAATTAATTAATCACAATACCTGTATAGATCGATTATTGGGCAGTTATGAAGGCATTTTATTTTAATACTAGCTTTGCCCCGCGGTTTCACCCGCGTAGATTTAGTTTCTTGCTTTATTTCACGGAACGCTAATATATCTTCTTAATAAAATCACACATCAGATCACAGTGAAAGTCCCGTTAGAATCGGACCAGCCGTTTCAGAGATTACCCGAAACTAACAGATAGACAGACAGACAGACAGACGGACAGACAGACACAGACAGAGAAAAATTAAAATTTTTTTTTTTTATATATCAGTATATACTTATACTGTCATATGAATTTAGTGAAAAGCTGTAATTTTGTAATTGCAAACAGACACTTCAATTTTATTTATCTGAATAGAGTATAGATATAGATTCAGTAAGTACGTAACGTTTGCAGATTGCACGAAATCATAGCTTACACCTTGATCCCCGAAAGGGTTGGTCGGAGTGTACTTATTGTTCAACCACACTTCGCTAGTTTTTAAGTCCCATATAATAGGGGCGAGCCTATTGCCATTAACCGGGGACTAATCCAGACTCCGGGCTGGGATATTACAAATGTAAAAGAACCCAATATCACTTTGCTGACCCTCTGTCACGTTGGCACATCATCATATTCGGTGTAATGTGGGTGTTGTTGTTACAACACCCCTGCTTACCCCTTTAGGGACTCTTCTAGGATGGCTTGAACATATTTATTTTAATTTAATTTTTATAATAAGCTCCAAAAATAAAAAACCGCTTTGAAAAATTATGATGGCTAAATTATCTCTACTCAGAGAGGCAATAAGAGGTCATGGTAGGGGCCCTGTACTCACAGGGCCCCTACCATGACCTCTTATTGCCATGGTAGTTTAAGTCTTATTATAAGACACATGTATATGACGTGTATACATCTGTCACTGTCACACTGCTGTTAAGAGTTGAGGGCTCAATGAAAATAGCGGCAATAACTTTGCATGTATTTGTTCTTTACTAGATACAAAAATGACTACAGCACATTTAAGACCAGCGCTCAAAACTCGTGACGGACCTGTTACATAGGCATATTGATAATGCTTCGCAAGTAAAAACCACAGGATAGTTATTAAATATATAAGTAAAAGAAACTTAATCCAACCTTGACCACATTACAATGAGAGCCAGAAAATAGCACATCATTTTAATCAGTCATTTAGTTCCGCCCACCGCGGTGTGTGACCAACAATACAGCAAGCATTTGGATGCAACTCGACAATGAGTTCATTAGCTCATTGTAGCACATTGGGCAATTTAATACGTTCAAATATGCGTAGGTATGACGATGCACTAGATTAGCTGTAAATACTGTACCTAATATGGGGGGGGCTACTCACTTTCTCCGAAAAACTAAGCTTCACCCGAAAGTTCTCAAAGTACCTACCACGGTTCTTAATCGTTTTAAATTACGTCCGAATGTGGTCTGTTAGAAAATTCTTTGACGTTTATATTCCTAATCTACTTTAATATAATTAATTAATAATTAAATATTTGATAAAAAGAAAGCGATACTGAAACCATTTTTGATTTTCCTTCGTTTGTGAAGTTAAGTTTTCTGAGAAAGAGAGACCCCCAGCTTTTAGCATGTCATTAGTTTAAATTTTACTTGCAGGTTCGTCTATCCGGTGGTAAGATACCCCCTTCAGGTGGGAATTTTGGAAAACCTTCCCTAGAACGCTCTCCAAATTCCATATCTCTAGGATCAGAGGCTCAGGCAGGTGCGTTGGTCACTCAGTCCAGACATAAAATTTTATCTTTATAAAGATTCAGTTTCCAAAATTTTCATCCTGAAATTATATTACCTATCTATAAGTAGTAAGTAGTAATTATTAATTGCTTTTCAGGCATTGTTGGCTACGCATATTGTTTTAGAGGAAATATCATAAATTACTGACAATTACTTAAAATAATGAAACCTTAAAATCTCTTACATAAAGAGACATTTAATTATAATAAAAGTGAAGTATTAATTTTCAAAATAATGACGGTAGCATCAAATTACTCAAGTAAGACTTTGTTTGACATTTTCAAAGTTTATTGCAGTTGAACGGAGCTTATAAATATATGGTATCATTTGACACCCTGATGCTAGTACTGTAGTACTTGGCGGTCGTGTTGTAATGCAATGTTTAAATGAACAATTAACCAATAAAATATAATTGATATTTGGTAAGACTGTGTCTCGTTTATTACTTAAAAGGGTGTATTGCTTCATCTGTTTCCATGAGAACAATATATTGTAATGTTTTAAAGCTAGTGTTAATAAAATTGTGATAGTAAATAATAATAATTTCGTGAAAATCACTGGAGCCGTTTCCGAGATTCAGATTCTATATTGAGATTAAGATTTCTCGTATAAGATAATGTTTGGACAATACTCGTATCACACAGCGCCATCTAGTGTCAACAATTTGAAGCATAAACGGCTTTTCTTGTGATAGCATTGCCTTAGACGTTTGATTTTTTCACAGCTCCAAGGTACAGTAGACTTAGGTATTTGATATGATTTCAGCTTGATATTAAACTTGATGCCTTGTTAAGGATAAGGGTCTTGAGAGACGGATATAAAGTGATTCTATAAAGGTTCCGTTTTTCCCTTTTGAGGAACCCTAAAAGAGCACTGTCACATCGCATTCCTCTACTAGGTGGTAACAGTAAATTCCAGTTGTCTAAGCAACTCAGCAAGCATAATCCGATGAGTTGTATAACGTTGCTAATCATATCGGAGCATCGCGGCTTGTAAAGATGTGAGCACAATGGATAGGCGATGCTTTATAGGGGTCATAAGGAAGACAGGAGGCACCAGGCAGTGTGGGAGTATGGAGATGAACGGATTGTTAGAATTAACTTAATTGCCGTGCCGAGTCGTAGTTAGCAGTCGCCTGCCACGCGCGATGTAAGTTCAAATCCCAGCGATCTGTACCAATGAGCTTTTTTTACTTATGTGCAGGGATTTCACACCACGTGCTTTGAAGGCAAACTTCGTGAGGAAACTGCATGTCTGAGAAGTAATTCAAGACGTATGTATAGTGCCAGAGACGGCGATGGACTCACCATCTGTCACGTATTGTTCTCTTTATTGGGCATATACGAGGACGAAATCGCGGGTAAAAGCGTGTGCAAGTGGTTTATGCTCGACTGATAGGCTACTGAAAAATCGGGAAGATTGCTAAAGCTCAAATTTCAAAAACAATATAAAATGCAGTTATCTTGTTGCTTGAATCTGACCTTTAAATACAATGCGAATAGTTATATTGCAGTTATCCGCTGGTTATTAGATCTTTTCACAATACCTACAACAAGTTCCTTGCAAAAGTTGTCATAAAATAATTGCATTGCCGACCTCGTGTATACGAAGATATCACTTCCTAAAAGTACAATGGAGCATATATACCTATATAAATCCCTTCTATAAATACAATCTCTACACATAAATTAAATTGAAGTGTCTGTGAGTAATTTAAAATTAACAGCTTTTGCATACGGTACTTATAAAAAAAAACAATTTAAAAAAAAAAAATTCTCTGTCGGTGTTGTTGTTGGTTCCGGCTAATCTCTGAAACGGCTGGACGGGACTTTCACTGGCAGAGAGCTGTCTTACCCTACCCCATAAATTTAAGTATACGCGGGTGAAACCGCGGGCCACAGCTACTAAAGCAAACTGTTCGAAATAAAAATCTAAATAAACAATATATCGATTATTCATTTTGTTACATGCTTCGAAATAATTATGTAACACATTATAACAAAAAATGTGCCTAACAAAATCCTGGGGTAACAAAGTTCAGGGGCCCAACCATGAGCTCTTATTGCAATGTTAATGCAGTTGTGCGACAGTGACAGATGTATGCACGTCACATACATCTGTCTCATAAATGAGTGAAACTATCATGGCAATAAGAGCTCATGGTAAGGCCCCAGTCTCTTAATAAGGTACAAAACATGCTTTGAACGAAGCCAGCGGTTTGTATTTTAAAATTGACTGAATTCACACTTGCTTTATACTCATTTTGCACAGTTATGCCAATTAAATTATACATATATGTCAATAAAGCCAGTGAATAGCTCATTAAGGTGGATTATGCCAATATAACTAGTGTTTACCGCAGTCATTCAGCTCAGCTCAGCAAGAACTAGGCGCGTCTTCCCTCGTTGCGTCATTACTGTCATTAATGTCGATAATTATCCGCTATCTGTGCCAACGCTGTGTCATTTTTCGTGGATAGTGATGGGACGTAATATCGATAAAATATAGCAAGTCATAAATCGAGAGTGGTACCATAGCTAATTAAAACTTCACTCATATGCTAATGCCTTCGTAATTATTTAAGTCGTTGTCATACAAAAAAATAATGAGGATTTCGTTCGAGTTTAGACTAAGTTAAATATATAGTGTTAAACCGGGAGACCAATAAAGGGCTGCCAAACAGACAGAATTTTTCGGCACGATATTATCTATACTCTATACAGATAAATAAAATTGAAGTGTCTGTTTGCAAATCCAAAATAACAGCTTTTCACAAAATGCATCTGAAAGTATACAAGCTACTGACACGAAAAAACCAAGTTTTAAAATTTTTCTCTGTCTGTCTGTCCGTCTGTCTGTCTGTTTGTTCCGCGTAATTCGGGTAATCTCTGAAACGGCTGGAACGATTTTAACGGGACTTTCACTGGCAGGTAGCTGATGTTTCAAGGAATAACTTAGGCTACTTTTTTAATATTAGTGTTCCGCGACAATAGGATGAAACTAAATCTACGCGGGTGAAAACGCGGGGCACAGCTAGTGACAAATAAAAGTCGTTGAGATTTATTTTTATTTTGTTTGGACATAATTTGTTCACGTCATTGCCTTCACCCACCATATGGTCGTGTGTGTCGTGACCAACAGGACTTTATCACGTATATTCACGTGCTGAGGGGACTATTTAGTTTATGTATCTCTTCGGGTTTAAAAGACATAGTCGCATGTTATTTACTCTCTTGTGTTAATACACAGAAAGCTGTCGATAAAAACTATCGACAACAATCCCTCCTTAGTAAATTTTCCCACATGTGTGTGTGCGCAACACATTATAATATCGAGTAATCAACACGTTTTTCTGCGACCGTAACGGGCACACTTCTTTATTTACATAAAATGCACGCTAGGACTCAGTTAATTAACTCATAGCTTTGGAGTTCACAGACATTTCCGACGTATTGTGGAATTGTGATGCGAAATATAACAGCTTTATATAATTAATTATGAAAATTTATATTATTTACGCTGTGGAAAAAAATTATAGAGAAAAATACCCCGACCGGTTGGAAGCCAAGCTTACTAATCTTGCATCTTATAAGTATCAATCAATTTACATGTACTTACGCGTGCGATAATCGCATATTCAACAAATATGTCAAAACTTGGTTGTTATATATTTCACTATTTATCTATACAGATTAATAAAATTGAAGTGTCTGTTTCTAATTCCAAAATAACAGCTTTTCACTTAATGCATATATAACGTATACACGCTACTGACACTAAAAGACTTGGTTTTAACAAAATTATCTGTCTGTCTGTCTGTTTGATCCGGGTAATCTCTGAAACGGCTGAACCGATTTTAACGGGACTTTCACTGGCAGGTAGCTGATGTTTCAAGGAGTATTTATTAATATTGGGGTTCCGCGACAATAAGGATGAAACTAAATCGGGTGAAACAGCGAGGCACAGCTAGTTTATTTATAAAATAATTTTATTGTAATTAATGATGATTTACTATGTGATGAAATGTACATGATGCCAGCTGAATTTCTTGCCGGTTCTACTCAGAAGTCAGTTCGTTAGTTCCTCGACGGTCATAAGTGCCTTACCAGGGCCTAAACTGAATAAATCATTTTCATTGTCACTATAAAGTATAAAAAATTACCTGCGAAATAATATTCAGGGTAATTTCTGTATCTTATCACTTTTAAATTTATTTGTGTATTTTGCTTACGCGAATATCAATCTATAGTAATACTATAAAGAGGAACGATTTGTTTGTTTGTTTGCATTGAATAGGCTCCGACACTTCTAGACCGATCTTAATAATTATTTCAGCAATGGATAGCTACATCATCAGCGAGTAACATAGGCTATATTTTATCCTCTTACTCCCACGGGAACGGGAACTATGCAGGTGAAACCGCGTGACGTCCGCTAGTTGCAAAAAATACAAGTAAGTGAAAAAATACAGTCAAAGTGGCAATACACATCGACACATAAACCAATGACTATCAAAACTAGTCTGACAGATTGACGCCTGGTTGCCATACGTCAAAACAAAAGAATTACATAACCATTTCGGTAATAGTTCGAATGATATTTTCAATAAGACAATATGACTGATGTTGATATGTTCTTTTATTGATGCGCCGTTTCCTTAGTACGGTTTCCTCACAGCACCACAATACACATGAGAACAGTAATTCATCTCCCTGTGGGCGATCTTTATTTGAATTTTACTTATAACTAGCTGTGCCCCGCGGTTCACACGCGTAGATTTAGTTTTATCCTTATTGTCACGGAACCCTTGTATTTTTAATAAATAAAAGTAGCCTAACTTACTCCTTGATATATCAGCTGCCTGCTAGTGAAAGCCCCGTTAAAATCGGTCTAGCCGTTTCAGAGATTACCCGGGACAAACAGACAGAAAAAAAATGTAAACTTGGTTTTTTTGTGTCAGTAGCGTGTATACTTATGCATTTAGTGAAAAGCTGATATTTTGGAATTACAAACAGACACTTTTGTTTATTAAAAATATTAGGGTTCCGCGACAATAAGGATGAAACTTAATCTACGCGGGTGAAACCGCGAGGCACAGCTATAATTACATAGTTTTCTGGTGTCGATACCAAACAAGGAGAGTAGAAGGACTGTTTAATATTGTGTACTGT
The DNA here is from genome assembly GCA_964035505.1 of Watsonalla cultraria. Lineage (NCBI taxonomy): Eukaryota > Metazoa > Arthropoda > Insecta > Lepidoptera > Drepanidae > Watsonalla > Watsonalla cultraria. The sequence goes on from OZ037730.1 coordinate 9,137,672, forward strand.
GGTTCCAGTGTCAAAATCACACTTTGACATTACTGTAAATGGTAATGTTAAAAGTGAGAAAGGAATTTCTGGTCGTGTAATGCAATAGGATGTACGCCGGTCATTACTGGGTTATACAAAGCCTTCTTCAACCTACAAGCGGAATAGAATACTTTTATTTATTAGCAACATTTGTGTACTCGGTCACAGTAAATAGATTCACGTAAAACCGTAACTATAGTGTTTTTGTTTTCATTACATTGACGAAAAACTGAATAATAGCTCAGTCGTCGGGAAAACGTCCAGACGGGTCTCCTTAACGAATGGGTAGTTAAAGGTGTAAGAACACCCACTTTTCATAATTCGGTGAGTTCATCGCCGTCCCAGGCTTATTGTATATACGCGTTTGAATTTCTCCTGAATCATATTAAGGTTGCGTTACGATCGTTACCGTTACGGAAACTAGCCTTCTGAGAATAACCGACAAGAAACTTAGCTGGCATCATGTAAATTTAACAAATAATTATTAATTACAAGATATCATCATCTCCCTGGCCTTATCCCATACATTGTTGGGGTCGGCACTTGATTCAACCCGATGTGGCTGATCACCTGATTTTTATACGAAGCGACTGCCATCTGACCTTCGTAACCCCATTTAGGAGGAAAATCTGTGATCTGGGTTAAACCAGTTGTCAGATTATTTTTAGGCCTCCGACTGACCTGTAACGATTGCCAAAGATGTTAAATTGGCAACCTGGACCGACAGCTTAACGTGCTCTCCGAGGCACGGAGGGAACTCGGGCGGTCACCCATCCAACTACTGGCTAGGCGTATGGTTGCTTAACTTCGCTGATCGAATGATATGCGCAATAGCAACTGTGCCACGAGCTCCTCCATTAATTACAAGATATATAAAAAAAAAAAAATTTTGTATTTTTAAGTGAAAATTTGATGTTGGAGCACCAAAACACTCAAATAATGAATCATTATATTAATTTCATTCAAATTACGGGAAAATAAATCGCACCTTGCATCATTTCCTAAGCGTAACTATAAATAATGTTACCCAACTTATTTATATGAGTATAAGTAGTTTAATACAATAAATACGGATGCAAACTAAGTAAAGTGAGAGACAATAGTCTGAGATCTCACGTATCATAGGTAGTTACGCAAACGCATCTCGGGTACAGACGTGACCCGCGGATGACACTTTTTACATTAATTGTTATATCATGGAGGTACTAAATTGCGAAAAGCTTAGATTATGATCGTAAAGAAACTTGAACGAATTTTTTGTAACCGAACCTTACGTCACTTGATAATGGGACAAAAGGTATTGAATTACAGATAGCCCTATAGGTTGTCGTACTAGCGTGTTTGAAAATGGCCCATATTATATCTGATTACGACGATAGCCAAGTCTGGCTATAAGTTTCTCATTCTCAATGCAATTGTGTTAACAAATCCATTCATAGGAATAGGAATAGGTTTGAAAGTTTGTCGCGTGATTTTTTCACTTCTTTCAACTTTACGTTACATCTATACAGATATACAGATACATAAAATTTAAGTGTCTGTTTGTAATTCCAAAATGACAGCTTTTCACTAAATGCATATGAAAGTACACACGATACTGACACTAAAAAAACAAGTTTTAAAATTTCTCTCTGTCTGTCTGTCTGTTTGTTCCGGGTAATCTCTGAAACGGCTGGACGGATTTTAACGGGACTTTCACTGGTAGGTAGCTGATTTTGCAAGGAGTAACTTAGGCTACTTTTACTTATTAAAAATATTAGGGTTCCGCGACAATAAGGAAGAAACTAAATCTACGCGGGTGAAACCGCGGGGCACAGCTAGTAAATATATATATATGATCCTGCCTGTATTCCCCGAACGGGTAGGGAGAGGTATTGTGATAACAACATCCACGTTTCACCGAAGATCATTAAGTGCCAACGTGATGGCTGCCATGGGGCTGCTCATCTCAAGCTACGCATTTAGATATAAATAGAACTACTAGACTTTTCTTTATGTTAATTTTTATCGACATTTGTACATTGGAACTGTGTCCATGGGCTTACATTTCTCAAATGATTTATTTTGTTTTTGTTTTTTTAAATTGTATAATATTTTTGAAAAGAGTAATTACTGAGTTTCTTGCCAGGTTCTTCTCAGTAAAAGCAACCTTCCGAACCTGGCGGCAGCATGTATAATCCTGTAAATTGTGTCATTCTGACGATTTGAAAGTGCTTTGTCAGTAAAGTCTAATCGAATAAAGATATTTTTGACTTTGACTTTGACTTTGACTTTGATAGACGGTTAGTCTATCGCCATTTCTGGCTTGATATCTCTTTCCTCGGCCCTGGTATTGAACCCAGGATCTCGAGTCCCATAATACCGTTTGCGACCACTACACCAACGAGGCAGTTACTTATTAAAATTGGTGTGAAAATTAAGCTTTAAGTTAGCGGGTTTACCATAGACTCAATAATAGTCACGAGTTGCTTAGCCCCAAGGCCAGTCCTGCGCAATGTTGGAATAGTTTTTCTATAATAATAGTTATAATCTGACATTGACGGTCGTCGTTGGCAAATGAACACCGCAGAAATTAATTGCAATTACGAATGCAGTTAATTTGAAAATAACTCAAATTGTCCCCCTGCAATTTTAAGGGCTATATTTAAAATGCCAACTGATTGCGAAGCGTTGCTAACTGTAAATTTAGTTTGTTATAATAATTAGCTTTACATAGTATAGTAATTTGAGAAACTACGGAATCAGGGACAGTTAAAAATTGAACATAAAAATCAATTTATGAAAAAACTAGCTGTGCTCTGCGCTTTCACCCGCGTAGATTTAGTTTCATCCTTATAGGCGCGGAACCCTAATATTTTTAATAAAAGTAGCCTAAGTTACTCCTTGAAACATCAGCTACCTGCTAGTGAAAGTCCCATTAAAATCGGTCCAGCCGTTTCACAGATTACCCGAAAAATTTAAAAATTTGGTTTTGTGTGTCAGTAGCGTGTATACTTTCACATGCATTTAGTGAAATGCTGTTATTTTAGAATTACAAACAGACACTTCAATTTTATTTATCTGTATGTGTATAGATATGGTCCTGTCATATAATGGCCTTTTACATCTATAACAGGTGAATAAAGTAGCGTCATTTGAGAAACCATAAATGTTTAGTAAAAACCTGGCAATACAAACCTAAAACTCCACCGGGGACCTACCATGTCTTAATACCATGATAGTTGAACTCTTATTAATAGACAGATGTATATGACGTGTATAAGTCTGTCACTGTCACACAGTGGGACTATGACGACGATAAGAGCTTATGGTAAGGCCCCTGTATTTATTTGTAAGTAATCATAATTTAAACTTTGAAAATGTTGCCACTTAGATTAACTATAATTAGCTAATACATAGTTAATCCCTGGCATGGCTAACAAGCGTTATTAGCACGACAAACATCACGTATGATTACAGCGTTTAGCGTATAATTTGATTCAGTATAATGTAAAAATGTATTCAGTAAACAAACTCCATAAGCCCTTCATTTCGTTACACACACACGTAAGACTTCAGTTAATATTCCTACTATCTATACAGATAAATAAAATTTAAGTGTCTGTTTGTAAATCCAAAATAAATTTTTTTCACTAAATGCATCTGAAAGTATACACGATACTGACACTAAAAACCAAATTATATTTTTTTTCTCTGTCTGTCTGTCTGTTTGTTCCGGGTAATCTCCGAAACGGCTGGACCGATTTAAACGAGACTTTCACTGGCAGGTAGGTGATGTTATAAGGAGTAACTTAGGCTACTTTTATTTCTTAAAAATATTAGGGTTCCGCCACAATAAGGATGAAACTAAATCTACGCGGGTAAAACTGCGGGGCACAGCTAGTATCTAAATATAATATAATATAATATCAAAAATTAAATCAAAGTCAGTCAGACTGCCTGCTGACTGACATAGTGATTTATCAACGCACAGCCCAAACCACTGGACGGATCGGGCTGAAATTTGACATGCAGGTAGATGTTATGACGGAGGCTAAGAAAGGATTTTGATTAATTCTACCCCCAAGGGGATAAAATAGGGAATGAAAGTTTGTATGAAACTAAATTTATGCGGGTGAAACCGCGGGGTACAGCTAGTAAATTCATAAGGGTAACGTTTAAATACAATCCTGTATAACGTACCAGTACCAGTCTGATGAAATGACAGTACTTCCTTAAAAAAACCGTGGTGGCCTCGGGGTTTGAACAGTCGCCTGCTACGAAAATGACGCAAGTTCAAATTCCAGCGGGGCCTGCACCAATGAGTTTTTCTAAAAACTTGCTTTACGAGTACAGTGAAGGAAAACATCGTGAGGAAACCGGCATGTATGCAGGAGGGATGTATATTATATACTAGCTGAGCCCCGCGGTTTCACTCGCGTAGATTTAGTTTCATGCTTCATATCGCGGAACCCTAATATTTTAAATATATAAAAGTAGCCTAAGTTACTTCTTGAAACATCAGCTATCTGCCAGTGAAAGTCCCGTTAAAATCAGTCCAGCCGTTTCAGAGATTACCCGGAACAAACAGACAGACAGACAGAGAAAAATTTTAGATCCTGGTTTTTTAGTGTCAGTAGCGTGTTTCCTTTCATATGCCTTTAGTGAAAAGCTGTAATTTTGGAATTACAAACAGACACTTCAATTTTATTTATCTGTATAGATTATCGTATTATGTATTTATTTATCCCAATATTTATTTCTGTCATATATATGCAGACATGTGTTTATGAATGTGGATGGTTACAAGGGGAAAGGAAGACCTAAGAAACGATGGATGTGTTGGAAACTATTTTGATATATTAATTATTTATGGTTAGGTTTGTATTGTTGTATTTTTTATCTTTCAGTTATTTAGAAGTTAAGTTGTCAAATAAATACGTTGTTTTGTCAGCTGCTTTTGTTCACTGCTCTCTCTTCTAATCTTATTTAAATTCGCTATCGTCTACAGGATGGATTGTGTGAAAGATGATATGACTAGAATGGGAGTGAATACAGATATGACGGCTGATAGAGAGAAATGGAAGAGAAGAACACATTATATGCCAAATAACATGGGATAAGGGCAGGAGGATGATGATATATATGCAGACAATATATAAGTATTTAGGTGTTTTGTATTTGGTATATTTTTTATTAGTATAGTTTATGTATTTTTTTTAATGTAAAATGAATATTACTTAATGTGTTTATTTATATTTTTTTTTCTTCAAATTAACACCTTCCATGTCTGTCTGTGCATCACCCAAAGGGTGACTGGTAGAGAATGCCTATGGCATTAAGTCCGCCTGTGAATTTATTATATAATAAAATAAATATGTCCGAGAAGTAATTCAAAGACTAGTAGTCTTTCAATCTTTACAGCACGCTCAATCGAGTAAACGTTCGAATTTCAAAAAATAGTCCTAGATTCCTTACTGCGTGTATAGCTTATAATATGTTATACTGTGTCTTTCGAGATGCTCCCGTCTGACAGCTGTCATCTTGATTGACCGGAGATAATGCAGCCTTGAACTGTTGCGACACTGCGAGATAGCAGTGTCCTTTGGAGATGCGTTACAAAATTCACAAATAAATACAATAATTAAAGTACAATACAACTTTCCGCTCGAGGTCGTTGCAAATGATGTAGGCGTCATTTTAATTTGTATGATAAAAGCTCGGTGCCATTATTGAATTAGTGACTTGCGCCAGCGCAGGCTACTGTGCAATATTACTCTATGTTCGTAAGTGCTTTTCTTTCAAAACAAATGCTGCATTTAATCTCGATATTTTTATCAGTAAAACTGCACGAATTAAAGATTATTATGTCTAGATAGCTTCTTAAAAGAGTCCCCGAAGGGATGAACAAGTAATAACTTTTACCAAACTATTAAGCGCGATCTATACATACACTAGCTATGCCCCGCGGTTTCACCCGCGTAGAATTAGTTTCATACTGGTTTTTTTTTATTAAAATTAGCCTATCACTCTTTGAAACATCAGCTATCTGCCAGTGAAAGTCCTGTTAAAATCCATCCAGCCGTTTATGCGTGATGCCGTGACCAAGGGAAATGGGATTTCATTTTTTTATATAAGACTAGCTGTGCCCCGCGGTTTCACCCGCGTAGACTTAGTCTCATCCTTATTGTCGCGGAACCCGAATATTTTTTATAAATGAAAGTAGCCTAAGTTACTTCTTGAAACATCAGCTACCTGCAAGTGAAAGTCCCGTTAAAATCGGTCCAGCCGTTTCAGAGATTACCCGGAACAAACAGACAGACAGACAGACAGAGAAAAATTTTAAAACTTGGATTTTTAATGTCAGTAGCGTGTATACTTTCATATGCATTAAGTGAAAGCTGTTATTTTGGAATTACAAACAGACACTTAAATTTTATTTATCTGTGTAGATATAAAGCTGATAAGTTTGTTAGTTTGCTTGAACGTGCTAATCTTAGGAACTACCCAGGCCCATATAGCGAGGAAGGCTATCATCATGCTAAGACTAATCGCGGGTTAAAGTTAGCGTGAGCCCAAAGTAACAATTCCACGCGGATGAAGTCGCGGGTAAAATATTAGCCTAAATAGGCTTTCGCATGAAAGTAAGTAAGCTAGTTTAAAAATAATTAACTAATTAAACTGAAATTGACCTTTTCAGGAATATACAATAACGGTTTAAACACGGCATAGACTCCATTTATCCGGCCCATCTAATCTAGAGTCTTGAGCAATGTACACTTGACCCAGTGCGAGCGTATTATTAGGTTACAAAACAAAGTACATTTCTTATTTGCTTGGAACTGGCGATAATGGATAATGCATTTGTAATATCTTATTTATTAATGTATTAGCCTATTGGTGCGCGGTTAGAGTGGGTACCGAATTATCCACCCAATAGCCAGGGTCTAAGAATTTGGCTATGGTATCCCCTGCCTGTCGTAAGAGGCGACTAAAAGGGGGCCGGAGGGCCTGCTGGCGGTGGTCGGGGTGGGAGCTTTGACCACTAAGCCGCGGGCCCGGGAAGGTGGCAGCGCGATGTGGCTCGTGCTGCCTTGCACAGCGAGGTCTCTAGGGGCGGCGACTCAGCTGCCCCGGGGATGTGCCCCGGCAAAGTGTGGGGGGACACCGGTGCGATCTATCAGAGTACCCGGAGTCCCCCCTGAACACTGAGGATGGCCACCGGGGGGGTTTTAGTGCGGTAAAAATCCCACATACCCCGATCTGCCTCTCCCAGGGCGGTCGGGGACCTTTTGAAGGTTTCCCCCTCGTCAATAAAAAAAAAAAAAAGGGTACCGAATTATATTAGGCGCAGGTTCAGAACCAATTAAAAGGATTTTTTTACTAATAGGAAATACTTACAAGAAAAAGAGTGAAAAATAGAACACTTTAAAAAAACAGTTATCGTATTCGGGAATGAAAATGAAAGTGAAAATTATTTATTCAGTTTAGGCCCTGGTAAGGCACTTATGAACGTCGAAGAATTTACCACCGGTTCGAAAATTTTGGGAAGAACCGGCAAGAAACTCAACTGGCATCTCGTCATACACTTCCTTCGATTAGGAGTGCTCGGTATTTGACCCTACTTTAACCATATTAATTTGAATTCTTATAAGTAACTAGCTGTGCCCCGCGGTGTTACCCGCGTGGAGTTAATATCATGGGTGGCCCCTGGAACCCTGTTTTTTTACTCATTGTAACATTAGCTGTTACGGAGATTAGCCGGAACAAACAGACAGACCGAAAGACAAACGTAACAAAATTTAAAAAAAGTATATTTTTTTTGTGTCCATATACATAATTACCATATACATGCATTTAGTGAAAAGCTGTGATTTTGGAATTACAAACAGACACTTCAATTTTATTTATCTGTATAGATTTGCACGCGAATCACACGCGACTTTGTGCAAGGTATATCTTCTGTGACGCAATTAAAGCCACAAGCCTATTACTAACTATGAATGGAAAAGTGCATTGATATGATATAGATCTGATACGGATCAGTTTCGTCATGAAATCGATTCAAAACATCTGTATAAAGCGTGTATCACCGTAGATATTATCAGGACGGCTCGTTAACACCTATTGAGCTGTGATCAAAGGCTTGCTAAACTACTATGTATGTGAGCCGATGACTTTGTTTGGTAGTGTTGCGATCCATCTATATTATACCGGATTGATCCATTATATTTTAAGGCTTACTAGCTGTGCCCCGCTGTTTCACCGGCGTAGATTAAGTTTCATCATTCTTGTCGCGGTTTCCATTTATTTTTAACAAACAAAAAGTAGCCTAAGTTACTCTTTGAAACATCAGCTACCTGCCAGTGAAAGTCCCGTTAAAATCGGTCCAGCCGTTTCAGAGATTAAACGGAACAAACAGACAGACAGGCAGAGAAAAATTTTAAAACTGGGATTTTCAGTGTCAGTAGCGCGTATACTTTCATATGCATATAGTGAAAAGCTGTTATTTTGGAATTACAAACAGACACTTCAATTTTATTTATCTGTATGAATAGATGTATAGATTTGGCAAGTGTTGGAAGTCCACAACTATCTCTTACAGGGTCGACAACAATCAGATTTTATTAATGTTGGTTGAAGAGCAGTCACCTGTTACACAAGCGATGCACGTGCTTTACGGTGAAGAAAAACATCGTGAGAAAACCTGCATATGTTTGAGAAGTAATTCAAACACGTGTATAGTGCCTGAGACGGCGACTGACCATCTGTCACGTTGGCACTTAATCTTCTTGTGTGAAAAGTGTGTGTTGTTGCAACAACACCTCTGCCTACCCCTTCGGGGAATACAGGCGTGAGCATATGTATGTATGTGGAGGCATAAGGAGTCAATAACCCACACGCTAAATGCAGCAAACCTTCATATTTCAAAAAAATAAAACCAAACTCATACTCAAATATATCTTTATTCGATTAGACTTTATACAAAGTACTTTCCAATCGTCAGAATGACAATTACACAGGATTATACATGCTACCGCCAGGTTCGGAAGGTTGCTTTTACTGAGAAGAACCAAGATTCTTAACCGTTTGTAAAGCTTATATTTATATTGAAAGCTAAATGATGTATGTTTATTCTTTGTAACATGAATGAATATACAGATTGATTCTATTAGATATCAGAGGTTATTCAGATGTAAATGTCCCGCGATGTGCCACCATACCAGTTAGTGTGACAGGCGTACCTACAGTACCGATGTACAATAGCACAGTTCCCACAAAGCGCCGCATATAATGTTTATCTGAATGCATTGTAAGCGCTTACCGAGTGACACTGCGAAGCTTCCGCCCAGTGAGCAACGTATTCTAACGGAGCTTGATTGACAATCGACCCTTTATTGAAGCCATACTTCGAAGCCTTATGCAACTAGCGATCCGCCCTGACTGCGTATGGGTATCGTTTAGAAAAAGAGGTGGCATACTACTATTGTCTACAAGTACTTGATTTTTCAGAATTCCTTACTCCCTTATTATAAAACATGGTTTAAACAAAGACTAGACCAAAATCAGACTTAAATTATCGCTTTAAATCCGTATCCGTTATTGTAATTAGTAAATTTACTATGTAATAAAATACACGATGCCAGCTGAGTTTCTTGCCGGTTCTTCTCAGAAGGCTAGTTTCCGAATCGGTGGTAAATTCTTCGACATTCATAAGTGCCTTACCAGGGCCTGAACATCGTAAATCGTTTCGATTTTCATATCACAGATAAGAGGGAAGATTTTTACCTGATCTCTGCCTACCCCTTTGCAGACCCAAGTGGGAAGGTATAATAATAATAATGGGAACCACAAATACAGAGTTAGCATCTGTTACGAACGGTACTGATGCGTCGTGTGTGGGCGACTTGATTTCACTTTCAAACGCAACGCAATTAGCGCAGTTATTGAGTTATTTCACTTATTATAACACAAAGAGTTGGCGATGCGCGATTGTTTCGATTGTCTAAAACAGCTCGATGAATCGAGATTAATTCGATTTACAGTCGATGCCAATACTCAACGAATACTCGTCGATTGGAAGGATTCGAACTCGATTGAGCCAAAATAATCGATTGAAAAGCCTCTCGATTCCTCAAATTCCACCCTTAAGGTGAAATGGGAATTTATTGTTATGGTCAAATACTGTCAAAGCTGCGGGCGGAAGCTAGGAAGTTACAATCTATGTTTATACATCTATACCTATACAGATAAATAAAATTGATGTGTCTGTTTGTAATTCCAAAATAACAGCTTTACAAATGAAAGTATACACGCTACTGACGGTAAAAAACCAAGTTTAAAAAAATTTCTCTGTGTGTTTGTTTGTTCCGGGTAATCTCCGAAACGACTGGACAGATTTTAACGGGACTTTCACTGGATGGTAGCTAATGTTACACGGAGTAACTTAGGCTAAGTTCCTCCAGAGAAAAAAATTAAGACTTGATTTTTCAGTGTCAGTAGCGTGTATACTTTCATATGCATTTAGTGAAAACCTGGTATTTTGGAATTACAAACAGACACTTCAATTTTATTTATCTGTATAGATGTTTAGATGTATATATGTATAGATTAATACTTCACTTGAATGCAAGTCCAATTAAATAAATTGAATTGAAATGCTCTAGAAGCAAAAGCTTGAAAACACGCAAATGTCAAAAGTTGAACAATTTGTCAAGTTCACCGCAACCCCAACGTATAGTCAGCTTAATAAATAGTATTACTAAATCTCGCGTACGGTTTGCTTAATAAAGTGAATGATAGGAGACTGGAGAGCAGGCCCGTCTCAGGCATCCGACGCTCAGTCATCGCCTCGCATCCGTCGCAGGCGCATCTGCCCGCGAACAATCGCCGCGAAGCATAAATTGCGGTAAATTTAATTTTTTTGCATTTTTATATTCAATATTTTTACTGTTGATTGTACTTTTGAACTGCTTTTTATAGAATTAGTATTTGATTTATTTATTTAGAGGCATTTTTTTATATTTTTTTTGTTAAAAAAATCATTTATTTTAAAATTTGATTATGACAAAAAATTTAATTTTGTAGTAACCGAATCTTAGTTTACACAAAATCATAGCGACCTTCCGAACAACCTTCCGAATAAGATCTGGATAAAACAATAGTTAATTGTTTTAATCTTCACGCTTACATTGTCAAAGGGGGCTACTCCGAATGGAAAAAATATACTAATTGCATACGTGTGATATTTACGTAACTGCGATACACTGACGTGGGAACGCATTGTCTCGAGTATTCCGTACCATTTCAGCCTTTTTGTTGGTGTTTACAACACGGTTATACAACTAGGAACTATCTTAGCTCTCGCGAATGATTAAGATTATAGGTTAATCGTAAAAAAAAAAAACAAAAAAAAATATGTCAAAACATAAAATACCATATACCATATAAAAAAATACCAAAAAAGCAAGTAAATATAAAACAAATTAATTAAAGAGAGGCGTTCTTTTTTTCAAATTAAGAACGTCAATAATGACATTTATTACAACTGACTTATTTATGTAATTTTGCGCGTATTTTTTTAGCAGTTTGAAAGTACACACAGATTATAAAGTGTTTTTTTTTCACGTGTGATAAGTGACATAACTGTTTATTGTACCTCCAAGCTGTGAGAAGAACAGATTTAGGTGAGTGATAATCACATTGTTAGTTTTTACCTAATCATTGTATTTTTATGTTAATTATGTAACCAACATATCTGGGGTTTATTAAAATAGTTTATGTGCTTGCCTCGAATAATTCAAGAATTTAAGGAACATCCCTTTAATACTTGAATTATTTGAGGTAAATAATCAATTCAATATCAAAAAATATATATTGAAAAATTGAGATATGTAGGTCTGTGTGGACGAAACAAATTTATTTTACAAATGTTGACTGTATTGACCTTCCATATTTTTTTATATATTTTTTTATTCCTTACAAGTACGTGTATCAGAGTAGAGTATATCAGAGTGGTTTGAATTGGCACCTGCAACGCAACTGACACAAGTTCCAATCTCATAAATTTATTTAAAATAAACAAAAAGACAAAGCCACGTCACTTTAAGTAAAGAAAGAAATTCTAAGATATAATTTTAGTGTCTGAGAGTGCGAAGGACTCACCATCTATCACCACGTTAGCGCAAAATCATCTTCGGTGAAATATGTGTCTTAACACAACCGAATAAAATGTACATGATGCCAGCCGAGTTTCTTGCCGGTTCTTCTCAGATGGTTAGATTCCGAACCGGTGGTAAATTCTTCGACATTCATAAGTGCCTTACCAGGGCCTAAATTGAATAAATCATTTATCATTTTAATTTTCAACCTACCCTTTCGCATCTCTTGGAAGGCGTAGTTACAAAAAAATACAAAAAATATGACAAAACAGTAATTAAATGCTATAAAGTGATAATTCTCGTCAGTTATATTTACTTTGTCAATAACTAGTGATGTCAATAAACTTCGGACATACTCTCACTGCACCAATGCTACTGACACGCGAACATATATCACGTAACAATTTTTTTTACAACACATAAATATATGTCATTATATTTTAGTGCGTATATTATGAGGCATTACGTTGGCAAATATGTTGAGAATTGCGTTTTAAGTGACAGGTGATTAAACGAAGATGTTTTTGACTAGAATTTTATTGAAAAACTAGCTGTGCCCCACGTATAGATTTTAACACCCGCGTAGATTTAGTTTCATGCTTAATTTCGCATAACCCTAATATTTTTGATAAATATAATCAGCCTAAGTTACTCCTTGAAGTATCAGCTTGAAATATCAGAAACAGCAGCCAGTGAAAGTCCCGTTAAAATTGGTCCAGCCGTTCCAGAGATTATCCGGAACAAACAAACAGACAGACAGACAGAGAAAAATTTATTAAATTTGTGTTTTAATGCCTGTATTGTATATACTGCCATATGCATTTAGTCAAAACGTATAATTTTGTAATTACAAACAGATTTCGATTTTATTTATCTGTATAGATGTATAGATGGGAGCGTAAAACTTCCTACACTCACCGCGATATTATTTTATTTCGGAACGTGAAAATTGCCTTGCTTTACGTTCCCATACAAAATGAGAAAAATACGCAGTTAATATAATCAACATTTAAATATGCAAGACTTGGGGTGAAGATCAGTAATCAATGTAATTCTAGTTTATTCGTGTAAACAATACGGAGCCCTCAAGTTCAAATCTCCTCTCACACGACCGGTTGTACAAAGTCAGGAAACCAGATTCGACTGCCATTATCCACTATCCTTGGGTTTGTTTACATGCAAAATCGCACATTCACCCGAGCAATCTCCTTATAACTTAACAGACTAGTCAATGTACGCGTTGCCACCTGAGTTAAGGTATCGTACATATGCTTACGCCCGTATTCCTCGAAGGGGTAGGCAGAGGTGTTGTAATAACAGATCAGAGAGTTTATCGCCGTCTCAGGCACTATTCATACGTCTTTGAATTACTTCTCAGATATGCAGGTTTCCTCAAGATATTTTCCTTCACCGTAAAGCACGTGGTGTGAAATCACTGCACATAAGTTTTTGGAAAATCTCATTGGTACAGGCTCCGCTGTGATTCGAACTTGCGTCGTTTGGCAACCACGGGTTTCATAGGTATCATAATTTTTTTTTCAGTCTATTGTGTCCCACTACTGGGCAGAAGCCTCCTTTCCCCTTTATTAAGAGTCCTGTGAGGAAAATGATTTATTCAGTTTAGGCCCTGGTAAGGCACTTGAATGTCGAAGAATTTACCACCGGTTCGGACACTAGGCTTCTGAGAAGAACCGGCAAGAAACTCAGCTGGCATCATGTACATTTCATTACATGGTAAATAATGATTAATTACAATAAAATTCATATAAAATTATTCGCAATAGTGTAAATAGAACATGTAAACAGTAATTATTAAAAAGTAAAGACACTACCAAATAATTTACATAGTTATGTTTGCATACCATGTCATTGCCAGGAGCTACTTGTATAGAGTTTAAATCTACACTAATATTATGAAGAGGAAAGATTTGATTATTATTGTTTGTTTGCATTGAATAGGCTCCGAAACTACTTGACCGATCTTGAAAATTCTTTCAGCAATGGATAGCTACATCATTAGTGAGTAACATAGGCTATATTTTATCTCCGTACTCCCACGGAAACGGGAACTAAGCGGGTAAAACTGCGTGACGTCCGCTAGTCCCATCATAAGGATGAGTAATTTATTTTCGCGACGTTTCTCAATACGCTTGCATTAGATTTCTTTGACATTTAGCCGTGTCGTAGCGTTACGTCATCGCTGAAATTCCA